>OY787670.1:35543318-36743318 GCA_963678985.1 Spisula subtruncata | reverse complement strand
GCACTTTGCTTAGACCATGGACAACAGGTGTCGGTAATAATTATTATGGCAATCGCCTTTTGTCTGTTGTCTACAATTTGAGTGTAAACATTGATTAGAGGTCTCACACATGTTGATAGGTTGGTCCCATTGTGTAGACGTCTGTAAATTCTAGGTCAGGTTTTTGACAGGGTCACCTAGGTTCCACCTAGAACATCAGGCCCACTCTAAAACTGTAGGACTACCTGTTTTGACTTGATCTGTATGAAATTTGTATTCAGTAAACATGTTGGAAGGCATAAAATGACTACAACTCAAAGTTTTCTCAATGGATTCTAATAAAGGATATTTTTATGTGATTTACCTCCCTTTGACTAAACTGTATAGTAATCAAAACAAACAAAGGGAGGGAAGTCATTAAACAGGTGGAAAGGGAGACTATCTGCTGTAATGTTTAGGGCTTATGCACTGAAATATTTTGATTGTCAAAAATATTCATAACTTTTTTATCAATATGTCAAAGCGCGCTCTTACTGAAATTGCATAAAAATCCCACACATTGTTTTGATATCCTGTATAGTTACACACGGTGACAAGGCGATTACCACAACTTTTCCGCTCACCGTCGAAATTTCATACTTCTGACAAATGCACCGCATCCTTATGACGAAATCACAAATGGCGCAGGGGCCTAAAGCAAGTAGGAGGGTGACAAAATATTTTATTATAAGACATTGCAAAATGATTGTCACTTATGCAGCACTCCATCGAATTTCTGAGACATTATTCCATCCCTTTGGAAGTTTATCAGTCGTAAAATATGTAACATGACTTAGAAATAGTGTTTACAAAAAGTAGTGTAGCGCTCGATACAGTTCGTACTCGTAAAGAAAATGTAATATTCTGATGATTATCGATGTGTCTTACCTTATGTGACCGTCTTAAATCATTGTATATATAAGAATGAGTGTCACACGAACCTACTTGTTTCTATTTCTCATTAAAAGTCTTGTTTTTTGTTGAAAATATACAAGTTAACAAAAATATTAGAGCACCGCACAACACTGATGATAAACACCGTATTTCTATTCCGTTTCACTGAAATCGGTGGCACCGCTTATTCCTGCACCTGGTTTTAAACGATGTGCTCAACACGCTCTAGTAAGCCATCGTTTGCTGCATTTACTTACGATAATCCTCCATTTATCTTAGTTACATGTCCAAGATTTTATCTTGAAAATAATGGCATCAAAAGGGTTCCCGATCACGTAATCGCAATGGGATATTTTGTCTTGTTTTCCGGCAGGCCTACATGGAGGGCATATTAAGTCTCGTGTATCAGTTTATCTATGTTTTTATTATTGAATGAACTAAGCGTGTTGTTGTCAACGCATATATCCTGTGAAGACTAGTAACTTAAACTTGTCAGATGAAGCTATTTTCTCTGGACTTGGTGTTTATTTGATGACCATTCACGTTACTACAGTGATACGTTTCCATAGTTGCATCCATGCCCCCTACCCCCGAGGATAGGACGGGATTCTTACTTTCTGGTTGTCACAACCACCGCATGTGGCGACGACTAATGGTAAAAGCACAGGTATTTCCCCGGCCCTTGAAAACTAAATATTGTCCCCGGGGTATTGGTTTGGGTGGTTGGGGGGGTCTAAACATTTCACGGGGAAGCTGGGAGGCAAAACATGACGGTTTCCTGACTATCCCCCGTGGACCCCCGGGGTTGGGGAGTGCATGCAACTGACTGGTGCGTAATAAGAGAAATATGTTTAAAGTCCATGGAAAGATCTTTATTGCTTTGATGTACTGGGCGTTAGGTGTCTCTATTACAGAAGATGAACTGGTCGACGCTGATTTACGTTGACTGTAGACGTATGGCGTACATTCAGGGTCAATTTAAGTTAGGGCAGCCATAACTTCAGCCCTAACCAAGTTAGGGCAGCCCTTGTATATCCGATAAGTTAGGGCTGGTTACGGCAGGTCTAACTTAAATCAGGTATAACTCCACGCATACGAAGAGGGTCTAAAATACCATCTCAGGTTAGACCAGCCCTAACTTCAAGTTAGGCATGGTTAGGACTGAAGTTAGGGCAGAAGTTAGGGCTGGTATATCACAGTAAGGGCAGGTCTAATTAAATTGACCCTAAATGTACGCCATAGTAGACGCACTGATAATCATCGCCAGCACCAGTATGAAAAAGTAGCCTTTCCTTGCTTTTAGTCCTTTTCAAAGCTTTAAACGTCTCTTTTTTCTGAAAGACAAATGATCAAAATTACACGGTGCCAAAAAATCATAAAGATGCGGTGCTTTTACGGACATTGTTGAGCGGTGCTTATATTTCTACAATGTCAGTGTTGAGCGGTGCATAACTGCGAACAAGTTTTCATGTAAAAATAGCAGTTATGTACAATAAATCATGCTAAAATGTGTTGTAATTTGTTAATTCTACCATAAATTACTATTTTGCAAACGGAATATTTCATTGAAAGGGTTAAAACTCTGCAAAAATGCGATTTTTCGCGTCATGAAAGTCGCTTCTTTCACGACTTGCTCAAACTGTTTTCACTATTTTGAAGTTAATAGCGACTCAATTTTGATGCGGTAAACGGCAACTAGATCTAAAATATATACTTCATTCGATGGAATATCATTATATTACCAACATACCTGCTTTTCTCGTTTTTTTCGGTGATTCGTTACTTGCCAAAAATGTGCATCAATTTTTTTTGACAGAAGGATGCGGTGCATTTGTCAGAAGTATGAAAAATCGACGGTGAACGGAAAAGTTGTGGTAATCGCCTTGTCACCGTGTTACATAGACAATAATAAGCACCCCTTTGGTGTAACAAGGTTGTATCTCACTGAAATAGTAAATATTGTAACGCTTTTGTTCTTTGGACAAGATTAAAGACACAGGTAAAACAACTCCAAGCACTATTAATCAACTGTATTTTCCTAATACGATAACAACATGACAAAATAATCCAATAATAGTATCCAAATGCTAGATCCATAAAATATTACAACACACGTGTCCTGATGATAAAACGGACTGACGTTAACACTGTCCTGATGGTAAACTAACTGACCCACTGACTGACTGACTCTCAAGTCAATCCTTTATATACTGCCAACTGATCCGATAGATCCGACAAGTCCGGTAAATCTGGTAAGTCCGACAAGTGCGCTAAATCCGACCTTTGCAAAGCAATAATATTATTAATATACCCTCTTATCAAAGAAGGGAAATATGTCAAGTACATTCAAGAAAATTTTCATGCCATTTATAGGAATTCTATGTTAATCAAAAAGTTATTTTTCGTTGTTGAAAATCCCTTTAAGGGCTGTAGTGGAGCAAATAAAGATGATAAGCATACTTGCTGACCATGAACTGTTGCAATGGGCAATCAGTAAAGTGAATTGGCTGTTATATTTTTCGACATACTAGGAATAACTTGTAATTATTGCATTGCTCCGAATAATTATAATGATAATAATATTTATTCAGTGTAGGTAGTATGTATAGCTTGGCTATTTTGACCTGAGCCTGACCTTTAAGCAAGAATATATAGAGGATATTTGTATTTTTCCATGTATGATCGGCTGATAATTCACCGAGTGAGCAGCTGATGTAATATTTTCACGAGTGGCGTAGCCACGAGTGAAAATATAAGTCATCTGTTCACGAGGTGAATTATCAAACGATCATACACGGAATAATAAAAATATTCTATTTATTTCATGCTTCAAAAAGCTTAAATGATGGAAACACTCCATTTTTTATCTCAAATGTTTTGCCTGTCATCGTTTTCCCGCCATGCACGCGTCGAGTTGCAACCAAGTAGTTCTTCTGCAATGGCTTCAATTTCGTCCATTTGTTTTACACTTAGGTACATATAATGTGCTGTTATTTGTTAAAGATTTAGAGAACAAGTGAAAATGCTTATTATGTTATTTTTGGCGGCGGGGAAATTTGTTTAAAAAAGTAGTCCGTTTCCGTGAAATTATGATCTGTGAAATTATGAACTGTGAAATTATCGGGGAATAATCCACCGTTATTCCGCCGTAAACCACCGATAAACATGAAATAAATTACAAGGTTCTTGGTTTGAATATATCAATTTCCGCAAGCAAATCGTGCAATATTGGTATTTCATATTTGTGTTTGTATTACATCTCAAGGGTCTTCGTGAAACTTCCCGATTATGAAAACTTTCAATCGGTGTTGTAAATGTAGACAATATTATAAGTGACTGTTAAATTATGCTAACCAATAGGTCAGGCTTGTGTCAAATTAGCCAAGCTATAACATGGCATAATATAAATATCACCAAATATAAATAAAACATGTATCTTGTAACACACAATTACAAAACTAAATTATAAGAATTTGCATGAATTATAAACAACAACTAGAAAAGGCAAACACACCCACACCAAGGATGACATAAAAAAAGAGGATGTATTTGTTCTAAAAAGCCGTCCAGAGCCTTATAGTGTGTTCAACATTTAATGCATAAATTCATAAAATTAGTTCATAAAATTATTGTTGGACCTTCATACTCTTATACAAATAAACTGACACTCAAACATATCAGTCTAGTTATTTTAACTTTTAACCTCAAACTATAATTAATTGCAAACCAAACTGGTTCATGTTTATATATGATACATGGTATGTAAAGCTAACATAAAACCTATACAAATACATGTCCTAAGAGAAAATTTGTAGCACTTTTTAGCTCACCTGACCACAATGTGGTCGGGGTGAGGTTTTGTCATACCGAGATGTCCGTCGTCCGTCGTGCGGCGTGCGGCGTGCGGCGTGCGTCGTGCGTCCGTCAACAATTTCTTCAAACAACTTCTCCTCCTAAACCGCCTGGCCAAATTTGATAAAACTTAACAGGAATGTTCCTTGGGTGGACCTCTACCAAAGTTGTTAAAAAAATTCCAGTCCGTCGCATAACTAGGTCACACAGGCTAAAAATAGATTTTCAAAAAGGAAACTTCAAAAATCTTCTTCTCTGAAACCGTAAGGCCTAGAGCTTTCATATTTGGTATGTAGCATCACCTTGGGGTCCTCTACTAAGATTGTTAAAATTATGTCCCTGGGGTCAAAATTGGCCCCGCCCCGGGGGCCCTTAGTTTTACATAGAGTTATATAGGGGAAACCTTAAAAAATCTTCTTCTCCGAAACCGCTTGGCCCAGGGCTTTCATATTTGGTATGTAGACTCAGCTAGAGGTCCTCTACAAAGATTGTTCAAATTATGTCCCTGGGGTCAAAATTGGCCCCGCCCTGGGGCCCTTAGTTTTACATAGAGTTATATAGGGGAAACCTTTAAAAATCTTCTCCTCCGAAACCGCTTGGCCCAGGGCTTTCATATTTGGTATGTAGACTCAGCTAGAGGTCCTCTACAAAGATTGTTCAAATTATGCTCCTGGGGTCAAAATTGGCCCCGCCCCGGGGGCCCTTAGTTTTACATAGAGTTATATAGGGGAAACCTTTAAAAATCTTCTCCTCCGAAACCGCTTGGCCCAGGGCTTTCATATTTGGTATGTAGACTCAGCTAGAGGTCCTCTACAAAGATTGTTCAAATTATGTCCCTGGGGTCAAAATTGGCCCCGCCCTGGGGGCCCTTAGTTTTACATAGAGTTATATAGGGGAAACCTTTAAAAATCTTCTCCTCCGAAACCGCTTGGCCCAGGGCTTTCATATTTGGTATGTAGACTCAGCTAGAGGTCCTCTACAAAGATTGTTCAAATTATGCTCCTGGGGTCAAAATTGGCCCCGCCCCGGGGGCCCTTAGTTTTACATAGAGTTATATAGGGGAACCTTTAAAAATCTTCTCCTCCGAAACCGCTTGGCCCAGGGCTTTCATATTTGGTATGTAGACTCAGCTAGAGGTCCTCTACAAAGATTGTTCAAATTATGCCCCTGGGGTCAAAATTGGCCCCGCCCCGGGGGCCCTTAGTTTTACATAGAGTTATATTGAGAAAACTTTAAAAAATCTTCTTCTCCGAAATTGCTTGGCCCAGGCCTTTCATATTTGGTATGTAGACTCAGCTAGAGGTCCTCTTCAAAGATTGTTCAAATTATTCCCCTCGGTTCAAAATTGGCCCCACCCTGGGGGTCACCATTTTACTTAGACTTATATAGGGAAAACATATAAAAATCTTCTTGTCTTAAACTACAATGCCTAAGAGCTTTGATATTTGGTATGTAGCATCATCTAGTGGTCCCCTACCAAGATTGTGCAAATTATGCCCCTGGGGTCAAAATTGGCCCAGCCCCGGGGGTCACCGTCTTACATAGACTTATATAGGGAAAACATATAAAAATCTTCTTGTCTAAAACTACACTGCATAGAGCTTTGATATTTGGTATGTAGCATCATCTAGTGGTCCTTACCAAGATTTTTCAAATTATGCCCCTGGGGTCAAAATTGGCCCCACAAGGGGGTCACCGTTTTACATAGACTTATAAAGGGAAAACATATTAATATCTTCTTGCCTAAAACTAGACTGCCTAGAGTTTTGATAAAGGTATGTAGCATCATCTTGTGGTTTTCTACCAAGATGTTCAAATTATTCCTTTGGGTGAAAATTGTGCAGGGTTTATAATCAGGTGAGCGATATTGGGCCATCATGGCCCTCTTGTTTAAATAAGTTTTTCCTTCAACAATTTGTCCCTCTTGTTTAAAATCGTAATTAACCCTTATCATGCTGGATTCCCAGCAGGCTTATCAGTAGCCAGTGCCGAATTGTTTTGCAGTGTACTTGAGATAAATATCTTATCTGATCTGATGTGCGAGTGACTCTGTTTAGCACCTAATTAAAGGTATCAATTATCAAAATACCGATATAAATCCGATAATTTGTACAAAGAAGATAAAATAAGCAACACATTGATATCATTTTGATAATTATTGGTAGTTCACTTGTAATAATATTCAGCAATATGTCAATGCAGTGTGAAATTTTTTCATGCAATGCATACATAATCAATGATAAATGTTATGATACAAGTATAATAATAAATAACAATCTCAGAATTGTATACTTCAACTACAAATATCAGAATATAAGACAATATTAATTTCAATAATAATTTTCTTAATTTCATTATCTATAATTATGTTTATTTTACAGAGTTAGTGTTTATTTACAGTCCACTCGGAAAATCAATGATAATGTACGTCGCACACAAAGAATTAGGTGTTTTGTTTCAATTATTCACTCAATTTATAATTGTTGATGTGTTTATGTCATTATTCAATTAAGTCGCTTCAATCTTCAATTGGATGAAGTTCGTAATCCTTTATTGTGTGTTACATTTCAAAGCACCCGGGAACACACATCGCTTTTCCACATTGTTTGCATTCGTATGCAGTTTGCCTGCGCTTACATCCAGTTCTCAGACTTTTGTGAACATTGCACACAACAAAGTCTCACATTGGTTTTTGTCGTTTTGTACCGACCTTTGATTGAATGAAACAGATGAAATGACGGGCCGTGCGCCGGTCAAGGTTCTCCATGAATTTTCGACCACGGAAGTTTTGAAAAAATTGTTCTAAAACACCGTGTGCATTCATTCTACGGCGATCGTTTGGCATTTTTGTTCCGGTATTTCCAAAACTATATTAGTCATTACTTTCACTCGATATTTAAACGTATTCGACCGTTGATTGGTTGGTATTTTTGTACAAGTAGTTCAGTAACTTACTATTGAATAAATTATAGTGAATTGCCATTCATAAATAATTACGCGTTCATCAAAACATCGCTGGCGCGACTCACAGTCGCGATCGGCACTGGTGAAAGGTATCGTGTAGCGCGACTATACTCGCGATCGGCACGATAAGGGTTAAACCATTGCACTGTATATCAATTGTTCAATTCCAAGTCAGTAGTTCAGTTTGTCGAATCAGCCAGAATGTCACTGGTACCATCCTTGCGAGTATGGTTTATTATACTAATTTAGTTCATTATTTATTATACCATATTTTAATAGCCCTTTTTTCATGTTAATTACACCTTCAAAAGTGCCATACAATCATTACAATTTAGACAGGGTTAAACAATATGTATTAGATATTATCATACATTCTAGTACAAATATTTTGAATAAAATAGGTAAAATATAAACAAATATATACAGTTTATTAATCAACACATTCATCAAGGAAAATGCACAATTTTAAATGGTTCAAGTCCAGTTGGTTTCATAAGCTGTCTGGCTAGTCCAAACCCGCATATGAATATAAAACAAAAGGATACAAAAAAAAAATTAAATACAAAAATAATTTCTGAAAACAATTTTTTTTACTTTTAACAACAAAGTACAAAAATGATTAATTATGGTTGGTTTGAAAAAAAGAAATGAGGAGATCGGACAGAGAGGGCAGCACTCAACTTAATCAGCCGAGCAAAGAAAACAGTAACTACAGAACTACATGGAGCAATGCCCGCACACCACCCAATGAAATGATTAAAAGCCAAAGTCCCTAATGAAAGCTAAGATGCGACCTTGTTTCCCAGGTCCCTGCTGCAGGACGACCTAGTTTCACAAAATAATATATGCCAAAACGTTGACCTAAGTGATCAAACAAGGAATAGCTTGGACTTGACCTAGTTTACAAACACTATGCACAGTGACCAAACTATAAAAGTTACTCCCCAAGCAAACCGGACAAGCGCAAACAGTCAAATGGGAGGTAGAGGGATGCTTTTATTCAGGGTGCATGTATTCAGGATGCTTGTATTCAGGATGCATGTATTCAGGGTGCTTCTATTCAGGATGCATGTATTCAGGGTGCTTGTATTCAGGATGCATGTATTCAGGATGCTTGTATTCAGGATGCATGTATTCAGGGTGCTTCTATTCAGGATGCATGTATTCAGGGTGCTTGTATTCAGGGTGCTTGTATTCAGGATGCATGTATTCAGGGTGCTTCTATTCAGGATGCATGTATTCAGGATGCTTGTATTCAGGGTGCTTGTATTCAGGATGCTTGTATTCAGGATGCATGTATTCAGGGTGCATATATTCAGGGTGCTTGTATTCAGGGTGCTTTTATTCAGGGTGCTTGTATTCAGGGTGCATGTATTCAGGGTGCTTCTATTCAGGGTGCTTCTATTCAGGGTGCTTCTATTAGGGTGCTTATATTCAGGGTGCTTCTATTCAGGGTGCTTGTATTCAGGGTGCTTCTATTCAGGGTGCTTCTATTAGGGTGCTCATATTCAGGGTGCTTGTATTCAGGGTGCTTGTATTCAGGGTGCTTGTATTCAGGATGCTTGTATTCAGGGTGCTTGTATTCAGGGTGCTTCTATTCAGGGTGCTTGTATTCAGGATGCATGTATTCAGGGTGCATGTATTCAGGGTGCTTGTATTCAGGGTGCTTTTATTCAGGATGCATGTATTCAGGATGCATGTATTCAGGATGCATGTATTCAGGGTGCTTGTATTCAGGGTGCTTCTATTCAGGGTGCTTCTATTCAGGGTGCTTCTATTCAGGGTGCTTGTATTCAGGGTGCTTCTATTCAGGGTGCTTCTATTCAGGGTGCTTCTATTCAGGGTGCTTGTATTCAGAGTGCTTCTATTCAGGGTGCTTGTATTCAGGATGCATGTATTCAGGGTGCTTGTATTCAGGGTGCTTCTATTCAGGATGCTTGTATTCAGGATGCTTGTATTCAGGGTGCTTGTATTCAGGATGCTTGTATTCAGGGTGCTTGTATTCAGGATGCTTGTATTCAGGATGCTTGTATTCAGGATGCTTGTATTCAGGATGCTTGTATTCAGGGTGCTTGTATTCAGGGTGCTTGTATTCAGGGTGCTTGTATTCAGGATGCTTCTATTCAGGATGCATGTATTCAGGATGCATGTATTCAGGATGCTTGTATTCAGGGTGCTTGTATTCAGGATGCTTCTATTCAGGATGCATGTATTCAGGATGCATGTATTCAGGATGCTTGTATTCAGGGTGCTTCTATTCAGGGTGCTTGTATTCAGGATGCTTGTATTCAGGGTGCTTGTATTCAGGATGCTTCTATTCAGGATGCATGTATTCAGGATGCATGTATTCAGGATGCTTGTATTCAGGATGCTTCTATTCAGGATGCATGTATTCAGGATGCATGTATTCAGGATGCTTGTATTCAGGGTGCTTGTATTCAGGATGCTTGTATTCAGGGTGCTTGTATTCAGGGTGCATGTATTCAGGGTGCTTGTATTCAGGATGCTTGTATTCAGGATGCTTGTATTCAGGATGCTTGTATTCAGGATGCTTGTATTCAGGATGCATGTATTCAGGGTGCTTCTATTCAGGGTGCTTGTATTCAGGGTGCTTGTATTCAGGGTGCTTGTATTCAGGATGCTTGTATTCAGGATGCTTGTATTCAGGATGCTTGTATTCAGGATGCATGTATTCAGGATGCATGTATTCAGGATGCTTGTATTCAGGATGCATGTATTCAGGGTGCTTGTATTCAGGGTGCATGTATTCAGGGTGCTTGTATTCAGGGTGCTTGTATTCAGGATGCTTGTATTCAGGATGCTTGTATTCAGGATGCATGTATTCAGGATGCATGTATTCAGGATGCTTGTATTCAGGATGCTTCTATTCAGGATGCTTGTATTCAGGATGCTTGTATTCAGGATGCATGTATTCAGGGTGCTTCTATTCAGGGTGCTTGTATTCAGGGTGCTTGTATTCAGGGTGCTTGTATTCAGGATGCTTCTATTCAGGATGCATGTATTCAGGATGCATGTATTCAGGATGCTTGTATTCAGGGTGCTTCTATTCAGGATGCATGTATTCAGGGTGCTTCTATTCAGGATGCTTGTATTCAGGATGCATGTATTCAGGATGCATGTATTAAGGGTGCTTCTATTCAGGATGCATGTATTCAGGTTGCTTCTATTCAGGGTGCTTCTATTCAGGATGCATGTATTCAGGGTGCTTCTATTCAGGATGCATGTATTCAGGATGCTTCTATTCAGGATGCATGTATTCAGGGTGCTTCTATTCAGGATGCATGTATTCAGGATGCATGTATTCAGGGTGCTTCTATTCAGGATGCATGTATTCAGGGTGCTTCTATTCAGGATGCATGTATTCAGGGTGCTTGTATTCAGGGTGCTTGTATTCAGGATGCTTGTATTCAGGATGCATGTATTCAGGGTGCATATATTCAGGGTGCTTGTATTCAGGGTGCTTTTATTCAGGGTGCTTGTATTCAGGGTGCATGTATTCAGGGTGCTTGTATTCAGGGTGCTTGTATTCAGGATGCATGTATTCAGGGTGCTTCTATTCAGGGTGCTTCTATTCAGGGTGCTTCTATTCAGGGTGCTTGTATTCAGGGTGCTTCTATTCAGGGTGCTTGTATTCAGGATGCTTGTATTCAGGATGCATGTATTCAGGGTGCTTCTATTCAGGGTACATGTATTCAGGGTGCTTCTATTCAGGATGCTTGTATTCAGGATGCATGTATTCAGGGTGCTTCTATTCAGGGTACATGTATTCAGGGTGCTTGTATTCAGGATGCTTGTATTCAGGATGCATGTATTCAGGGTGCTTCTATTCAGGGTACATGTATTCAGGGTGCTTGTATTCAGGATGCTTGTATTCAGGATGCATGTATTCAGGGTGCTGGTATTCAGGATGCATGTATTCAGGGTGCTGGTATTCAGGGTGCATGTATTCAGGGTGCTTGTATTCAGGGTGCTGGTATTCAGGGTGCATGTATTCAGGGTGCTTCTATTCAGGGTGCTTCTATTCAGGATGCATGTATTCAGGGTGCTTCTATTCAGGATGCATGTATTCAGGGTGCTTCTATTCAGGATGCATGTATTCAGGGTGCTTCTATTCAGGTTGCATGTATTCAGGATGCATGTATTCAGGGTGCTTCTATTCAGGATGCATGTATTCAGGGTGCTTCTATTCAGGATGCATGTATTCAGGGTGCTTGTATTCAGGGTGCTTGTATTCAGGATGCATGTATTCAGGATGCATGTATTCAGGGTGCTTCTATTCAGGATGCATGTATTCAGGGTGCTTCTATTCAGGATGCATGTATTCAGGGTGCTTGTATTCAGGGTGCTTGTATTCAGGATGCTTGTATTCAGGATGCTTGTATTCACAGTGCTTCTATTCAGGGTGCTTCTATTCACAGTGCTTCTATTCAGGGTGCTTGTATTCAGGGTGCTTCTATTCAGGGTGCTTCTATTCACAGTGCTTCTATTCAGGGTGCTTGTATTCAGGGACTTGACCTAGTTTACATACACCATGTTCAGTGACCTTACTATAATAGTTTCTCCCCAAGCAAACCAGACAAGTCAAATCAGTAAAAAGGGAGGGAGAGGGGTGCTGCTTTTCAGGGTGCTTCTATTCAGGGTGCTTCTATTCAGGGTGCTTCTATTCAGGGTGCTTCTATTCAGGGTGCTAATATTTAGGGTGCTTTTATTCAGGGTGCTTCTATTCAGGGTGCTTCTATTCAGGGTGCTTCTATTCAGGGTGCTTGTATTCACGGTGCTTGTATTCACGGTGCTTCTATTCAGGGCGCTTCTATTCACAGTGCTTCTATTCAGGGTGCTTGTATTCACGGTGCTTGTATTCACGGTGCTTCTATTCAGGGCGCTTCTATTCACAGTGCTTCTATTCAGGGTGCTTGTATTCAGGGACTTGACCTAGTTTACATACACCATGTACAGTGACCTTACTATAATAGTTTCTCCCCAAGCAAACTGGACAAATCAAATCAGTAAAAAGGGAGGGAGAGGTGTGCTGCTTTTCAGGGTGCTTCTTTTCAGGGTGCTTCTATTCAGGGTGCTTCTATTCAGGGTGCTAATATTTAGGGTGCTTCTATTCAGGGTGCTTCTATTCAGGGTGCTTCTATTCAGGGTGCTTGTATTCACGGTGCTTGTATTCACGGTGCTTCTATTTAGGGCGCTTGTATTCAGAGTGCTTCTATTCAGTGTGCTTCTATTCAGTGTGCTTCTATTCAGGATGCTTGTATTTAGGGTGCTTCTATTCAGGGTGCTTCTATTCACGGTGCTTCTATTCAGTGTGCTTCTATTCAGTGTGCTTCTATTCAGTGTGCTTCTATTCACGGTGCTTCTATTCACGGTGCTTCTATTCAGGATGCTTGTATTTAGGGTGCTTCTATTCACGGTGCTTCTATTCACGGTGCTTCTATTCACAGTGCTTCTATTCAGTGTGCTTCTATTCAGTGTGCTTCTATTCAGTGTGCTTCTATTCACGGTGCTTCTATTCACGGTGCTTCTATTCACAGTGCTTCCATTCACGGTGCTTCTATTCACGGTGCTTCTATTCATGGTGCTTCTATTCACAGTGCTTTTATTCACGGTGCTTTTATTCACGGTGCTTCTATTCACGGTGCTTCTATTCACAGTGCTTCCATTCACGGTGCTTCTATTCATGGTGCTTCTATTCACAGTGCTTCTATTCAGTGTGCTTCTATTCACAGTGCTTCTATTCACAATGCTTGCTTGCTACAGGCCAATAAGAAGGTTGGGGAAATATTTTGTTTTTCATCCCTATTGTTGCTTAGCTGTAACAGCTTCTTCTCTCTGTGAATGGTGTAGCAACAGCAACCAGATTAGATTCATGAAAAAAGTTCAGATTTTGCTTTTCTCTAAAACCGGTCACTTGCATACATGCCATATTTTCCTTAAACCTATATAGGAGGTTGGTGATGAAAATGCAGGAGATTTCAATGAAATGCAGGAGATTTTACTTGCTCAAACTTAAAGCTATTTAAATTAATATTTGTTATCATATTCATCATGCAAACAAAAAATGTCAAGGTTCCAGTATTCCAAGGAATGCAGGAGATTTTTTCAATTTGCCTAAAATTATGGGGGAGTAGAGTCTCAAATGCAGGAGACTCCTGCATGATGCAGGAGATCTGGCATGTATGTATTGTGTCCTATCTGTCTGAAAAAACGAGGACCAGACTGTTTTCTGACCCAACTCTTATTCGTTGCAATGTTAGAATCTGGTTAGCACTGTGTATGGGTCTAATGCACGTATTGATAAAAAATTGGTTGCAGAATTTCAATGTCCAATTTGCCCACTTTGGATGTTTGATTGGCAGGAAGTCTTAACTGAAAAAATGCTATTTTAAGAAAACAGGAACATAATTTCAAATTTGTCACCATGACATGTTCTGATTTTCCAATTTGCCCACTTTTGATTTTTGATTGGCAGGAAGTCTTAACTGAAAAAATGCTATTTTAAGAAAACAGGAACATAATTTCAGTTTTGTCACCATGACATATTCTGATTTTCAAGAAAATAGGGTCTTTTAAGGTAGTATGTAGCATTTATGACCTTTTTATCCTAAGCCTGAGAAATTAAAGCATTGAGACTGCATAGTAGATATTTTAGGTTAACTTGAGACAAAAACTAGAGCTGTCGCCATTCGGCACACTTATACACCCCCTGCCGACAGAGGGCCATAATTCTGGAAACAATCAGTGCAGCGCAAATTCCTTCCACCATGCACCTGAACATCTTCAGGTTATTCATATGTGAAAGTTTGAAGGAAATCCAACAAAGACTGTAGGATGAGTTGTGTTCACTAGAATCTGTCTATGGAGAGACTGACAGACCAACAGACAAGCTGAAAACATTATATCCGGTTGTGCAGGGGGTATAATTACATTTCCTTATTTCCTTAAAAGTCAACATTGTAAGCAACATTTGTGTGTTCTGCAACACATTTCACAGCCTCCATACACAAACTGGGATTCAATGTTCACCAACCACCAGTCCTCCTCGATAGCCTAGTGGTAGAGGGTCCTCTTCGAGTGATGGAGGTCACTGATTTGATCCCGGGCCTCGACATACCAAAGACAAAATACAAATGGTTCCAGGAATTCCCTTGCTTGAAGCTCAGTATGAAAGGGAAACTCTCTTCTCTTCACTCAAACTCTCATGGCGATGGATAACATCAGAAACGAGGTGTCGAGAGTGATTAATATAAGTTGGTAAAACTTGTTTCATAATCAACCTTAAAGTTATTAGTATGAACTAATAACCTCATGGATAATTGACTAATTTTCACTCTGTCCTCACTATAGTGTTTTGCTGCACAATATATTTCCAAGTTCGAACAATTATTTTGTTTTCCTGCATGATTTTAATGTGCTACATTACTTTAAGTTGGTCGATTTATTCAGGGTTGTCATTAGGAGGCTCACTTGTCTGCCTCGCATGATATTTGGGCTGCCTCAAATTTAGCCCCAGCTACCTTCCATCTTCAGTGCTCAGGCATCTTGGCCTCCTCAAATGTACAGAACTTAGCCTCCTACATGAAATCCCAGTGAAAACCCTGTATACCTTCCATCTTCAGTGTTCAGGCACCTTGGCCTCCTCAAATGTACAGAACTTAGCCTCCTACATGAAATCCCAGTGAAAACCCTGTATATCCATTGTCAGTATAATTGTGTCATTATATAAAATTTCCAATCAATGGAATATAAGACCCTCTGCTTGTTTTATGGCTTGAACCTGGCGTTTGATAGTCAATCCATTGTCCTTTTTCACGATTGCTCTTAAATTCCTGGATTTGGAAGTCTAGGAATTATTTATAGTCCTATATCCAGTGGAACTTTTTTTCTGCATCTAAATATTCAAATCATACATATGTACTAAGCTATTATTCAAGTCAGTATAATAGGATAAGTTGCTTATGTACAATCTTTGCTTGGTGTCACAGTAGGTAATGCACCTTGGTCGCACCACATGTTTATCATTGTTGATGATGATTTTACTTCTCTTGAAGTCTGGTGATACAGCATGTATACATCCACCAAGCCTGCTACATATATACAGTACACCATCTGCTGTAAGTGTTATACCTTTTGGACATCTCAATGTATCATGTGTGTATGTATGGAGAACTTGTCCTGTAAATGTAACAACACTGACTGTGTGTGTTTCATTGTCTGATACAATTACAGTATCAGGGTCATGTCCAAATATAATGTAATTATGCTGTTTTAATACATGTTGAGTACCTTGTTTAGGTTGTATTGTATGTAGAACATTACCATGTATGTCCAGTATTTCTACTCTCTTGTGGTAGGAAACAGCAAACTTGTTATCATGGTATGCGATATCGTTGCATTCTTTCATGGAACAATTTATATATTCTTGATGTTGAATATTGTTAGATATAACATGGAGCAGCTCTATCTTCCCCTCACCAGGTAATGTCACAGCAACTGTCTCAGCATTAACTCTGGTGATTCCCCGAGGTGTGCTTGATGTACTGTAGCTGGATAGGATTTTATCAGCCTCTAGGTCTATTATCTTAACCTTGTCATTGCTCCAATTAGTAACAACCATATGTTGGGGATTCAGAAGTGTGCATCCAGTAATCAAGCAATCATTGCTAAATCTTGGCTTTACTTTGACCTTTCCTCTGTACACCACTGTAGAATGTATGTTTGGTGTAGGTGACAGTTTCCCTAATGGTGTCTCCTCCGACAGTATACGCTGTATCTCAGTAGAGGGGCGAAATATTTGATGTTTTTGTTGTCTTTCTGTTTCCTTCAAGGTGTTCAGTTCCTCCACCATGGAATCCAGTCTCTGCTTAGCCTGTTGGGTATGTACAAATATGGAATTTATATCTGAATCATTCTTCAGTGTCTTAATTCTGTCTTCAAGTTCTATTTTCAATGCTTTGTTCTCAGCTCTGAGGTTGTTCATCACTGTTTCATGTTTTTGCTTCATCTCTGCTGCATCGTCTGTGAGTTGTTTCTGTACTTTGTCCAGGTAGTTGTTGACTTGTGTGCGGAATTCTGTTATGGTCTGTTGAATGTAATTGTATGAATACTGAAGGTCATTCAAGTCCAAGTTCAAACTGTTTTCCATCGTTTTGAGTTCCTTGTGTAACTTGTCAAGATTGTGATGTATTTCTTTGAATTCTTTTGTTGCCTGGAAACCGATAGAGATGTCTTGCACCCTGTCTCTCTTGCATGTGGGATGGTTGATTGTCATGCAGTCAACGCAGCCTGTGGTGCCGTGAGCTGTACAGAAGTAGCGTATGATTTCTGGATGATGTGTTGGACAGACCACAGTACACAGGCTTGGACTTGGACTTGTGCCATGGCTTGGCTTGGCGGGTATCTGATCTTTTTGTAGGATCGTATGACTCCTTGTGATCTTTTGGTTTCTATGGACTTGAAGACAATGTCCACACATATATTCATTACAAGTTGGGCAAAACCCTATAACTGCTACAAATTTCTTCATATTGCTGCACGGTTCGCAGAATATCTCCTCTGCATCACCTGACCCCTTCCCGTACGTGTCCTTGAACGATCTCTGTGGTGATCTGCCTTCAGCATCACCTGACCCCTTACCGTACGTGTCCTTGAAAGATCTCTGTGGTGTACCGCTTTTAGCATCACCTGACCCCTTCCTGAACATGTCCCTGAACGATCTCTGTGGTGTTCTGCCTTCGGCATCACCAGACCCCTTCCTGAACATGTCCCTGAACGATCTCTGTGGTGTATCGCCTTCAGCATCACCTGACCCCTTCCCGTATGTGTCCTTGAACAATCTCCGTGGTGTACCGCCTTCAGCATCACCTGACCCCTTCCCGTACGTATCCTTGAACGATCTCTGTGGTGTACCGCCTTCAGCCATGTTATTGCAGAATGTTTAAAGATGGAGTAATATATATAAACGATAAGAGTCATCCAATAGAAAGGACTAATTGATTCTTACTGATCCTCTAATGTTTGGATATAGGTAGGCACGGTGTAACCATCATATAACCAGCTTGGCAGTACACACACTCTGTATCAGATCAGACTCCCAGGTAGGACACCAGATTCAAACTTTCACTACCAAAATGCTTCTGTTCTTTGGTCTCTGAAATGAGGCAAGAAAACTATGCATATATTACATGGCTGTTGCACAGGTAATACTGTATCACTGTGCGTACTCGAACAAACGCCCCCCTTTTGAAAAATGCATCGCCCAGGGAACGTTTATATGGAGGCATAGGGTACACAATATATGTACGACAATGTGTAGAATTGTAGGGTTAACGCATACTTTTTCATGCTATTACATCTGCAGAGTCCTGAGGGATGGTTGGTGCCCAAGCCCGTTAGGGAGAGGGCACCAACACTCCCGAGGGACTCTGCATATGTAATAGCACGAAAAAAGCATGTGTAAACGCTATTATAGCATAAAAACAACACTTTATTTGTATGTTTTTCAAAATAATGACATTTTGGCGGGACATTTTGGGCGACGTTGGGAAAACAAACGCGACGTCGCTTAGCAAACGTTACGTCACATACAAGTTTTTGTTATGATTGTCAACTTCCAGTATCGGCAAGTACCACGAAAACAGTGACATTGGGGGTTTGTTTACGTTTATTATTTTACTATGATAGAAAATTGACTAGTTGTTACAATTGGAATGTGAATTACAGTTCATATAACGCTACAAATCGTTTATAGTCGTCGGCTGGGTCTTGAAATGAGCATACTTGAAACTGAACAACAACAGCGCGTGTGCGCGAGAATCTTTACAAAAACGTACCTTTTTTCCCCGTTTAAGTATGAACAAAATCACTGTTTTTATGCTATAATGTAAGTTGTACTGATACCTAGGCCAATGTGCAACAGGTGAGCACCGTGCAACAGGTGAGTGACCCTCTTGTATCACTTTTCGTCCGTCATCCGTCAACAATTTCTTAAAGCAACCTTGCCAAATTTGATAAACTCATTTACAGGAATGTTCATTGGATGGATCTCTACCAACGTTGTCCAGGTCTGTTGATTAATAAGGTCATTGGGCCGAGAAGGGTTTTTTATAATGCAAACTTCAAAATGTTCTGAAACTACTAGGGCCATGGCTTTAATATTTGGTATGTAGCAGATGTCATCTAGTGGCCTTTACAAGGATTGTTCAAATTAAGCCTCTGGGGTCAAAATTGGTTCAGCCTTGGTTGCTTGGTAGTTTGACATATACTTATTTAGGGAAAACAATTAAAACCCTAGAGATATTTGGTATGTGTAGCATCCTTAAGTGGTCCTCTACCAAATTGTGCAAATAGTTGATATGCGGAACTCTGTGCAAGGTGGTTTTCCCCATAATTTACATGTAGGTACAAACAAATCTGGCCTAGTTATACTGGTTTTGCATTCATATGCAAAAACAACTGACTCCAACTCTATTGTCCCAATATGAATATTCAATAGGCTCAAGGATTATAACGGTAAAACTTTATTTGTACCTACAGATTAGTGGAGATCCGGAGTAGGTCTATTATACCCCTTGGTTCAAAATTGGCCCGGGGGTCCACCAGTTTAACAGAATTATATAAGGAAAACATATTAAAATGTTTATAGCTACAAAGCCTAGTGCTTTGACATTTGGTATATTGTATCACCTGGTGGTTCTCTACCAAGATTTTTCAAATTATGACCATGGGGTCTTAATTTGCCCTGCCATGGTGTCACCAGTTTTACTTATGTTTGGAAAAAATAAAAATCTTTTTGGCTGAAATGCAATGCCCTAAGAGC
Organism: Spisula subtruncata; assembly: GCA_963678985.1. Classification (NCBI taxonomy): domain Eukaryota; kingdom Metazoa; phylum Mollusca; class Bivalvia; order Venerida; family Mactridae; genus Spisula; species Spisula subtruncata. The sequence goes on along the minus strand of OY787670.1, from coordinate 36,723,748 downwards.
TTTACTCTAGGTGCATACTGCAACAAGTGAGCAAGCTATGGCCCTTGGGTCCTCTTGTAATTAATTCAGGACCTCACTTGTTGATTTTTCGACACATCTATGTAGTGTTGAACACATATTTTGCTTATAGCACAGCAACTAAATACAGGATGGGTGTTAGTTAAGATTGAATACAGTGCACATTCAGGGCACATGGTTTATGAATGCTAACATACAGTGCCCACCAAAAATTAGTATCCAGAGGTTATTTCCCCATGTACTTGCCTGTATAACAGTATTTGCAGAACAGAGAAGCACCATTGTTTTTGAAGATTGTAAATATTTTTTTAGTTGATCAAGTGTCAAGACAACATATATTGACTGCTACTCTAGATGTAAAATATTAAGTTTCTTGCCTGGGTTGAAAGGCAACTTGGTCTGAAAAAGATAGAAAATGCAGCTCCTTGGACCCCATGGTTATTCTAATTCAAAACAATTTCATCTTTATTTCTATCCCATTTTTGTGTGGCGTAGGCCACACAATGATATTACCGTTTTTTGGCTTACTACCAAGTTAACGCATTTAGGCATACGCAAATAAATAGTTCTATGATTTGAACAATATTACAAACATGCTACATAGGTTACACTTATCATTAAACCCGATTTGTTTACATTACCAACATTTATTAATATTAAGACAAAAAAATTTATCAGACTTTTATTTTTAGAGGATATTTATGGCAAATCATTCCGCATGGACTATATCCCTACTACCAAAGGCCTGTTTACCGTCAAGGCAGATAAAGTAATCCCACGGTTTTAATCAAAATCACTCCGCCACTGAACGTTATAGACTATGACCTAATTATGTTGTTTACAAACATTGATGCTATAAATAGAAACAACATGTTTTCACTAGTGGCGGGAAGCTGAACTAGTTCTACGTATAGTAGTTCCAAAGCGTTAACGATAAATGCGTTTTAGAATGTTTTTCTTCGCAGTATATTTCATGCGTGAGAACGACTACACTGCGGTATAACGTACACCGGATATTGCTAGCAATATGAGTAAAATAATTAATTTTCGCGACATTCTAGTGTTGACAAGGGTAAGTTCAGAGACGATTTTTAGTCTTTCTGAGTGTGTTTCATATATATTTTATACAAAAGTATCTCTTCCATAAATTTGCCTAGTCTGTGTAACCGATTAATTACCAGGAATTTCTTAAAAGGGTGATTGAAAGACCAAACTCGTATCGTTACTCACGAAAAAAGTAAGCTCGATCGGTCGAAATAAGATGTTTTTGTTTATATTCTTCGTTTAAAAACACAACTTGAATCGAGCGAATTGTCATTCTTGATACAAAGATAATATTGTAAATGTAGTATTCTAAACTAATCGTAAATAACAGTGCATTGTGAGAATAAATACAGGTGTTAGTGTACGGAGTATTGCTGTATCATGTACAGAGTATTGCTATATAGTGTACAGAGTATTGCTTTTAAGTGTCGTGACTATTTGTCACACAATTGACTAAATACAAGGTATAATCAGTGGGATTTTTTGGTAAACATAACTTGTTATTGTATAGATCTGTACCTATTAAGATTGGATTGTATGTACTACATTATACAATAATTGTACCAAGCTAGTCCTAGCTCCAAGAACCCCACCACCTGAAGTTTACATGTTGTGATATTAACCATGTACACCAATTGTACAGGGCTTAGAATGGGACCAGTTCACTTTCATGAGAACAATAGCTTCTTTGACCGACTGAGCAAAATAATTTGTTTAACCTCTGCTGTGAAGAAAATGCCAGATCCCCTTGAGAAATTTTCTGTAGTCAGACAAACATGTCTGATAGAAATGCATTGTCACCCACATATCAATATTCTCTGTAAGTGCTTTTGTGGCAACATAATACAAAATACAATACAAACCAATATAGCAGATACATCCCCTTTCTTTAAGCAACACTTAATTGTGTGTTCTTGATTTATAATATATCTTAGATTTTTCAAACATATGATTATTGTTATTAACTCGAATAGATTGAGGTGAGAGTTAGTCACAATTAAAAATATATGTTATGTAATTTATATAATATACAGTTAACAGTTCTTTTCTGTTAAGTTAGTGTTTAGATTTTAACATTTTAACCATGATATGAAGATAACTCAGATTAAAGAATATGTATTATTGGAATTGCTTTAGGAGTTACCCTTGTCTTCAGGAAAGGGAAGATTTGTGACTATATATACCCGGTACAACACAGTGTCACATTATTATATCCAAAACCTAGATGGCATTGTCAGTATACAACCCTTTCATGCTTTAGTTAATTCTATGCACTAGCTTCAAATGATTAGAATGCTGTGTTTTACTGAAACTTTAATATCGAATTGATAAGACTTAACGATTGCAGAATAATATTTTCTTAAATAGTATTACTGATGTAATTGTTGTAGGAACTAATTATGTTTCATACTAAATTGTAGTTGATCATAAATAAACTTTATGCAAGCAAATGCCCGTATTTGCCATTTGACCATATGCATGACTCTCAACGAATTACATAAATTCAAGATAAATATCACTTTGTTCTTGTCATATGAAAATCAGTATTTTATTTTGTTCATTGCATTCATCAGCCTGACAGATTGAAATATTTAACATTCTAACACTGTCTATTTTTAGCTCCGTGTAAACGTATAGGATTGTACCGTGGTTAAATTTCCGGTATATCACAGTTTTTGCCGTACTACTTTTTGGCTGTTGAATTACCTCCCACCTATAAATAACGCTTTTTATGAATGGAATTTACGTCTTGTTTATCACATGACGTCATGGATTGTATGACGTTTATTTGGCGTTAACGTTAACGTGACATTGTGCGAACTTTTATTTGCGTAGCATTCTTTCTTAATTTATTTAATTATATCCGCAGTATTGCAACAGCAATTGCATTTATCGATTCATTTTAGTTTTTATGAAATACATACTTTCGAATGAGCTCTAGTTATGCCTCTGTTTAAATGAAATGAGCAAAAAACGATATTCCAGGGGTGGAGGTTTTATACTTTAAACAGCGGAAGTTGTCTATAGCAACAAGACAAATAACGCATCATTCTGCAATAAGAAGGAGTCCATATGAAACTGTGCATATTACACGTGTTAGAATGCAAATAGATCTTAGTTTTCCGTGATATACCGGCCAATATATCACGGTTTGTCGTTCACATGCATAGTTATTAATCACTCAGGCCTACGGCCTTCGTGATTAATTCCTACGCATATGAACTCCAAACCGTGATATATTGGCTGGTATATCACGGAAAACTAAGATCTATTTCCTAATTATCATATAAAAAAATATTCTTATTATATCATAAAGCTAATAAGGCATGAGCTTATTGATGAGCAGACGTAATGATAAGATAAAACTGTCCATTTACATACTTTATTTGCTCATGTTAATAAGCAATAGTCCGTACACTAAACAGCAATACTCCGTACACTAAACAGCAATACTCTGTACACTAAACAGCAATACTCTGTACACCCACTTGTATCTGTTTTGATGTGTATCTAAGTTGTTTTTCGATCAATATTTATGAAATTTGGTCACAACATGTTTGAGTTCAATATAAACAAAATGGCCAGTTCAAAAAATCTTCAATTTGTTGATACAGTCATTCCAGAAGCGTGTACAGTACTGCTGTCAATATTTGCGAGTGAGTAACGGCATAATACTGGATCATTTGAACCTTCCTGTGAATATCTAATATACTATAGTGTGCTATAAAGTTACAAAAATGCCTGAAGAAGTTAAAACTAAATTGAGATATGCATAAGTAGTCAGTAATTTGGAAAATAACGTGTCTAAACTCACCCTGGTCTCCTCAAAATTAAAAATATTACTCACTTTACTAGCAATATCCGGTGTACGTTATACCACAGTGGACTAGTCATGAAGAAAAAATACAGTGCTAAAAACCCGTACTGTACCGGGACGTATATTATACTGCTAAAAACCGGTCCCGTACTGGGACGTATATAAATTCTGAAAACTGTATACACGGTACTTGCATAAAAGTATTTATCTTGCCATAAATATTTATTTATGTAAGCTACCTGGTAATCAATTTATGAGCTCTGTTTGATGATACAAGGTATAACAAACACATGTCTATGATTGAAATTTGTCAATAGGGTGATAACTTTTCATTTACGCTGAGTATGGTCCGAAAGTCTGTTCGTAAGTTTAGTTATGTTACTCCGAAAAACATTTCTGCTCTTGATCCGGCGGGAGTACGGACAACCTCCATATCAGTAGTCAATAGCCCTTACCACTGGACCACTTGTCCACCTAAATTCAATTGATCAACTTTAAATATATATGTATATGGCATCTAGGAGAAGTGCTGCATGACATGAAAACATAATTCTATCTGGTTCCATTCTTGAATTATTTCATTCAACCAAAAGAAGTCATGATATTACCATTGGTATAATTTTCTTATATTTTCCTTCTATTGAAATCTGGTTCTATCTTATTAATTACCTCCCTTTATTTAATTGTTCTAACATATTTCTACCTAGTCCTGTTTCTATAGCAGGGGGGTGGCTATCTCGTTGGTTGTGTTTTAATTCCCAGTGTATTCAGTTGTATGGAGACTACCCAGTCTCTCATCTTGACACCGACGCTTGGTGTCTTGAGAGCAGCACAAACATTCAAATGAGTCTGGGCTTATCAGAACTCTGACACACCATGTTGGTGCAGCCTTTATTTGATTGGTCAAAATGACATCAGTACGCCACACATCAGTACTTTCAGTGCTTTGATTTACTTGTTTAGTTACTGTAGTTTCAGGAATTACTATGATTGTTGCCGTCTGATAAACAGATATTCAATATTTTAACTAGGGATGGCAACGAGTACCCGAGTACTCGAGTACTCGTTCAAACGTCCGATTATCGAATAGTAAAATCAGTATTCGAGTACTCGAAAAAAAATTAATCCTGTGTAATACAGAAGGTGTCCAAGTTTTATCTGGTCAACTTAAATTAAAATTAACAACGTGTCATCAATCCTTAATCGCCGCCGCGAGATCGCTAATTACAAGCGTTATCAAAACACACACCTGTCAATCACCGTCTGTTAGTTAGTTTATGACACGTAGCTAGGGGTTCTTTCGTTGACACCATCTAGAGTAATTGTCATCAATTTTTAATTGGCAGTTGTTTTTTATTGGGGGTGACAATCGATTAAGAAATGAAAAAAATATTACTTTAAATTTAAATCGTTATCGTGCGTATATGAGTGAACGATTACTCTGTGAATTGGTCACGCTTTGTAAATATTATGTCACCGGGCGATAAGAGTAGTTCCCCTTTGTTGTTTATTTGTTTTCATTTGATTTTCCAGCGTTATTGATTAAAAGTTCTATTGATTTTACACTGTATTGGTGTTTTTTGGCATGCGTTTTTATTATTGCTATTGTTTCATAGTTCTTCTAACGTTACTGATCTAGATTTGATCAACAACTGAACAGAACGGACAGGCAAACACGCTGTTTTATTTGAAGTTGAACACGCACGTTTGCAGTACAAAATTTCTATGTCCCAAATATCATGAGCATTAATTGTTTTCCGAGTACCTGAGTACTCGATCGGAAGAATGACCGAGTACTCAAGTACCGATTTTAGTACTCGTTGCCATCCCTAATTTTAACCAATTATAATTCTGCGTCTGTCAAAAAGTGCACATTCAGGGCACCTGCTGTCGGGGTTTGTGACTGGTAATGTAATTGTCTGACCTCAGGAACAAACCCTGTTCTTTCAGCTCTTTGATTATGCAATAAATTAATATAGCAATTATACATATTAGAACTTATAGAGGTACATCAGTCGATACTGCACCATATAATTCACAGTGAAATGACTATAATCAAATGAAGAATAATTTAACGTGGGCTTAAGGCAAAACTATGGTATGTGCCTCTATAAATCAATGTACTTTCCATAGTTTTGCTAGCTAGTCACCTAGCCCTTGTTCAAGTGAAAGATTAGTAAAAGCATAAACATAGAAAATAAGCTTAAACTTTTATGATATAAACTTTTCCCTTGTTTTTCATGTAGCTTTGATTATGCTAATATGAACTAAGGCATTGCCTATGTGGGTATTTAATAAATATTAGATAACCGCTAGGCTGTATTTGTAGATATAGACACGGGCCCCAGTGCCTATGCATTATCCTAGGGAGATAACAAATGCATGCAATCATTGTGAATTGTAATCTTTATACAGCACACAAGTCAATCAATCAAATTGTCATAATTTGATTCCAATTCAATAAAATCAAAGATGTACCTTGTTGTACTGTACAGTAGTATTGTAGGCCTACCGTAAGTTGGTTTATTTATATTCCGAATATAGATAATTTACAGCCTCCGATGTTTGTCTTTTGTCCTTATCCGCTTGGAAAATCGAAGATATTACATAAGCGACAACGTATGGACCCTCCTAGTACACAAGTTTGTCCACCACAAATAATTAATTCACCAGTCAGTTGCATCCCCAGTTCCCCCGACCACAGGGATCCATGGCGGATAGCCAGGGAGACAGCCAAGTTTTTACCATCCAGCTTCCCCCGCAAGGCAGGGGAAATTTAGGATTTATTCTGCGAAAACCAATACCCTAAAGACAATATTTACCGGTAGATATCAGGGGAAATGCGGGAGATTTTACCATCAGCTTCCCCCGCTGGCGGTAGAAGGGCTGTTGATTTTGACAACTCAAAATTCCAGAGCGCCCTTCCCCTGGGGTGCTGTGGATGAAACTAACTGGTACATAAGTCTTATACACACTTGCAGAAACAAAATAATCTCATAAACATTGCTTTGACAAGCTATACATTGTGACATAGAATTGTTGATTTGCATTGTTCAATCAGTTGTTGACATGGAACGAATTGTAGCCAACTTACGTTCAAGCATCTAGTATGATCTGATTGTTGATATCATTGTAGAACTACGTAAAAATGTCTATTAAAGACCAATTTCCTCGGAGATCGAGTACTGTCATGATAAATCGGCTATTTAAATGAAAATTTCACCTTTATTTTTGATGATTCTTAAAACATCTTCCATGTGCAATGGGCACATGGAAATCTCGCAAACGCTTGCAATGAATTGGCTAGTGACACGGTCCACGGTCATGGGGAGTAGAGTGTATGTCTTATACTTCCCTTTGTTTTTTAAAAATAGTTTGTTTTATTTATTCAACATTTTTTTAAAAATGATAATTAATTGAAAGAGAACAATAGGCTCAACTGTTTACAGCTTACTTTTTTTTTATATTCCAAGGACCATTCACCTCGGAAAACTGCCTGAAATTTTTGACCGGAAATAACTGTTTTTGAAAGCATTAGTAACTGCTGAGACTCAACGAAGATACGCATGTTACCCGTATTACCGGTCTGGGTATTTTCAATAGCCTATAAATTAAAATTGCAATTATACTACACATGTTAGAAAATATGTCCAACTAAAAAAGAATAAACATAGAAATTAAGCTTACTTTTATTATGTAAACTTATCCATCTTGTTTTTCATGTAGATGTCGCAACTCTATAATGTAACTCACCACCCTATCCTACCATAATTCATCTCCAACTGTAACAACTGATAAATGTAATATTGATAACTTATATTTGGGATGTAATGCATGTACATTGTTCACTGATACAGGGTGGACATACCACATGACTTTTTGGGTAAGTCTGCAAGTAAAAATATTTCAACAAAAAGTTAAAAACAGCCATAAGTATCATATTCTTTGATCCATGTTATTGAGCTGGTTTGATTTTAAACTGTGACCAGTTTCACAAAACCAGTACGTTGTGTGGGTAGTGCTCTTTCTCTGCTTGAGCGTCGAACATATCTTGTTAAAATTGGGGTAAGAATTAGATGCTTACAGGTGTTTGTAACTTTTTCAAATTTTGTTGACATATTTTTACTTGCAGACTTAGCCAAAAAAATACATGATATGTCCACACTGTTATATAGTTACTATAACAGTTATACCGTATTCACCATGTATGGGTCACATTAATTTTGTAGATTGGATGCAGATAAACAAAAGAGGGGAGAAGATTAAAAAGTCAAATGCAAAAAACTCATGAGCAAATTATTATAATAACACATTATTTTAAGTGCCCGTAGGATAATGTGATGTTTTTAAATATTGACCGGTTTAGCCTACTGTTTTAAAATCGGTTGCTTAGATAAACACATAAGAACAATTTTCGTACAAAAATAACACTGATAAATCGTGCTCACTCGAGTAATCCACCTTTATGGATCATTCTTTTTTTACCGCCTTTCATATTATCCTGAGCGCACTATGCCCTTCTTGATTTACTTGCAAAAACTCTTGACAAAATGATGGAAGAGCATATGCGTTTCCTGATTTACTCACCAGAGACTTGGTAAATAGTTATATCTGTATAAAGGTTTTATTCAATGTTTATTACTGTGTAGAGGTTGAATTCAATGTTTAAAATGTGTAATGGTTGCATTCAATGTTTAAAAATGTGTAAAGGTTGCATTCAATGTTTAAAACTGTGTAAAGGTTGCACTCAATGTTTAAAATGTGTAAAGGTTGCATTCAATGTTTCAAACTGTGTAAAGGTTGCATTCAATGTGTAAAGGTTGCATTCAATATTTAAAACTGTGTAAAGGTTGCATTCAATGTTCAAAATGTGTAAAGGTTGCACTCAATGTTTCAAACTGTGTAAAGGTTGCATTCAATATTTAAAACTGTGTAAAGGTTGAACGCAGTGTTTAAAACTGCATAAAAGTTGCATCCATTTTGTGGTTTGTATTCTTGGTGGATTAAAGTGTGTGCAACACATGGGGGAATACAGTAGTTGAATAATCAGTTAGTTATATCTGTCATAAACAAGTACATCATGTGTTAGACCACAGCTTACTGTAACTGACCAATCAACGAGCAGAAAAAGTGTTGAATAAATCACATAAAAAATTTTATACAACACTTTTCTGTGGTATAAAGAAAAAGTGTTGTATATAAACTTACATTGATTTATCCAATACTATTTAGGCCAAGCAAAATAATCCATCAAGTCAGGAATTTATAGCTTTATTGTAAACACAATCCATTGACAAGTGTGCTTGTAACAGTGAAGTTAAGCATTAACAATCACTATACATGCATACATCCAATACAAACATCAAACATAGAGTTTAAAGGGGATGAAGCGGCGTTTTCAAGGACTTAAAATTGTTATGTTACTTTATATCTATATTTTGTGTAACTAGAGTAAAGTATCATTAAAATACAGAATAATTTATCGCTGAAGCAGTAAGAATTACAATAGTATCGATTATAAAACATATACATACACTTAAATACTATTTAAGCAGTTAAGTATATCTAAAAAAATATTAAATCTTTGTTAATTAATGAACTATTCAGTTATAAAATAAGAGTTTTCTGCTATTTTACAAAATCAGTATGCCAAAAATGAAAAAAAAAACTTGCTGTGAAATAAAATTTTTACATTTTACTGCTGCTTACACAAATGTTTCGACTGGTGATTTTACAGTGTAATCGACATCTTTCTGTCGCCTTTGAAAACCAATAATAGCAGACATACAGTCAGGTACTTCTATTACAATAGCATTTGGGTCTGGCAAGCCAGCAGACTCGGCCTTGATAACCGTTGCCGAGACGGCTAGTCCAGCTGTAGACTCGGGCGATGGAGGCGTCTTCGATGGCGTTTGTAGTTTGGATGATAAGTTACACTGCAGTGCCTCTAACGGTTGTTTATAATAATACACAGCAGTGCTTCTATGCCAACTGCGTGCCATTATTGCTTGTTCGTCAAAATTGTTTTCATATAGACGGATACCCTGTATATTTAATTGATGAAAAAGTAGTCCTGGTAATATCATTGTGCATATTGCTCGTATGCTGAACATGTCCAAAAATATATGTTGCTTTCTGGTATCTTTTGGCAGACGCTGTTCTGAATGCGGTTGTACGTCATTAAACCTTTGATTTTCATTCAGATCTTTGACTAAAAGGTCTCAGGATGGAAGATGCTTGATCTGCGTAACCGCGGTTACGTCCTCAAACTCCAAAACATTCTACATGTCGATGGCTTAGAATGAGAAGGTCGTAACTACAAAATCGATATATTGAGAATGCAAGAGAAAACTGTCTGTAATTTACTCATTAACTATAGGAAAACAAGTTTTGGTCAACATGACAATTTTAGATTTTCATGAAAATAGGCTCATAAGAAGTGCATTGTGAAGCAGATTTCAAATATGCATGAGTCTTATAAGGTCGTAAGTAGTAGTTACGACCTTCTTACTCTAAGCCATCGATGTTTCATCAAGTAAATCAAATTCCACTACTTGTTTTTTAAAGCACATGCATGTACACTTGCTTTAAAAAAGATATGTAAAATATTTACGATACAGAAATAAAGTTGACCAATGGAATGTTACCAACGAAACACACAAAATACCCGTGCACCAAACATTCCTTGATTTTATTTTATGAATGGCTAATGTAAACGATTTGGGGATATTGTGTTTACTAGGTATTAATCATAGTAGTTAGTAGTTGATTGTTGTGCAAATTGTATCTGAGAAACTAACATTTTTAGCTGTGGTCTAAGGCAGATAGATCTCTCGTAAGTGTTGGGTATAAAAACATAAAATCTCGCAGAGCTCGATTTAGTTTTCATACCCGACACTTACTCGTGTTCTATCCTATACATAGACTGATTGTATGTAGCAGGCTGATGATGGTCAATTTTAACTGAGTTCAAAATACAAGGACATTCATACTTGCATAAATTGTGATAACAAACTAGATGATAAACATTTTAAACATTTACGATAAATGTATTATACATGTATTGTTTGGTCACACTGATTCTGAAATATCTTATACTGTACTTAAGATATAGTCAGACTAGCTGTGATCTACATGGGGTTATCCAAAAGTTTTGTCGACTTTTGATCTAAATTTTTTATTTTAAGTCAGATCAGTAACAGTGACATTAATCTATTACAAACAATAACCTCAAAATGTTTTACCCTTTGTATCAAGAGTAACACGTCGTTGCCTTAGTAACACAAAATGCGTATTGAGCGGCACACTGCAGATTTTTTCCAGTAAAATGCTTTACGTTATTGCCGCCGATTGTTACAGTGTTTCTTCATTAAAAAATACCAAAATGTGTCCCCATGTTGAGTAATGTCATACCGATATTTTGGTATAATTTAAAGGTTATATCTGATAAATTTGTCATTTTATGAATATGAGGGTTGATGTTGTCATATTAAATTCAACGTATAATATGACCGTTGGTAGATATCATTTGCAGACGCAAAATAATTCAATTATATATACAGATTGGGGAACCCGCAAGGAATTCGAGAATTGTTGGGCTCATTAGTATGAACCCTTCTGCATTGTATTCATTTGCTTTTAAATGGCATAAATAATCAACAGAAAGACAGGGTACACCATCAAACAAAGACTAACCTTCACAAAAAGACTTACCTTCAATAATCATTAGTTCTGGTCTGAAACCATCGCTCAGCTACAAAGTTCAGTTACAAAGCTTGTTTATATGTAAAGCTCAGTTATAATTTCAGTGTCAGCTTTATCTCACAGGTAACTGTATCATTGATAAAGACAATTTGAAAACGAAAAAAAATGGAGTTTTTTATCGAAAAATATGTTAAAGAAAAAAAAAAATTCAAAAAGAAATTATTTTTTTCAACAATACAGTTACCCGTGGGCTAAAGACGTGGGGTAAATAAGTCAGATGTAGTTATAGCTTGGCAATTTTATCCTGAACCTGACCTTTATGCAAGAATATATTGCAAGGTTCTTGCTTTGAATATATCAATTTCCGCAAGCAAATCGTGCAATATCAGTATTTCAGATTTGTATTTGTATTCATGATACTCCCCGATTATGAAAACATACAATCGGTGTTGTAAACGTAGATAATATATCAACTGTTGAATTATTCTAATAAATAGGTCATGCTCGTGTCAAATTAGCCAAGCTATAACATAATTCGCGGTGACCTCACGGTGTGTGTGTGAACGACATGAAAGCTCATAAAGGAAGCCTCTTGTCAGTATGATTACACCACATGTCATTTAAATTATGTTTAGATCACTTTCATTAAGGCTTAATTGACCTATCAAAATTAATGGTATATGGTTTGGTCCTGGGATTCCTCAGCATGGATCAGTGTTTGTGTCTTCTTATATGATGCTTAGCATATAATTGCTGTAACATAATGGTTTGTCATTATTCTAAAGTTGTATTTATACTGACAGTTCTCGAAGTCTTGTCCGTAGGATTTTGTTGTTTTGCGGAGTTTCACTTCCTGACTCTTGATGCTCTGTGGACCCAACTTTGTGTTTACTAGGTAACTGTATTGTTGAAAATGAATTTTTTTTTTTTATATATTTCGATAGTTAAAAAAAAGGCCATTGAAAATAATGTGATGTTCATAAACATTGACCGGATTGGTCTACTGCTGCGGAATTGGTTGCTTAAATAAACATGTATGGTCAATTGTATAATAAAATAACACTGACAAATTGTGCACGTATGATATAATTTTTCTCACCTATTTGCCATATTTCATTTTTGCCTGCCATTCTCGTTATCCTGGGGGGTGCACTAAAGCCATAATGATGAGGGTAGTAGTTGGTATGACTTGTTTTTTTTAGGGCTTTGTTTTTTGATGGTTTTCTTTACAGATTATGACAGTTTCTTTGTCATAACATTATGTCTATAATCTGTGGGAAGGCTTTATGTGGAAGAATATGGTTCTTTATATTTGACCCTACATGTAGTTCATTTTTAGCTAGATTTTTCGAATAAAAAAAAAATTCAGCTATTGTCTTGACAGGACTATCTGCATATGAAGAAAAAAAGGTGAACTACTGCTATTGTCGTGACAGGACCGTCTGCGTTTGTGTAGATGTGGGCAAATTTGTTGTTAAAGTTTATTGTCAAAGCCTCTTTCTCAAAGACTATCAAATGTATCCACTTGAAACTTTGCATAGTTATTCATTATCACAAGAGGAATCCATACTGACAAGGCTGATAATCCTGTGACTTATATTTATTGAGTTATCTGCCCTTGTTACTATCAAAATCAAGAAGTCGAGCATCCAGTAACTGTAGGCAGTGCTCTGTTATTAGATTTACTTTAAGCTTGAAGGGTTAATCTTTCCATAAATACAAACATCCATTATCTTGTGTAACGTTAAACCCTCAGAACATTGATATATCAACACCATCAGTAATGAGGTGTTGAAAGTCTGATTTATAGATTGGTTATAAATAGAACATCCATGTGTCATATACTGTAAAATCATTTAATTTCGAAGGGACGGAATTTTGTGGTGTTGGTAAAAAAGAAGTTCATTTTGATGGGACGTAAATTTGTTGGTTTTGCATTTAAGGTAATACACACACCAGGATCAAAATAATTGTTCGATGGGATTAAATTTCGTGGTTGAGGTGAACCATATTACTGTATATTCCACAAAATTTAATCCCCCACGAAAATGAATGATTTTACTGCATAGTCTTCCTAAAATAAATTTAAACAGACAAACCTTTAATATGCTTCCAAAAATCTTTTATTCTGAGAAGAAAATACATTTTCAATTGTGAATAAAATGCAACACTAAAAGAATTCCTGATATTTCTAAAACTTCAGAAAAAAAATTCTAGAACATTATTTATTGTTTAAAATACATGTAGTTACAATTCTTTCCTTTCCATTTTTGCTCAAATTTCTTGGAAATGTTGCATTTAAAATTTTTTGTAAGAATATTTTTGAAAATGATATTGTTGCTAAGGGCATGTATTTATTTTTTTGTGTATTACAAGTTTTTCAAACTAGTCAGATAATAAAACATTTCTGCAGATGACGGTAAAACAAAGTCGGCTCTGAAGGTAAAACAAAGTCGGCTCTGAAGGTAAAACAAAGTCGGCTCTGAAGATAAAACAAAGTTGACTCTGAAGGTAAAACAAAGTCGGCTCATGCATTGTTGATTTTCAAATAATTTAGAAAATGTCTGTTACACTACTTTAACCTGATTTAGTAATTACTTTTATATCAGCAATCTTGATTGTTCTATAAAATCATAAGTACATATATTAAATCATCCGGCACTGTAACACATGAACGATAGATAAAGTGTTTACTTCTTTAGATTAGCACATCATCACAACATACATTTATTTTGCTGGTTTAGAATGAGACAGTTGTAACTACCACATCAATATTTTGGGTTAGCAAGAAAAAAACTGTCTAAAATTTAGTCTTTGGTAAAACAAGCTTTTACAACTTCATATTGGTCAACATGACAAGTTCAGATTTTCATAAAAATAGGCTCATAAGAAGCCCTTATGATGCAGATTTTAAATATGTATCAGTTTTATAAGGTTGTAAGTAGAAGTTACGACCTTCTCATTCTAAGCCAGCGATTTATGCAATTTAGCTTTTAATATATACATACAACAATCAATTGAATAAACATACACACAAACATAGAAATAAACAAGAGTTGTTTGTAAAACACATGCCCATGACAGTCTATTTGTTGAAAATGTTAAAGGTCACAGTGACCATGACCTCACAGTGACCTTGACCTTTGACCTACTGACCTGAAAAACTACTGGGATTATCTACAGTAACTGTTGCTGGCCAACATCCATGTAAAGTTTGGCGATCCTACGGCAGATCATTCTTGAGTTACTTCCCTACCTACCGACAGATAGGCCAACCGACAGACAGGCCAACCGACAGACAGACCAACCGACAGACTGACCGACAGACAGACCAACCGACAGACAGACCAACCAACATTTGCAAAGCAATATTATTATTATGATCTCTCCTAATCAAAGAAGGGAATTATGTCAATTACATTCAAGAAAATTTGCATGCTAATTATAGGAATTCTAAGTTAATCAAAAAAAAAAATTTCCGTTGTTGAAAATCCCTTTAAGGGCTGTAGTGGAGCAAATAAAGATGATAAGCATACTTGCTGACCATGAACTGTTGCAATTGGCAATCAGTAAAGTGAATTGGCTGTTATATTTTTCGACATTCAAGGAATAACTTGTAATGACTGCATTGCTCCGAATAATAATAATGATTATAATATTTATTCAGTATAGGTAGTATGTATAGCTTGGCTATTTTGACCTGAGCCTGACCTTTAAGCAAGAATATATTACAAGGTTCTTGGTTTGAATATATCAATTTCCGCAAGCAAATCGTGCAATATTGATATTTCACATTAGTGTTTGTATTACATCTCGAGGGTCTTTGTGATACTTCCCGATTATGAAAACTTTCAATTGGTGTTGTAAATGTAGACAATATTATAAGTGACTGTTAAATTATGCTAACCAATAGGTCAGGTTTGTGTCAAATTAGCCAAGCTATAACATGGCATAATATAAATATCACCTAATATAAATAAAATATGTATCTTGTAACACACAATTACAAAACTAAATTATAAGAATTTGCATGAATTAAAAACAACAACTAAAAAAGGCAAATACACCCACACCAAGGATGACGCAAAAAAAGGATGTATTTGTTCTAAAAAGCCGTCCAGAGCCTTATAGTGTGTTCAACATTTTATGCATAAATTCATAAAATTAGTTCATAAAATTATTGTTGGACCTTCATACTCTTCAATTCCATCCAGAAAATTATTTTTCAATGCGTACATACTACCACATCTTGACTACTGTTGCTCTATATGGGGTAACTGTAGTACTGACCTCCTAGACAAAGTACATAAGTTTCAGAAAAGAGCTGCAAGAGTAATTCTTAATCAAGACTATTTAGCACCATCACAGGAACTCTTCTTGGAACTTGGATGGCTAAAATTCAATGATAGAGTGGAATACAAAAAGTCCATATTAGTGTACAAAGCATTAAATGAACAATCTCCTGATTACATGGGGAACACATTTCAATACACGTCCGACAGACATAATATCAACTTAAGATCATCAGTACAAAATATACTTCATGTTCCAAAGCCAAGAATTGAATTTACAAGGAAATCCTTCTACTACTCGGGTGCAAAACTATGGAATAACCTTCCAAAATCAGTGCAAACCGCTAGGACACTTTCCTCATTTAAAAGCAACTATTTAAAGTGGAAATTTACTGGTGCTTCATAGTTACTGTCGATACATTATATAATAACAAATCTGTTATTACATATACATTTTAGTGATGATTTTACTTTATGATAACAAAAAAGTGTTGTTACATCATATACAATAACTGAAATACACCTAAACATCTGATTTAGGTGTCAATATGTACACTAGCAATAGTGTAATTTGAAATATGTATTGTTGTAAATATTTTCTTTGTATATTCTTGTTCATTTGTATTATTGTTGTGGACCATAATGAAAATTGGTTCACCAATTATGTTATCCACCGAAAATAAAGACGTTATTATTATTATTATTATTATTATTATACAAATAAACTGACACTCAAACATATCAGTCTAGTTATTTTAACTTTTAACCTCAAACTATAATTAATTGCAAAACAAACTGTTTCAGTTTATATATGATACATGGTATGTAAAGCTAACATAAAAACTATACAAATACAATTCATGTCCTAAGAGAAAATTTGTAGCACTTTTTTAAATAAGTTTTTCCTTCAACAATTTGTCCCTCTTGTTTAAAATCGTAATTAAACCATTGCACCGTTGTATATCAATTGTTCAATTCCAAGTCAGTAGTTCAGTTTGTCGAATCAGCCAGAATGTCACTGGTACCATCCTTGCGAGTATGGTTTATTATACTAATTTAGTTCATTATTTATTATACCATATTTTAATAGCCCTTTTTTCATGTTAATTACACCTTCAAAAGTGCCATACAATCATTACAATTTAGACAGGGTTAAACAATATGTATTAGATATTATCATGCTAGTACAAATATTTTGAATAAAATAGGTAAAATATAAACAAATATATACAGTTTATTAATCAACACATTCATCAAGTAAAATGCACAATTTTAAATGGTTCAAGTCCAGTTGGTTTCATAAGCTGTCTGGCTAGTCCAAACCCGCATATGAATATAAAACAAAAGGATACAATAAAAAAAAATTAAATACAAAAATAATTTCTGAAAACAATTTTTTTTACTTTTAACAACAAAGTACAAAAATGATTAATTATGGTTGGTTTGAAAAAAAGAAATGAGGAAATCGGACAAAGAGGGCAGCACTCAACTTAATCAGCCGAGCAAAGAAAACAGTAACTACAGAACTACATGGAGCAATGCCCGCACACCACCCAACAAAATGATTAAAAGCCAAAGTCCCTAATGAAAGCTAAGATGCGACCTTGTTTCCCAGGTCCCTGCTGCAGGACGACCTAGTTTCACAAAATAATATATGCCAAAACGTTGACCTAAGTGATCAAACAAGGAATAGCTTGGACTTGACCTAGTTTACAAACACTATGCACAGTGACCAAACTATAAAAGTTACTCCCCAAGCAAACCGGACAAGCGCAAACAGTCAAATGGGAGGTAGAGGGATGCTTTTATTCAGGGTGCATGTATTCAGGATGCTTGTATTCAGGATGCATGTATTCAGGATGCTTGTATTCAGGGTGCATGTATTCAGGATGCTTGTATTCAGGATGCATGTATTCAGGATGCTTGTATTCAGGGTGCTTGTATTCAGGATGCATGTATTCAGGATGCTTGTATTCAGGATGCATGTATTCAGGGTGCTTCTATTCAGGATGCATGTATTCAGGATGCATGTATTCAGGATGCATGTATTCAGGATGCATGTATTCAGGATGCATGTATTCAGGGTGCATGTATTCAGGGTGCATGTATTCAGGATGCATGTATTCAGGATGCATGTATTCAGGATGCTTGTATTCAGGGTGCATGTATTCAGGATGCTTGTATTCAGGATGCATGTATTCAGGGTGCTTGTATTCAGGATGCATGTATTCAGGATGCTTGTATTCAGGATGCATGTATTCAGGGTGCTTCTATTCAGGATGCATGTATTCAGGGTGCTTGTATTCAGGATGCATGTATTCAGGATGCTTGTATTCAGGATGCATGTATTCAGGGTGCTTGTATTCAGGGTGCTTCTATTCAGGGTGCTTCTATTCAGGATGCATGTATTCAGGATGCATGTATTCAGGGTGCTTCTATTCAGGGTGCTTGTATTCAGAGTGCTTCTATTCAGGATGCATGTATTCAGGATGCATGTATTCAGGGTGCTTGTATTCAGGGTGCTTCTATTCAGGATGCATGTATTCAGGATGCTTGTATTCAGGGTGCTTGTATTCAGGATGCTTGTATTCAGGATGCATGTATTCAGGGTGCATGTATTCAGGGTGCTTGTATTCAGGGTGCTTTTATTCAGGGTGCTTGTATTCAGGATGCTTGTATTCAGGGTGCATGTATTCAGGATGCTTGTATTCAGGATGCATGTATTCAGGGTGCTTCTATTCAGGGTGCTTCTATTAGGGTGCTTATATTCAGGGTGCTTCTATTCAGGGTGCTTGTATTCAGGGTGCTTCTATTAGGGTGCTTATATTCAGGGTGCTTCTATTCAGGGTGCTTCTATTCAGGGTGCTTCTATTCAGAGTGCTTCTATTCAGGGTGCTTGTATTCAGGGTGCTTGTATTCAGGGTGCTTGTATTCAGGGTGCTTGTATTCAGGATGCTTGTATTCAGTGTGCATGTATTCAGGGTGCTTGTATTCAGGGTGCATGTATTCAGGGTGCTTGTATTCAGGGTGCTTGTATTCAGGATGCTTGTATTCAGGATGCATGTATTCAGGATGCATGTATTCAGGGTGCTTGTATTCAGGGTGCTTGTATTCAGGATGCTTCTATTCTGGATGCATGTATTCAGGATGCTTGTATTCAGGGTGCTTCCATACAGGATGAATGTATTCAGGGTGCTTCTATTCAGGATGTTTGTATTCAGGATGCATGTATTCAGGATGCATGTATTCAGGGTGCTTCTATTCAGGATGCATGTATTCAGGTTGCTTCTATTCAGGGTGCTTCTATTCAGGATGCATGTATTCAGGGTGCTTCTATTCAGGATGCATGTATTCAGGGTGCTTCTATTCAGGATGCATGTATTCAGGTTGCTTCTATTCAGGATGCATGTATTCAGGATGCATGTATTCAGGGTGCTTCTATTCAGGATGCATGTATTCAGGGTGCTTGTATTCAGGATGCATGTATTCAGGGTGCTTGTATTCAGGGTGCTTGTATTCAGGATGCTTGTATTCAGGATGCTTGTATTTAGGGTGCTTGTATTCAGGATGCTTGTATTCAGGGTGCTTGTATTCAGGATGCTTGTATTCAGGATGCTTGTATTCAGGGTGCTTGTATTCAGGGTGCTTCTATTCAGGATGCATGTATTCAGGGTGCTTCTATTCAGGATGCATGTATTCAGGGTGCTTCTATTCAGGATGCATGTATTCAGGGTGCTTCTATTCAGGATGCATGTATTCAGGATGCATGTATTCAGGATGCTTGTATTCAGGGTGCTTGTATTCAGGATGCATGTATTCAGGATGCATGTATTCAGGGTGCTTGTATTCAGGATGCATGTATTCAGGGTGCTTCTATTCAGGGTGCTTCTATTCAGGGTGCTTCTATTCAGGGTGCTTCTATTCAGGGTGCTTCTATTCAGGGTGCTTGTATTCAGGATGCTTGTATTCAGGGTGCTTGTATTCAGTGTGCTTGTATTCAGGGTGCTTGTATTCAGGGTGCTTGTATTCAGGATGCATGTATTCAGGGTGCTTCTATTCAGGGTGCTTCTATTCAGGGTACATGTATTCAGGGTGCTTGTATTCAGGATGCTTGTATTCAGTATGCATGTATTCAGGGTGCTTGTATTCAGGGTGCATGTATTCAGGGTGCTTGTATTCAGGGTGCTTGTATTCAGGATGCTTGTATTTAGGGTGCATGTATTCAGGATGCTTGTATTCAGGATACATGCATTCAGGATGCATGTATTCAGGATGCATGTATTCAGGGTGCTTCTATTCAGGATGCATGTATTTAGGGTGCTTCTATTCAGGGTGCTTCTATTCAGGATGCATGTATTCAGGGTGCTTCTATTCAGGATGCATGTATTCAGGGTGCTTCTATTCAGGATGCATGTATTCAGGGTGCTTCTATTCAGGATGCATGTATTCAGGATGCATGTATTCAGGGTGCTTCTATTCAGGATGCATGTATTCAGGGTGCTTCTATTCAGGATGCATGTATTCAGGGTGCTTCTATTCAGGATGCATGTATTCAGGATGCATGTATTCAGGATGCTTGTATTCAGGATGCATGTATTCAGGGTGCTTCTATTCAGGATGCATGTATTCAGGATGCTTGTATTCAGGATGCATGTATTCAGGGTGCTTGTATTCAGGGTGCTTCTATTCAGGATGCATGTATTCAGGGTGCTTGTATTCAGGATGCTTGTATTCAGGGTACATGTATTCAGGGTGCTTGTATTCAGGATGCTTGTATTCAGGGTGCTTCTATTCAGGATGCATGTATTCAGGGTGCTTGTATTCAGGATGCTTGTATTCAGGGTACATGTATTCAGGGTGCTTGTATTCAGGATGCATGTATTCAGGGTGCTTCTATTCAGGATACATGTATTCAGGGTGCTTCTATTCAGGATGCATGTATTCAGGATGCATGTATTCAGGGTGCTTCTATTCAGGATGCATGTATTCAGGGTGCTTCTATTCAGGATGCATGTATTCAGGGTGCTTCTATTCAGGATGCATGTATTCAGGGTGCTTCTATTCAGGATGCTTGTATTCAGGATGCTTGTATTCAGGGTACATGTATTCAGGATGCTTGTATTCAGGGTGCATGTATTCAGGATGCATGTATTCAGGATGCTTGTATTCAGGATGCTTGTATTCAGGGTACATGTATTCAGGATGCATGTATTCAGGGTGCATGTATTCAGGATGCTTGTATTCAGGGTACATGTATTCAGGATGCTTGTATTCAGGGTACATGTATTCAGGATGCATGTATTCAGGGTGCTTCTATTCAGGGTGCTTGTATTCAGGATGCATGTATTCAGGGTGCTTGTATTCAGGATGCATGTATTCAGGGTACATGTATTCAGGATGCATGTATTCAGGATGCTTGTATTCAGGATGCTTGTATTCAGGGTACATGTATTCAGGATGCATGTATTCAGGATGCTTGTATTCAGGGTACATGTATTCAGGATGCTTGTATTCAGGGTACATGTATTCAGGATGCTTGTATTCAGGGTACATGTATTCAGGATGCTTGTATTCAGGGTACATGTATTCAGGATGCATGTATTCAGGATGCTTGTATTCAGGATGCTTGTATTCAGGGTACATGTATTCAGGGTGCTTCTATTCAGGATGCATGTATTCAGGATGCATGTATTCAGGGTGCTTCTATTCAGGATGCATGTATTCAGGGTGCTTCTATTCAGGATGCTTGTATTCAGGGTGCTTGTATTCAGGATGCTTCTATTCAGGGTGCTTGTATTCAGGGTGCTTGTATTCAGGGTGCTTGTATTCAGGGTGCTTGTATTCAGGATGCTTGTATTCAGGATGCTTCTATTCAGGGTGCTTGTATTCAGGATGCTTCTATTCAGGGTACATGTATTCAGGGTGCTTGTATTCAGGGTGCTTGTATTCAGGGTGCTTGTATTCAGGATGCTTGTATTCAGGATGCTTGTATTCAGGGTACATGTATTCAGGGTGCTTGTATTCAGGGTACTTCACAAAATAATATATGCCAAAACGTTGACCTAAGTGATCAAACAAGGAATAACTGGGACATGACCTAGTTTACATACACCATGTACAGTGACCTAACTATAGCAGTTACTCCCCCAGCTAACAGGTCAAGCAAAAACAGTAAAAAGGGAGGGAGAGGGATGCTTTTATTCAGGATGCTTCTATTCAGTGTGCATGTATTCAGGGTGCTTGTATTCAGGGTGCATGTATTCAGGGTGCATGTATTCAGGGTGCTTGTATTCAGGGTGCTTGTATTCAGGGTGCATGTATTCAGGATGCTTGTATTCAGGGTGCATGTATTCAGGGTGCTTGTATTCAGGGTGCTTGTATTCAGGGTGCTTGTATTCAGGGTGCATGTATTCAGTGTGCATGTATTCAGGATGCTTGTATTCAGGGTGCATGTATTCAGGGTGCTTCTATTCAGGATGCATGTATTCAGGGTGCTTGTATTCAGGGTGCTTGTATTCAGGATGCTTGTATTCAGGATGCATGTATTCAGGATGCATGTATTCAGGGTGCTTGTATTCAGGGTGCTTGTATTCAGGATGCTTCTATTCTGGATGCATGTATTCAGGATGCTTGTATTCAGGGTGCTTCCATACAGGATGAATGTATTCAGGGTGCTTCTATTCAGGATGTTTGTATTCAGGATGCATGTATTCAGGATGCATGTATTCAGGGTGCTTCTATTCAGGATGCATGTATTCAGGTTGCTTCTATTCAGGGTGCTTCTATTCAGGATGCATGTATTCAGGGTGCTTCTATTCAGGATGCATGTATTCAGGGTGCTTCTATTCAGGATGCATGTATTCAGGTTGCTTCTATTCAGGATGCATGTATTCAGGATGCATGTATTCAGGGTGCTTCTATTCAGGATGCATGTATTCAGGGTGCTTGTATTCAGGATGCATGTATTCAGGGTGCTTGTATTCAGGGTGCTTGTATTCAGGATGCTTGTATTCAGGATGCTTGTATTTAGGGTGCTTGTATTCAGGATGCTTGTATTCAGGGTGCTTGTATTCAGGATGCTTGTATTCAGGATGCTTGTATTCAGGGTGCTTGTATTCAGGGTGCTTCTATTCAGGATGCATGTATTCAGGGTGCTTCTATTCAGGATGCATGTATTCAGGGTGCTTCTATTCAGGATGCATGTATTCAGGGTGCTTCTATTCAGGATGCATGTATTCAGGATGCATGTATTCAGGATGCTTGTATTCAGGGTGCTTGTATTCAGGATGCATGTATTCAGGATGCATGTATTCAGGGTGCTTGTATTCAGGATGCATGTATTCAGGGTGCTTCTATTCAGGGTGCTTCTATTCAGGGTGCTTCTATTCAGGGTGCTTCTATTCAGGGTGCTTCTATTCAGGGTGCTTGTATTCAGGATGCTTGTATTCAGGGTGCATGTATTCAGGGTGCTTGTATTCAGGGTGCTTGTATTCAGGGTGCTTGTATTCAGGATGCATGTATTCAGGGTGCTTCTATTCAGGGTGCTTCTATTCAGGGTACATGTATTCAGGGTGCTTGTATTCAGGATGCTTGTATTCAGTATGCATGTATTCAGGGTGCTTGTATTCAGGGTGCATGTATTCAGGGTGCTTGTATTCAGGGTGCTTGTATTCAGGATGCTTGTATTTAGGGTGCATGTATTCAGGATGCTTGTATTCAGGATACATGCATTCAGGATGCATGTATTCAGGATGCATGTATTCAGGGTGCTTCTATTCAGGATGCATGTATTTAGGGTGCTTCTATTCAGGGTGCTTCTATTCAGGATGCATGTATTCAGGGTGCTTCTATTCAGGATGCATGTATTCAGGGTGCTTCTATTCAGGATGCATGTATTCAGGGTGCTTCTATTCAGGATGCATGTATTCAGGATGCATGTATTCAGGGTGCTTCTATTCAGGATGCATGTATTCAGGGTGCTTCTATTCAGGATGCATGTATTCAGGGTGCTTCTATTCAGGATGCATGTATTCAGGATGCATGTATTCAGGATGCTTGTATTCAGGATGCATGTATTCAGGGTGCTTCTATTCAGGATGCATGTATTCAGGATGCATGTATTCAGGGTGCTTCTATTCAGGATGCATGTATTCAGAGTGCTTGTATTCAGGGTGCTTCTATTCAGGGTGCTTGTATTCAGGATGCTTGTATTCAGGATGCATGTATTCAGGGTGCTTCTATTCAGGGTGCTTCTATTCAGGATGCATGTATTCAGGATGCTTGTATTCAGGATGCATGTATTCAGGGTGCTTCTATTCAGGATGCATGTATTCAGGATGCATGTATTCAGGGTGCTTCTATTCAGGATGCATGTATTCAGGATGCTTGTATTCAGGGTGCTTCTATTCAGGGTGCTTCTATTCAGGATGCATGTATTCAGGGTGCTTCTATTCAGGGTGCTTGTATTCAGGGTACATGTATTCAGGGTGCTTCTATTCAGGGTGCTTGTATTCAGGATGCTTCTATTCAGGATGCATGTATTCAGGGTGCTTGTATTCAGGATGCTTGTATTCAGGGTACATGTATTCAGGGTGCTTGTATTCAGGGTGCTTGTATTCAGGATGCTTCTATTCAGGATGCATGTATTCAGGATGCATGTATTCAGGGTGCTTGTATTCAGGGTGCTTCTATTCAGGATGCATGTATTCAGGGTGCTGGTATTCAGGATGCTTGTATTCAGGATGCTTGTATTCAGGGTGCTTGTATTCAGGGTACATGTATTCAGGATGCTTCTATTCAGGGTACATGTATTCAGGGTGCTTCTATTCAGGATGCTTGTATTCAGGATGCATGTATTCAGGGTACATGTATTCAGGATGCTTCTATTCAGGGTGCTTGTATTCAGGGTGCTTGTATTCAGGGTGCTTCTATTCAGGGTGCTTGTATTCAGGGTGCATGTATTCAGGATGCTTCTATTCAGGGTGCTTGTATTCAGGGTGCTTGTATTCAGGATGCTTGTATTCAGGGTACATGTATTCAGGGTGCTTGTATTCAGGGTACTTCACAAAATAATATATGCCAAAACGTTGACCTAAGTGATCAAACAAGGAATAACTGGGACATGACCTAGTTTACATACACCATGTACAGTGACCTAACTATAGCAGTTACTCCCCCAGCTAACAGGTCAAGCAAAAACAGTAAAAAGGGAGGGAGAGGGATGCTTTTATTCAGGATGCTTCTATTCAGGGTGCTTATATTCAGGGTACATGTATTCAGGGTGCTTGTATTCAGGATGCTTGTATTCAGTATGCATGTATTCAGGGTGCTTGTATTCAGGGTGCATGTATTCAGGGTGCTTGTATTCAGGGTGCTTCTATTCAGGGTGCTTATATTCAGGGTGCTTGTATTCAGGGTGCTTGTATTCAGGATGCTTCTATTCAGGGTGCTTATATTCAGGGTGCTTGTATTCAGGGTGCTTGTATTCAGGGTGCTTCTATTCAGGGTGCTTCTATTCAGGGTGCTAATATTTAGGGTGCTTCTATTCAGGGTGCTTCTATTCAGGATGCATGTATTCAGGGTGCTTATATTCAGGATGCATGTATTCAGGGTGCTTGTATTCAGGATGCTTCTATTCAGGGTGCTTATATTCAGGGTGCTTGTATTCAGGGTGCTTGTATTCAGGATGCTTCTATTCAGGGTGCTTATATTCAGGGTGCTTGTATTCAGGGTGCTTGTATTCAGGGTGCTTCTATTCAGGGTGCTTCTATTCAGGGTGCTAATATTTAGGGTGCTTCTATTCAGGGTGCTTCTATTCAGGGTGCTTCTATTCAGGGTGCTTGTATTCACGGTGCTTGTATTCACGGTGCTTCTATTTAGGGCGCTTGTATTCAGAGTGCTTCTATTCAGTGTGCTTCTATTCAGGATGCTTGTATTTAGGGTGCTTCTATTCACGGTGCTTCTATTCACAGTGCTTCTATTCAGTGTGCTTCTATTCATGGTGCTTCTATTCACGGTGCTTCTATTCACGGTGCTTCTATTCAGGATGCTTGTATTTAGGGTGCTTCTATTCAAGGTGCTTCTATTCACGGTGCTTCTATTCACAGTGCTTCTATTCAGTGTGCTTCTATTCAGTGTGCTTCTATTCAGTGTGCTTCTATTCAGTGTGCTTCTATTCAGTGTGCTTCTATTCACGGTGCTTCTATTCACGGTGCTTCTATTCACGGTGCTTCTATTCACGGTGCTTCTTTTCACAGTGCTTCCATTCACGGTGCTTCTATTCACAGTGCTTCTATTCACGGTGCTTCTATTCACGGTGCTTCTATTCACAGTGCTTCTATTCACAGTGCTTCTATTCACAGTGCTTCTATTCACGGTGCTTTTATTCACGGTGCTTCTATTCACGGTGCTTCTATTCACAGTGCTTCCATTCACGGTGCTTCTATTCATGGTGCTTCTATTTAGTGTGCTTCTATTCAGTGTGCTTCTATTCACAGTGCTTCTATTCACAATGCTTGCTTGCTACAGGCCAATAAGAACGTTGGCGAAATATTTTGTTTTTCATCCCATCGTTGCTTAGCTGTAACAGCTTCTTCTTTCTGTGAATGGTGTAGCAACAGCAACCAGATTAGATTCATGAAAAAAGTTCAGATTTTGCTTTTCACTAAAACCGGTCACTTGCATACATGCCATATTTTCTTTAAGCCTATATAGGAGGTTGGTGATGAAAATGCAGGAAATTTCAATGAAATGCAGGAGATGTTTCTTGCTCAAACTTAAACTTAAAATGAACTTAAATGAACTTAATATGCAGTTTCACCTATTTTACTTGTAGGACATTACCATGCGTGCTTCATAAAGCTATTTAAATTAATATTTGTTATCATATTCATTATGCAAACAAAAAATGTCAAGGTTCCAGTATTCCAAGGAATGCAGGAGATTTTTTCAATTTGCCTTAAATCATGGGGGAGTAGAGTCTCAAATGCAGGAGACTCCTGCATCGAGGGTTGCCCGCAAGACTGTAGTAACTGCATATTTTTACAAAAGTGACTTTTTTACATTTTTAGATACATAAGTATGTTTTACATAACTGCGAAAAGTAGTTTGGCTTCATTTGTATAAAAAAGAACATTATGATTATATTGCAATATAGTCTCAACTCACAATGAACTAAAAAGTTCCTGCAATACTGTAGTAAGTCAACTTACTACAGTATTGCGCGAATTTTTTCAATAATTTGTATAAAAAATTTTCCTGCAATACAGTAGTAACTCAATGCTAAATAATCATTATGATGTGATAATGTTTGATGACATGATCAGTTTTTATAGAAGGGTGCATCATGGCTGTATTCAAGCAATAAAATGTACAAAAAATGTACTAAATATAGTGAGGGGTGGCACAACCAGGCAATATAAGGTTATCCATTGAGTCGGGAATGACCGTGTCTGGCACATAAAGCTTAAGTAATGTCTTTACATAGGGATGGTTAGTGGTCCAGTTGGCTTGTTGGACTCTTAGGTGGTTAGACTCCCTTATGACATTAATGAATGGAGGTTTAGGACCCTAAGAGTGTAACAGGGAGTAAGGGTGTACCTGGTAGTTGGTGGTGGCAGATAGTTTTGATTTAATTACTAGTGATAAATACTGAAAAGGGCCTTAAGTCTAAGGAATAGTAGTTGTGAATATACCCTATAAAGCCTATGGTAGCTGAAATCATGGTGCAGGAGATCTGGCATGACATTGTATGCATTGTGTCCTATCCTTCTGAAAAACGAGTACCAGACTATTTTCTGACCCAACTCTTATTCGTTGCAATGTTAGAATCTGGTCAGCACAGTGTATGGGTTTAATGAACGTATTGATAAAAATTTGGTTGCAGAATTTCAATGTCCAATTTGCCCACTTTGGATGTTTGATTGGCAGGAAGTCTTAACTGAAAAAATGCTATTTTAAGAAAACAGGAACATAATTTCAGTTTTGTCACCATGACATGTTCTGATTTTCAAGAAAATAGGGTCTTTTAAGGTAGTAAGTAGCATTTATGACCTTTTAATCCTAAGCCAGAGAAATTAAAGCATTGAGACTGAAAAGTAGATTTTTTAGGTTAACTTGAGACAAAAACTAGAGCTGTCGATGCGACACACTAATACACCCCCTGCAGTCAGAGGGCCATAATTTTGGAAAAAATCAGTGCAGCGCAAATTCCTTCCTTCAAACGTATTAACATGTTGAGGTTGTCATATTTAGTAAGTTTGAAAGAAATCCGACAAATATCTAGGATGAGTTGTGTTCACTAGAATCTGTCAATGGAGAGACTGACAGACCAACAGTCAAGCTAAAAACAGTAGCATCTTGTTGTGCAGGGGGTATAATTACATTTCCTTATTTCCTTAAAAGTCAACATTGTAAGCAACATTTGTGTGTTCTGCAACACATTTCACAGCCTCCATACACAAACTGGGATTCAATGTTCACCAACCACCAGTCCTCCTCGATAGCCTAGTGGTAGAGGGTCCTCTTTGAGTGATGGAGGTCACAGATTTGATCCTGGGCCTCGACATACCAAAGACAAAATACAAATGGTTCCAGGAATTCCCTTGCTTGAAGCTCAGTATGAAAGGGAAACTCTCTTCTCTTCACTCAAACTCTCATGGCGATGGATAACATCAGAAACAAGGTGTCGAGAGTGATTAATATAAGTTGGTAAAACTTGTTTCATAATCGACCTTAAAGTTATTAGTATGAACTAATAACCTCATGGATAATTGACTAATTTTCACTCTGTCCTCACTATAGTGTTTTGCTGCACAATATATTTCCAAGTTCGA
The DNA here is from genome assembly GCA_963678985.1 of Spisula subtruncata. NCBI lineage: Eukaryota > Metazoa > Mollusca > Bivalvia > Venerida > Mactridae > Spisula > Spisula subtruncata. The sequence continues at coordinate 36,695,039 of OY787670.1, read as the reverse complement.
ACAATCATTTTGTTTTCCTGCATGATTTTAATGTGCTACATTACTTTAAGTTGGTCGATTTATTCAGGGTTGTCATTAGGAGGCTCACTTGTCTGCCTCGCATGATATTTGGGCTGCCTCAAATTTAGCCCCAGCTGCCTTCCATCTTCAGTGTTCAGGCATCTTGGCCTCCTCAAATGTACAGAACTTAGCCTCCTACATGAAATCCCAGTGAAAACCCTGTATACCTTCCATCTTCAGTGTTCAGGCATCTTGGCCTCCTCAAATGTACAAAAAGCCTCCTACATGAAATCCCAGTGAAAACCCTGTATACCTTCCATCTTCAGTGCTCAGGCATCTTGGCCTCCTCAAATGTACAGAACTTAGCCTCCTACATGAAATCCCAGTGAAAACCCTGTATACCTTCCATCTTCAGTGCTCAGGCATCTTGGCCTCCTTTAATGTACAGAACTTAGCCTCCTACATGAAATCCCAGTGAAAACCCTGTATACCTTCCATCTTCAGTGCTCAGGCACCTTGGCCTCCTCAAATGTACAGAACTTAGCCTCCTACATGAAATCCCAGTGAAAACCCTGTATATCCATTGTCAGTATAATTGTGTCAATATAAAATTACCAATCAATGGAATATAAGACTTCCTGCTTGTTTTAAGGCTTGAACCTGGCGTTTGATAGTCAATCCATTGTCCTTTTTCATGATTGCTCCTAAATTCCAGGATTTTGAAAGTCTAGGAATTATTTATAGTCATATATCCGGTGAAGTTTTTTCTTTATCTAAATATTCAAGTCATACACTTGTAATAAGTTCTCCAAGTCAGTTGTAGTGGAGGTGTTGCTTATGTACAATCTTTGCTTGGTGTCACAGTAGGTAATGCACCTTGGTCGCACCACATGTTTATCATTGTTGATGATGATTTTACTTCTCTTGAAGTCTGGTGATACAGCATGTATACATCCACCAAGCCAGCTACATACATACAGTACACCATCTCGATGGCTCAGCGCAATACTGGTCCAACTCCACTTTTCAAAACTTTTCAGGAGAGACAAAAAACTGTTTTTTACTTTTATTTGTTGATAAAAAATACAACAAATAAGAATACTCACATAACTTTGCATCAGAAATAAAGAGATCATTTCATTTTTTTCAAAAAGGATCATAAAAGGGTTTTTTGAGACTTGGTCTTATATTGCGCTGAAACTTTCAGCGCAATACAAGTCCAACTAGAGTTGGTCTCATATTTGCACTGAAACTTTCAGCGCAAAACAAGTCCAACTAGAGTTAGACCTTTAATTTTCTAAAATTTACTTAAAATGTTTGGGCATATAAGTCTAACTGCCTTTTTTGTTAAACAATTTTTGTCCAGCTTCAATTAGACATGTATTTCACATCCGTGTTATCATTATTTTGTGAACTAGATTTTGTTTTATACCCTAACTAAAAGTATAATAGAGCATTCAGATTCTTCCTTCCGATCATCCCCATATAGTGTAATCCAAATTCCTTTGAGTTAGCTAGTACTGTTGAGCTACAGTCAAATTCCATGAGCAATCATACAACAGGATGTGTTAAGGTTTTAGCCGAGTTGTGGTTCTTAAAATAATCAAATTAGGCTTGTGTCACACACAACTCTAAAAACATTAATTTGAACTTGTCAGCAAAGTTTATAGAAAAATTAGTCAGCACGTGGTCTGACTGAAGTTGTGCACTAAGGGATCTTAATTCTGAGATTCATCCCATAGAATTTCAGCAGAGTCATGGCCTTTGGCATGGTCAAATGACAAGTGGTGATATTATCTATAAAAAGGTAGAGGTTTGGCTGTTGGTGAAAGTGCCATAGGTAGAGGTTCGACTGTTCGTGATAATGTCATAGGTAGTGATATGGCTGTTGGTGATAGTGTCATAGGTAGAGGTTTGGTTGTTGGTGATAATTTAATAGCTAGAGGTTTGGTTGTTGGTGATAATGTCATAGGTAGAGATTTGGTTGTTGGTGATTGTGTCATAGGTAGAGATTTGGTTGTTGGTGATTGTGACATAGGTATAGAGATTTGGTTGTTGGTGATTGTGACATAGGTAGTGATATGGCTGTTGGTGATTGTGACATAGGTAGAAGTTTGGTTGTTGGTCATAATGTCATAGGTAGAGATTTGGTTGTTGGTGATAATGTCAAAGGTAGAGGTTTGGTTGTTGGTGATTGTGTCATAGGTAGAGATTTGGTTGTTGGTGATTGTGACATAGGTAGAGATTTGGTTGTTGGTGATTGTGTCATAGGTAGAGATTTGGTTGTTGGTGATTGTGACATAGGTAGAGATTTGGTTGTTGGTCATAATGTCATAGATAAAGGTTTGACTGTTCGTGATAATGTCATGGGTAGAGATTGGTAGTTGGTGATAGTGTCATAGATAGAGGTTTGGTAGTTGGTGATAATGTCATAGGTAGAGATATGGCTGTTGGTGATAGTGTCATAGGTAGAGATTGGTAGTTGGTGATAGTGTCATAGGTAAAGATATGGCTGTTGGTGATAGTGTCATAGGTAGAGATATGGCTGTTGGTGATCGTGTCATAGGTAGAGATATGGCTGTTGGTGATCGTGTCATAGGTAGAGATATGGCTGTTGGTGATAGTGTCATTATAAGGTAGAGGTTCGGTTGTTGGTGATAGTGTCATAGGTAGAGATATGGCTGTTGGTGATAGTGTCATAGGTAGAGGTTTGGTTGTTAGTGATAGTGTCATAGGTAGATGTTTGGTTGCTGGTGATAGTGTCATAGGTAGATGTTTGGTTGTTGGTGATAGTGTCATAGGTAGATGTTTGGTTGTTGGTGATAGTGTCATAGGTAGAGATTTGTTATTGGTGATAGTCACAATGTCAAAGGCGGAAATTTAATTTGTTGTTAGTGATAGTGTTATAGGTATTCATTTGTCTGTTGGTCCATTTAAACTAGAATATTTTCAAAGTGCATCAATGCATTGCTTTCTAACTTGGCATACTTGTTAAACCATTATAAGACCAAAATATCTATAATAATAATAATAAAGACTTTATTTTACGAGGAAACTTATTTGACAATATACTAAACAATCAATCTTCCATAAGATCCTCAACATTGTCAACGCTATTTATCTCTTTCCATAATTTCCACAGAATTATATATGGTCCCTGATTGACTTAGATAGTTTTAATTTACATTTTACGCTTACATGAGGGACTTGGTAATAATAAAAGTGGTCTTGTTGTAATACAGTTACATCAAAATTAGGAAAAAATGTGATCAAAAGAACTAGGTTGTCATAAGCTCAATTAAATCTGTTTTAGGTATGTGACTTTCTTTTTTTCGTAATTCCCAGGAGATTTCCAAATATACTTTAGATGTTGTGTATGGCAATGCTTGTTTTCATTTTTGACTGTTTTTGAGATTGATTTTTTAAAGCCTGAGCTTATGCTTCATTGTTTTGGATGTCGGAAAAGAAGGCATTTAATTGCAACGATTTACTCAATTGTTTGAGTTTTACCAACTTGGAATGTAGTGATATTCTTAATAAAACCTTTCTTATTAAATATTTTAATATGAATATACAAATACGAAAGTTTATTTTGCATAAACTTTAAAGCATAATACAATGCTTATAACAAATACAGATTTTTTTGCATATTTAATTAATTATTATTGAAACAATTTGAGAATTAGAAAGTAAAACCTTCATCTTGCCAAATTTTGCTACAGAGCAAAAAACTGTTACCTTTCTTAATGAAATATAGTAAATATTATGCAGTATCTAAATCCTTCATGTCGTTATGATTGATATAAGTGTAAAGAGTTATGTATATGATTATTTATTAAGTAAACTTAAAAAATGTTGTGGCATGATTTAAATGATCTTGGTTCTTTACCCAGTAATGACATGTCATAATGAACCTGTGCATGAAAATTTGACAACAATGTCACATAATGCACTCCACATGTGGAGAAGTTCCCAGTGTTTTGTGAAAGAGTCTGTTTAGTACTGATTAAGATACAGGCCAGGAACACTGGCTTAGTGAATCTGCTGCCTAATACACGGTATACAACAGTTACTGTGAAATTGATGAGAAAAGGCATTTTAACAAAAATCAATAAACGTCAAGTAGTTGTGTTGCCGTAGCCATACAACATTATTTAACATGACTATTAGACTTCTGAATCGAAAAAAATTGAGAATTAGTTTGCTCTAGTATGATTTTAAATTAATGATTAGATTACTTTGACTGGATAAGTATGAGACCATCAAGACAATTGTATGCACACAAGGATGTGCAGTGAAGTCTAGGTGATATATTCTGCATATCAATTTTCATATTTCATTGCTCTATAATTATGCTGCTATGACAATATAATAACATTAAACCAGTAATTGGAATTATTGTACAACCAAAAATGAGTAAAGTTCAATAAAATAATTGTGCATATAAGACTAACTGACAAAAAGTTGAATATTACATAAATATTTTAAGCGCAATACAAGACCAACTCAAGTTGGACCTATATTGCGCTGAAGTAATATATAGTTCTGAGATAGACCAATATGTTTTTAATAAATAAAAGGGGTCAAAAATAGGATCTGACCACCAATTTTTTCTTAAACTGTGTATTTGATGTTATTGAATAAGAATATGCAAAAAAGTGATTTTCTGAAAAAATGCTAGTTGGACCACTATTGCGCTCAGCCCTCGATCTGCTGTAAGTGTTATACCTTTTGGACATCTCAATGTATCATGTGTGTATGTATGGAGAACTTGTCCTGTAAATGTAACAACACTGACTGTGTGTGTTTCATTGTCTGATACAATTACAGTATCAGGGTCATGTCCAAATATAATGTAATTATGCTGTTTTAATACATGTTGAGTACCTTGTTTAGGTTGTATTGTATGTAGAACATTACCATGTATGTCCAGTATTTCTACTCTCTTGTGGTAGGAAACAGCAAACTTGTTATCATGGTATGCGATATCGTTGCATTCTTTCATGGAACAATTTATATATTCTTGATGTTGAATATTGTTAGATATAACATGGAGCAGCTCTATCTTCCCCTCACCAGGTAATGTCACAGCAACTGTCTCAGCATTAACGGTGGTGATTCCTCGAGGTGGGCTTGATGTACTGTAGCTGGATAGGATTTTATCAGCCTCTAGGTCTATTATCTTAACCTTGTCATTGCTCCAATTAGTAACAACCATATGTTGGGGATTCAGAAGTGTGCATCCAGTAATCAAGCAATCATTGCTAAATCTTGGCTTTACTTTGACCTTTCCTCTGTACACCACTGTAGTATGTATGTTTGGTGTAGGTGACAGTTTCCCTAATGGTGTCTCCTCCGACAGTATACGCTGTATCTCAGTAGAGGGGCGAAATATTTGATGTTTTTGTTGTCTTTCTGTTTCTTTCAAGGTGTTCAGTTCCTCCACCATGGAATCCAGTCTCTGCTTAGCCTGTTGGGTATGTACAAATGTGGAATTTATATCTGAATCATTCTTCAGTGTCTTAATTCTGTCTTCAAGTTCTATTTTCAATGCTTTGTTCTCGGCTATGAGGTTGTTCATCACTGTTTCATGTTTTTGCTTCATCTGTGCTGCTTCGTCTGTGAGTTGTTTCTGTACTTTGTCCAGGTAGTCGTTGACTTGTGTGCGGAATTCTGTTATGGTCTGTTGAATGTTTTTGTATGAATACTGAAGGTCATTCAAGTCCAAGTTCAAACTGTTTTCCATCGTTTTGAGTTCCTTGTGTAATTTGTCAAGATTTTGATGTATTTCTTTGAATTCTTCTGTTGCCTGGAAACCGATAGAGATGTCTTGCACCCTGTCTCTCTTGCATGTGGGATGGTTGATTGTCATGCAGTCAACGCAGCCTGTGGTGCCGTGAGCTGTACAGAAGTAGCGTATGATTTCTGGATGATGTGTTGGACAGACCACAGTACACAGGCTAGAACTTGGACTTGGACTTGTGCCATGGCTTGGCTTATCTGGTATCTGATCTTTTTGTAGGATAGTATGACTCCTTGTGATCTTTTGGTTTCTATGGACTTGAAGACAATGTCCACACATATATTCATTACAAGTTGGGCAAAACCCTATAACTGCTACAAATTTCTTCATATTGCTGCACGGTTCGCAGAATATCTCCTCTGCATCACCTGACCCCTTACCGTACGTGTCCTTGAACGATCTCTGTTGCGTACCGCTTTTAGCATCACCAGTCCTGACCCCTTCCTGAACATGTCCCTGAACGATCTCTGTGGTGTATCGCCTTCAGCATCACCAGACCCCTTCCTGAACATGTCCCTGAACGATCTCTGTGGTGTATGGCCTTCAGCATCAGCTGACCCCTTCCTGAACGTATCCTTGAACGATCTCTGTGGTGTACCGCCTTCAGCATCACCAGACCCCTTCCTGAACGTATCCTTGAACGATCTCTGTGGTGTATCGCCTTCAGCTTCAGCTGACCCATTCCCGAACGTATCCTTGAACGATCTCTGTGGTGTACCGCCTTCAGCCATGTTATTGCAGAATGTTTAAAGATGGAGTAATATATATAAACGATAAGAGTCATCCAATAGAAAGGACTAATTGATTCTTACTGATCCTCTAATGTTTGGATATAGGTAGGCAAGGTGTAACCATCATATAACCAGCTTGGCAGTACACACACTCTGTATCAGATCAGACTCCCAGGTAGGACACCAGATTCAAACTTTCACTACCAAAATGCTTCTGTTCTTTGGTCTGAAATGAGGGAAGAAAAATATGCACTATTACAACTACATTTTTAAAAACAATACTTTTTTAGCTCACCTGTCACATAGTGACAAGGTGAGCTTTTGTGATCACTCTTCGTCCGTCGTCCGTCATCGTCCGTCGTCAGTCAACAATTGGTATTGTGTACACTCTAGAGACAACAGTTTTGATCCAATCTTCAAGAAACTTGATCATTATGTTGTTCTCGATGAAGTCTAGGCCAAGTTCGAAACTGGGTCATGTGGGGTCAAAAACTAGGTCACTAGGTCAAATCTTATAAAAACCTTGTGTACACCCTAGAGGTCACCAATTTGTTTCAATCTTCATGAAACTTGGTCAGAATGTTGTTCTCTATAAAATCTAGGCCAAGTTCGAAACTGGGTCATGCCGGGTTAAAAACTAAGTCACTAGGTCAAATCTAAAAAAAAAACCTTGTGTTCAGTCTAGAGGTCACCTTTTTGATCCAATCATTATGACACTTAATCAGAATGTTGTTCTCTATAAAATCTAGACCAAAGTCTAGAGGTCTTGGTTTTGATCCAATCTTCATGAAACTTGGTCAGAATGTTGTTCTTTATGGAATCTAGGCCAAGTTCAAAACTGGGTCATGTGAGGTCAAAAATTAGGTCACGAGGTCAAATCTTAGAAAAACCTTGTGCTCATTCCAGAAGTCGTGGTTTTGATCCAATCATCATGAAACTTGGTCAGAATGTTGTTCTTAATGAAATCTAGGCCATGTATAAAGCTGGGTCTTGTGGGGTCAAAAACTAGGTCACTAGGTCAAATCTTAGAAAAATATTGTGTTCACTTTAGGGGTCACCGTTTTGATCCAATCTTCATGAAATTTATATGGTCAGAATGTAGGTTGTACTGATACCTAGACCAATGTGTAACAGGTGAGCGACCTAGGGCCTTTCAGGCCCTCTTGTTATAATTTTCGCGTTCAGTTTGTCATAAGCACTCTTCTTGAATTGCAGCAGTAATCGCAGCTTGCAATGTCCTTGATCTGGTTCTTTTCACCGAAAGTCTAAAATCAGGGAAATCATGACAGTTTTCGAGGAAAGTAGTCAGTGATAATTCTCTTACTATTTCTGTACAATGTGGATAAGCTTTCCTGAAAAGGTCTTCAATCGTTTGGCCAAATCCTCTGTATGTCTCAGTTTTCTGCTTTCTTCTCAATCTGGCATCGGCTACGTAGCTCTCCTTCATATTCAATATGCCATATCTCTGCTCCATTCTGGAAAACAGTAAGTCACAATCATTCTGTACATATGACGGTAATGCATATGCAAAGGCTTCTGTCTGACCACGTAAACAACACAGAAACAATCTTCTCGATTTTTCTTTGGACCAACTATTCAAAGTTGTCAGGTTGTCAAAGTACCTCCTAAACTCGTGCCACACATCTTTTCTGGTTCCACTGAACGTTCTACGACACGGAAAATCACGGGATGTCGACCTTGCAGTATACTGACTTACCCTCTCAATATGAGGCGATATAAAGATCCCGAGATTTGGTACTTCACTTCTTAAATTTCTTGAGCAATATTCGGTGGTCAATGATGATTGCTGACTGAAATACTCGTAGCAGACAAACACTAGAGACGATATCAGAAAGATGCACACTAGCACAAAATATGGCAGAAACTCCTCAGTATAAGCACTAATAATATCCTTTGCTTGTGAAAACATCTCTAGGATTTGATGTCCTTGACTATGAACACTAACAGCAACGAGGAATATTATAATCCACAGAAACAGAAACTTCATCCATCTCAACCTGGGTCTGCTCTTAGGAATACTGTCCTTTTTATTCCAAATGGGAGATAAGGTATTGGCATTACTGTCAAAGTCATCCGGGAAAAATACTTGTCTGATTCCAGAATCTGTAATTGAAGCAAATGGCTTCTGATCCTTGGAATCCGTACTATCCTCCATAGGAGTTGAACATGCTGTTGGAGAGTTCACGTGTGGTTCCTCATCCTGTCCTAATTGTTTGAAAACACTTTGCTGTTCGGTAGACATTCTGAGAGTTCGTCAACTCGCCAAAACAATCACCGGTATCTCAAACAACGATTTAAAGAATCCAACGCCGAATATCCAAATGATACACTATTCACACAGGAATTGTATCCCACCGCTGCCGCCAATGTAACGCTTTTGTTTTTTGGACAAGATTATAGACACAGGTAAAACAACTCAAAGCACTATTAATCAACTGTATTTTCCTAATACGATAACAACATGACAAAATAATCCAATAATAGTATCCAAATGCTAGATCCATAAAATATTACAACACACGTGTCCTGATGATAAAACGGACTGACGTTAACACTGTCCTGATGGTAAACTAACTGACTCACTGACTGACTGACTGACTCTCAAGTCAATCCTTTATATACTGCCAACTGATCCGATAGATCCGACAAGTCCGGTAAATCCGGTAAGTCCGACAAGTCTGCTAAATCTGACAAGTCCGATGAATCTGGTAAGTCCGATAAGTCCAGATTCGTTACAATATTATATAGAGAGATACAACCATGTTGCACCAAAGGGACCATTCTCATGAATCAGTGTATAGTCAAGTCCCTAGACTATACTCTGATACAAGACCCCTTATATCGTAAGCAAATCTAAAAATAGCTTGTATTCCCGCTATTGTCCAATTAGAACGCGCGTTACGACAGCCGCGGGAATATTCCTATAAACAAACACAAATGTGAACATGGATTATTTAATTAGCAAACGGTGATTGAAATTAAATGCTGAGTTGTTTGTTGAAACATATTGAATCAAATTCGGCGTATAAAAAGTATGAAGAATAAGAGAATAAACTGATATCGGTTCTCAAATGGAAATGTAGATCTACCGGTGATCCGATAAATATTTATCGGAAATATTATTAAAGTAAAACGGCGAGTCGAGTGGAGTACTGACGTTAAAGGTAAATTCTGTTTTTGTATGACGAACTACCGCTAGTTTCAACCCAAATAACCAGTTATGTTGTGCAGTGATAGTAAAATCTTCTTTTGATCATCAATGCAAAAATTTCACAATATTTTTTTTCATATGTCGTTTTAATAGTCGGAAATAAAATTCAAACACTGTCGGTTTATATTCTGTTTGTAACGTCGATTTTGATTGGACAATTGACGAGGGATCTTTGGAAAACACCCGTGACGGAATTTAATCAATTGTCTTATAAGGAAATGAACGAAATGGATTTGATTGGTTGAAATGTTCGTTCACCACGCTGGGATTGGTTAGATTTATACCAGAGTGTATTACGGATGAAAAACACACTGGTTGAACAAAAATGCAAAGGGACACATTATGGTCTACAATGTGCATCACATCAGCATCCTGCATTATCCATGTTAATCTGTAATTCTGTATGATTAACATTGTTGACATTTGAACTACACTATATCTATATGTTAAATAGTATGACACTTGAAATCAGACTATAGTGGTATACATAAAGATAATGTCATTCAGGGCTGGGAGGTATTATGTGAGTGTGTGTGAATATCAGTGTATAAATTACCATGGGATGTAACTAATGACTAACTAGGCAACTTTAGGACAATGAACCCCCGTGCTAGTGAGTATATGTGGAGATTTTTCCCTGGCCAGTTAGCATAGTGGATAAAGCACACGTTCAGCTCAACATCTGAGTGATCCAAGTTTGATACCCATGGGTCATTATACAGTTAAACTTTCCCGAATGGTTCTTTGTAGAGAAACAACCTCTCTATTCCAGCATCTTTAAAGTTCTCTAAGCTGCTTAAACTATAGATTTTACATTTATTGAGCTGCAACTCTCATTTGCAGCTTCCAAGAGGTGTTGCTCTACAGAGGTTGTACCATACTCCAATAATATAATTGAATGATGTTATGAATCTGTGAAGGAATATCCGAAACATAGTACCAGTATGTGTAGATTGATGTTAAATATAATACATGTATAATCTTCTATTTTCAGGCCTCCACCACAAATTTTGAAACCAAAGCCATCTTTACCAAAGAAACCTGCTATAGCTGCAAAGCCTGGTAATTTACTGGAGAAATCAGCCTCTCTCAATGGTAATAATGCCTAAAATATCACCATTTATAGGAAATAAAACATCTGTAATTTTGTCAGTTTTGAAGAAAATGGATAATGCATGATGTCTTATTATCATCTATAAATGTTCCACAATCCTATAGGGCAGATAACTCATGTCATCCCTGTAGCAAAACAAGGTTGTATCTCACTGCATACTGTATAATGAGATATAACCTTGTTGCGAAAAAGGGATGATGTATAAAATGTCCCCAAATCAGTCAACTGTTGTGATTGGGAAAAATAAATGATTATAAATAGTTAAGTACATAGTATTTTTATGATAATTATTTTTAGCTCACCTGACCACAATGTGGTCAGGGTGAGGTTTTGTCATACCGAGATGTCCGTCGTCCGTCGTCCGTCGTGCGTCGTGCGTCCGTCAACAATTTCTTCAAACGACTTCTCCTCCTAAACCGCTTGGCCAAATTTGATAAAACTTAACAGGAATGTTCCTTGGGTGGACCTCTACCAAAGTTGTTAAAAAAATTCCAGTCCGTTGCATAACTAGGTCACACAGGCTAAAAATAGATTTTCAAAAAGGAAACTTCAAAAATCTTCTTCTCTCAAACCGTAAGACCTAGAGCTTTCATATTTGGTATGTAGCATCACCTTGGGGTCCTCTACAAAGATTGTTAAAATTATGTCCCTGGGGTCAAAATTGGCCCCGCCCCAGGGGGCCCTTAGTTTTACATAGAGTTATATAGGGAAAACCTTAAAAAATCTTCTTCTCCGAAACCGCTTGACCCAGGGCTTTCATATTTGGTATGTAGACTCAGCTAGAGGTCCTCTACAAAGTTTGTTCAAATTATGTCCCTGGGGTCAAAATTGGCCCCGCCCGGGGGCCCTTAGTTTTACATAGAGTTATATAGGGGAAACCTTAAAAAATCTTCTTCTCCGAAACCGCTTGGCCCAGGGCTTTCATATTTGGTATGTAGACTCAGCTAGAGGTCCTCTACAAAGATTGTTCAAATTATGTCCCTGGGGTCAAAATTGGCCACGCCCCGGGGGCCCTTAGTTTTACATAGAGTTATATAGGGGAAACCTTAAAAAATCTTCTTCTCCGAAACCGCTTAGCCCAGGGCTTTCATATTTGGTATGTAGACTCAACTAGAGGTCCTCTACAAAGATTGTTCAAATTATGTCCCTGGGATCAAAATTGGCCCCGCCCCAGGGGCCCTTAGTTTTACATAGAGTTATATAGGGGAAACCTTAAAAAATCTTCTTCTCCGAAACCGCTTGGCCCAGGGCTTTCATATTTGGTATGTAGACTCAGCTAGAGGTCCTCTACAAAGATTGTTCAAATTATGTCCCTGGGGTCAAAATTGGCCACGCCCCGGGGGGCCCTTAGTTTTACATAGAGTTATATAAGGGAAACCTTAAAAAATCTTCTTCTTCGAAACAGCTTGGCCCAGGGCTTTCATATTTGGTATGTAGACTCAGCTAGAGGTCTTCTACAAAGATTGTTCAAATTATGTCCCTGGGGTCAAAATTGGCCCCACCCTGGGGGTCACCATTTTACTTAGACTTATATAGAGAAAACATAAAAAAATATTTTTGTCTAAAACTACAATGCCTAAGAGCTTTGATATTTGGTATGTAGCATCATCTAGTGGTCCCCTACCAAGATTGTGCAAATTATGCCCCTTTGGTCAAAATTGGCCCAGGCCGGGGGTCACCGTTTTACATAAACTTATACAGGGAAAACATATAAAAATCTTCTTGTCTAAAACTACACTGCATAGAGCTTTGATATTTGGTATGTAGCATCATCTAGTGGTCCTCTACCAAGATTGTTCAAATTATGCCCCTGGGGTCAAAATTGGCCCCACTCGGGGGTCACCGTTTTACATAGACTTATATAGGGAAAACATATTAATATCTTCTTGCCAAAAACTACACTGCCTAGAGTTTTGATAATTGGTATGTAGCATCATCTTGTGGTTTTCTACCAAGATGTTCAAATTATTCCTTTGGGTGAAAATTGTACAGGGTTTATAATCAGGTGAGCGATATTGGGCCATCATGGCCCTCTTGTTGAATATCTTTTTTCCAACTTTCATTGTTGTTCATTATGTTTAATTAACTCAACTTTCTGAAATCAAATATCAACCAGTTCTTACATGTTCTTCTGACAAGCCACTGAGAACTTGATGTCACAAATTCACTTATTATAACATACCTGACTTAAAGTTCTAGAAAATTAAGTATATATTTTGTACATTATGTGCTGGGAAACAAATCATTTATGTGTGAGCATATAATATTTATCAACATAGAGCTGTACTATATTTGATAATTATTGGCACAGGTTCATCCTTGTTTAAACAATGAGTGTTTTATGTGTGTTTGTTTATTTTAGAACATCCGCCTGTACCTAGAGCAAAACCAAGTGTGAAAGAGAAAACACCACAACGTAACCGGGACGATTCACCTAAATCATCACCTCAGAGGACCGCTTCCTCACGTCCGAAACAACCCCCACCTCCATTACCTAAAGCAGCCCCCAAAGGATCAGCTGTTCAAAAGACACCTCCTCCTTTACCTAAGACCCCACCAAGAGCATCTTTGAAAAATAAGGAAAACTGTGGACAAGACATTAAAGTAAATGGTGATGATGAGTCACTACATGTTGAATCTAATTCCGTAGTTCCACCACCAGAACAGAAGGTTATTCCTTGTACAAATGCTGAAAATGACACTAATACATCTGACTGTGATAAAACTCCTGAGAACGATTCAGTAGAGGAAAAATCTGAAAATGACAGTGAAAACTTCACCTTCGCAAATTTGAAATCAAAATTTCTAACTTCTAAATCTTCATCAAATTCAGTTCCAAATGTTCCTGACAAACCCAAACCTGCGATAAAAACTAAGTCTGTTGCGGATAAAAATACAAAGGTTGTAAACAAGCCTAATGCAAAGTGTGATGAATCTGATACCAAGGTTAAGTCAAAGTCTGCAGATATTGTGGTAGAACTTCAGGGTGGACAGTCTACATGGTTTGTTGATACTGATCAATCTGAAGGTCACGAACCTAGTGTGAATGATGTGAAAAAGGACTCTGGAATTCATTTCTTGAAAGGCCAAGGAAAAGCCACAGGTGATTCAACAGTTTGGTTCAATAAGCATATACCGGTAGTTTCTCCGAAGCATTCGCCAAAAAGTTCACCTAAAAATTCTCCTACTGTACCCAGGAAACCTCCTCCTAGAGTGACTCCAAAACCTAAGCCTTCCTGTGATTCAAATCCTGTAACGGATAATGAAAAAACTATTTCTGCTTCTTCAAGTGCACAAAGTTCACCTGACAAATCTGTGAAGCTTGTTGAAGACCCTGCTGATACATTCCATACAGTACAAGATAGGGATCAATCGCCCGTTGCTGGGCATGACATTGAATTAGGTAAATCAGATAAAACTAATGATCTGAATAACATTACTGAAAAACCTAAACCTAAAGGCAGTCCTAAACCCCTGCCAAAACCAGTGCCAAGGAGGCCTGCCCCTGCAACTCGACCAAGGCCTACGCCCAGAAAACGCTTATCAATTAATAGACTGTCTGGCTCAGATGAAACATTTGATAATCTTGCTGGTAGTGATAGTGGTAATAATCAGTCAAATGAAGCAATATCTAATGATAAGAACAATGCAGTGATTGATACGAAGCGCAATACTTTTGTAGTTGAGCCATTGGAAAATAATAATGAACAGAAAAATGCGGCAGAGTCTCCGAATAATTCAGTGCATGATACCAAACGTAATACTTTTGTTGTAGAACAGTTGGACAATACTAAACCGAAAACTGTTGATCAGGAAGGTGCTGTAGATACTGGAAAAGCTGAAAACAATATAGAAGATGAGGTACAATATAGAGTGATAGATAAACATACCAGATCTCAGTCGCACATTACTGAACTAGAACCTGAAGCTGATGCTGATGATCATGTTGTCATTCTAAGAACTAAGGTTGCTAAGGAAGAGAATGAGAATGATGATGAAGGATTAGAAATAACTTTAGAGGAATTAAAAAGTATCGGACATTTATTGGAAGGTAGTGATGATGAAGATCATGAACATGATAAGTTCATGCGGAAAGTTGATCTACCAGTTGAAACAGAAAATTCTAATCTGAAAGATTTTAATGAAACTACTAATGATCAAACAGTTGAAAAAGAAAATATTAATTTAAAGACTGTTAGTGAAAGTACTTATGAAAAAACAGTTGAGAAAGATAATATTAAGTTAAAGACTGAAAATGAAAGGGCTAAAGACAGAACTGTTGAAAAAGAAAATTTGAATATGCAAGCTGTTAGTAAAGAGACTGAAGGTCAAAATGGTAAAGGTAAAAATAGTTACAATGAGTTACTTGACGACAAATCTATTCTCGAACCTACGTCTTTATTGAACGAGATTGAAGATATATTAACTCGTAGTTTTAAACATTCTTCATTAACAAGGTCAGGGTCGTCACCTGAAAAGAAATCATCCCCATATCTGAAAGTTGGTGAGGTTTGTAAAACAGCTAGATCCCATTCCGTGGATGTTCAAACTCCTGTACGGCCACCAAGGCCTAAAAAGGAGCAAAAGAGATTAAGGTCAATGAGCCAGGCAGTGTACGATTCATGTGGTAGTGATACTGAATCATTACCTGACATGTCATGGAATCGTGATGAACATTGCAATTCAACAAATATTTCACTAACATTAGGGAAAGCAAAACCTCATCCACCTAAACCAAAAAGACATAAATTACTGAAAGTCCAGCGGAGTCAGTCAGATGTTACTTCAATGAAATCAATTGTTGATAAAATGGACGTAAGTGACTCTAAGTCTCCAAGGCAAAAACGCCTTGCACCCGAATCAGCTCAATCTAACAAAATCTGTAATGAATCTAAAAATAAGCCATCTACTTTTAAGAAACGTCCAACAAGGAAAGCACCAGAACCCCCTAAAGGTCCTGCTTTTAAAGTGACTCCACCTTCAGCATCGAGACTATCATTGGAGACAGTGGTACCATTGGATGTCAGGGTAAAGTCTATGAGCCTTGATTCTAGAGACGCCATGAGAAGTAAGCGAGACTGTAGGTCGATGATGAACCCTGCTGGTGCATTCTATCACTGTATAAATGATGACGACGTTGGTTCTTCTGATGGTGACCATGACTACCAGGATATCTCAGACAACGAGGAGAAATATCGTAAAGTTGTAAGTCATAATTCACGGCAGGCACATATGACTAAGGTGAAGAAAGGTAAACACAATGAATCAGTGTCCCCACCAAAACTGCCACCTAGAAACATGAATAATTCTCATTCTTTTGATAATTCGAGTCTGTCGTCTGCTGGTCATGATTTTGATAGTGTGATAACTAGTGTGGCCAGTTCAGCGGAGGATATGTCGATATCTAGTGGTTGTTTCGAGCATGATATAAACTCACCGGGAATAAAACACCCTCTCATGATGAGATCTATGTATCCAAAGACATCCAGTCCTTATGTGAAAGGTAAAATTCAAACTGAAAGTGATGAAAATGTGCATATTTCTGGACTGGGTCCAAGTAATTCTTCATTATCTGACTGTATGGAGGATAGAAGATTGCGACCAGTCAGTGGTTGTAGTATACAATCTGATAGTTGGTCTGGTAGTGCGGGTGCTGAACAATCATCCTCGGACACTGATGTTGATGATGAAGAAAAGGTATGTTTAAATTCCATTTTTACCGGTATGCCATTTTACCTCCTTGCCAATTGGGCCCCAAGTTAGGCATACAAACTTTTTCTGGTCTTTTTCCAACTCTAATACAACAATATCGGTGATTCTTATGTATTTAATGGTGTTTTAAAAATATTATATTGTACCCGGATAAGACTATAGTTAGTTATATACAGGGTGTCTCAAAATACATGTCCGCTTGTTGAGGACGTATCACTCTGTAATGTATTGCTTTACATATCTGATTTATATGTATGATCACAGTGCATTCAAATCAATGTAGAAATTACGAAACAATTATCCAAAATAATGCCAACGAAACATATAGAATGCATTTTGAGTAGCTACCCCCGATTCGGTAAAAACCTGTGATTGACGTCGTTTGACGATTTTAATGACGTTCACATAACTTTGAGTCGGATGTGATGTTTCCATTTTCTCCATAAATTGATATGTTAGGTTTCGTTGTAGTTATATATCTTGAACTGTATAATCCAACTTTCCAATAGTATAAGAAGAAATACATATTTAGGATATTTTGGTTACTTTTCCTGATTTCAATAAAAGTAGCAAAACCAAATTCATTCTCCTACCAAGGCAGTTTTTGGTGATTGATACTTCATTTAGTACTATTTTATACTTTCAAGTTACATTATATGACTATGGTTGGACTGTTGGAGATCACCTAGATATACCGCAATACATTCAATCTAGTATGTTCATTCGAGGCGATTGGTGCATCTTTTATGAATATGATATATGCCTAGAAATGTGTGAATATCAAATTTTCAGTCCTAATTGTTTTTAAAATGTGTTCCTCCCTTAAATACGTCCGATTGTCCGATTTCATTTTCTAATAACCCCTGATCAGTTTCTCAGCCAGTGTGTGCATAGTAGGGTACGACTGACTATTACTATCCCCACATATGATGTAAATGTTATCCATGTTACCGTACAAACTATGCTACCTGCCTCTTCGGACATTTTAGAACGCCCATTGCTAGTGACATTAGTATAACGTATATGACGTCATCAAATGTTCGAGTATTAACACATGATGTAATTCACCACACAATTTTTCAATTAAGCTTTCATATGAGACTATGATTATCAATTTACTAACTCATTTGGCAAAGTTATGACCCTTCAACAAGCGGACATGTATTTTGAGACACCCTGTACATAGGTTCTTGGAGAATCTTGGATGATCAACATCAGTCCTGTTTACTGATAAGGCATGGAAAGATGAAACCTTGGAGTACTAAGTGTAACTTTGTAATTTTGCTAACTTTTGAATATGACTAATTGCTGTACATATAATATGTAATAAGTGAATGCTGTTTATGAGTCATTATAAATTCAATTATTAGTCATGAATATATAAATTATGTTTAAAAATTAACACTCTCACAGTCGTGAACTTTTGTAATAATGTAATGACATAGTTTATACAGTAATGACGAACATACCTACTTTCATGGCCAGTGACATGTACTCTTCTATTGTATTAATTTTCAAATTGCTAGTAGAACAATGCTGTGGTGTCAATTGACGTATAAATATTAATATATTCTTGACCTTTCAATTGAAAGTTTGATAAGGTTGAGTTCTCTTTACTTCCTTATTTAGTTTCATAACAACAAATACAATACAATTAAGATATGTTGACTTGTATTATACATGTATATTAATGATGAAATCACTAATTTAAGTACTTTCACAACCTAACTACACGGTATACAATTATTGTATAGCCAGCCATAAAGTTTTAAGTAGAAGTTTAAAAATAAAAACTATAGATGCGTAGTTTAGGTCATAAACCACCAAATAGAGTTGTTCTTTAACTCAATGTAAAGTGACTTAGGTCAGCCAAAAAAAATGTCAACTTTTTGTCCATGGGGCCCTCTCAAAATCTTTTAATCAATAGAAATAGCATCCAGCTTGAAGAAAATGAAAAAAAAAGTAGGGGGTCATGTATCATATAAGAAAAATTTGGTTCGTCAAACACGATGAAAAGATTTTCTCACATGTACGGATTTACTCACTGTCCGTTAGCCCTAACTTTACTTTCACTTTCGTATTTAAGCCAGAATACAAAATATTTCTGAATAAAACCATTTCACTACATCACATACATGCATACAAAGCTTTTTACACCAATTTCATGATTCTGATGCTGATTTGTCAAGACATACCCCAATTCCAGTCGCTTTAAAGTTTTTTACCGGACTATTTGACTGTATCTGAATTTGGTCCGCGTAGGCATGTATAACTCTAACGCGGTATTGGGACCTGTGCCACTTAAAGTAAACAGGCAGATCAGGTACAACAACATATAAGGATATTGGAAAAGGGATTATCTTTTTCAATGTGTAAAGCTTGGCTATTGTGATCTGAGCCTGACATTTATGCTAGAATATATTACAAGATTTTTGCTTTGATTATATCAATTTCCGCCTGCAAATTGTGCAATATCGGTATTTCAGATTTGTGTTTGTATTACATCTTGAGCGTCTTCGTGATACTCCCCGATTATGAAAACATACACTCGGTGTTGTAAACGTAGACAATATATCGACTGTTAAATTATGCTAATCAATAGGTCAGGCTCATCTCAATGTGACCAAGCTTTACCGTTATTTTAATTTACTTGGTGAATAGAAGTGAGCAGGTAAAATACACTTCCGCTCTCCCTAAATCGATGTAATGGTCAGTGATTTCTGTTTATATTGACATTGCAAAATACCGTGTTAGACTTATAGTGGTTATTTATCTTTATGGCATGCTTATAGTGTGCATGATGTTTACCAACAAGAATCAGTTTGGTCAACTGTTGCAAAAATGTTTTAACAAATTTGTAGAGAAAACAGATATGGTTAGTTTTGTCCTAAAACATCCCTGATAAAGCATGCACCTCTCAATAATCCACCTGTATATGGAATGTGCCAAATTTTCCCTGCTGTTCTTATATCATAAGCACACCAAGCATCCGTTGCCTTTAATAGCAGAGCAAGGTAATCCATACCTGCTATATTTATAATTGAACAGGCGGTTACTGAATGAAGACTCTCAGTAGAACTTTGCTTAGACAACGGACTCCCTAACTGCGACCAACTTCATTTTCCTGTAAAAAAACCCTGGAATATTAAATTAGTTAAATTTGAGCATCAAGCACTAAAGTAATCTAGTCATTTTGTTTAAAGTGCAAAAATAATTTAAACATTGAACATGATTCACAAAACTTCAATCATTCAATCACATCTAAAACCACTTAAAGGATTACGATCCTTGATCGCCAAGTGTATATTCAATGTTAAAGTACCTTTGACAGGTTGTAAAAATAGATAATTATAGACCCCAAGGACTTTTTTGCACCATAAATAATGAATCAAACAATACACATTGTATTTGTGTATTGTAGACACTGTAAATATTCGACATACTTAATTGTCAAGATGGTTAAACTGAAGTTCTGTAAAATCATTTAATTTTGATGGGACAAAATTTCCTGGTTTGGGTAAAAAAGACCATTTCGATGGGACGTTAATTTGTGGATTTTGCATTTCAGGTAATAAATACAAGGGTCAAAATTATTGTTTGATGGGATTTTATTTCATGGTTGAAGGTGAATCACGTAATCCACAGAATTTAATCCCCCACAATACTTAATGATTTTACAGTAAACTAGTGATTTGAAGGAAATCCTGAACTGTGACGATTATTGTCTTTATTATTAGTATACTTAATTATATGCATTGCGTAATGTATATATTTCATCCTTTAAGTTAGACCCAATGATGTGATTTGCCTTTGTCAAAAAGTGTGTTAGTTGGAACAAGGCAAAGGAAGTTATTTGATGAATTATGTGCAAATAGTGCAATGCAATTTTATCCTGATAGTTAATGCATACATTATGTAGGATTTATGAAATAATGTCAATTTGTAATTGTATGATTTTATGTGAAATACCAATTTCTATGAAAGCACTCCTCGTGATTTCCTGTATTGTTATTGTTGTAAAGTTATGTTGCTGTGATGTTGATGATAAAACCATTATATATAAGTGAATTACCAAGATATCATCTGATTAGGAGAATATTAATTGGTTGATTTCATTTAGTTGGATATTGTTGACTAAACCTGTTGCTTTATGTGACACAGTTTGTTTATAGAGACGTGTTGTTGGATTATTTGCCAGTGTATTGGTTTAAAATGCAGTTCAATTTGAAGTGACACACATTTATAGTCTGAACTTAAATGAACTATAAATTTAAGCTATTTTTGTTATTATCAAGTAACTTTTTACTGGATAGAAAATGTTCAGTTCAATTCATTTATCTTAATTGGATTTATTGATTCTTTGGATGTTTAATTTATAAAAACCTGTCAGCAATGAGGCGTCAGCAGGGTTCGTATGTACAGAAATATCTAGATTGTGTACATGAAGATAAAGGTCCTGGTAATAGACTTGGCAAGGTGGGTGAAGATTGAAATGGTTTGATTTACTTGGAGCCTATTTCTTACCAAGGGGCTGCCAAACACTCGATGTTAATGCTTTAATTTGTTTGTGCAACTACATGCTACCAGTGATCAGTGCTTGTGACGAATGTCAGTTTCTCAGCAATTTGCTAAACGAGCACTTTCTAATGCAACAGGCTCCAATTAACATTAAGCATTGTTTCAAATTGTCATGCATATGAGTAACTATACCCTCGTGATGATGGATACCATCAGGGAAGATAAGTCAGTGGCAGTGATAAATATAAGTTGTAAGAACTAATATCACGGCCTACCTAAAATAATTCAGTACGAAAACAACAAACATTAAGACTCAGTGAGACACAAACTTGAACCACTGATAATGTAAACATCATTTATTTAAGATTTTTGCCACATTCTGATATAAAATTTGTGCTTTCCCTTATTGTTGTTGAGCACTATTTGTCACCTGTCTAGAAAAATAGCCTACAACACATTGAAACAAGAAGTAAAATTTTGACAAATTGAATGTTACACAATGTTAGACAGCACAAAGTATAAAATCTCAAATAGTCACCACAGATATTATAGGAAGACTCTATTGCTAAATATGATTTCTATATTTCCTCATACTTCGGAGCTGTGACAAGTTGTCAACGTCTGATGATTATTTTGAAGTTTCTATAATTGAGAATCCAGTGTATGAACTTCATATTTCAATTTCCTGTTTGTCTGAATATACTTGAAGTGACAGTGATATAATTATATATTGACAAAATCATCTTTCTCTAGGAAAGGACATACCGTAAAATCGTTAATTTTGATGGGACAAAAGTTCACGGTTTTGGTCAACAAGACCCTTTTGATAGGACCTTAGTTCGTGGATTTCAATTAATAAATATAAGGGCCAATGTTATTGTTCGATGGGATAAGATTTCATCATCATGGTTAAAGGTAAACCACGAAATCCATGAAATTTAATCCCACATGAAAATGAATGGTTTTACAGTAGTTATATTGTTATTGTGATGTGCATTGATAGTCTTTGAACTTAAGTTAAAACCTTGCTCATATAATGTGCCTTGCAGGAATAAAGTCACACTGTTTTACCTTAATTTCGCACTGCATTATGTTGGTGTCTCATTTCTGTTATACTATGGAACAACAGGCATGAGGTTCAAACGGAGACCTAAGAAATAAAACAACTCTCAAGTTCTCAACACATACTCTCAAATATCCGATAATTTGCTCAAATATCAAAATATCTCAAGATTCCCTTAATATCTAAGAATCTTATTACCTGTGCAAGGTCTTGTTTATTATGATAACTACTGTAAAACAGGTGATTATCAGTTCAACTGTTGCGCATAATTGTCAATTGTTGCATGCTGCAATGTTTTCTGCAAGGTGCCATATGTTTCTGCAAGTTACGTAAATATGTTTCATACAATGCTTCAATTAAAGAGGCAGCATTCTTGTTCAACAAGCATATTTTTTTGTCCGAAACAATGCTAGTCTGAGAACTTGACTCACCACAGAAAATCTGATGAATGAGGATGAGTGGACGCTTTGTCAATAAATTTTCTTCGGAATTGTTATGAAGATTTGACAACAATGTCTATTTTCCTCCACATGTAGAGAAGTTGCTGGTTCCATGTGGAAGGGAAGGTTTGCCATGGTTCTGCATTGAGTGGTCTTATTATTGAGGTTGTCTTTAGGTTGGTTATATCTTTGAGGTTTTACAGGTTTCTCCATATCCCTAAGGATTGCTGCTGGAATAGTTTGACATCTAAATCATCATCTTTGTTGATTGTTTTATAATTCTTGTTTTATAATTCTGTTTTTCTTGTATAAAACGTTTCAGTCTTTGTGTTTTTGTTTTCAGATAACGCGGAAACGTGAGAAGAAATTGTTTATGATTGCACAAGAGATTGCTTCATCTGAACATGTGTTTGTGGATGTACTCAAACTTTTGAATGTGGTAAGATACTAGTTCAATTAATTCCCCTCAATAGCTTAGTGGTAAAGTATCTACTGCCTGCTTCAAGTGTGAGAGGCCTTGGGTTCGATCCCAGGCCACACCGTTCCTTAGTCTTAGATATTGGTATTGGGTCATAATCATTCAGAATAATGATAAGACATATTGATGGCTTAGAATTAGAAGGTCGTAAGTGGCACTAAAACGACCTTTTAAGATTCATACATATTTAGAATAAGCATTAAACTTATGAGCCCATTTTCATAAAAATCTGAAATTGTCATGTTGACCAAAATGAAGTTTTAAAAACGTGTTTTCCCATAGGTAAAGAGTAAATTACAGACAGTTTTCTCTTGTTTTCTCAATATATCGATTTGGTAGTTACGACCTTCTTGTTCTAAGCCATCGATATAGTGTAATGTTTTGATGGTATGTATCGGCCAATATGTGGATACAGCTGTAAAAACTGACGTGTATGAAAATTCAATATTAGTAAATATTTACTGAGATATTTCTCTATTGTAGAGTTAGATAGTCTTTCATTTAAATTTATTTTTAGAATATACAAAAAACTTAAATAAAGCTTTAATAAATGTGATTTGTTGGTTTTAGGATTTCCGACTGCATGTTACGTCTGCTACAGAGAAGTTGGGACGCCCGATTATACCTACCGAAACATTGAATAGAATACTGGACTATCTACCACAGCTTGAAATCTTCAATGAAGGTTTACTCAAAGATCTCGAAGAAAGAATCAGAAACTGGTATAATTTTTAATCTTCCATAATTCTTGGTCTGAAATCTTAACTCCATCTTCCTGGGTACACAATAAATTGTATACACTGTGGACAGTTTTTCTATCACCAATCAAAACCAGTAGGTTCAATACTGTTAATGAAAACTGATTTAGTATTTACAATATGAATACTGTAGCCGTGTCTAGCAAAGCCTTTTATTTGCATTCTCATGAATCAGTGTATAGTCAAGTCTCTATGTAATTGAAAATAATACGCTGGTTGGACGAGAATGTTTATTTGCCAGTCAGCTTTCTGCTGAAATATTTGCAGGCATAGGAGTGCCTCCAGTGAGATTTGAAGCCTAGTCATCAAATAAGGCAATACTCTAATCTCTGAGCTACCAAAACCACACAGATGTGGCGGTTTTGCCTTGCCACCAAACAAGAGTAAGACATAGATTAAACCATGCATATCCCATATACTGTAAAATCCTTT
Source organism: Spisula subtruncata (assembly GCA_963678985.1). Classification (NCBI taxonomy): domain Eukaryota; kingdom Metazoa; phylum Mollusca; class Bivalvia; order Venerida; family Mactridae; genus Spisula; species Spisula subtruncata. Next base: position 36,670,758 of record OY787670.1, on the reverse strand, counting down.
AATTTCGATGGGACAAAATTTTGACGTTTGGGTAAAGAAGACCATTTTGATGGAAGTTAATTCGTTGAATTTGCAATACAGGTAATAAAAACAAGGGTCAAAACTAGTGTTTGATGGGATTTGATTTCGTGGTTGAAGGGACGAAAAATTAATTATTTTACGGTACCTAGTACCTGTATAGCTCCCTTGCTTGGCACACAGTCTTTTAATCTTTAATACTGTGGGTGATATTTCAATTTTACATTTTTGAATTTCAGGGAAGAGAAGAAATGTATATCTGATATTTTCGTGAAGAAAGGACCATTCTTAAAACTGTATTCATCTTATATTCGTGACTTTGAAACTATCACATCAACACTAGATGAAGCTTTGAAAAAATACCCACAATTCCTGGCTACTGTGAAGGAATTTGAGGTAAGAATAGAAACACTGTGAACAGATTGTGATATTCACGACAAATAACTTTTGTTAATCAAATCGCGAAACTAAGTCTCCACATTATATTGTCCTAATAATATGAAACAAGAGATTGACCTTAAGTTACGAAACATTTTCAATATTTAGAAACCATGACTTCGATAATTTTAACCTTTTTACCAAAATCCATGAAACTTTGTTGTGGTGAAAATTATTTATTTTGCAGTAGATTCAGATTTGGAATTAGGAATTATATATTTTGGCCTTATTTGTCATTCTTATTTTGGGGAATATTTCAAAAGGAAGTTAAAATTAATTGTATGAGGGTGTTTATTCAATGTAACTTGTATGCACAAATTCAATACATTGCATGAATACAGGAAATTAAATGTTCTTTACATAATGCTGTGACTGCTTTTGTAACCTGTGTAGAATGATACCAGCAAATTAAAAGAATCTCACCTAGGTACTGTTTTATCATCGCATTTACGCAAATTTTAAACTTACGATCAAATTTTAATTCGTTATAATACTTGTACAACATAAAGGGTGAGAAATGGAGCTGTAATACTTCTCAAGATTGAGTTAATGAACGTCTACAAACAATATCCGTCCCCAATTTACAGTAGTTAAGGAAAAACACAGAATTTAAATTTGAGCGTAAGTTTACGATTTCCGTAAGTCCGTTGATGTTCAAACTACCTAAATTGAATTTGCTGGAATTTGTATGTATGATAGTTTGGGTATATGTATTTCAGCTGAGTCCAAGATGTGCATGTCTAGCATTGAAACATTATATGCTGAAACCTATACAAAGAATACCTCAATATAGACTTCTTCTACAAGGTAAGTTAATATGTCACAGACACCCATGCTTATATTCATGACAACCCAGCATTTCCGCTATGTTTGTGAATGCTTTAAGCACAAATTCACTAATAAGATAGTTAATGCATACCAATTTTGGCGTTTATATAGGGTTAACACATGCTTTTTCGTGCTATTACACCTGCAGAGTCCTGAGGGACGGTTGGTGCCCAAGCCCATCAGCATTCCTCAATCTCCTCAATAATTGTTTACAACATCTCACTGAACTACGCCCCACATTATTTGAGATAGATTATATACAGCCCAACATCTTAAAACCAGCTCTTAAACAACAATCACTCTTCAAAAGCAAGAGCGGTAATTTTCAGAATCTGTTCATTTTGTTTATAGCAACAACAGCTATACAATGATTTTTGTGGTACTGTAGCTCTGTATGTGTTTGATAGGCTGACTTCTCTGACATTATGTATTATATTTCCAGATTACATGAAACATTTGCCCGCCGACTGTCCAGAAATGAAGGACATGCAAAGTAAGTTAACATTTTGTCCTCTCCTTCAAACACGGAGATTGGCAGTAATATGAAGTTCATCTTAATATGTGTGTTTAAAAAGTTACCCGTCCTTCACTTCAGTGTGGTTATCACTTATAATTGCCTCCCTTTATGGCTAATTATGCACAAAATTCAAAGTCCACAGTGTGTCCTTCATTACGGAGTGAGCGTATAAGGCTCGCTTGAAGCATCCATTTTTAGCTCACCTGAGCACGAAGTGCTCAAGGTGAGCTATTGTGATCGCAAAATGTCCGTCGTCCGTCGTACGTCGTACGTCGTCAACATTTTGACTTGTAAGCACTGTAGAGGTCACAGTTTTGATCCAATCTTCATGAAACTTGGTCAGAATGTTCTTCTCTATGAAATCTAGGCCAAGTTCGAAACTGGGTCATGTGGGGTCAAAAACTAGGTCACTAGGTCAAATCTTAGAAAAATCTTGTGTACACTCCAGATGTCACTAATTTGTTCCAATCTTCATGAAACTTGGTCAGGATGTTGTTCTCCATGAAATCTAGGCCAAGTTCGAAACTGGGTCATGCCGGGTCAAAAACTAGGTCACTAGGTCAAATCTGATAAAAACCTTGTGTGCACCCTAGAGGTCACAGTTTTGATCCAATCTTCATGAAACTTGGTCAGAATGTTCTTCTCTATGAAATCTAGGCCAAGTTCGAAACTGGGTCATGTGGGGTCAAAAACTAGGTCACTAGGTCAAATCTTAGAAAAATCTTGTGTACACTCCAGATGTCACTAATTTGTTCCAATCTTCATGAAACTTGGTCAGGATGTTGTTCTCCATGAAATCTAGGCCAAGTTCGAAACTGGGTCATGCCGGGTCAAAAACTAGGTCACTAGGTCAAATCTGATAAAAACCTTGTGTGCACCCTAGAGGTCACCGTTTTGATCCAATCTTCAAGACACTTGGTCAGAATGTTGTTCTTCATGAAATCTAGACCAAGTTCGAAACTGGGTCATGTGGGGTCAAAAACTAGGTCACTAGGTCAAATCTTAGAAAAATCTTGTGTACACTCCAGATGTCACTAATTTGTTCCAATCTTCATGAAACTTGGTCAGGATGTTGTTCTCCATTAAATCTTGGCCAAGTTCGAAACTGGGTCATGCGGGGTCAAAAACTAGGTCACTAGGTCAAATCTGATAAAAACCTTGTGTACACCCTAGAGGTCACCGTTTTGATCCAATCTTCAAGACACTTGGTCAGAATGTTGTTCTTCATGAAATCTAGACCAAGTTTGAAACTGGGTCATGTGGGGTCAAAAACTAGGTCAATAGGTCAAATCTAAAAAATCCTTTTGTATACTCTAGATGTCATCAATTTTATCAAATCTTCATGAAACTTGGTCAGAATGTTGTTCTGCATGAAATCTAGGCCAAGTTTGAAACTGGGTCATGTGGGGTCAAAAACTAGGTCACTAGGTCAAATCTTAGAAAAGCTAGTGTTCACACCAGAGGTCACAATTTTGGTTGTATCTTCATGAAACTTGGTCAGAATGTATTTCTCTATGGACTCTAGGCCAAGTTCAAAACTGGGTCATGTGGGGTCAAAAACCAGGTCACTAGGTCAAATCTTAGAAAAACCTTGTTTACACTCTAGATGTCATCAATTTGATCCAATCTTCATGAAACTTGGTCAGAATGATGATCTCTATGAAATCTGGGCCAAGTTTGAAACTGGGTCATGTGGAAAAAGTTCCAAATTCAATAATGCTTGATTCTACACAAGTACAACTAGTCGGTACTAAACCCATCAGCAGTCAAACCAAAGTATGTATTTCAGGAACTCTACTTTACCTACTACTCACAAACATTTTAGTACAAAATTCAAATCTAGGCCACATAAGTATTTTGAGTTCATACTACAACAATCTTGCTAACAAAGCCAACATTGCAACAAACTCAGGTGAGCGCTTAAGGGCCAATGGCCCTCTTGTTGGTGATGTGGATGGCTTGTACTGTGTCTGACTCTTGTGTGTGTGGCTAGGCGCTGCCGTCGTAGCTGTGTGGCTTTGGTTAGTGTCCTACTATTTATATCCTATGCTCATTGATGATGTGTACAAATATTTCCTCTTTGTTGTTATAATTTTGTTGCTTAGATTAATTTCTCTCAAATTGAACTGGTTGCTTATTGCTGAGCATATGCTGAGTATAGCCTTTATTTGCCAGTTAGCTTTTTGCTGAATATGGCTGGCATATGTGTGGCTCCACCGGGATTTGAACCGGGGTTGCTGGACTAGGTAGCATGCGCTAACCACTGAGCTATTGGGAAACTAATTAGGTCACATAACAATCATCTATTGTGGAGAATGTTATGAATTGTGTTGAATCTCAATAAAAATTATTAGTTCATCTAATATGTGGGCTATTGCACTTGTTCACCATCACCACCTGACCATGTCGAGCAAGAACCATAACTCTGATCTGTATTTTGCAAGATAACTTATTACTTATTCACCATCAAATACGTGTGGTATTGCCCCTTTTTGGACTTAGAAAATTTCTTGGTTAAGTTTCGTGCTTAGGTCCACTTTCCTCATTCACTATGTGGGCTATTGCTTTGAAACTTGAAACACTTGTTCACCATCAATACCTATCCATGTCAAGCAAGACCAATTACTCTGATCTACATTTTGCAGGATAACTTATTACTTTTTCACCATCAATACCTTACTCTGTAAAGCAGGACACATAACTCTGTCCTACTTCATGCTAAGGTTGTCTGCCTTTTGACAGTAACAGATATCAGATGAGCATCTGCACCCCCAAGGCCGTGCTCTTGTGTTTTATTATTTCTGTTGATTTGTACTTTCAGCTGCATTGGCCATTGTAAGTGAGGTTGCTCATCATGCCAATGAAAACATGAGACGTGAGGTATGTGTTTTATAAAGCTTCTAAATGTTTCATATATTATTATATCATATACTGTATTAGAATATCTATAGTATCCTATATACTATACAGTCTTTCATTCAACTATTTACTCCATACATCTGATACGAGTCTCAATATTCAGATAAGATAACAGCTAGAATGTTGTCATATCTTATATGTAGCTTGTTATACACATCTCATGTGCAGCTTTTTAAGACAACTGTCAAGAATTGTCTCCCTGGATTTGGTATGGAAAAGTGCTGAGAAACAGTGTCTTATTTGTGAGCATCTTCGCATAGAGGAGTTAAGTGCTATAGGGCTATTGGGTAGTGCTTTGGGGAGGCAATTGGCTCCCGATGTAATGTCAAGTGGTGACCAATACTTGTGTACTGATGAGGTGTTACTAGGCTTGACACTGAATATTCTGGTCCCGATCTCTCGAAATATCTCACTTAGAAATCTCACCTCAAACTGAGATTTTGCTCAAACCAGTTTAAATTTCGGATAAATCTCTAGTTTTAACTCTTGAAATATTTCTGTTATAAAGTCAAAATAATGTTTCCGGTTTGTAAAGACAGTTTTGAGACCAGTGTTGCATTTAAGACTCAATTGAAGACACATGACAATTTTTTAGATGAGATTTAACTCAGATTGAGATGCTTAGGGAGATTGGGGCTTTGTTTGTTTGTGAAGAAGGTCAATTTTTTGTGACATCCTACCACACATTTAAATGATGTATTTCTGATCACAGGATTATGTACAGAAGATGCTGGAGATTCAGAGATCATTGATTGGTCAATTTGAGGTCATCAAACCTGGCAGGGTATGTATACTGTATACTGTAAAATCATTAATTTTCATAGGGAATTAAATTTCATGGATTTCGTGGTTCATATTGAACTACGAAATCAAATCCCATCAAACAATTATTTTGACCCTTGTTTTTATTACCTGAAATGCAAAATCATTTTAATGCTTTTCAAACTTACTACAATTTCTGTTTGACATTTCACTGTTTGTAATGCAAGATATCTTGTTGAACATGCTGAACATTTGAGGACCCTATTAAAATGTATCGGACATTTATCAAACTTTTTAAATGGCCCAGCTAAGACGAGGTTTCCAACATGAACCTAAGGCTACTGTGTAATTATACTTCTTCTATATACTCAAAACCTAACTCGGCACATGCACTAGAGAGTCCTGGACTAAAATTTGGTAGAGCTTGTTTAAATAATTTTGATGTTTGTATTTCAGCTGTTTCTGAAGGAAGGTGAATTAAAGAAATTGTCTAGAAAGGAAATGCAGCCACGATACTTCTTTCTGGTACATCAGTTTTGATTTATTCCATACAATTATTGTGTATTACTGTAGTTATTCCATATGATATATAATAAAATACCTCTAACTTCCATCCTAATCAGCAGGCATGGATGAAATCCATTAGTAAAAACTATGATTTATATTATCCAATTAAGGTCAGAAGTGATCAAATCCAAGATTAACCGTGTGGTTCATGTACTTGTTTGAAGAAACAAATGACACTTGTACCATTAGTTTGTACATGACATTGTGTGTACAGTGAGTTAAATGATGTGTAGATGGTTTCCTATAAAATTCTGTGTCTTCATTAAAAACTAATTCTTGAAGAGATGTATAACTGTTTTTATTGTCTCATGATATTTTGATATGTTTTTCAATGTTTTACAGTTTAATGATGTGTTGCTGTATACAACACCTGTTGCCACCGGTTACAGACTCAATAATGTCCTACCATTGGCTGGAATGAAGGTAACTGAAAGTTTAATGATGTTATTTCCGATTGGTTAAGATTTGTTTAATATGTTCTTGGTTCTGTTTTAACGTTAAACTTCTGCCTGTGAGTATTGGTGTTTGGTTGCTTTGATAGTTTGAACTCACAGGGACGTCATTATTCATGTTATGTATCACAAAGCATTTATCATAGTCATACCCTTCCACGGACATTTGATAGAATTGTGGATTTACCTCCACACATGGAGAAATTGCTGCCTTGCTGTGGAATGGTAAGTTAGTGACCAGTATATATCTTCCCCATCATAATTTTTAGGGTGGGGGAAGAAGAGGCCTGGGGTGGGGGAAGAATAGGACTGGCGGGGATAAAACTGACTAGGCCTCTTCTGACTGGGGGAAAACGGGGCCTGTTACACTGGAAAGCTGGTTAGGTTGATTGGCCTTTGTATATAACACAAAAATTTCTTGGCAACTGTGTTAAACCAGATTGAATTGTTTTTCACCAGGTATCCGTGGCGGCCCAGGATGAGTATAAGATGGAGTTCAGTATTATATCTGTACAACGATCATTCACATTACATGGTACGACATTGGAGGAGAGAGATGATTGGGTTACAGCACTTAATGCCGCCATCGAGGAGAACGCACTGAAGAGGAACACGTTTGAAGCTGTCCGAGCTGGTGCACAGGTGGGAACACTTTCACATACTTCTTGCATGATATAACTATTACTGTATTTTTGTTGTGTCTTAGTACACCCCTTTACTTCATACAGTTGATGCTCTCAGACTTCTTAACTGAAAATTTAAAATCTTAAATAAGTCTTTGTATTTCAAGTATGCAATGAATTATGAACTGTCTGAAATGTTTTCTGATCTCAAGAGCTCTTTATTTCTTAAACTAACGTCCAATTTACCAGTAGTATTATGAACTCAATTCATTGAAATTTAAATTTTGAATGACTTGTAGTGACTGCTCCAAACAGATACTATATAAGTTTGAAAAGCATCATACGTGATTTGGTGTAAAGGGGTATATTGTTTAAAGTATAGAATTTGATGTTTTGTCATTGGCCTTGCATCAAATTTATATTTGTACATTGTTTTATTTTGTTGGCTTTACTTTATTATTTTGGAGATTTTTCTTAACTGTAACTGTATAAAGCTATTTTATTTTAATATCTCCCTTTGAAGTAGAGAGTATAAAATTATTTTGCCATTGATGTATTAGTTTGTCAGTCTGTCCGTAGACTCAGTTGTTAACTATCAATAATAGTAGCCAATGAAAAGCACTTTGGCCCAGGCTCCTCAACCTTAATATGTGTTTTAGTAAATATTCAGAGATGACCCCTATTTATTCAAAAGGTTACCTACATTTGGTTCTCAAAAGGCTTCCAGTTCATTGAATAAGTTATTATCAATGCCTACAAATCTCAAACTTCGTACCCATAGTGGTTTGGGCCAGTAGATGACCCCATGTTTAGTTCAAGAGGCCATAGTTGTAGCAAGGAAGGGGAATGGGGTCATACCATTAGCTATTAACGTTTTTGTGATTTATGTTTTGAAATGACGCCTATATTTTATTGTTTAGTTTTGGGAGGAACATTTACAGTCCTCATGGGACACATACCAGGTGACTCTCTCATTCAACACACTTCTCCTTTAACTGTATTCATATACAAGTCTCTGCAAGACATACTGTCCCTTTAACATTGTGAATGACTATTTCACTGATATATACATACCATGCTTCATAAATCTGTGAATCTATGCATGGCATGAGTAACTTGTAACTTATAATAACTATGTATGTATGATAACTTGAAGATACGATGCAAAGATAATTAATATGATGAAGCAACAACATTATTTGTATCAATGTTATTTGCATCATGCTTGTGTATGTACAGAAATGCTGCTTGCTGTAATGTTAAGTTAGACTATCATAGACTGCAGTTTGTCTTCATGCGTCAGATTTTCATATGCTTGAATGTGTCTTGTAGCAGTTAGTATGAGTTTGACATGGTAATTGAACAATGAAACCTCAACTGTCAATTTGAATACACATTAGAAAACCAATGCATATCTGGATGGCAAATAAAAGAAATGTTCTGCTTTGTTCAGTTCCCAATCTCTGTCCTCTATAGTTCTATGTTCAATATCATGGTTTAGAAACCAAGCATTATTTGTTATAAAATATCTGTGTACATAACTTTATAGGATGAAATAGCAGAACAGGAGGTATAAATGAACAATTTAACAATCGGGGATGTTCCGTATGTGGTGAAAATAATGTGGGGTGATCCGTATGTGGTGAAAATAATGAGGGGTGTTCCATATGTGGTGAAAATAATGAGGGTGTTCCGCATGTGGTGTCATTGTTTGAAGGGGGAAGGAATGGGGATATGTCGTCCCTTTGGCGCAACAATGTTGCATCATCTCACTATATACCAGTACTACTAGTATATAGAGAGATATTGCTGGCTTAGAATGAGAAGGTCGTAAGTACAAAATCGATATATTGAGAAAACAAGAAAAAACTGTCTGCAATTTACTCTTTACCTATGGAAAAACAAGCTTTTAAAACTTCATTTTGGTCAACATGACAATTTCAGATTTTCATGAAAATAGGCTTATAAGAAGCACCTTTTGAAGCAAATTTCAAATATGTATGAGTCTTATTAGGTCGTAAGTAGTAGTTACGACCTTCTCATTCTTAGCCATCGATAAAGAGAGATATACAACCTTTGTTGTACCATGATGTAGGTTCAGTTACCTGTGAATTAAGTTTTTGCAAGTTTGTAACTAACAATAAATACTTACTATGATTGAAGTCTAGATACTAACAGAGAAATGTATTGTATATATGTATAGTTTGTTCAAACAGCATTATCTAATATTAGAGTTATCATCGCATGTTGTAGGGGTTTGATTTTGAGGTGAGTTTTTGTGTTTACACCTAATTTATATATGTGGTAAAAGTTTTACTCTACTTTTCTTAAATGTCACCATTCTCTTGACTTAGTGCTTGGTTAGAGGAAATTTTTTTATATTTTAAGAAAAATTGAATATCTTGAGAACATATTTGAATATTCTGAGAAATTAGTTGATGTTTTCAAACACATTTTCAATTTTAATATTTTGAGAAATATTTTAAATATCTTTAAGTTACTAGTAAGTTAAATATTTTTACTAAAAGAAATGTTAATTTGGATATCTTGTGATATAATTGCAAAAATATATAAAAAGATATAATTTGAATATCTTGAGATATAAATTACATTTGAAAGATAAGTTTGCTTTTGAAGATTATAGAAATAAGAATTTTAGATTATTACATCGATCAATTTTAAAATAATGTTCAAAGACTTACTATGTAACTATGACTGAAGTGTAGTTGGATTTTCTATCCAAGTGTGTTTTAGTATTTGAAAATTTGCTATGTAGCACCCATTACTTAGTACATGTTTCTAACTCAGCTGGAACTATATTCTTACACTTTTTAGCTTAACTTTGAAGAATTTTTCTTACCCAAGTCATTTTCTCAAAGATTATTAAAGATATTCTCTTGAAACACTGCATAGTTGTTTTATTACCATCACAAGGTGAGTCCATACTGATGAGGCTTGTGACCGTGTGACCTATATTTATGGAGTTATCTGCCCTTGTTATTCTTCGAACTTTGGATCACAGATGAGCAAATGTACCATCAAGAATGAGAAAGTCAAGGGCCCAGCACTCGCCATCAGTGCTCTTGTTAACTATTTATGCCCCGGCATATAGCGATGTACCTGTCCGTTCAATGGTTACAAAATGTTGAAAATCAAATATGTTTTAAGTCCATTAAGTTATTGCTTTCAAACTTGGCCTACTTGTTAACCATCATAAACACAACACATTATCAAAGCCATGTAACACTATCAAACATTTCAACAGAAGTATGGCCCCTGAACAACTTTTTTATGGACAAGGTTTCCACTGAGGCTTGAGCGTTTACTGAATGCAGTCTTGTTTGCTCTTGGTGATCTTGTTTAAAACTTTCAAAATAAAATGATAAAAAAATAATTGACATTTCGTACAGCCTGTAGATTCTATTTCATGGCTTGGCTTGTTATCATTTAGCTTCTAGGACCAGCTTACAATCTGTACTACTTGCCTATATCACATTCACTACCACCATTGTCAATGGTTTTCACCAAATATTTAATATCTGATTGTCTATCGTATCATAATATCTGCAGGGATAGGCATGGTTGTTGGATGTATTTTAGTGTTTTATGAAAAAATGTTATAAAGATATATATAGAACAATATGGTTCTTTGTTTGTACATATTCAGTGACATGCAAAAAGTTAGTGATTTTTAAAAAAATCGTCCTTCTATGTAAATGCATAAAAAATAAAAGAATGGTGTTTTAAAAAAAGTTTGCTTACTTTTGGCTACTGTACTGTACTGTACTGTAGATATTTGGTCATGTGACTATGTACTTTTTTTCTTAGTAGCAGCACTGACTATTATCAAATATGATGTATTGTAGTAGCACATACTCTATAACTGTGTTTCATAATTTATTGCTGTCCACCATTGTTTAACCACAGAAATACAGTATTGTAGCTTATATTATATGCCATAGACGTATCATAACTCTTGCAATGTTTGTACATTATTAAGCTTACACAAATGTATGTTGTTAACATTTTCAATATATGAAAAAGCATAATTTGTCATATACATGTTGGGTGTTTGAATGTCTTTCTTGTTATTAGTGTCAAATGAGTTAGTTGTGATTAACGAGAATCACATGCTCTTATTAGTGAATTCACATGAGATGGCGGAAAACTACAGAATATAATTTATAAATACTTTTGTACTATTTGACGGTTTTGGTTCTAGTGGATACTTCTTTTAAATTACAACTTAACATTTTTGCACAAGATTCAAGATATGGAAAAAATAAATAAAAAAATATCAGTTGCCATAGATAGTTCTGTCAAATTGTTTTTAGTACAATATCAAAGCAAGTATAGTTTTCTTTTTGAAGAGCACAGTAAATACTACTAACACTGCTCTAGTCTAAGCATTTGCCAGAAAGTTATGAGGAACAATTCTGCATTGAATAGAAGATATTTACATTTTTTCAGGCATTACTTGACAAAGATTTTGTGTTGGGACATAAAGCACCATTATGGATACCTGATGCACGTGTAACAATGTGTATGTTATGTACATGTGAGTTCACTGTGACATGGAGACGACATCACTGCAGGGCATGTGGCTGGGTAAGTCATTAGTTGAAGATTATGTTCTCAACATGTGGCTATTATACCATTGACAATGTTGTATAGTAGGGCTGTAACGGTATACCGCGGTACACGAAAGACCGCAGACTTCAGTTCCACACGGTTCACGGTACAAGGGTTGTGAATTTCGGTACGGTTCGGTATAAGCTTTTTCATGAGCAAAATAATATTCAGAGATAAAAAATATCTGATCGTACTCTGATTATGTAAAATTACCATGCTTCACTCCTTTTAATTGTATTAATATATGCCTCATATTGTCGAAATTCATTTAAAATAGTTGATAGCAACGTTATAATTGCTGTTATAGAATCATGAAATTCATTGGCAATAAAAAATTGTAGTTTTTAGCTGCTGTTAGAGAACATTGTATCATACCGAAATATACCAAACTGTTAGAAAAATTGACGGTACGTATCATATCGTGAGGTGAGCGTACCGTTACAGCCCTATTGTATAGCATAAGGATTGCCGTATCGTTTAGTTTGTTATTTAATGTGACAGTAATACACTAGTATGTGGTGATTTGATTTTGCTCTGCCAGAATAACCAATGACCTCAGTCTTTAAGGAAAGAGACGGTTGTGTGATACAAAGTGTCCGGGTGCACTGCCCTAGCTCTTTCCTTATAGACTACTTGGTTCTGTAATATACCTAGTGTATAGCACAGATTCATTGCATGTCTACCACTGGGTTACTACGATGTTAATCTCTAATTTGATGGAAAACATTCAAAAGTGTTTCTGGAATAGCCATTGCCCTGTACAAGATTCGAAACAGGGACCTCCGGATTGGCAGTCTGGAGTTTTAACCACTCAGCCACTGTGCCTCCCCAGAGGGCTGTAAATTCGAGCATTTATTAATGATTAAAATGATGTCATGCAAACCCCAATGTAACAAATATTTTGGTTGATATGTAGCCATGTGTTAACTGATTTTGTCGTATATTATACAGGTTGTATGTGGAAACTGTTACTTCAATATAACAAATATTTGTGTTGATATGTAGCCATGTTTTAACTGATCATGTCGTATATTATACAGGTTGTATGTGGAAACTGTTCGGAAGGGAAAGCACCGTTACGTTATTTGAAGTATAAACCTGCTCGTGTTTGTGATAAATGTTTCAAGACGCTTAGTGATGGTAAGTTACATTTCTTGGTCCACTGTGATCAGTTACACTTTAAGTATATCCTCACAAAGTTAAGTTGTTGGTGGGATTATATTAGAGGCATGAGTTGTGATTGTTTCAGCCTTTGTGGCATAAACTGTTTAACTTTAATTTAAAAGGCATTCAAACAAAATTTTATCAATATGTTCACCATCATATTCAAGATGGCTGCCTGACAGTTTTCTTGGATTTTCTAAAACGTTTATATTTAAGATCAGTATTGTAGGGTTACTGTTTATTACATTCGGTCCAGTTTTAACTATGTATGAATAGCAAATTAAGGCTTAGTATTGTTTACTGTGCTCATTTATAGATTGTCTTCTTCTAAGTCCACTAGGAACAAATTGTCTGTGATTTATTTGAGTGTTGTTGTTGTTGTTGTTACTATAGAAACGGAGAAGAAAGTGAATGAGAGTCCGGAGAAAGATGATTCTGTCAGTAAAGATGAAGAAGACGGAGGTAACTCATTATCGTTGAATGGATTGTTCGAACGATTCCAGAAGATACGACGGAGCGGACAACGTGACAAGAAGAACACTGTTCGACCTGACAGGCTGAAAGAGGTTTGTAATTGAGTCTATCTTATACTAGGGATTTTCAATGGAAGGGGAAGTAGCCTTTCTTAAAATTTTGGGGAAAATGTATTTTTCAAAATAGAAAGAAAAAACTGGATGTAAATTGAATGTTATGGTTTTATTTTATTTTTTAAGATTTTTTTAGGTGAAGGGCTATAGAAGGATAAACAGCCCTCAGTTCTATCTACTACATGGACAGAATTTATAACCTAGAAGAGTAATTCTCACCTGAAATCATGTTTTGACTTATAGCACCCAGATTTCAGGATCAGCATCAAATACCTTAAAATTACATTTTTTCGTGGGTATTAAATTCTGTGAAAAAATGCATTTTTGTGAGTTCGTAAATTTGAAGTTTTAAAAGCATGTCAGGGTAAAGTCATGTTCTGTATGTATGTGAGGTTGATTAATTCCAGGGATTAGACTGTGTTGTTGATTTCAACAACTAATTCAACAAAAAATTCCTTAAAATTAATGGCTTTATAGTAGTTGATCAATTTTGAGATCAGGATTTGTTAGAGTGTTATGAACAAAAAAATGAGCATCACAGTTAGGGTAGCTTTAAACTCAGGTCCAATTAGTCTGGGCCTTTTTCATCAACACATCTAAATCTTACACAAAGATAATAGGAAATGGAAGGCAGCAATCAACTTTAACAGCAGAGCACAGAAAATAATACAAACCACAATTACAAAATATTTGGCAAAACATTATAATTTACTGCCAGAGGTGATATTGACCTGTGTTTGTATTGTTATGTTGGTTGCAGGTTGCAGCGACTGATCAGGATGCTTCTATGAGTGGGTATCTACAGAAATGGCATAAAGGAAAGAAATGGAAGAAAAAACAATGGTTTCTTGTTAGAGACAAAGTTCTATATACATTCAAAGCCAGTCAGGTAACTTGAGTTTGTTAATTATTTCAAAGTACAGATCCTTACAGTATTAGACTTATAGTAATGCCCCCATCTTTGATGAGGAGATAAATGATTTACACATGTTGGTCGATCTGTTGTTCAGTAGGTCAGTCTATCAGTCAGAAGATCAAATGGTTTCCATACAATTACTCAAGAACATTTTGCTCTAGAATCTTCGAACTTTACATAGAGGTTTGCCAGCAACAGTAGATGACCTCTATTGATTTAGTGGTCAGTAGGTCAAAGATCAAGACCTCTATGACCATGGGGGCATACATGTTTTACAAACATCTCTTGTTAATTTAGTCTTAATGTTAGATTTTACCCTTAAAATTGTAGTCCTATAACTGTATTTTGAGTGTTATATATTATACAGGACACAGCTGCGGCCAGTAGTATGGTGTTGTTGGGATATGAAGTCAGCAGATTTACAGATGTAAGTATTCATGCCGATACGTTCATTAATTATGAAAATTAAATGTATAAAAATATTCAGAAATCAATTCAAGAACATGTACTGTTCCATATGAGGCGCCCTAAGATTTGTGCTTCTGTCATAAACTTTTGTTCAAAGTCATCAAATTTTGTAGGAATATTAATCAGCATGTGCATTTGAGTTATTACCCTTGACATGGTTGAATGGCAAGTGAGGGCATCAATGTCGTATGGGCACAATTCTACTTTATATTGGCATATGTAGCATGGCATAGCTAAATGGGATTTAATAATATTGGCTGCTTAAAAACAGTTGGCTGCTTAATTGAGCTGATCATTTACTCGGAACTGACTGTATAATTATATGTGTAATATTGACTGATTAAGACAATTAGTTGCTTAATTGATTTGAGTGTACTGATTAAGACAATTAGTTGCTTAATTGATTTGAGTGTACTATGGCTATGTTATTGTATAATTACAGTACTTTGAGGGAGTTGAAGCGGAACTATTATTCCAGTTATCCCATGCTAACACAGCACCTGTTGTCTTCAGGACAGACAGTGCTACAGCTACTGAAAAGTAAGTATTCCTGTATACTGTAAAATAAGTCATTATGCCTCCCCCCCCATCTATGATGAGTAGGTATGTTGCTTTGCTCTTGTCTGCCAGTCTGTCTGTCGATTGGTCAGTAAACCAGATGGTTTCCATTCAATAACTCAATAACCCTTTGCCCTAGATTCTTCAAACTTTACATGGAGGTTGTTCAGCAACAGTAGATGACTCCTATTGGTTTTGAGGTCAGTAGGTCAAAAGTCAAGGTCATTGTGACCTTTACCATTTTCGACTATTGGGCTGCCATGGTGGCATACATGTTTTACAAACATCTCTTGTTTTTGTAACTTCTATATTTGTATGCCCCAACGTACATAAGACATTCCAAGCATTCTAAAAAACTCTCAAGAAGGGTTATGATGTGGACTGAGCAGGTCATTATTGATTGATATTGGTGAAAGGTACCATCACCTGTGCTCAGCATAAGCTTGGTGCTAATTGTGAGGATGCTTGTCCTAAAGGCGTTAATCAATATACAGTATAGTGCTAATTGGCCGGGACTTTAAAGTTTGCTTTACATATAACTGAGTTTTACTGTATATCGAGGGCGGGGTGCACAACTATGGCAACTACATCAATTTATATAGGCATGCAGCATAGTTTTGCACTGAGCCCTCGATATGCAAACCTATGCTGTGTTAGTATTACAGTTTCTTGATCTCTATCTATTTGTAAAGCTTGTTGTTGATATCTTTCAGATGGGTTACTGTGATGAGAGAATCTACAGTGGCATGAAACTTCCTGTAAGAGCTTGCTGTCAATTATACTGATGTCATGTGACCATGTATGTCATGTGCTTGTCATATGACCAGCCATAATAGTGCCATGTGACCAGGATGTGAATGCCATGTGGCTGTCAACTTGTTGTGCGACTGCAGCGATAGAGGTAGCGCCATTGCTGCACCACAGTTTGAGAGGTTTCAACTAGTGTCTGTGGCGACAGATGGGTCAGTGCCGTAAGATCTCAGGTTTCCCTCCTGAAGGGTTCTTCATCTTACAGAAGGAAATTAGGATCTTCATTTTGCATTGCAAACTTGGGATCTTCCTCTTGTAGTAGGAAATTGGGAGCAATTTATGTATAAAAAAAGTCTGATGCGAAAGTGTTGGTATCTTGAAAAGAACAGATGTTTTTGTGTTAATTAATTTCATAGGGTGTATGTCAACACTTGATAATTCTTAACATTAGTAGGTTGTTTGTCACAAAAATAGATAACTGAATGTTGGTTTGGAATGAAAAATGTCTTTTGCTCTCGTGAAACTACTGTTCATTTGTTTTGCACCTGATTTTCAATATGTTAACATATTTTATACTCATACTTTTCTTCCAGTGTCCTGTGTTAACATTCAGTATACAAAATGAATGTATAAATTTTAAACATTTTATGTTTGTTGTTACATACTTGGTATGTATACCTTGTTTGTTTAATTAACGGTGCTTGTTATATCTGAACATGTTATTGATGAGTTAAGTGACATTTAGGCTGTATCACATGTCCGTGAAAAGTGTCCTATGTCACCTATATACGAAGTTCCGCTAAAAAGACCAGTCAAAAAGGTGGTCTTAATAGCGAATCGGTCTTAATAGCGGACCTTTTTTGTTCTTAATTTAATACTTTGGGACCTTAAACTGGAAAAAAACTGCATGATTTCAAAATAATCAAAGTGGTCTTATTAGCGGAACTTTACTCTACATATTATATAACATGTATCAATAAGTGATCTTGGACCCTTTTCATGGACCTGTGGGCTGTATGTAAGAGTTACCTATGACATATTTCTGTTTGAAGCAGTGGTAATGTTAAAATTTTCTTGGATGACATATGTACAGTGCTGTTGGGTAATTCTGCGCACCTAACGGGTATTGGCTTTCTACATTTGAGATTATTTTATTTTTAGAATAAATTATGGTGCTGTTTGGATAGAAACAACCTTCATTGACAAATGTAAACAATTGAAAACACCATATTTTCGCTAAACTAGGTCAAATGTCGTCACAAAACAAGATGGCTACCGGTTTCATGACGTAAATTTTTTCGGCTAATTCTGCGCAGGTGGAATTGTTTTTTTGTATAGTCTGTTTCAAAGGTTTGTTTCACAAGAAATTTATCACAGTATCGAAAGAATAAGTCATTAAGACAATGTTGACAAAAAAGGAAAAGTCATCATCCATGACAAATGTGCTTTTATTCAAATTATGTGTCACGTGGTATGTCAATTTAACGAAAATCGCCGTTGACACTCATTTTGGTCAAATTTTCGTAGAAATATTTTTCCGATTTCGTTGAAATGATTATAAAACCTTACATAAGTAACATACATCTACAAAAACACTGGAAGACCGAAGAAAAACGACCCAGCAAAGTCTGTAATAAATAGAAAGTTAAGGTGCGCAGAATTACCCGATGCGCAGAATTACCCGAAACGACTGTACTTGTATCCATGTCATTTTTTTTCTGAATGGAAGATACATAGAATTAATAATTTTGTATCGATGATGATGCCATTATTTGAGAATTTTTTTTAGATATATAAATAGTGACACATACTAGTACATAGACTACTATCAGCATATACTTTTTGTAACTCATGAAATTGTTATCAATTATTGTACACACCTGTAAGACACTAATTTTAGTCATTTTATTGGATTGAATATTAATTACCTTATACAGCAAACATTTTTTTTTATTTTGTAAGTTAAGTTATTAGTACCTGTTTTGAAAATACTTTGCTTTTTTGTAAACAATGGTTGTGAATTTAAGTTATTTCTGCAAAGTGTGTACTCTGCACTGGTGTGTCATAAGGAACAGTTATGGAGAGGTTAGGTTTTGTATTGTACAATAAGGTATCTTTGTAGTTTCCAGACGTATGTTGCCGTATCGTTTTGTTTAGTGAGGTATCATGTGCATAACACTGTGTTGTGTCATGAGCTATGATGTGGTCACTTAATGTATAATAATTGTACTTGGTTAAGATTTTCTCACAGTTATATTGTATCAACTAGTGTACATGTATTGTTTTGTAAATTCACATATGTATGATTATGTAACAATGTCATTCCAGATATAGCATTAAGGAAGTGAAACTCATTCAGTGTATAACATGACGTGAGATATGTATACCCTGTCGATATCCTGTTGATGTCCTGTTCTCATTCTATTGTCCTCCCTTCCTGTCGTTACTATGATAACTACATTTAATATTGCTGAATAAGTATTGTACATGTATTTGTTTACATACTGATATGTTTAGAATATGATAATTAGTTTCGCTACTTTAAACCTCTCGTAAGCACCTCACTGAGAGATTTACATGTTGACATGTAGCCAGGCAGTTGTTTTAACTTCTACACAGAGGTAATTGTTGTAAAAAGGTGTATGTTTTAGAGAGTTGTTACTTTGTAGTTGTTAAAGAAAAGTAGTGTATGTTTACTTTGCTTAAATTCTCAATATTGCTTAACAATTACTTGTAGCCACCCAAAATTACCAAAATAAGACTTTTCAAGGAAGTAATGCCTCAAATGTACACTAGGCAATTTTTGCCTCACTGCTTCTTGGAAATGACCCTGTTGAAAAGGTTATTACTGAGGAGGGTTCTTCTTTCGTCGATCACAGTTTTCTACACTAGTTCAATTTATCACTCAGTCTGCAAGCTACTAAATTTTCTGACTGCTGAATAGCACATAAGTATTATGTTCAAAATATACTTGGCATATATCTTATATTTTTGATTGAATTATGTTTAGAAGTTATGTGGCCTACTTACTTAACACAATCATTACACATGATTACTGCTGATTTCAGATTATGATTTACATTTCCAGTATCAGATATATTTTCATACATAACAGCACAGCGGAATGTCTCTATTGCTAAATAATTTGTAATCGATTTTTAGCTCACCTGTCACAAAGTGACAAGGTGAGCTTTTGTGATCGCTCTTCGTCCGTCGTCCGTCCGTCGTCAGTCCGTCCGTTCACAATTGCTTGTGAACACACTAGAGGTCACAAATTTAGCCTGATCATTATGAAACTTGATCACAATGATCATCTCCATAAAATCTAGGTCAAGTTCGATATTGGGTCATCTGGGGTCAAAAACTAGGTCACTAGGTCAAATCAAAGGAAAACCTTGTGAACACATTAGAGGTCACAATTTGAGCCTAATCTTTATGAAACTTGATCACAGTGATCATCTCTGTAAAATCTAGGTCAAGTTCGATATTGGGTCATCTGGGGTCAAAAACTAGGTCACTAGGCCAAATCATTGAAAAACCTTGTGAACACATTAGAGGTCACAATTTTTGACTAATCTTTATGAAAATTGATCACAATGATCATCTCTATAAAATCTAGGTCAAGTTCGATATTGGGTCATCTGGGGTCAAAAACTAGGTCACAAGGCCAAATCATTGAAAAAGCTTGTGAACACACTAGAGGTCACAATTTGAGACTAATCTTTATGAAAATTGATCACAATGATCATCTCTATAAAATCTAAGTCAAGTTCGATATTGGGTCATCCGGGGTCAAAAACTAGGTTACAAGCCTTTGAAGGCCAAATCATTGAAAAAGCTTGTGAACACACTAGAGGTCACAATTTGTGACTAATCTTTATGAAAATTGATCACAATGATCATCTCTATAAAATCTAGGTCAAGTTCGATATTGGGTCATCTGGGGTCAAAAACTAGGTCACAAGGCCAAATCATTGAAAAAGCTTGTGAACACACTAGAGGTCACAATTTGAGACTAATCTTTATGAAAATTGATCACAATGATCATCTCTATAAAATCTAAGTCAAGTTCGATATTGGGTCATCCGGAGTCAAAAACTAGGTCACAAGGCCACATCATTGAAAAAGCTTGTGAACACACTAGAGGTCACAATTTTGATCTTATCTTTATGAAACTTGATAACAATGATCATCATTATAAAATTTTAGGTCAAGTTCGATATTGGGTCATCTGGGGTCAAAAACTAGGTCACGAGGCCAAATCATTGAAAAATCTTGTGAACACACTAGAGGTCACAATTTTGACTCTATCTTTATGAAACTTGGTCACAATGTTTATCTCTATAAAATCTAGGTCAAGTTAGATACTGTGTCATTTGAGCCAAAATCTAGGTCACTAGGCCAAACAGGTGAGCGACCCAGGGCCCTTTGGACCCTCTTGTTAACATATTGTAAAATCAACATTTTATCTGGGAATAAATTTTGTGGATTCTGGCAGTTCACATCAACAACGCAATTTAATCCCATCTTATATTGATTTGATCCTTGTAATTATTACCTGAAATGCAAAAGCCACGAATTTATGTCCCATCGAAATGGTCTTTTTTACCAAAATCACAAAATTTGACTTACTTCTGATTTGTTGCCAACTTTATGGATAAAAGTGTTCTGTGTATATGTTAAACATGTCAATGTTAAACTTGCTGTATTGTAATTAAAGTTGTTATCTCACTCTGATGGTCATAGAATAATATTGGGCATCTTACATCGCTCAGCTTGTTTTAAATCTGGTATTTTCAGGCTTTTGTCTGATTTCAGGTTTTTGAATCCTGAATTTTTCTTCTTTCTTTATATTATAGGTTAAGCTTCAGGCTTTGAATCAGAGTTTTCAGGTTTGAATAATTGCTTATTACCAGGCCTGTTGATAATTTGATTAACTTCAATACTCAACTCTTTGTATAAATGTACATTGATCGAAGAACTTATCAAGCATTTCAAAGTGTGAATCTGTTTATTCTTGTGACATTTATGTTTCTTGTTACTTTCGTCTGTCTATATTCTTGTCTATAAAATCCGAACACATGACCTTGATCCTGATCTTCATACATGAATATATAACTAGGCTCTAACACACTACACAATATCAATTAACCCTTAACAAATTGAGTAGATCATACATTATAAGTATGTTTCAACCGTAAATATTTGATAAAAATACAGACCCCCCCCCCCCCTGATATGAAGAAGTTGCTGGTTCCTTGTTGAAGTGTTAGTAAGTACAGGTTCCTGGAAACATTGGACTTTCGCAAAAGCCATGAACTTTGACTTTCTTTATAGTATCTAACACTGACTGATAAATATAGAAAGTCAAATGTATGGGTTTTTGCGACACCTTTAATGTGTTATGGGGAAAAGCTTATCCAAATAATAGAATTATGATAATATAACAGTTTCCATGTGAAGATCAAGGATCAGGGGTGGTATTCAATATTGATCTTACTTGACTTAAGGATAAGGACAACCAGTCAGATAACACCATATTAAACTATTGGTCAGTAACAAACAATACTATTCTCCAATTCATTAAGAGCATTATTGAATACCAACCGAGGTCTATGTATTCGGACTATACCTTCTGTGCAATAGTGTAACATACTCTTAGCTCGTACTATTCATGTACATATGTAAAACTATCCATTCAACAGCATTTATCATGTCATTACTTCTGTTGTATTCAATGTATGTGAATATATGTGTATATGAATTTTTAACATTGATTAATTGTATAAAAATATACCATGGAGCTTCCAATATTTATATTGAACTGTTAAAATAAAGAATACAGATAGATAGACTAGATTTGTTCTATTTATTGCCTCCCTTGTTCTATTTATTGTCTCTCTTGTTCTATTTATTGCCTCCCTTGAAAGAAGTCTGGTCACATCACTTGGTCAGGGTATCTACCAGTATTCAGCATACACAGCTGCATACATTGAAGCTTCACAAAATAACCTGGTCATGATCTCCGGAAGCATCTTGAGTAGAAATCTCATCTCAAATTGTCTGAATTTGAGATGAATCTAAATTTAGATCTCTATAGCATTTATTGTAATAAAGGTAAGCTCAGAATGATATTGTTAATTTTTAGTCCATGTTCTCATGGAAATCATCCAAATGACACATGGTCATATTTGAGATGAGATTTAGCTCAGATTTAGATGTTTCAGGAAGATCAGGGCCTGGTTCTAACAGTTAGTGAATGTCATAACTGAACAACAGATCCTCAGATGTTGGCCCACTGAAACAATTTCTTGTAAGAGGTAGAAGGAGGCATGCCCTGGACACTCTTTGGATTGTTTGAACATGGTGTCAAGCTCCATCCAGGAGAATGGTTTAAGTAGATTGCGAAATGGCTTCATCTGCTAAGATATTTAGTTGATAAGCCCAAACCATGCTCTGGCACCTATAATGTCTTTCTTCTTTCTTTTCTTTCTTCCATTTAATTTGTAGGGCCCACTCTGGGGCAGTATCGCAAATATTAGAGACAGAGGTGAGATACATGGAATCCAGGTGCGATACCCTAGCTCGTTTCGAATAGATTCCTTGGTTCTTTAATGTGCCCGGTGTAAAGCACCGATACACGCGAGACTACCCCTGGGTTACCAACCAGGATCATCTCTAGTTGGGTGGGAAACACTAAATAGCGTTTCTGAAATGACCAAGTGTCCCGGCCGAGAATCGAACCCGGAACCTCTCGATCAGGAGTCTAGCGTCTTACCACTAGACCACCGTGCCACCCTTTTGGTACCTAGGAACTTACTTATCACTTGGCTGTATGTAAGTTGGAGACAATTTTAAATATTTCACAAGCAACAGCTAAATGTGGACAAAGGGAGGTAATTTGGTGTGAACAGTTTCATAATTTAGTGGTGTTTAACCCAAATTACAGATGGCGCTGCTAATCAAAATAATCTCTGACGTCACAGATATGGCCGTAGCCATAATCGCAGTAAATTGACACAGTTTTTCTATTTTCAATAAACAATATCGCCGTGTTCTAACAAAACTATTGAGGTTACGCTTGCATACTGGTAAAGCAATATTTATTCTCTGAAATTATGACAATTTTACCGAAGAAAAAGGTTTCCAAAGAGAAGAATGATGGCGAGACAGTGGACCATTCATTGACCCACCATACCCACAGTCACCCTCGTCACCACCAAACCTCGGGTGAAACTCGACATGACAAGGTAGCTAGGGTCAGAAGTACATTACCAACAGTTCCTAGAGAAGACGTTCATCAGATACAAGACCCTGGTACCACGTATGATCAGCATGAAACATCTACTGGGCACAACAAACGTCGCCATAGATCGTCACCCCATAGAAATCATACAAGGAAGCACAGAGGAGGGCATGCACCTGTTGCAACCACTCACAGCTCTCAACAGAGTGTATCATATGAAGAAGATGAAACAAGACACAACAGCGATGACGAATATGTACCTCCAACCCATCCTGAAAATATTGAAGAGGTACGTATTGATGACATCATCATGTGGGTGTCAGACTTTGACTCGCACTCGTGTAGTCAAGTTATGCATTAGTCAGTTGCATCCACGGCCCCGCCATCCCAGAGGATGTCTGGGATGTGCAGAGATTGGTACTTTGTGGGTTGTCAAAACGAGCTGTTGTACGAGGGTTGTAAAATGTATGGTATTTCCCTGGCCCCTGATCACTATATATATATTGTCTGCGCACATGCCTTTTTGGTATTGATGCAACTGATAAGACAAACATACAGGTATGAAATTGGCCTACTGTCACAACTCCCTATGGCTACTTACCTCCCTTGGCTGGTATTAATTCACAGTGGGGAGCGGTGGCCTAGAGGTAGGGCGCGCGCTTCGGGATCGAGAGGTCCCGGGTTCGATCCCCCTATGGACCACTGATTAATTTCTCTGAGCAAGACCCACAGCTCCACTCTACCATGGTGTAAAATGGTACCTGTGAGGGCAGTGTTTATTCCTGGGCGCCGCTGATTGATGTTGGCTGCCACACCACAGGAGGGAAATAGTCTCCCCAGGGAGACACCAGTGAAGGTTTCCATATTTAGCCCAATGACCAGGGGAAGTTGAAATGTCAAAAGGTGCTTGAGCGGCCTAACAGCTGAAAAGAGCCCTAGAAATTGGTAACTATAAAGTGTTAGTCAGTAGTCAGTACACACAACTCCGTACGGCTGCAAATATCAATTTGCCATGTGGTTGGTGCTTGTCCACATTTGGCAGTCAGACAACACTTTCTCGGATGAATTTTGAGATAGTGAGTCTGACATGGGACTCATACACACACTGTCCCAAATCTCATGTATAAATTCTTTCATATTGGTCTGTTTTGAAACTGTTACACTTGTGCATAATATGTAACAAAAAAAACTAACATATTGTTTATGGAAAACCTAAAATCACAGGAAAAGTTTTTATGACTGGGTCCATGCCTTCAAAGACCTAAATTACCTGTAATTTAGGTCTTCGATGCCTTGAATCCTGTTAACTGGTGAGTGGTTACCATGATTTCATTGCAGCTATGCCTCTGTAAAAACTTGTCTGTATTTGGGCCTTGAGAGGGAAAATTTGTCGTCTTATAATTATCATTCCAGTATGTTAATTGGAGTTGTACTTATCTAAAAGTATTTTGATTTCTTTTGTTATAGCTTGAAAAATGGTTTGAAAATTCTTTAAAAGACCAGAAAGGTTTCAGTATCAAGAAGATGGGAGAAGATGGTGCTTGTTTATTCAGATCTGTTGGTGAGTTACTGAGTAGTTTATTTCATCTTTTATCAATATGAAGCTATAAACCACTGATGTGTTTTTAAAACATGCAAATATAAGATAACTAATACATCATGTTTTCTTAGGTAGGCTAGCAAAATGACTGGGGAAGTAAAATGTCAGAGGGTGGCTAAGTTGCTGCAATTGACCCTCAAAGACTGAAAAAAAATTAAGTAAAAAACATACATAAAGGCTCCAGACTTATTGGTATATGAATAATTAGTTTAAATTGTATGCAGTTTGCAGTGCTTTCAGCTTATACTAATTACAGTTTTACCTTATTTAATACGGGTATTGTGTTCTGTTTTAGCTGATCAAGTTTATGGTGATCAAGAAATGCATAGTACAGTCAGAAAACAGTGTATAGAATATCTCGTAAGTATATATATATATATATTGGATTACTTTTGTATTTTACTGGGGGTATTAATAATTTTCCAAAATGAACAGTTTGGCTTTGCGTCTAAATATTTAAAGTAGGAAATAAGCAGCAAATAACGTTTTTTACAGGAGTCCTTCAATTCCAGAATGATCCAGTTTTGCTTCATCAGGGAATACCATCTTTTCTGCTCAAAATAAAAGTTATTTGATGAAAATATTCAAAGAATTGACAAAATTATGGTCATTTGAAGTTTAAGTTAAAGCATTCAATACAGTTAAGTGTTGTCTTGATGTAATAACTAATAAAGGTATTGAGCTTATATAAATGGCATTTGTTGAATTGTCAATTATTAGGCTATTTGAACAAGTTTTGCGTGATACATGTGTGCTGACCTATTAATTACACTATTCACAAGTTCTCGTGTTATTTATTGAATGTTTGATTTGTAGGCAAAGAATTCTGATTATTATTCACATTATGTGACGGAAGATTTCACGACATATTTGAATCGTAAAAGGATGGATCATTGTCATGGCAACCATCTGGAAATACAAGCAATGTGTGAAATCTATAACCGGCCTATAGAAGTCTATCAGTATAGTATAGGTAAAAATATTGTTATATGATTAAGAAATATATAATTTGATATAAAATCATGTATTATTCAATAAGTTGTGTTTACAGGTCGTGAATGTGATCTTATTAACAATACACACACAGGGACATGGCATTATGTCTTATGCATTAAATAGTTGTTTTGTGACCATAAAACTTGACCAAGATCATTCTATGTGGAAAGGGATCAAGCATTAAAAATCATCAATTGCAGAAATCAATATTTAACACATAAAACTTAGTGCCATGTCTCTTTTGGTTATATTGTCAGTAAGACTATTTTATACTCCCTGTTTTCATGAAGTCCTTTGAAACAAGCAATACTTTGTCTTTAAAACTAAAACTATCAAACAAACTGATTTCTGTCCTAACCTCCCTAAATGATTTCTGTCTAAATCACAGTTAAAATTCAAACCTTTGTCCTCTCCTTTTAAAAATGCATAACTTTGTATTATAATAATCTAGCATTTAATTTATATACATCTTGTAATGTTCTATAAAAAGTATCTTTTTAATACAAATGTGTATAGAAAATTAATACCAGATCATGTACTTTATTATAATTTGCCTGGATTAAACAGCAACAATTTTATATATTTCAGAGCCCATTAATACTTTCCATGGTTCGTACAAGACAGATAATGAACCAATCCGGTTAAGTTACCACAGAAACAGTCACTATAATGGTGTTATAGATCCCTATAAACAGACAATTGGTGTCGGATTAGGATTACCTGTCGCTAACTTCCAACCTGGTGTATGTACAATACAATTAATATGATTAATTTATATTGCTCTGTGTTTGAATTAACCTTTATGCACCATAGGAGCAAGTTTTCAGGTATCTACCTGAATTCAAGTTTTTTATCGGGTCATTTAAATTAAATTATAGTTGAAATAGATCATTGTTTTGCATGATATATTGGTGCATAAATCACAGTTTTGAGTTCAAATGTGTGGAAATCTGTCGCAAAGACCGTAGCCCATAATGATTTTAAAATTACTACAGTATGCATATCAACAACATTAACGATATACCTAAAGTTATCGATGTCACATTGTCAGAAAACAAACTTTGTGTATTTGTTAATAGCATATGAATTATAATAGTTTTGCAATGACTTGTGCAGACTGGTTCAAACATGTATAATCCTTCGATAACTATCTATAATTATTGGATTGTGCGATTAAGATTAATTTGTGTGTATTGTACTTTCAGATAGCTGAAAAACATCTAGTACATGATGCTACCAGACAGTCTGAAGAATTACATATAGAACAAGTATGTATACATTCTTGTAATTCATGTATGTCCATTTTTAAAAAAATAAATAAAGGTATTTTGATACTTTTACTAATTTTACCATTTTATAAGTAAAATATCCTTTAAACAAAAATCTTGATTGTCAAAATGTGTTTTTTTTGGTAAAATCAAGGGTCAAACCCCTACTTCCGAGTCAGATGAACCCAGTATAGTGAGCGCAATCTTATGTTGATGTGTATGTATATTGTAGGCTATGTTAGAGGATAAATTACGTGAGACAGATTGGGAGGTGACACAGGAGACCATGCAAGAACAAGTGGCCAGGGAATCCTATCTACAATGGCTCAGAGATAATGAAAAAAGACTTAGAACAAATGAAAATGTAAAAATATAACATTACTTTTTTGTGTTTCTTAAAAGGAGTATTGCTTTGTATGTCATTGAAAAATTTGAAAAAAATGGTCCAACATTAGTTTATGAAATGCGTGTTTACCGGATACATTTTTGAGAATCTTGTTATAATACATCTACCGGTATATAGATACTATCTTTGCTTCCTATAGTACCTTTATGTGGTCATGCTATGGTATGAGTGCATTATTTATGAATGGATAAGGTGTGTTTAATTCTGAGTTTATTTTAAGACAAGGTTACAGTTTTGAAATATTGGCAGGAGTGGCATGGGCATTACTACACCCTGTTGTGTTACATACCCTTTTCTACATAAGAATTTATTTTAGCTTAAGCTTGTCTGGCCATGCAACTTTACTGGACCCAATTTTTAGCAGCAGCCATATTTTTCATTTTAATTTATTTTGGTATTTTCTTGCTGTTGACTGCATAATTTGAGGACCAATATCAGGTATTGTTAATAATATGTAACTGTTACCTTTATAGAGAACTGCCAGTGCTACTTGTAGTTCATCCAGTGAGTATGCCCAGTTTCTAGAGAACACAGGATCTCCTGAAGCGGCTAGACTAGGTCGTTCACCAAGACATAAAACTAGTGCACCTAACTCTGTACAGAACAGCCCACAGAGAGTGGAACATCTAGAACTACATAACTCACCACATATCATAGAACAAAAAGGTATATGGTAATATGTGTATAGCACTCGACTTTCACCCGTTCGATTTCCAGATTGAGCTGGTTATGTCCTCTTTCACTTCAGTCACACATTGATGTAAATCCATTTTTGACGATTGATAAAATTGGATATTACATTTACTTGTGAGAAGTGCGCTTAATAATTGTTTCACCACTTATGTAGATTTTACTCTTTGAAGTGGCAATTATTACAGTTCAACTTTAATAAATGTATAGGCATCTTATGGGTGCATGTTTTCTATTTAATACATTGGGATTGAATTCCTTTCTTTTTATAGTTATTGACAATGTTAGCTGTCTGTTTTGTGTTGAGAAGATAAAAAGATGATTATGAGTGCAGCTCGGAATGACTTAACAGATGTCATGTGGGGCAGATGGGAAAAATAAACTAGGAATTTGTACATTCTGGCCTTACTCTCGTTTGACATTTTGTTCTACTTGATCTAACTTGCTGTTTATTCTATCTGTAGGTTCTTCACCAAAGCCTATGCAGGTACCACTTAGATCTGACGTTGAGGGAGCTACTGGTGGGTATGAGTTTGAGACCAACTCACTCGTCAGTCAGTTTCCACAATCCTTATATGGTAATTATATATCATAGTATCTCATTAATAAAAGAATGTCTAGCTTGCTCTTGACATATCTGCTAATTTCTGGACTTCTAATAATTGATATATAAGGAACCTATACATGTATGACACCAATTCCTGAACATTATGTCTGGAATGTTGTTAAATGTGATGATCATTTACCAGGTACATTGGTTTGCAAGGCTCACCTTTAGGCTTTCATAATGAAACATGTGACCTGTTACTCTTATGTTTATATAAAAAGTCCTTATAATGCAGGGACAGTAAAAATAAATAAAATTGTGTTCCATGAAATGCACATAAAATGTACGCATCAACAGTAACTTGTGGCTATATATGCCTCTTTTGGATAGAAACAGTGTTCATGCTATGAATCATGAATTATACTGTAATCATCATCTATGTTTTCAGCTGACTTGGCTAATTATAATGAAGAGGATATTTTAGCTCAAGTAATGGCACAGTCCCAGCAAGAATATCTGGACTCTTTAAAAAAGAAGAAATCTTCTACAACTCCGCCTCCTTGTGATGGACACGCCCCTTGCTGTAGTAATAACCAATCGGGATCTGGCAATAGTTAGCAGTGAAATTAATTATATTCTGAATAAATTATTTGGATTTTTTTAGAGTGAAAGTGCTATAAAATAATAGTAAAAATAAAGGAGTGATAGAAATTTTTGTATTCAAACGAAATGTTGATTCATTTCAAGACCTTTATATTGAGAAGGATGTTTCAGAAATAATTTTATGTTTGGTATATTGATATTTTGATGATTAGTATTCATGGATAAGTCTGTATGCTTTATGGATAGGTTTATCATATTTGATTCAATGAAACCTTGTTTCCATGACAATAAGTATAGAATGTCATGTTTAAAACTGCTATCACTATGGTTACAAAAATTGCTACATAAACTGCGCATACCTTTTCGTGTTCTCCAGATTTTCTGATAGAAATTGGTTGAAAGATTAAGGAATCAAATAGTTGGATATTCAAGCAGTCAAACAACCATCATACTATATTTTGGTGTTACATGAGTCGTTATGATTATGAAAGTTTAGATCATGATGAATGCTTATCAGTATATGAAGTTTTTCATCTGTCTGGTGAGAACAGAAAAATGCAGACAATTCGAGAATGGGTTGTGTCAGATTTTGGATGGCATGTCTTTCAGAAGCAAACACTTCACACAGTGTGAGCCTTCCACGGTAAATATCGTTTTAACAGTTGCTCATGTGTTAAATAATCATAAATCATTTCAAGTTTGCATGGAGACTTACCCAACACAGCAATTTGACTGCCTCGTTAGGCAGACACTGCACAGAAAACCTGGTTTCACGTCAGTGCCATGTCTTTGTTTTCATGCTACATGTAGAAGCAGGTTGATCTCACTGCGTGTGTATCACAGTAAATAATACAACCACATCTTTAGCCTTCATGTTTCAATTTGTTTAATGAATTGCGAATTTTGTTAGCTTTTAGCACGCTAAAGTATAGAATAATATGCATGAGTTTAGTTGTACTATTGAGTTCATATGTTAAAGTTAACTTATACAGTTCAGAATGTTTCATTTTGTGTTTATACAAATTTTAAATGAAAAAGAATTGCATAGTTGTGTATAAATGAAGAATTCTGTTCATTTTTCTTCAATGAAAACTAGTTAATAAACTGTGATAAATAACACAAATATTATTGCAAAGCTGCACTTGGTTTAATATTTTATTTAGTATTGTGTGTTATGAATGATAGTTTATCATATTTTGCATAACAGATTGAAATTTATACCCCTTTAATAATCAGAATTCAGATTCATGATGTTAATACTGTGACGTTGTCATATTTCACCCGTATATATTCACCCGGTCATTGAAGGAAGGCATGCATGTTGAAAAGTATTTTTAATCACTGTATAAAGCTATAATTGGCTATCTCAGAACTTCAGATCTGAGTAAATTTCATACTAGATTATTATACCTGCCCTATTCTTTTTTGATTACATCACTTTGGCTCTTTAATCAACTTGAATACATCAATAGACTATTAAATTAATAACAAACATAAGTTTTATAACATTTATTCACCAAATTTGGTAAAAGAACTTGCAAGAAAACACATTAAATGTTCCTAAGCTATCAACATGGAGAAAATTAGACAAAAATCGACTTCAAAATAATCTGTATCTCCTGTCCCTTGTTAAAGGTAGATAATCTTGTTTGCCTTATGCAATATTTTATCAGTTATTCTGTGTAGCATTAAGTATGCAGTTTACTTTCTTCCTGTGCAATTATTACTATTGTCATGTGAGGGATTCGATAATGCGACTCTGTACTGTGTTCTTTTGTATTCATTTATTTACGAAAATTCATTGCATGTATTCAATTTAATTCAAAATGTGTTAGTGTAACTATACCGTGTTCAACGTTCTTTATCCATTGAATTAGTTTTGTGAAATTGATGCAAAATCTCAATTTTCTAAAGAAAACTTCAAAACTTGTACTACTACCATATCCTAAAATTGAAAAAGAGATCATCATAATAATTATCTTTCATATTCTTGTTTTGGCAATTTATTATTGCCATTTTAACAAGTTATAAAGGAAAAATATGATGGTAAAATGTATGTCTATTATGTTAAGACTCAATATAGAAGATAATTGTATGTGAATGTTTGTTGTCTACATGATGACACTATTGAAGTATGCACCAGTTTAAATATTTATATCTGTACAATAATGTTCACTGCAAGTACCTTGAGTGTATCATTTGGTAAGGTTTGATTTTTTGGTTAATTTTCCTGCTACAAATTGGATATGTTCTGCAGCAAACTGTTTGTATATTTTGATATGCAAGCAGCTGACATAATGTTGGTCGTAAAAATATCACTGAAAGGATGAATTAAACTTTGAAATCATGTATTCAGATAAGTCTATTAAGATTTTTGTAAATACTTTGATAAAGTAGTAACCTGGTGACTAGTGTCCACTACAAAGTTACAGCTATTCCCTTAGGTAATGTTGGCATCACATACTCAAATGTATAGACATGCAGACTTAGACATGTACATCACAAAATGATAAATTTTCAGAACTGGGGCATTATTCACCAACGCTGTCAGTCTAAAACTCAGACTAAGACTTTGCATTGCTATATGTTCTATTTGCTCTCATGTGGTTATAAATGTACTGATTCGGATAACATGGCATTTGTGTGCAATTGGCAACAACAAAAATAATGATCAGATATAATTTCCCATGGTTAAATCTAAGGGGCAAGAAATGGCAGTGATAATAAATGTTGTCAATTTGAATTCTAAGTCTTAAGTTTTAGACTTACAGCGTTGGTGAACAAGGCCCTGGGTCCTTATTCACCAACATTGTAAGTCTAAAACTCAGACTTTAAAATATCACTATTCATAATCACAGGCATTCCTTTGAAATTGAATTTAAACTTGTGAAATTTTATCTGACTATTTGCTGCTACCCACTGAACATGTTTACCAATTTATACCAAAATCGGTACATTTATAACAACATGAGAGCGAATAGAACATTTGACAATGTAAAGTCTAAGTCTGAATTGTAGACTTATAACGTTGGTGAATAAGGCCCCTGGTCTTGGTAGTATATGTTCAATATTGCAACAGACAGAATTATCTACTACTTAAAATAGTGCCATGCTATTTCATTCTCAATGTCAGCTCTAAATTTATTGTCATAGATTAATGAATTGTTTATATGATAATTATGAGTGGTAAAGTAACCATTTAAAATTGATAGTTGAAAGCTGGGTTCCCTTTATAAAATGATAAAGTGAAGTTTGGATGATAAGACCAGACTAAAATGTGATCTTAATTGCGAATCAGACTGCATGAATATACTGTAAATGGTACTGTAAAGTAACTGCATGCTTTCCAAAAAATTGAAGTGGTCAGACGGGTCTTATTAAAAGCTCATTACTGTAATGTTTTACATTGCTGTATGAAATTGTAAGAGTATTGTTTCTGATCATATTGTTAACGTCTTGGTTCTAGAATCATCATATATTTATATCCATTTTGAGATATTTTATACTGTAAAATCGCTTATATTTGTGGGCATAAAATTCCATGGATTTTTGGAAAAAATAAGTTTTGTGAGGTTCAGATTTTCATAGATTTTTGATAAACGTCTATTTTTTATGGGTTAAAAAAACATGGATTTTTGTAAAAAACACATTTTTCATGGTGTTTACTTTGGTAAAATGTCAACTTTCATGGGGTAATGAGCTTCATTGATTTTGGTGAAAGTAACATTTTTGGGGGTATAAATTCCGTGTGTTTGGTCCGGTAACTAATCAACTGTCTTGAGGTTATGTTCCATGGGTTTTGGTTAAAGTCAACTTTTTAGGGGTTACAAATACACAGGTTTCAAAGGAAAGATCATTAATTAATTGTGTAGAATTTGTTGCTATGGCGATTGAATATAAACGATTTTATGGTAGTTGTTGGAAGGGTGGGATTTTGTTCATTTTATGTTTGGGATTTTTGTGGATTTTATTTTCTATTTTAATTGATATTTGTTGTGCTTATTGTTTTTGTTTGAGATGAGAGAAGATTTATTGGATAACCAAGTTTGATTGTTTTTTGTTATCATTTGTATTCATAAATATGTCAATTATTTGATTAGTGCACCTCGTTAAGGACATTTTATTTATATAATGTTATATACTAAAATAATGATTTAGTTAAAGCTTGTTGTATGCTTTACCTATATGAACCCATGCTTCAATCTGCTGGTATTTGAATAAATGTGAAATCCAGCCTCTATCATACTTGTTCATTTGTCTTTTTTCCTTGGATCGTTTTATGACATATTTCTGACAATTTCTCCATATATTAATATAGGGCGTGACAGTTGACATTGTCATTGAAGAACTTACTGCTTGGTTTACACAGTAATCTAACTTCATGTGGGAAAAGAATATATTTCTGGTCGGTACATTGAAAATAACAGGAAAACTGGATAAGTTATTTTGACTGACCAGGAAAACTGGTTCTGTTGACTGTCCAGGAAAACTGGTTCTGTTGACTGTCCAGGAAAACTGGTTCTGTTGACTGTCCAGGAAAACTGGTTCTGTTGACTGTCCAGGAAAACTGGTTCTGTTGACTGTCCAGGAAAACTGGTTCTGATGACTGTCCAGGAAAACTGGTTCTGATGACTGTCCAGGAAAACTGGTTCTGATGACTGTCCAGGAAAACTGGTTCTGATGACTGTCCAGGAAAACTGGTTCTGATGACTGTCCAGGAAAACTGGTTCTGATGACTGTCCAGGAAAACTGGTTCTGATGACTGTCCAGGAAAACTGGTTCTGATGACTGTCCAGGAAAACTGGTTCTGATGACTCACCTGTTGACTGACTGCTGTTACAGTAATATGACTGACCAAGTGATTGGGAAGCAGTGCTTAACACAATTGAACAAACAAAAAACTAAGCTGTGTGTGTAATATTTCAGGTCTGTCATGTGTACAGGTTGTACACTTTCAAGATTCTGCAGGCACATAGATTCATCTCCGGAGAGAAAGATAACTATACAATATGATGGACTGTATATCAATGGTTAGTGTGGGGTTTTCAACAGTATATCTTGGATACAAGTACATTGACAACTTTTATAAACTGACCGATACATACCTTGACATTCTACTACATATTGGTACCAACTTTACCTCAGCAGTTACCTTTCTCTATTTACTATATAAAACGAACAACAAGGGGAAGTAACCGTTGTGAGTAGTTTGACTGAATTGTACCAGTTGTCTCCCTTTGTTACCAGATCACCTCTCCAGGAACATCGTCGTACATGTATCACTTCATCAATGCTGGAACCTGTACTTTGTTTGCAGAAGTTGCAAGTGATACCGTACAGTATGCTGTTGTCCAAAGACCAAAAAATAAAATGTAATTTTAGTCTTTGTGTTGTCGTACCTCGGAGTACAATCTAACTTTTGATACAACTCAATGCCATCATTTTGATACACAAATAGCTGGACTCGGATATGTTATAATTGAATTGTTATATGAATAGGCCATTAGCTCAGAAAACGAAAGTCATGTAGGTTTATTGAGAAAATTGAATCAGCGCTCAATATGATGAACCTGTCTTGATGCCGAATACTTTTGTATTAAATTATAAGGCGAACTAAATAATGTAACCACAATTTCAATGGTAAAGTTTGTAAAGAAGTCGACATCACTTATTCTACGCGAACAATTACCAATTTGCAAAAAGTGTGACTTTCATTTTCTGGAGCGAAGTCTTTAAATTATGCATCATTTTAACCAATACTGATCTGATTTTATAACCATGGTACCAACACATCGACATTAAGTTCACCTTTACGACGATGCATAATAATATAAGAAATATTTATGTTTTCGATGAAAAAAAACCACATAAGCCCACTGTCGCGTTTTTAAATCCGTTGAGTGTAATATGTCATGATGCAGCACGCATTGTCCTTGGCTTTCAGTTCAAGGACAATAAAATGTTCAATTCTTTTTGATCTTCTTATAAATTCGGACAATCGTAAAAACATGTAGCTATTTAATATACTACCGACCATATTAACCATATAAATGCAGGTAATGTACATGTAATTATATTGGCCGGTACTTGCAGGATTATCTTGTAATATAACATCTTACTACGACTGGATGGATTAACACATGAATGACCACACGGGTATTAAATCATTAATTGTCGTCGGTGATTAAATTTCGTGGATTTTGTAGTTCACCTTTAACCACGAAATTAAATCCCATTGAACAATAATTTTGACCAATGTATTTATTACCTGAAATGAAAAATCCATGTATTAACGTCCCATCGAAATGGTCTTTTTTACCCAAACCAAACCACGAAATTTAATTCCATCGAAATTAAATGAATTTACAGTATATGAACGGGTTTTATTTTAATTCTTAATCTCGACAAAGTTCACTTACTCAGTACATAAAGTTACGTTCAGTTTTTAAAAGTAAAAAGGTCAGCTACTAATCCAAATTTAATGCTGAAAATAAATAGTTTATGTTAAGGAATGAACGCTAAACAAGCTTTTCAACTTCTTAATACGTTTGTATGTATTTGCTTTCAGATTTATATATAAAATGTGTGCTCAGAGTTACTAATAGTTCATCTACCGATTTTATTGAACATTTGATCAACTGCAATTCATCATTATGTGTGCATCGAATTTTACTACAACGTTTAACCTACATTTTATGACAGTCAATGCATGGCAATAATCATTGACATTAAATGGTTTTATCAATGATCACGTTTTCAAATCATTAGTCAATTAAGAGATGAAGTTAAAAATATTCACAGCCGTCTCCAGAATTTAAAAATAAACCACATAGATCTGCATCTTGATACAAAACTCGGGATGTCTCAACGTTCAGAATACTAGTATAAGTTTCGGATTCAATCCACACTTTCAACAAACCTAGATCGTTACCATGGTATTGCTTCACGTGGATGCGGTACTCGTAAGACATGTTGATGTGAAGCGTTGACGTGACGCTGCCAATCGTGGAAGCTCGCCGGTCAAATCCGTGTCTCCGGTAAATATATTATGCAAGGAATAAAAGCCGAGGTGGCTGCAACTGGTAGTCACCGTATGACTGCATAATACTGTCCGACCGGGGACATGCGGGGACAATTTGTCATTGGCCGGTATAAATAACCAAACGTCCTCTAATCTCTTATTGTTGAAGTTAACTGTGCAAAGAACGAACATCAGTACAATTCTTATTCAGAAACATGAACCACAAATGCATGTACTGTATATCTCAGTTTTGAAAATAAAAGTACACCAACTGTTTCCTGTGAGCATACTAGCCGTACACGAAGGTTTGGAATTATTTCAGTATGTGCCAAGTCAGATACAAAGAATGACGACAGAGTGGAGGGCTTATCGTGTGTGTTTAAAGATATAAATAAAATAGGTCGAATCATCCAAGTCACATGTAGGCGAAAATATGCTAGCTAAAGTTATAGTAAATAAATGTACTTAAGGCACTGTATTATCTTTGGCCAATCGTAGTTTTGTTCAATACTCCAAAATCACGATGATCTAAGTTAAAAATAATTAAAAGTAGCTGATCAAAGTTGAAATCGAACGATATACAGTTTCTAGATTATTTTTCAGTGTATTTTCAGCTTGATGAACGTGCCTAGTCACAGGCGTATGAATTTATATCACAAACTACAGCTTTGACTTCCCCATATGCACACGCATTAACTCTAAAAGACTGTCTTTATGGTAAAAGGGTGAACAATTGGGAAAGTCAAAACTGTATTTTGTGATATAATTTCTTACGCCTGTGTGCCAATGACTAGTCTGGCCACGGTCTTAGTTTTTGAGTTTCAATATATTATATAATATAAAGTAATAAACGCCATACTTTCTGCATATGCAGAACACTGTATATAACTAATTTCACCTTGCTGGAACTGTTCAAAGTTAATTTGCACTCCGAAGTCAGCATTAAATTTTGTTACAGGCAATTTAATATGTAAATACGGTTTAAATGTCTCGCAACGAGGATCTACAATAGCCGACTAAAATCTGTTGAGTCAATATTTTATCACACCAATATAAGTCGAACAAAAGACTTTTCATATACGCTGAGAAGAATTTAATATACGCGGAATAAAGGCGGTTAAGTATTTTTCATTGTGTCTTTCTAAAATTGTATGCTAAATACACAAACTTTACGTCTCATTTCCAAAAGTAATTTGTCACCAGATTTCCTATGAATGTGAATACGTACGGAGTGTACCATAACATTGATATAAATCAGTTTTCCGTTAATAAACATTTTATAATTTTATGTCAATTTCCTCAGGTCTGTGCGATATTATTTTACACTAATATCTGAAGAACCTTTTGGTTGAAAACAAGTTTGTGAGGAAAAACTACGTCTCTGATTTTTTTGTTGACATCAAAGTGTAGGCCTTAATTTTGCTGACACTGCATATATTTTTCAGATTGGCCTAATTTATAAAATATGATTATTCTGCTGTCTGTCTTTGAAATCATGAATCAAACATTGACACATAGGAGCAACAAACTGCATTCTTATAAATGTAAAGAACTGGTTTGTGGCTATGTTTGTAGTAAAATTGTCTTTGTAATTGACCGGGATTGCAACAGAGCCCAAAAGTTCAAAACACACACTACACGTCTTAGTTTTAAATTGAAACAATAATGAACTTGATCTCAAAAACACCAACAGTGAATGATCTAAACTATCAAAATGGAAGTAAGCAACTATAAGATTAAGATAACGACAAGTATACAATCAACCAAAATAAAAATCTCAACTGTAAGAAAGACAGCTGACTTGGTAATCATATGTAATGAAATATTCCTGTATTGTGTGGTCCAAACAAATTGACTTATACGTCGAACTTTGAACGGCAATTTTACTGAAGTTATAATTTGATTTCAATACAAGTCTTGTGTAAATAATGAAAACGTTCAGTTGGTATTTTGGCGATAGGTCCCTACCAATTAGTACGGCTATTATCTTGACAAGGTGATAGTATGTACAAAGCTTTACCTCACACAATGTACTGGTACGATGATTTACTAGTTTGTCCATGCAATGTGCTTGGGCCACAGTTTTTTTAAAATATCATTTTTAGGGTTACCACAATATTTTGAAAATGTGCTGTATGGAGGAATGAAAACACAAGAATACCAAAAGGGCACGAGGTCGCACACCTGCCGTTGCTTAAACAATACAGGCCTCGATATTGCATCCACTGGGCCTCTTGTTAGTTTTCAATTCCCTGATCCCTAATACGAGAGCTAATCAAAACGTTTTAAGACACATTCCATGTCAGTAATGAAAACTAATCCAAGGAAAATCTATTAAATCTCTCGAGAGGGAATAAAGTCTACGACGTTTACATGCATGCATGTATACACGAATTTTCATAGTATTGTCACTATTAGTTATAATTTTTGATTTAAGTTAATAGTTTGTGTTTCAGAACATTTTGATCACCTCACGTACAATTAATCTTACGACACAGGGTATAAAAGCTATATAGAATACAAAACGTGCTCAGATTTTTCACATCGGTTTAATGTAACACTGTAAATAAATTAACTTCAATATATACACTCCCTGTGTTCCATGAGACCTGGCCTCGATCTCCCGAAAAATCTCAATTTTGAGATAAATCTCATCTCAAATATGGCCATGCATCGTTTGGATGATTTCCAAGGGAGTATGGACTCGAAATTAGCATTAAAAACGGCAAATGGTATTCTTTGTTTATTCAAGTAATTTTTAATGAGATCTAACTTCAGATTTATTAGAAATTCAGACTCTGATTTTAGCAAAATCTCAAATTGAGTTGAGGTTTTTACTTGAGATGCTTTGGGAGATTGGGGCCTGATATAGGGCACAACAGTCATATGTCATAGTAGAGGACATGGGTTCGATCAGTGCTAAACAACAGAAATCCTGTTGCACGATATAGGGGTTTGTGGCAAATGTATTAATTTGTAAGAACAATCGAACCTTAATAAATGACTCTCTCTATCAAATGACCACCTTAAAATAGAGATACATCAGTGCTCTATTTTCAATCTGACTCATTATAAAGTCCAATTGCGTCCAAGAGTGGCGAGGGGTTTATAGTATACTAGTAACTGTTTAAACTGTGCTGCAAATATCTAACTAACACTAGTCTATCTACTACATTTGCAGTGCTAAAAGCATGCACACAACACGTGAGAATATAAACAACAAATGGGTGATGTATGAACATTCAGTTTAGCCACCAGCACCTCGGCCAGTTGTGGCTCGGTATATATTATTAAAGTTTGTCACTATAACAGGAACCGGAAGTGCTATAGCAAGTAATCCAGACAGCACACACAGGGCTCCAATAAGTTTTCCAAACACGCCCACCGGATACACGTCACCATATCCAACGGTTGTCATGGAAATGATTGCCCACCAGAAAGCATCTGGAATACTGGTGAAAAACGAGTCCTCCCTTTGTGCCTCAGCGTAATAAATAGCACCGGCGAATATCACAACGGCGATGGCTAGAAACAAAACGAACATGGAGAGTTCTCGTAAACTCACTTGCATAGTTTTAGCTAGAATCTTCAGTCCGTCTGAGAACCTTCCAAGTTTGAATATCCTAGCAACGCGGAGTACACGCAGCACGGCAAGGAATCTACTGTTGTTTTGACAAGAGTTGCTCAAGAAAAACATTATAAGAAAGATAAAGTAAGGAGCAATCGACAACACATCTATCCAATTTATAATATCTTTGACAAATTTCAACTTAGATGGGCAGACGATAAAGCGTATGACTATTTCGAACACAAACCAAACGATACAGCAAGTCTCTATAATAAACAGTGGATCGGCGTAATGGAAGTGGTATACCCCAATTACATTACCGTCTGCATCAATTGTTGTCTCATATGAGCAATCTCTGTTCTTAAACTCGGGTAGAGTCTCCACGCAGAATGTCACAATGGAGGTTAAAATGAAAGCCACTGAGACTATGGCAAGTATAGTGGACTTCCAAGAACCTCCCGGATTCTCGAACATTTCCCAGAGCATTCTCTGTACGCCTTCATCAGGTAAAAGCATATCATCCTCATTTTCTAGAATAAAACCTTCTGATAGCTTAAATGCATTTATCACCGAATTTCCTAATTGATAGAACTCTAACTCTTCTAGAAATATATCAACTGGCACTTCTACTGGCCGTTTGAGTCTCCCACCACTTTGGTAATAATATAAAATGGCGGGAAAAGATGGTCGATGACGATCGAAGAAAAACTCATTTTTTGATTGGTTCCAAAACTTTTCTCGTTTACTTGGATTTCCCAGCAATGTGGACGGTAACCGGTTCAATGTTTTCAACTGGGTTTCAAATTTAAGTCCTGCAACATTGAGAATAATACGTTTGCAGTTCTCTGACCTACAATCGTGCACCGAGTCATGTTGGACGTCAAGTGGCTTTTTACTGTCGTCTGCTTTTTCAAAATCGTCAGGAAAATTATTTATCTCTGTCGTTGCCAGTAAAGGTTCAACCAAATTTAGTTCAAACTCATTATTATTTCTTGTAACATTGAGTAACTTTGCACTTCCACCAGAATGCGATCGACGATGCGCTATAGGCGAGCCTTGATGAAATGTAGGTGGTTGTCGGAAGATATTCAAGGGATCTGGACGCAATGTGTATCCCTGCGCCTGGTATGCGACATCCGTGGAATTCCTAGCTACAAAATGCATCTTGTTATACTCCTAATAACATCCAGGTAGTTAATAACAAACAATATCCAAACTATAACATTCTTACACTCCGACAGAATCGACACAGTTTTATAGGTTTACATATTTGGAGTAAAACTTTAGATGTCTATTTAATATCCCGAGTGTTTTCATGGCAAGATATTTGTCATTCAACTGTTGATCGCACATGTCCACACACGGCCATCGTTTACGTTGTACTAAATCCGTTTGTTGCATGGACTTTTTAATTATGCGAGATTAATAAAAGAAGGTTTAAGCGATTTTAACTTGGCACAACTATAATAAAATCTGTTCGCATTAAAAATCCGATCTCGTATATAAAATGCCCAAACAATGTCGCTTTAAATCCTTGTACATTCGGTCTAAGAAAGTCAACACTGTCTATACACTTTAAAGGTCTCGACCAAATATGTAATATAGATACGAACAAGTTTCCACAACTTGTAAAACCGGCTTAAGGCGAGGAAAACATTAAAACAAGTTTGTATATACTTTAAGATATATATTCAGGATATACAACAAAACAATTTCATAAATTTACGTATATATTTTTCAATGGATATACGAGTAACGTTATAAAAACACGATACGACCTATTTCAAATGCAATTTAAATCTATGCTAAATTAATGTAGGTCTATCAACTAGTTATATATTCAAAATGCAAAGAAGGTATCGAGATTCAACCAACTTTATAGTAAAATTCAAAACAAACTTATGTATGTGCAACTACATATGCTGACTTTACTTTACAATCGAGCATCGACGGAAATTTTCTTTTGGTCACGTTCTAATAAGCAAGTTATAAGTAAAGAATGTTTAAAAGTGTTGCAAGTCAAGTGATACATCACATATAACTGTTGAAACTAGGTGGCTGTTTTGTACAGGGTTGTGTATTATTAAAATGACCATTACAATTAGTGGACAGTTAAAACTAGTTGTTGATAATCAATTTAGGCGATCACTATAACACACATATATGAATGTCATGATGCATCGGTTGTAAAGGAGCGTATATATTATATTCATATAAAAGTTACGATGCTTTAAGCTTTTTGTGTTGAACATTTTGCTTCAGTATATTATATACGAATTTATAATACCACCATTGACGTTTGTACACTGTATCGACAAAACGCATAAAACATTACATAAAAGGACTATTCATATAACATTTAGCGCCGTGTCTACAGTATTTAAGATAGATCTAATAGATGTTTTGCGACGGTATTGTCTATAGATAGGATCTCATGTAATTCCGCTAGTATGCCAGGTTGACCATTTGACACACTGACGTACATAATAAATGTATTGTTAAACCAACTAATTGGGGTAAAAATCGAAGTATTTCCACTGCAATCATTTGCAAATTATATTCACAATTACTAGTAACCAAAGAATAACAAGTTGTCGACAATTTGCTACGTGGTGCACATTATAATAATTATGCAGTATGTTAAAGGCCTTTTTTGGCAAACGATAGGTGCGTATTTATGAAAAAAGCACCATTAAGAACAGTAGCTTTCCGTATAAATTACTTCATGTATCCAAATGTGAAGAAAGTTATTGATGCTATAAATACAATTGCATATTCCAAAAACAATGGAAGACGGTAAATTAATGCACAATTTGGACGTAATAGCTCTGATTATCACGGTGTGTTACGTCATTACTAAAACAACCAACAGCAATATATTGGCCTACATGTTGTTGTCACATTGTGGTTTGCACTCTTCATACGTGCACCATTATCTGTGATCGAACTAGCGACACCTCGTTCTCACGACGCCAGGAATGCAATATTTAGAACAGTGAATAAATACCCGGTACTGCACCCCATTGCCAATCCAAAGCCACCATCACAAGAGTCAGATTTAGAACGAAGAACCATCCATATACATGTACCCAGAAATGGATATTTCAGTAAACCTTATACTCACTCCGCAATCAACCAACCAACTTCTCGTTGATCGCAATAAGTCATACACGTTGAACTGTGTAATATCCAAAAAGAAATATACTGATTAGGTATATGTACATTTGGATACGCTCTGATAAATAGACTATAGGGACCAACCTACGAAAGCTTTAATACCAAATACTGTATTTTGAGATAACGTATGGACTGTGGGGTCATATGTCTTAATTAATGTCAACTTTATATTGCGAACATGTGATATTGGAGCAATGCTTGGTAAATTCCAATATACCTTGAAAGAAACCCGGCTATAAATGGAATAAAGTGATTTTTCAATGTACTTTGTATAATTTGTATATCAGCAAAATGATTAGTTTTATCACAAAACATACATTGATAACGACCTAAGCATACAATCAGTTAAATTGAGATTTATAGAAAAGGTCATTATATTATGATTGCTATCAGTCTTTACTTATATAGTCAAATATGTTCTTCAACTACATGTACTAGTTTGTTTATAGGGGATTAACAGTAATGTTTCACCATAAAGACCAATGAAAACCTGGTTAGTATATCACTGGCTTATAATGAAAAGGTTGTAAACGCTACATACCACCTTATAAGACTCATGCGTACTAGGAATCTGCATCACAATGCGCATCTTATGTACATATCCTCCTGAAAATCGGATACGGTCCTGTGCTGACCATATTGCAGTAGAAATGGTAGATTTTCTTACATCAGAACTTTAGTACTTACGACCTTATTCTTCCAAGCCAGTGGGTAACATACATATATATATAATAATATAATAGTATAAATGCCAGTTTAAATTTAGTATCCCATTTCTTGCGATGCACTTTTAGAGGTGTTTTATATCGGTACAGATGCATCCTTCAGTGCAGATATATCATGATCTGATCAGAGCGACAGACTGAGGGAAAGTCTCACGGTACAAGGGAGAGATAGACCTTTGATAGAGACATGTCTGTTTCTGCAGAGGTGTGCTTAGTTGTTATTTCGAACAGACATTATGACCCTTAAAATACCCCGTGTACAGCACCGGAACACAGATTCTGGCATGGTAAACCAGATTACTTGACTGTCGATTTCAGCG
This sequence comes from Spisula subtruncata, assembly GCA_963678985.1. NCBI lineage: Eukaryota > Metazoa > Mollusca > Bivalvia > Venerida > Mactridae > Spisula > Spisula subtruncata. Next base: position 36,626,392 of record OY787670.1, on the reverse strand, counting down.
GAAAATACTACGAACGAAATTTCACAAATGTCCAGTTCCGACGCTAGGGATTTAACTCACAACATCTGGATTGACAGTCCAGTGTGTTACCATTGTACATGTGTATTCTTTTCGGTTGGTTGTGCGATTCTTATAATTAAATACTAGTAGATTATATTTTATTGCGTAAATATTGCATAGCTTGAACTTGTCAAAATCACCGACCTTATAATCGTTTCTTTTATTTATATTGGATTAAGCTGAAATAAAAACATCAGATCGTTACACATATCAATGGCTTCAAATGAGAAGATCGTTTACATATACTAGTACAACATCAATATTTTGAGAAAACAAGAAAAACTGTCCGAAAATAACTCTTTGCTTATGGTAAATCAAGCTGTTTCAACTTCAGTTTGATCAAAATGACAAGTTCCGATTTTCATGAAAATAGGCTCATGGGAAGCACCTTGTGATGCTGATTTAGATATATACATATTTCAGTCTTATAAGGCCATAAGTAGTACATAGGGCCTTCTCATTCTAAGTCAGCGATATGTAACTGGCTATATTTTCTTTACCTACGTATAATACGGTCAAGTACCTTTAATATTACAACAAAATATATCCTTAATGCAGAATTGTTAATAAAAGGCCACACTTCATGTTTCATTTAAACTTGTGTTATTATGTTTAATTCTTACATTATGCTGAGATGTGTAAATCTACATTGACTATTCTTTTGTAGCAGAACTTTTAATCATTATGCTTACAAAAGTTAATATCCCTTTTGGTACACTGCCGAGATTTTATTTTTTTGGGCACATTTTTTATTATTTAAATTAGCAATGACGTAGGGTGATAAATTATGAATTTATAATATATAATCACACGAGGGGTATCGGCTTTTGACGAAGAAATCCATACACTTGTGCATTGTTCATGTTGACAATAGCTCGATTATCCATGATATATAAAATAATAATCACATGAGATAAGAATATATAATTTTTTATATACATCTGAGATGACTGAGTCGGCTTTTGATGCAAAAATCCATACACTTGTGCATTGTCCCTGTTAAATACAGTACGATAATTAATGTTATATACTACATTTAGATTTCCTTATTTTAAATACATGTACAACCTTTGAATGAAAAGGTCAATAAAACTTCAATAATACCGCGATACTGAGAGAATTGGGTTGTATAATGTTGCTTGAAAATATTTCATTTATAAGATATGCATTATAGCACGAATGTCTAAAACGCTACATCATCGTATTTTTAAATTTTATATCATTGTGCACTTGAATTAAATTACATAGTTACTAACAGAATCAAAGGTCAAATTCCACCTATTTGCTTAAATTGCAAAATTGGCAAAACGTTAAAAAACTTAAAATGGATTTGAGGCGCAGACTTTAGCAGGGTCGACACCCTATAAAACTACCCCAAACTAGATGGTGGTATTATCATTATATGTAATGTTTATTATAAATACCTTATGTATTCTATTCTGATTGTAATGTTGACTTTTAATATTACGCCTTACGTTCGTTTTTGTTACATTTTTGCACTTTCAAAAGACATAACCAAACATGTCAAGTGTTAGTGTTAGAGGCCCAGTATTAGCGTACCTTATAGTACAAACACTTTTATTAATTTAAGAACACCATTTTTTGGCATTTAACGTAGTACAAATGTACCATTGATGCTTTCTGCACATTGTTGTTCTAAAACACGTGACAAACATGCTAAAAATCTCAGGTAGTGTTACAGAATCGCTTTTGCAAACAGGTAATTGTATTATTGCTAAAGACTAAAACGATAAAAAAACAACAAAAAAAAGTAATAAAATGTTTTTAAATTTATGTTTTGTCATCAATTGATACAGTTACATATGCTTTATTTTACATACGCGACAAGTGTGCTTATTTCGTACAAGTGTGACCGTTTTCGTCCAGTTTGCACAGTCGACCGTACCAGAAACTTGCCCGCCAGAAGCAGCCGGTGAAATAATTCATCAAATGTGACTTCTTCGTCTTTGCTCTCAGCTGACATGACATGGTGCTGTGGTATTCTTTTCGCGACTCATATATAGGTACATTGAGGCATAGTTACATTGTACTACACTAGTTTATTACGTATATTTCAAAGCTCAAAAGTCACCGTAGTCAATATGTATCGTTTAGTCTTGTATACGTGTTTGGCTAAAAAGCCAAAACTCACGTGTCAAAATTAAATTACACTTTGGCTCTTTTGTCAAGTACATTTTTTACATTGTTTGGATTTACGCTCAATAATGCAGAAAATCAAATCACACACATAAAATGTGTAACATAGAAAGGGTGTCAGAATACGTCCAGTAATCTTATATTTATCATGAATGTACCATAGTACAATAAACAATCTCATTCATGCGAACATCATGGTATTATTTGTATATTAATTGATTCGACTCCTGTTTCATATCTAGTGATATATCAATGTACCGTCATTTTAGTGCTCCAATGACTCGAAATACAAATGAGAACTACCTACGACCTTATAAGACTGATATATATTTAAAATCGACACGACAAGGCGCTTCTTATGAGCATATTTTCATTTAGTTCTGGGTCCCATAACTAAATTGGTCTATTTTCATTCGTCTTTCTGACCGATGATGAGCTGCAATGTAATGCAAGCATCACGTCATAGCACCTTCGACTATTTTTCATTAAAATCGGAACTTGTCATGTTGACCAAACTGAAGTTCAAACAGCTTGTTTCACCATACGTAAAGAGTAATTTTCGTACAGTTTTTTTCTTGTTTTCTTAAAATATTGATTTTGTGCTTACGACCTTCTCATCTAAGCCAGCAATATGTCAACCTAAGTATATGAATAGACTTTGTATTAATTAAACAGATTATCGTGGTAAAATCATTCACAAATTGATGTTAGTTTAGAAGTAATTTGGCCCTCAAGGTATGTCCAATTACGCCAATATTCAACATAGCTCAAGCGCAGCATCCTCTCAAATTACTGTTTAGAAAAATATCACACAGTTAAAGTTATATTTATCTTAGTTTAAATGACATTAGTCAGAGACTAAACTTGTCAAAGAAACCCTCCTGTATTTACACAGGTAACTGATCACCACGTCAACACTCCTTGAATTAACGATCTAGAAACGTATCTCACTATTCAGACAATGTGGTAACAAAATTAATGATTACACGAAGGACGATGAACTGATTCAAAATACGACAAATATGTGCAGCTTTCTGAAACAAATATCAAGATTAGTCTCCCTTTGATAAAGTGTCTCGTAGTGTCCATTTTCCATAATTGGATCGTCTCCCTTTCTAGCAATACAACGTACATGTATGTCAAGCTGTGGGGTGTGTTTCTTAAACCGTGACCGGACCCACATGGTATGTCCACACTGTCATAGTAACTTAGATCAAATATTTTGTGAACCAAAATAAATCAATTCGTCGTCAAGCTTCTGATATTTTTCATTATTACACGATTCCTCATCCTACATACATTTTTTTTTATAGCAGATGTGTACAAAATCAAGCCCAAATTCCAAGAGTTACAGTTCAGATGAGTCTGCAATTTGAAAAGATGGGGGTTTTTACTTTGAAATGATTACGCAGGTCTCCTGCATTTGAGACTCTACGCCTGCATGATTTTCGGCAAATTGATCAAATCTCCTGCATTTCTTGGAAATACTGGAACCTTCGCATTTTTTGCTTGCATAATGAAAATGATAACAAATATTAATTCAAATAGCTTTATCAAGCATGCATGGTAATGTCCAACAAGTAAAATAGGTGATAAGTGCATATTAACTTCTCTTATTTAAGTTTGAGCAAGACCAATCTCCTACATTTCGTTGAAATCTCCAGCATTTCCATCTCCAATCTCCTGCATAGGCTTCAGGAAAATATGGCATGTATGCATCAGTAAAAATATACTAATAGCGTTTGTTTTGTGTAAACAATAAACATGTAATGATGATTCCTTTCTTGCTAAATCATACTGATGATGACACAACTTTACAACATACATTATACTACATGCTGAAATGATGACTTCTAATTGTATATCATACTTCTTCTTGTACTAGATTTAGGGAACTTTGTGGAACCATCCTAAAGGGGTGGCATTAATTTACCCTTCCTCTGATCCATTAAATCTCTCACAAAGTATCACATTTATCAGTAAGAATATACATAGCACATTGTCTACTTTTCTAGCCACTTTATTTATTATAAGTAAGGTAAAGGGAAACAATCTTCAGTGTTATGAAGAACTTATGAAATACATGTTTATAATCACCATTTCAGTTTCAGACAACCTACATCCCATTACATAAATATTTGGCTTTAATTGTCTGAAACACTTCAAATAGAACTCCTTGCTATCAAGCAGGCTGTAAATGCCAAATGGAGACAAATATTAATTGGAAGCATTTTGAATTTTGTCATTAGAAGCTCAACCCATTTCTTAGTTGTTATGTTATAACAACAGTGTGTAATGTTATCTTAAAAGGAAACCACATTTAAATATTTATCTGAGGTTTTATCTGAGTTTGATCTCAGGCTGAGCTTATTCTGGGGCTTTTGGTTTCGGGGCTGTCAGTGTGCCTATAAATCAGCTAAAAGCTGTTCAGTAGCCGCACATGGATAAGTAGTACTCAACAGGATTCCCAGAAGTTGGTGAATCTTCAAGCAATCACCGTCTACGCAGCAAAGTCAGACATCATTCAAATTTCAGTTGAAAGCAAATTAGGCTCTGACATTTCCCTACCCCTGCTTCTTATGCTCCTGCTCCTGTGCTCCGTTCGTCTTGCATCTGTTCATGGAGGTGTATATCAGCAGGATGCTGTACAACACTCACCCGGTATCTGATAAATGTGCATCAGGAAACATGTGGATGGTATGAGAGTTTACTGAATCTGTCCCTGAAACAATATATACCATTAACTAGATTGTAGTATATTATAACTATTTATGATACACAATACATTCAATGCAAATTATGTTGGTTTGGTACAGACAACATAGCACTAGCTTTGTATAGCTATATAGTGACATTTTGCTATTGCATGACATATTTAGTAATTGAATAACATTATTGTATCTTGACAACATGTCTTTACCTGTCAGAGCAAAATATACCAAATATATGTAGCATATACAGACAATCCAAAGCAAATCAGAAACAGCCGCACCAATTAGCCACACACACAATAGTCAATCAAAATAAAATTAATTTAAATTATGTTGGTTTGGTGCAGACAACGTAGCTCTAGCTTTGTATAGCTATTGATTGACATTATACTATTGCATGACATTTAGCTATTGCATGACATTTAGCTATTGAATGGCATTTAGCTATCGAATAACATATAGCCATTGAATAACATTTCGCTCTTGAAGGACATTCATCATTTAGAACGACTATCGAATAACATTTATTTAGCTATTAAATGCAATTAAGCCATTGAATGAAACTTAGTTTTTGTATGACATTTTGACATTGAATAAAATTTAGCTTTGGATATTTGAACAAAAGATACTTCAATACTTCATATCATATGGGTAATCTGAAAGAAATGGCGTACATTTTGGTATCATTGCAAATGTTTATTAAACTTACCTCTTACTAAAATCCTGTAATGTTTGATTATAAACCAAGTGAAGTTCAGGATTGTGTTTCACCAGTGCCTCAATTTGACTTGTCTGATTGAGGCCTACTTCTAACCAGACAGACCTGCAATACATAAATATACTGTAAAGTCATTTATTTTCGTGGGGCATTCATTTTCATGGATTGCGTTGTTCACCTTCTACCATGAAATAAAATCACATCAAACAATAATTTTGACTCTGGTAATTATTACCTGAAATGCACAATCCAAAAAAACGAAATTTTTTCCCATCAAAATTAAATGATATTAAACTATATAACACGTTAGAGTGACAGACAGAAAGAGGAAATGGTTGCCCTGGTAAGATGTATCTCTAGTCAAATTAATACATTGTTGGGTATACATTTAAACTTACACACAAACTTGTTGAAGATTTATATTCTTTTTGGCTTTCTATAGTGATGAGCTGTAAATACTAAATGAGCTAAATAAACTATTTGTTTAGTTCTGTCATCTCAAACTTAAAACTTGAATTGAATCAATATGTAAAATTGCTTTTTACACAGCTTGGTATAAAATTTCAAGCTAAAATCCACAAAAATGAAAAGTCTGCAACTATTAAGTACCTTGTTTATTTCTTAATCATCAAAATCTGAAGTATACATGAATGTCAACTTTACAACCAAAAAGGTTACATTCCATGTTTACATGCATTGTATGAAAGAAACTGAGCCGCAAATATCACAATTAATCAGATCATGTTTAGCACACTAACACTGCATAGATAATTACTATGATGAAATCCTATATGCTACAGTAGTAGAAGACAAGTCGAGAAGACAATAGAATCAGACTGTATATCATGTCAACACTGACCATTATATTAGTCGGATCACTGATTTCAATGTGTCAGATTTCACACTTATCACCTAATTGACGTGATCTTTGACTTGTAAGTAATATTTAATACATTTAACTTCTCTAATGACTAACTAGAACTTAATTGACTTCAGTTCATGAAACATGGGGGTTGATTAGAAAATCATAAGTAATTAACCCCGAATGGAATTTGTAAGTTAGTGCCTGGGTCCAACTGAGCTTTTTTTGCCTCTGCGATGTACCACCAAAGGAAATAAATGACCTTCAGGAGGAATCCGGAACATGGATTTCTTATGCTTTCCCAGAGGGTTTCCCTAGCCATCACTTTCCTGATGCCTTCCAAAGTTTGTTTAGTAAATCGGGAGAACATTGCCGAGGCAAAAACCGCTAAGTGCGACCAAGGTATAACAATTTGAAAAGTAAAGAAATTAAATAATGTGTTTTTGACAATCATATTACAGGCCTGTAGCAATGTACATTTGCCTCTGTAACAATTTGAGAAATTATCAAAATAATTGATTATGATTTTTTGAAGAAAAAATACCTCAAATAGACAATAGGAAATATTTGCTTTGGTGCTTTTTTGTCACTGGATACAGCCCTAAGACCTTACTCACGAACGCTGTAAGTCTAAGACTTAGACTTTATATTGTCAAATGTTCTATTCTCTCACATGTTGTTATAAATGTATCGATTCTGATATAAATGAGTATACATGTTCAGTGGATAACGACAAATAATCAGATAAAATTTCACATGGTTAAATCTAATTGCAAAGAAATGACAGTGATTATAAATGTTGTCAATTTTAAGTCTAAGTCTGTGTTTCAGACTTACAATGTTGGTGAATAAGGCCCCTGTAGAACGATTTCCAGAATGGATAAATGTAACTGATTACCCTTCATTTTTCAACAGCTTTCTAGAACATTGTAAAATGTTTCTGACGACATTCAAACCATCCTCGCCACCATGTAGGGCTGTGTGATCTTCAAACCTGGTAACATACAGTATACACTAAACGTCAAATTCTGGTCCCTTTTCATTTGATTCAAAATACAGAATTGAACATATTTACAAATTATAAAAAGTGTGGAGGGGTACAAAACTATTTTTATGCAGTATTAATAAAGGTAGTGCAAGTGATTCCTCACATGTACCAAAATCCTGAAAGGGTCTTGAAATTTTATAACTTGCAAGCCATCAACCCCTAATCTCACATTATAAAGCAGAAGCCGCAAGGATTTGGGTCAGTATAAACTGTAGATACTGATCTACTTACCAGGTCACTTCAGGTTCTAGATTGGACATGTCATGTGATGTTATGTATGGAGGGTTACTGACTATCACATCATAACATCCACCATGTAATAACCTTGCTAACGTTGAAGCTGAAATAGGATTTAAATAGAATAAAATACAGTACAACATCCAATTAGTGGCTCTCTGTTGAGCAACAACCTCTGTACAACAACCAACATTTGTAGCTCCCTAAAAGTGCTAGCTGCTTTGTACTATACATGGCTACATGCAAGAAAAATATAATGTCTGAACAGAAAGTATTAATTTATTATATTTATACTTCCAGCATTACTTCAAAGCAATGCAAAATAACAAATGATTTAGGAGATAAACAAATCTAATCTTTTTGTTTCTAAAGTAATATTTTAGCAACTTTTCAGTCAAACACAGCATTCAGTTAACCTTATTGTGCCAAAGAGATGAAGTGCTTCATAAATCTTAAAGAAATATAGTGTACATTATACATACCTTGAAAGGCGTCACCATGTATCACAGATATGCGGTCCTGTAAGCCATATCTAAAGGCATTTCTCATAGTTAGATCACAAGCAGTTTTATTGATATCAACAGCCATACACTTTATCTGTAATGTAGCAAAACACATAGATAATTTAGTGTTATAAAAGCCTTACTTTGGGGAGCAGTGACTAAGACGTAGGGTGTAGGTATTTTTTCAGAAATTTTTCTCAGCAAGAATAACCCACATGTTCCATTTAACCTAGGTGTATGTCTGAAGCTGCACCTGAAAGAGTTCAACGCCCATACACTGCAGCTGCGAATTTGCCAACACTGCCTAATGTCACAGTCTTCTCTATGATCAGCTAGTAAATGTATAAAAGGGTGAACCATATCTGCCCAGATAGTTAAATCCAAAATAGAAGTGACCAAGCGAAATAAGCCACAAGACACACTTAAATATGATTTAAAAGGGATTTAGATGCATAAACAAGGAAGGTATTAATTCTAGTGGTAATAAATATGGGACAGAAGATCATAAAATGAATCAAATGTACTTTTGTGCAAAAGTAGATGAAACTGGAAAATCAGAAATTTATTAGGAAAATAGGAGTAACTCCACTGTAATAAGAGTGCTTGGCAGGCATGGGAAACCGACGCTATAAAGACTTGTGATTATTTTACTAAATGTATGGTGAATGTATATTAATATGAAAGTGCATGGACTTAACACAACAACAGAGAACAATAGACCTACAATATTTTTTTTTTAATGTCAGCTAAAATTTTAAATATTAGCTGAAACAATGATAATGAATGATGCATCAATGATTGAGTACATTTCACACTGGGTAATGAATGATTCGATATAATTATTACCTTAGGTAATGTTTTCAGAATATACAGTGATATAGCTCCAGTACCACAACCAATCTCTAGAAATGTTCCCTCATCTGCACCTTTAGCTACCAAGTCATCTACAACCATCAAAGCAAGCTCCTGCAATGAAAATCGGCCAAATTTGAGTTACACAACTACCAAGGTTCTAGGTTTCTGCGGATACTAAATTGTTGATGTTTAAGCATTTCAATAAAAAAAAGTCTTTGATTTCCAATAGGGAGTTTAAAGTATGGTCAACTACATATTGTTTTTATTATGCACCAGTCAATTGAAATCATAAAATCATTTAATTGCGATGGGACAAAATTTTGTGGTTTGAGCAAAAAAGACCATTTCCATGGTATGTTAATTAATCAAATCAAATCCCATCAATAATGTTGTCTCCTGTATTTATTACCTGAAATGCAAAATCCAAGAGACAACATTATAGTTCGATAGAACCACAAAACCCACGAAATTTAACCCCCCATGAAAAGTAATGATGTACAGTATAATGCTGGGAGTCTACATAACAAATGGTAGACAATACTTAGCATACCTCAGTTTCTGGACGAGGTATCAGAATAGGTGGACACATCTCTAAAGTCATATCAATAAAATCCCATTCTTTAATAATATACTGCACAGGCTTCCTGAAAAAATAATATACAGATATACTGCAACTGTTCAAATATATAAGACATGTCTTTTACATTTTGATTACAAATTCTATGGCCTCCAGAACTGGCTTAAAACAATACCACATTTTTCACTGGTAAAGCATGGTCTGATATTTGTTGATATATCTCAGTACAAATGATTTCATGGTACATGTAAATCATAATATGTAGCATCAGTAAGACATTTTTATGTTTACTTTTGAACCCAGCAGATTTTACACAATTAGGCTAATTTTAGCTAAATACAATTATGCTTGACTTGCAGGATTATATCATTTTAATACCACAGACCACAACAAAGATAAATATTACAAAGTCTGTATAAGCAAAGACCATAAATTCATCTCACACCATACTAAATTCAAAGGTATTTAACCTGTTACAAGAGACCATCTATCAACAAAGATCATTTATTTTGTAGATACCATTGGAGCATTTTACTGACAAATATGACTGTACAACAAATATAAATAATAACCTTTGAAGTCTCAGTTGACACATTTCATCAATAGCATTCACCATAGTGTCTGTGGGTACCTGATTTGTGTTCACTTCATGTATCTACAATAAAGTATAAACATTTGGTTATCTAACAGTATAAAATACTCAATTATATAACAAAATATTTTCACAATCATTTGGGCTCCATTATGGGCATAATAGTTGCACCTGTAGTAGTCAAACCGATAATAAGTAGTGCCATTTCCTAGTAATTCAAAGTAAGAAACCAATACACCACCCAGCTATCGTAATAACTGTAAAATAGTTATAAAAAAACACAGTTTTGACATCCCCAAAGTTTCGCCACTTCAATATTTCTTTTATAGTTAAATAAATGGGGGAAAATTTGAGGATGTCAAAACTATTTTGCGATATTTCTTAGGCCTGTGATCACAACACACCAGTCATGGGTTGATTTGAGGATAACAACACTGACCATATTATGAATGGAGAGACTTTATCAATACCCCAATTTATCTTGAAGTTTTAAATTATAATGGAAATAGTAATTATCATAACTTTTTAAGTTTACGAATCATTTACAACGAGAATCCTTATTTTTGTCAGTGATGATACTAGATATTAATGAGATGTGGATATCATGCATAAAATTTGTACCATTTTCTTGCCCATTGCATGTGCCACAATTAAATTCACAGATTCCAGAGGTTCAGGTATTCCATTTTCAGACAATCTACCTGCCCATTTATTGATTATATCTGACAGGTGATTGGTGAGTTGAGATGTGTAACATCTTACATGTCTCATGCCTGTAATATATAAATAAATATATAAATACAGGTATCAAAAGTATTGTTTGACGGGATTTAATTTTGTGGTAGAAGCTGAACCACGAAATCCACAAAATTTAATCCCCCAAGAAAATTAATGATTTTTCAGTATGTTTCTTTCAATCAACTTCTGGTACAGTCAGTGAAATATATTGATCAAAGTCATAGATAGCATAGCTTACGGAAATGATTACATTAGACTTATATTTGTGCAGATAATGGCCAAAGACATCTACCTTTAGGAGTGGAGAGAGACCACTGCAGCCTTATGTCCTACTGGGGATGAAGAGGATTAAGTAAAGTAAGTAAGTATATTTGTCAGACCCAGAGTAAGCTGAGTGGTATTAAAGTACCGTTCTACATGCAAACAAAGGTCCCTACTGCTTATTAAAAAGTACAAATGTATATATTCTATGTATCTTAAATTATGTTAAAAAAATAATATCAAATAATTTAGTAAAGTTACCAAATAGGTGCACATCATCAATGCGACACAGTACATGGGGTCTTAACTTGCAGCATCGAGATATTCCATCATACCTGTTCTTGAAGACAGTTTGAACAGCACTACGCAACATGCGTTTAGACAACCGCAAACAACTGCTCATGTTAATGCATCCTTTAAAATAAAAAAACAGCAATTATTTTTATATATACAACATCTATGATACAGAATACTTTGAAAATATGACTTATACTCACACTTCAGCAAAAGTTATTTATCCTGAGAGCTTTATGTGCCCGTCTATTGAAACCTCCCCCCCCCCCCCCAACCCAGGGGTAGGGCAGGGATAGCAGGGGAATCTTCCCAGGTTTTGACGTTTCCTATGTCCCTGCACTACCTGGTCAGTGTGGGGCTATTGTTCCAGGAAATACAGCCGGGATTATAATTTGTCCTTTCAATTTAATTGCTTTATAAAAAAACATTGATGTTGTCGGGACTGTATTTAACGCGTTGATCCAGTGGACAGGGATTATACACAGGTACCTGGGGTTTGAACTAGCAAAAGTCAACATCCCCGGAGTTGGGGTTTCAATTGACTGGTGCATTATGTTGGACACACAGTGACACTATTTAAATTAATTTACACCAAACATACAATGTAAAAATACCAAAACCTTTAAGGGGCTACCTGCACATTTACCTGTCTCTGTCTATGCACGGTATTTGTACGGTCTGTTCCGAACCTGGGTTTTAACACAAACTGCAAATCATACCTTGTGATACCTTGTGATGATTGGGAAAATTGTTAGTCCCTAGATGGACTATCGTTCCCCTCGATCTCTCGTCGTTGTGGTCGTCCGGTCCGGTTTGGTACACTTGTCAATTCATAAGGATAATAAATGTGATCTACTTTGAAACGTTTCCATTGCCATAATATGTCCAATTTTCTTTTGAATTCGTTGATGGTTTTTGACGTCACTATGTCATTTGGAAGCGTATTCCATGCATTTATGATTCTAATTGTGAAGGAGTTTAAACGTAAGCATTTGTTAACTCTCAATTTCTTCAGTTTGTATTTGTGTCCGCGCACATCATGATCACTCTCTGAGAGTGTGAACATTTTTGAATACTCAAAGTTGTCAATTTCATGTATGATTTTAAAAACCTGGATCATGTCCCCTCTGTCCCTTCTATAGTCAAGTGTTGGCAGGTTGAGTTCTCGGAGGCGTTGTTCATACGATAGGTTTGTCAACTCTGGAATTAATCTTGTGGCTCTTTTCTGCGTGTTTTCCACCATTCTTTTGTTCTTCTTTGTGACAGGAAAATATATGATATTCCCATGATCAGTAATTGGGCGTATAAGCCCTTTATATAGTAGTAGGAATTGATGTTTGTCCATAAACACAAATTTTCTTTTCAACATCCCGATGTAAGAGTTGACTTTATTCACCGTAAGACTAATATGTAGGTCAAAGTTCAGACTTGATGTGAAATTTATTCCAAGGTCTTTCTCCTTTCCAATATTATCAATATCAACAATATTCCCATTTGTATCACTCATATGGTATTTCGTGTCAAAGTTTTGATTTCCTATATGCATTGCTTTACACTTCTTAGAGTTAAAACGCAATAACCAGTCCTGGCTCCACGCGCATAACGCATCAATATCAGTTTGTAAAATATGTTGATCAAGTCCGGATTTCATAACGCGGAATAATTTTGTATCGTCGGCAAAGAGTCGGCAGACACTTATCACAGCTTCAGGGAGATCGTTCACATAAACGACGAACAGCAGCGGACCTAGCACTGATCCTTGAGGGACCCCAGAAATCACATCACTCCACGCAGACTTGTTCCCGTTCACTACGACCCGCTGTTTTCTGCTTGATAGGAAGCTTTCTATCCACTGAAGAATAGTCCCCGAAATACCATAAGCTGACAGTTTGTGTAAGAGGCGTTTATGAGGAACCGTATCGAACGCCTTAGCAAAGTCAAAGTATACAGTGTCCACTTGCAGATTTTCATCAAGTGCTTCAGTCCAGTCATCTAATACCGTTAATAACTGCAGAATTGTACTTCTATGATCTCTGAATCCATATTGGCTATCAGACAGTAGGTCATACTTCTTTAAATGGTCCATTATACTCTGTTTCACAATTCTTTCTAACATTTTACAAATTACTGATGTCAAGGACACCGGTCTATAATTTCCGGGATCAGTTTTTGAGCCTTTTTTATGGATACAAGTCATGCAAAATTTCATTAAGTTAAGAGAAATATTAGCTATTAAATGTCGATTAGATCATATCATATTCATATTTTAAATTAACATCGATTCCCCCGTCAAATACCAATTGATAAAACATTTACAATGAAAGAATTGAGCAGAGATATCTACCGTTGTATCTAAATGCCGTCATGTATCAAGTAAGGGAGGTAATTGGACCCTTGGTATAACGCAGACGCATATTGCAGACCAGTTAAATATAGAGGGAAAACGCAGACAAGTTGAACAAAGAAGGATTTTCACATAACGCAGACAAGTTGAACAAAGAGTGATCATTGGAGTATGAAGGATTATAGGGGTACACTTAGATAGGTGCTAAAGGGGGTATTGTTGATTGATAATGACCAGGGTAATTAAGTGTTGGCTGTTGTTAAATGTTTTTTTAACAAATAAATGAGAACATGTAATGGCCTGATTAGTAAAATTAAACTTTGTATATGTATTATTATTATGTATAATATTATATAAAAAATCTTTTTGTATTATAAAATTGAAATTATTGTTTAATAAATAAATTAGAATAACACTATGTGTTGAATTTGTAATTTATATAAAAATGTGCTCATATCTAAAAAAAATACTGGTAGTTATGTATACAAAAAAACGTTAACATATTTAAGGTAAGTATCTGCATACTGGCCCTTTGTAGTGCATGTTTTGATGTTAATATAGTTAACTGAAGTATAGTGTCTGTATTTATTTAAGTATTGTCTGCTTTTTTAATTCATGTGAGTATTGTCTGCATTTTCACTCTATTTGTATAGTGTCTGCATTTTCACTCTATATTAATAGTTCTCTGCATTTTCACTCGTTTTTGTCAAGGATTTAAATACATATATTTCTTATATACCTCCCTGTTTTTGTATAATTTGTGAATTTTCACTCTATTTGTATAGTGTCTGCATTTTCACAATATATATAGAGTCTATGCAATTTCACTCTATTTGTATAATGTCTGCACTTTCACAATAAATATAGAGTGTATGCAATTTTACTCGAACAATGCAGACCACATACATATAGAAGGAAAACGCAGACAACATACACAAAGAGTGATCACTGGCGTGTGAATTTATAAATTTATGCAGACCATATACATATAGAGGGAAAACGCAGACAACAAACATATAGAGTGATCACTGGAGTGTAAAGAATGAATCAGAAAAGTTGACCATATTGTCATAAAATTATGTTCTTTGAAATTATTTTGTACATCACATCAGATGGTTCATTTGGTCATAATAATTATTGCCAAAAAAATAGTCTAAAATTATGAACACGGAAAATGCACACGGGTATTGATATTGAATGTTAAGAATTATTTACTATTATTACAATGTAAGTTATAAACAGAATGAGTGTGAAACAAATAATTATTAAGTTCATAAAGAATTGTAATTGAAGTTGATAGGTGAAAATTATTTTTAGTTGGTTTCTAATTAGCGCCACATTACACCAAACTAGTTTGCTACTTTAATCTATACATCTTTTGATTAAAGATGTTTTTATGCATCTACGAGGGTCAGTCAAGAAAAACTGAGAGTTGGTGAATAATGATCAGTAGAATAAGTGTTCGTATATTGTCGATACATATTCGTAAAATATGGTATCTCATCGATGTTATGGCGAATACAAATTTCGGGTATGAAAATTTGATTCTTGTTACCAGGCAACCGAAGAAGACAACTCGAAGGCATGCGTTCGCGCCGTCTGTAGAACACAATAGTGCGTTGCTATGGAAACATAAAGTTACATCGAACAGTTTCATACTTATTTTTTATATTGTAATACATTGATCTATCATATTTACTTAATTATGGTTGATATGTTTTCCTCCAATATCGAAAATATACTTGATGGAACTATTAATTGTCACTTTATTTGTTGGTATTGAGACCACAAGTTTACTCCACCCAAAAGACAGCATGATGTTTTCAAAAAGCGAAGTTATATCTTGTATTTCTATTACGGTCACTCGACTCAATTAGATACATTCATAATCATCCTGAGCAGAAATTGTGAATTTAGTGGTTAGTTTTAGAATACCATGGCAACGCAAAGAACACATGCCGAGAAAGTTGATAAAATACGGGTAAAATTGTTGCTAGGCAACTAAACAATACAGCATTGGTGACCATTCTGTAACAAACGCCCTTTATTATTTGATATATACGATTCTACAAGATATATGTGTTAGTTGTGCTAAATTACGCTATATAAAGTTGAAATAAACGTTCGAATTGACAACAAAATCAGTCTCCCAGTCCCTGGCGCGAACGCATACCCTTTAGTGATGTTCTTTGGTTGCTTGGCAACTTTATCTATAAGCCAATATCCGATCACTGAATTCACCAGAATATCCACAATGGATAATAGTTGACGATGATAGGTAGAAGGTATAAGTGTATATACATTTTGAAGGCTTGATTTAACAACTCTCAGTTTTTCTTGACTGACCCTCGTAACTGTAAAAAACAATTACATGTGAAACAATTAATTAATAAATTCACAAAGAATTGTAATTACATTATAATTGTAATTAAAGTTGATAGGGTGTACAGTGAAAATTTGTTTTAGTTTGTTTCTAATTAGCGCCACATTACAATAAACTAGACAACACTTTGCTACTTTGATCTATACATCTTTTGATTAAAGATGTTTTTATGCATCTAACTGTAAAAAACAATTACATGTGACAATTTCTTGAGCTAGAAAATAGCCGTGAAAGTAGCGCCATTAATTATGAACATACTTACTTGGGAATTTGGATTAAAGATCTAAAATAAATTTAACATTAGAAGATAAAGATCAACTACAAAATGGTAAGAAATTAACGTCAAATCACATGGAAGCTGTAAATAAACTTTTAAGAAAACAAGTGGGTTCTACTATCGGGGATTACAATTAACAGAAAATGAAAATCGGTGGGTATCTAGAATACCTATGGATTCTGCCAATTCTCCGTCCTGTCAAATACACCATACTCATAAGGATCATTGGGTCGCATCTGTTTGTCATGATGATTCAGTTTATTTATTGGACAGCTTAGGAAATGACCGTGATAATGACAGAATCATTCCTAATGGACTTAAAATTCAATTGTCTCAAATCTATGGAAAAAACAAAAAAATTGTCAATGTCCAAGTACCAAGTGTCAATAAACAGAACAATAACGTCGACTGTGGTCTGTTTGCAATTGCTTTTGTTACTTCGTATTGTTTTAAAAGAAGAATCAGCTTTAATTTAATTTATGATTCTTCAAAGTAGCGGTCACATTTATTTAGTTGTCTAGAATCGGGAGCTATGTCAGAATTTCCAATAACGAGTAAGAACATAAGTCTTCGGAGAAAGAAGAATGTTAAAATGATCAAAATTGAAAATTACTGTATCTGCAATTTACCGGAGTGTTACGACAATATGGTGCAGTGCGACAATTGTTTACTTTGGTATCATAAATTTTGCGTAAATGCTCCGCCTGATATATCTTGTATTGGTCAGGACTTTAATTGTGACTCATGCCACCAATAGTTATATGGTATAATATAACTATGTATGTATATGGTCTGCATTATGTTATTCGATACATTCACATTCCAGTGATCACTCTTGTCGTATGTTGTCTGCGTTTTCCTTCTATGCGTATATTGTCTGCATTTTCATAAATTGATTAAACTGCAGACACTTAAAAAACGGGTTAAAAGTTGTAGACCGTTACTTTTTTTGGTGCAGCCTGACATAGTATTATAATGTGCTGGCTAGTGCTTTACACTTATGCATGTGTTATGTTTTTCCTTTGTATATTAGTATTCTATTTAACTATACAGTACACCTGTCTTCATTCAATACATTCTTCACACTCCAGTGATCACTCTATATGTTTGTTGTCTGCGTTTTCCCTCTATATGTATATGGTCTGCATTAATTTATAAATTCACACTCCAGTGATCACTCTTTGTTTGTATTGTCTGCGTTTTCCTTCTATATGTATGTGGTCTGCATTGTTCGAGTTAAATTGCATACACTCTAGATTTATTGTGAAAATGCAGACACTATACAAATAGAGTGAAAATGCAGACACTATACAAATAGAGCGAAAATGCATACACTATACAAATAGAGTGAAAATGCATACACTATACAAATAGAGTGAAAATTCACAATATAAAAAATAGTGAAAATGCAGATACTATACAAATAAGAGTAAAAATGCAGACACTATAAATATATAGTGAAAATGCCGACACTATACAAGTAGAGTGAAAATGCAGACACTATAGATATAGATTGAAAATGCAGACACTATAAATATAGAGTGAAAATGCATGCACTATACAAATAGAGTGAAAATTCACAATATAAAAATAGTGAAAATGCAGACACAATACAAATAGAGTGAAAATGCAGACATCAAACCATGCACTACAACTTGCTCAGAATTCAGATACTAAATATATAAAATAATAAAAATATATACATGAAGTACATGTATCTTTTTAAAATAAAGATATACATAATTTATAATATAAATATATTTTTAAAATGTTCTATAAATTAAATATATTTATACTTTAATTCTAATTTTCTCATTTATATATTAATCCCACAGTTATGTGGAACACACTACACACACAGTTAACAAACACTTAAATACCCTGGTCATTATCAATCAACAATACCCCCTTTAGCACCTTTTTAAGTATGCCCCTATAATCCTTCATACTCCAATGATTACTCTTTGTTCAACTTGTCTGCGTTATGTGAAAATCCTTCTTTGTTTAACTTGTCTGCGTTTTCCCTCTATATTTAACTGGTCTGCAATATGCGTCTGCGTTATACCAAGGGTCAGGTAATTGCAATATTATGAAAGGGGGACAACTGTGATATTATTTCACAATAATTTTACTCGTTCGTGGAAAGTTTATTTCATTTTCACCAGCTGGTATGTACAATCCTAACATGTTGATATAATTATCGAATAAATATAGCTCTACACGAAACGACGTGTGCAAACCTTCCAACATCATTTATTGTTTCTCTGAAAATCAGCAAACCTCTTTGTTGCCCAGTAGTCGGATATTCTATATTCGGATGTTATACGCCCACACTATCGTAAGATTCTGATTCCCTTGCACTTATTGTATACCATATGAGGGTTTAGAACATATTGCATGAAATAGCGAAATTGAACATGTTTCTGAGTATACTGTACAACCTCTTTAGAGCAACGCCCTTTTTGAGCTTCAAATAGTGGCCGTTATCTACATCTACATTATACGTTGTACTGTCAGACTTGACCACTATACAATGGTGCGCAAGAAAACAGAAAACAGAAAAACATGAAAGTGTTAGATAGAAGTGGTCCAGTAAAATGAGTGGTAATGCAAAAGAGAAAAGAAAGAAATACAAATAGGATCAACTACTGCACTTGTCAGAGAGTTGGCGCGACCAATCCGGCTTGCGTAGCGCAACCAGGATTCTAGATCCCGCCGGCACAGCTCGCTCTCATCAGAGTGCAGCAGTTTGTGGATAGTTCCCCTAGAAGGGTCGGGTTGAAAGCTCCCTCTTGAAGAGTCCCAAGGAGGGAGCCTCAGCTGTAGATGCCGGCAGCTTATTCCATGTTGGTGTAGTACTTGGAAAGAAGCTGCACGTGAAGGAGTCGGAGGATGTAGAGTAGTGGCGGTACTTGTACGAATGTGCAGCCCTAGTCCTGGAGGTTATTGCTCTGTACAGGTCTTAATTAAATGCTCTACCATTGAGGCATTCAGGTTGTCCCTTTCATAAGAAAAGAAGCTATTTCAATTTTGTATGTAGCAAAGTACTAAGATACATCTTCGTATATAGGCCCTACTGCTTTCCTGTATCTTGTCCTACATTTTATGACTTTCGTTGTGGTATTTCAACATACCTTTTCCAGTTTTAAGTAACTCAGTATACATTACGTCTACATTTCTGAACTATCCTGTATCCTGAAGTTGTAACAAAGTGGAAGCAAGTGCCATTTTGTTAGGCTTTCCTTACCACCTATAAATAGTTTTCACTTTCAATAATCATTATCCTCAATTATCAATAGTAGTGTATACATTGTTGTTTATATTTAACTGTTTTTGATGGATTTTATTTACACATTTACTAAAATTGTGTGTGACAGTGAATTGCTTAAAATAGTTATACACTCTCCTTTACTTAGTATTCTGTATTTTAATTTTCCAGATTACTGATTCCTTCTCCAGAAAATAAGAACTAAAGAAGGCTTTGGTTCCTGTTAAACTTTATGCAAATCATGGCAACTCAAGAACCACATATGTTGCAATTTGTCCCGTTCAGTAGTTTTCTCGATGGAGGGTTCTGGCATAAACTGTCAGATAATAAATTAAATCATTATGGATTGGACGAAAGTGTAAAACCACTTAATGCCTGGTATTACAATGGTGATTCAGTTGGCATGCCATGTAGAATGAACTTGGAACATACAGCATTTGATGACTATAAACCACCAGCTCGTTGTTTCCGTGCACATGGAAGTTTACACAACAAAAATACCCTTGATAGTTTCAAAGAGGCAGATAAGAAACAATTACTTGAATCTATTGGCACAGAAGTATGGGAGTCGATAACCACTGGGAAAGCTATTGTCGAACCTCATCTACTATCCAAATTTTTGTTGTTGACATTTGCTGATCTCAAGAAATACCATTATTACTTCTGGTTTGCCTTTCCTGCACTGTGTCCGACCAAAGAGTTTAGCCTTGCAGAGAAGCCACATAAACTGTCAGACATATACTCACGAGAGCAGGTGACTATCCTTACTTCATCCTGAAATATGATATTTGTCGTAGATGGTATATTAATTGATAATTTTAAACATCAGAAATCATTTACTTACGTTTGTTATAAATTAGTTATAATATGTATTGTTAAACCTTACTCTCTTTCTTTTACCAATATTAATAACGTCTAATTAACCCTATCTCCCATCATCTTTCAAGTGCATGAAGGGAGGTAGGATTCTTTAAACATAAAGCCTTATTTATTTGTGTTACCTAATCAAAATCAAGCCTTATTTACTTTAAAAGTTCTTTGTTGGTTTGTTTATATTTTCAACCCATTTTGTTTTATCTTTGATTGATATGTCATGAATTAAACTTTATCTTATATTTCTTTCCTCATATGTAAAAGATTACTGATTATTTCCGTGTTCCCGTGTTTGATTTTTATTTAATGAATTTTTGATAGTTGAAAATATTTATTAAGAAAATATAAAAACTGAAATTAGCACTAACTGAGAGAAAGATAATTTTCTGTTTGGTTGAATTATTTGTTCAAAGTTTTTCATTGTATTTCAGACTAATAATCTGGTACAGAACTACAATACATTCCAAGAATCTGAGGAAAACTCTGTCGGATATTTTATCATTGTAAACAATGAGGATAAACTCCATATTGGCAAAGTTCAAGAGACACAAAAATGTTTGGATGATGGAAAAAAGGTGATCTATGTATTGACATTTTGAAGACTTTGAAAAGTTATAAGTTAATGACTTTATCAACTTTTGTAGGCCGTGATGCTATACATGTATATCATGTTCTTAATGGGCCAGTCTCCAGGAAAACCTGCTATTTTGACATTATGGAATCACTAGATGTAACAAGGCTTTAAAATAACTCTGACATAATATAAATGACTTATCTGTTGATTCAATTTTTAGTAATTTATCCATATACTAGTACTTATCTTATCTTTTTCGTATGAATTATTTCACTACAAAGGTGACCAATATTAGAAAAGTACTCTGGTTGAAAAGAAATAAGATTTAAGTTCTTTAAAACAGTAGTAGCCTTTCTCTAAATGTGAACTCTAAGTATTCAAATACATTGTATAGACTATAAAAACTAACCATATTTCTGTTTTGAACTGTTTATTTATTAAATTGATGCTGTATTAATGAAATACTTGTAATAGTTAGAATAAATGGAAATTAAAATGCCATTCACATAGATAAGTATATTTTGATAACATCGTTGTTCCAGGTGATATTTGGGTTTGCTGATCCTTCTACTGTGGAACAGAATCCAGGATGGCCATTGAGAAACTTCCTAGCATTAATATCTTACCACTGGTAAATTCTATCTTAATACTGTAAAATAATTAAATTTCGTGGATTTCATGGTTCACCTTCAACCATGTAATTCTTTCCCATTGAACGCTAAATTTGACTCTGTATTTATTAACTGAAATGCAAAATCCACAAATTAACGTCCCATCGAAATGGACGTTTTTACCAAACTTCAAAATTATATGATTTTACTATAATCTTATGTTTATTCTTTTGTTGTAAAACATTTTCTTGTGGAATCCATTTATTTATGAAAAGGTCAAATTTGAATTTTCCCGTAAACTCTAATGGCTTCACTTTTTGTGTAGCTAACTAAACCCCGTTTACAGTAAATGTACAAAGCAATTTATTTATTTTTTTGATAAGCATTGTATTGTCTCCAACATGTAACGGGAAGACTTATTGATTTTGTGTTGGATGGATGTCACTAAGTTTGTCAGCACTTCACTGGCTTGGAATGAGAAAGTTGTAACTACAATATTTTGAGAAAACAAGAATAACTGTCCGACAATCACTCTTTACTTATGGTAAAACAAGCTTTTTCAACTTCAGTTGGTCAACATGACAAGTTCCGATTTTCATGACAATAAGAAGCGCCTTATGATGTACATTTCAAATATGCATTAGTCTTTTAAGGTCGTAAGTGGCACTTATGACCTTTTTATTCCAAGCCAGCGAATTGTTCTCCTTATCTACTGGCTAGATTTCAATTATACTTTGCATGAAGGCTTTGGATCTTGTGGTACAATAATTTCAGGAAATTTAAGTCTGAAGATTATAGCGGGAGTTATGGCCCTTTGTGGAAATCATAAGATTTTGTGTAAAAAATCTTCTTGTATAACTTAGTGTATTTTATATTGCAGGGGTAAACAGTTGTCTACAGTGGATATTGTATGTTTACGTTATGTTAGTCGTGCTGGGGTACATGATATCAGCCACAGCCTCTACCTGACCATTAATCTCTCATCATTGTCTGATATCCAAGGTATACTGAATTTATTCCACAAGCGTTTTAAAACATTTGTCCTTAAAAATTATATCAGTACACTCAGGGACAAAAGAAACGCAAAACTTTTTCGGGGGTCATAATTTCCTAAATAAATGCGATATATTGTTTTCGTTTAATGTGAATGATACATGGGTTACAACCTTGACATCTCAGCACTTTTCTACACAATTAAATGTATTTTAACCGTTTTTTTACCAGTTTAGTGTAAAA
Organism: Spisula subtruncata; assembly: GCA_963678985.1. Taxonomy (NCBI): domain Eukaryota; kingdom Metazoa; phylum Mollusca; class Bivalvia; order Venerida; family Mactridae; genus Spisula; species Spisula subtruncata. The sequence continues at coordinate 36,603,213 of OY787670.1, read as the reverse complement.
TCCATTTTTCGCAAAGCGGAACATTTCAATTGCCGAATTATAGGGTATTCTTAACACTTATGAAAACTCATCAAATAAAAACATATAAAATAAGTTTAAACATGCCATTTTTGCCTGATCACATACGGTCTGAAGAAGTTGGACTGCTCCTAATGGGTTTGAGTCCTTCTGATGTTGTCGAGCAATTTCATTACCATCATTAAATCATTGCAAGGCTACATGAACGAGACCAGGTCTCTGGAACGGTTAAGAACCGCAAACAAACAAGGACATTAAAGATAAGCACTCGACGACAGGATGGGACCATACGCACGCTTTATCGCAGGTACCGTTTCCGACCAGCCAGAAAAACTGCTAGGATACATAGGAGCCAATGGGTAGGCAAAAAGGCAACTTATTTGAAAATATGAAGTTCCTTTTTCAAAATATCGAACGTTCATTTTGAATCATATTTTTTCATTTTACATTAAAGACGACAACGATCTACTTCAAAGTCGTTTAGGTTTAGCCAATAAACTTCACACCTCATAAATAGTTTACCAGCAGTATCACAAACACTGCCAAAATTCATCTATCATAAACATATGCACGTGTTTTCTAGCGCATTTTCCAACAACTGAAATCATTAACATGCATGTACAGTTTAGTAGATCGCGATGGGTAGGTAATAAACAATCAATTTGTATTAACGATGATTTGAAACTTCTTCTATATTTTTCTTAGCTTTACATCACATGGGAGGCCTTTATTCGTGAGCGAACCATTATCCCATAACTATACATCACACATGTTATATCATGGATGAGGCGTGAATGTTTAAAGTGAATTCGTGTTCGTGTCGCTTACACCAGATAATCAATGTGACAAATATGTGACTTTTGCAATGTTGGACTGTTCGGTTAAAACCTATATAAAAATATTATCCAATAACAGAAATGAATGAAATTTTACAGTAGGCCTCATTAATATTTCACCAATGATTATGTAAAATTTCAGTGAATTCGAAAAAATAATAACTTTGAAAAATACCATTATATATGTTCTGCGTTTCTTTTGTCCCTGAGTGTATATGAATTCCAATACGTCAGTTTATCAGGTGAGGTTATATAGAGACCTAACTTAAGTACGAAAACAACGAATCATATCTCTTGATAATGTTTATGGCAGCTTGCTGCATATTGTTTACTTATCTTTCTTCTTACAACGTCAACACTGGACTATTGGTTTACGTAACTCAACCTCCATTCCAATTTCCTTATCAACAATTTAGCATTTGATATTATTTCAACACCAAAGTATGAATGACAACTTTTCCTATGCATATTCATAATTATATGGTCGACTGCAGTGAGGTTTTGCCCTAAATTCTTTCACTGCCCTCATGATGTATGTTACTATACTATAGTGGGGCCTGGAAAATGTGATATTTACAAACGTTGACTGGAGTTGCCTATTGCTGAAAAATTGGTTTCTTAATTAAACACATATGGTCAATTATATACTTAAATATTTAAACACTGATAAATTGTGCACACTTGGATAAACCACATGTGTGGGCTTAACCAAATTTTCCAGCCTTTCATGTTTTCCTGGGCACACTATAACTGTAGACATTACGCTTTCCAAATATTGTTTCCTTATACCCATGTTAATAATTATGGCAGTGAAAGTCATGTCATACAGTAACAGTGGAGAAAACGGTTATCCTGGGTATTCGTGATACCCAAAATTGATTAAATTGGTATGTTTACATTTAATATCCATGAAATGTTTTGAAAAATATACAATGAAGTGGCAAGATAGTTTTAAGTTGAGATAGCATGCTTATATGTTATCTGTCTACAGCATGTTTCATTTTACAGCAAAAAATCACCTGCTGCTATGTAAAATACATGTCCCCTTGTTGACCCTGTACAATCATACCTGCCTAAGGAATTTAAATGCATAAGCAAGGAATGTATAAACTCTAGTGGTTATAAATATGGGACAGAATAACATAAAATGAATCGAATGTACCTTTGTTAGGTGAACTTTGAAACCAAGAAATTAACAACGAAAATAGGAGTACAGGTAACTCCATTTTGATAGGAGTACTTAGCAGGTATGTGTACAATCCTACAGCAAAAGTCAATAAAGGTTGACCTTAAAGAGTAACCTTAAATTTGACCTTATGATTGACCAAGTAGATAATGTTTCTCACGTCCTGTGGGGGAGTCATTTTGTTTCTGTGCTGCTTGAATGTCAAAGTAACTTTGCATACATGTACTTTTCGTGCAGTTGTATCAAAATGGGTTAGTATTGTATGTATGCACTTTTATTGCATGTGTGGCAAAGTGTGTTGGTATTTTATGTATACATGTATGTACTTTTATTGCAGGTGTGCCGAAGTGTGTTGGTTGGGAGAAAAATGAGAGACAGAAACTTGGACCGAGATTGGTGAATCTGAGTTCATCTATGGATCATACAAGGTATTGTCATATTAGGCCAGACATTGTTGATTAATTGATAGTGTTGTTCCCATTTATAAATTTAGTTGACATCAATTCATTTGATGCCTAAAACTCCATTAATTGACTTTCATAAAAATGCCAAATGTGGAGATATAGCTTAGTGCTGAAATATGGCAGGCATATACATATGTGTGTCTCCTCCCGGATTTGAACACAGGTTACCAGATTAGACAGCAAGAGCACTAACCACTGAGCTATGAAGGCACAAAAATTTGAAGTGATTCTTGACACGATTAATAGACTATAAATATATTTTGTGCTTGATTGTTATGTTCTTATCATGTTATTAATATTTGAATAGAAATACCTATTACCATGGCAACTACACATACCGGTGTAACAGGCCCCGTCTTCCCCCAGTCAGTTTTATCCCCCGGGGGATAAACTGGGCGGGGGATAAAACTGACCGTTACACCTGTGCTCAACTCTTACTGTATCATTTACATGAAGTTTCTACGTATGTTTTCATCTTCTTTCCATACCAGACTTGCTGAGTCAGCTGTTGACCTCAATTTGAAGCTGATGCGCTGGCGTCTGCTCCCTGACCTTGACCTGGGTACTGTCGCACAAACAAAATGTCTACTTCTCGGAGCAGGAACTCTGGGATGTAATGTTGCTAGGTGCTTGTTGGTATGTTAACTTTCATCTTATCTAATTTACAGGCTATCTTCTTATTAATTAGTTTAAAGCTCCGACATCTTCGTATTAAAAACTTATTTAAAACGAATTATAGTGTTTTCCTGTCCATCTGAAAATGTTATAGACCAAAACTTACTTGATGTTGAAACTCAAATATTTTTCTTGACATGTTTGTTAACCATCATGGATGCCATGTAAGGATTCAACATTCAATAGAATTATTGCCCCTGATTGGCTGAGCTACTTTTTACAGACAGGGTTTCCACCAGGATTTTAGGGTTTATCGAATGCAGTCTTGTTGATGATGTAGAATTCTAGCATTGAAGCTAAAATGCAATTAGCATACATAGTTAGGATGTTTTTAAATGATAGATGACATTATTTGTGACTAAATAAATACTTATCATTTAATTTCAATGGGACAAAATTTTGTGGTTTTGGTGAAAAAGGCCATTTCGTGGGGACATAAATCTAAGGATACCTAATCAACTAAGTCATATACGATAACAATCATAAACATTCATGGGGATTTAATTTTGTGGTTTAGATAATAGACAGAATTAAATCCCCCTTGAATATTAATGATTTTACAGTAGTTTAAATAGAATGTAAAAATTAGATTATACAGTTGACACTCGTTGTGTCAAACCTTTGTGTGTCGGAATCATCAGTTTGTACTTTCAAGTGATTGTGGAACCTCGCCAAAAATGTAATACATTTATACTGACGATATTTTGGAATCCATACAAAATACTGAAAAAAGCCAAAGTCTATTTAAAACTTCCAGCCATTTTGATATTTGCTAGCCACTATTAATGTTGTACAGTTGAACAGAAATTGTAAAACCCACATATGCATGTTGATACAACCAGACATTAACTTTATTTACTAGAAATATCAGATATTGACAGATAATTGGGCTTTAAACATATTTTGTAACTATGGAACATAAACTATGGAGCATATAAAATGTGCAAACTAACTTAACAGACATAAGTTAATAAGTTTTAGGGGTAATCAGAGAGTGATAAATGATAACACCATGGAGATAGAGAAACTCGGGTCCCTGTCCGGCTCGAACAATGTTATCAGGCGAGGTGATATCGTTCGGGTGGCGAGGTTTACCGAGCCATCCCGGGCGATATCGCCAAGCCTGATAACATTGTTCGAGCCGGACAGGGACCCGAGTTTCTATTTATCATGAAACCATCAACGGGGCACAATTTAGAGGCATATTTTATAATTTTAAACTAAGAGTTGTCGATCGTTCTTAGACCGTCCACCGATTAACACAACTCCGTTTGCTTCCGTACACAAAATATAGTTCTCAATTCTACGCTGTTCAATTAAAAAAATATTAAACAATAAATAAGATCTATTTCAATTTTTTAATCAAAACGATAAATCTAATCAAATTATAAGTATTTACAAAATAAGAACAGCGTGACGTAAAAGTAGAATAAAATTCCGCTCATGAATTTTTGATGATTTCGATCTGGATGATTCATCAATGAAACGTCATCAATGACGTAGTGTGTGTGGAGAAGGTCGTTAATTGTGTCAAACTTTCTTATGTTATGCTTCACACATTGACAAACTACGGATTCATTTAAATTCTCGATTGTGTGTGGCCACGGATAGTGCAACATTGAATTTAGTGAATGGGAAATAACTTCAAGAATGAACAATTTAAACACGCTTGTAAAACCTTGTAAAACCAAGTGCCGAAGTGGGTGGAGAACTGTTTTCAACAAGATCAACTTAATCACGGCAGAATGCTAAAGAAAACAGATGGAAATACACAATGGTGAGTAAGACATTAATCTGTGGAAGAGTCTATTAAAGTTTGTTTTATTTTTTGTATAAAGTGTAGGGTTGTGTACTGAATCAAACAATGTTTTGATTGTCCAAAAAAGCTCATCGGTTTTTCATGGTTTTCGTTTTGTAGGTCAACTTTCGTGAGTCGAAAAAATGAGATTAAAACTTCCTTTATGCCAGTGAATTGGATATAGAGTCGATAGCTATGAATATTCTAGTGTTTATTTATCTTTGACGATGCTTAGTCAGTGTATTTATCTGTGTTTGTTGGTTTATTTCAGGGCCTTTCAAGACGATCGATCCGTGGGTGACCCGTATGAATTCAAGAACAATTACAGTGGCGTAGCCCTACCTGGCGAAGAATTATTGCTTATCTGGATTGTAAAACTTAACGTTGAATAAATAATAGCTATTGAATGCTTAATTCTGTTGTTTTCAATGATATTTATGCCAATATAAGACGGAATGACAATTTGCAAAATAGTCCGTTATTTGTGGGCGGAGCCAAAAAGTGTTCCCAGGTCATTGACCTGAGAACACATACTTTTCTCAGGTCATGTGTTATCAGGCAGTTACCATGGTAGTTGCATGATAAAAGTCAGTCATTAATTATCACATGTCTAAGACTGATGGAGGTAATTATCGACTAGTCCATAGCAAGATGCTTGTAAACAAACAACATCCATGAAGCCGGGTTCATATCCATAAAACAAGGGTTACCCTCAAGGCTGTCGTATGTCCTGCTTTAATTATAAGCAGTTATGACAGTCTTGCAGGCAATCCTCGATAAATAAACCATTAGAAACAACAAATTTGCATTTTAAAAAACTATATGTTGAATATGTATGTTCATATATTGTAACTTTATGTGTATTGGAAGTAAAAGTTAAATCACAAGAAACAACAAAGTAAAAATTTCAAAATTGCAGATGTAGCATTTCATGTAGTATGACTCATGTTCATATTGAACTCGGGTCACTTAGGTCGGTAAAATCTTGACCATTAATTTTTATGCCCTTGCATGATCTACTGATGTGGAGGCATATAGTGATTGTCCTGTCCATCTGTTGTCCATCTGTTCGGACAATGTCGGTTCATCTGTCTGTTACAAAACTTTCAAGTTGATTGACTTAGCTACTTATTATGGACAAGACTTCCACCGGGGCATAAGCATTTACTGAATACAGTCTTGTTTTTATGATAGGAGATAATTTTATTTTCTCGTCTATAGATAGATGAGATTCCATGACATCCCACATACTAAACTTGACCTATATTTGACATTAACATCTTAAATAAGAATACAGAGTTCCACAAGATCAAGTATTACAATGTGAACCAATGTATGTATTATAAAAGTAAATTATGGCAATATGGTTATTGTCAGATTATTATTGTCTCAAGTAATTTATTTGTCGAGAACACTTCTGAAGATAACCAAAGTTAAGAATCTAGATACTGCCATAACTCTAGATACTGCTATAACTCAAACAGTTTCCTAGCTAGGTTAATGAAACTTGGCATGTTGGTAGGGGATAATAAGATAAATCATGTTTAAATATATTTTTATTCTGACTAAACTTCAGCTTGCTATGTAGATGGAAATAGTGAAACTATTTTAAAAAGGGTCAAGACTTCAGACCAGTAGGTAACTTTTGTGTTGCTTTCAATTATTCAGTTACTTGTTTTCTACCATGTTATAGGGGATATTTGTTGATTTTGGTGCAAATTGAATTTTATTACTCCTTGTGAATACAGAAATCATGTTTGAGGTCATTATGTCAGGTATTATATTACAGGGTTGGGGTGTCCGTACAATCACGTTAGTTGACAATGGTCGTGTATCCTACAGTAATCCAGTACGGCAGACATTGTTTGTGTTTGATGATTGTAAGCAGACGGCAGGTGGACGTCTGAAAGCAGAAGCTGCAGCAGACGCATTGAGGAAGATATTTCCTGGAGTGGTTAGTATTTGCTTGTAACTCACCTATAATGCATATTTATCACATGTGATCATTTTACGTTAATCAACCCCTAATAAATTCTCTGCTTGTTAAAAACTCATTAACACCAGTGTTGTTAATGCTTCTCTCTGGTTGGTATGATGTATGTGGCCAGGGATTGAATCAACAACCTTTCAAACTCAATGTCAAATACAATGTCATATATACTTACTACCATTAATTTACTGGTGTTTTATTCAGGCTATAAGTACCCACTTCTTCATGTCATTCAATGAACTGTTGGAGCAGCATTGCTTTGTAATGTAATTCATATATTGTATTTATTTTCACTTACCAGGTATTGTTTGTTTCTATTTACAGGTATTCTGCTAGACATGTAGTGTTCATACAGTGTATTCTTTGTGTATGAGTATGCTTGCACTATTTTAGATAATTTTTAGTGCCATTTATTTTTACTATATTTACAGAATACTCAAGGTGTAAATCTGTCCATTCCCATGCCTGGTCATAATGTCTCAGGTATGTATATACATGTAGTGATCATTTTTTCTGTTGATTTATATTCCCCGAATCAATAGACCGGGAGGCATATAGTGATTCACCTGTCCGTCTGTACAAGGTTAAGCCAAATTCACTGTTTCTTCATACATCAATATGGCCTGCTGCAAAGCTTTTATATACTTGCATGGATGTTTTATAAGAACGCTCTCAACACACCTACATCGCCTGACCTCATTTTGACCATTTTCAGGTAGAAATTGTACTTCTGATTTGATTCCATACCCTAATCATTGAATCATTCCAACTTAAAGGTGCCTAACAACATATTTGTGATTGCTGAAGTGCATGCCTCAATGTCCCGCAGCATTTGAAGTACAAATCTCAACTCAAATTGAGATATTGCTAAAATCGGTGTCATGCTCAGAGATAAATCTGAAGTAACAGCTCTTGAAATTTTACTGTGATAAACTCGGGATAGCATTTCTGTATATTGATGCTAATTTTTAGTCCAGCTTCACATTGAAATTTACATAAAGACACATGCCAATATTTGAGATGAGATTTTTCTCTGGTAGATTGTGGCCTGATATGTTGTACTAGTAAATATTCTGTCCATATTTTACAGATGGTGCCATAAAACAAACACGGGAAGATGCGGAAAAGTTGGATGAATTAATCAGTTCCCACGATGCAGTATTTTTGTTGTTAGATACACGTGAAAGTCGTTGGTTACCAACTGTGATTGCTGCTACTAAGAAAAAGGTATAAATCCCTGGCTTAGAATGAGGAGGTCGCAAGTGCCACTTATGACCTTATAATATTAATGCATATTTGAAATCAACATCATAAGGCATTTCTTATGAGCCTATTTTCATGAAAGTCGGAACTTGTCATGTTGACCAAACTGAAGTTGAAAAGCTTGTTTTCCTATAAGTAAAGAGTGATTGTTAGACAGTTTCTCTTGTTTTCTCAATATACTGATTTTGTAGTCAATCTTCTCATTCTAAGCCAGTGAAATTTATCTGTATCTTGTCACATACTCACTGTTATTGTATAAATGAAAGAGTATATGTTTTGGAAAGGAAATTAGATCTGTAGGATTTGGTCATGTTTAAAAACTTCCTATTGAGTAAATGAAATCAATACTTCTTTTTTTAATTGAAATTATTACTTTATTTTGCAGACTGTGATATGTGCTGCTCTAGGTTTTGATACATTCCTTGTGATGAGACATGGGTACCAGTCATATGATGATACAGGAACCAGTCTACATAATATACCACTATCTAAACCTATACCAGGCAATCATCTAGGATGTTACTTCTGTAATGATGTCGTTGCTCCCGGTGATGTGAGTTATTTTAATATTTTTTTCTTAATAGTTTTTGCCTGCCAGTCTTTTCAAGGACAGTCATGCTTGGCATACAAAATTTAAATAGTAACACTCAGAAGAAGCTTTACTTTTCAAGTTTATCTTTATTTAACTTGGGTTTCAAACTAGGTCTGTTGGCGCAATCAAAGAAAATGTTTTAGGACTGTAGAAGTCTTGATGTTTACGTGCTGTAAAATCATTCAATTTTGCTGGGATGAAATTTTGTGGTTTTTGGTCAAAAAGACAATTTTGATGGGACCTTAATTCGTGGATTTTGCTTTTCAGTTAATAAATACAAGGGTCACAATTTTGTTTCGATGGGATTTGATTTCATGGTGAAAGTGAACCTGTGTTGCACCATGAAAATTGTGCCTAAATTGCCTAAAGGTCCCTATGTTAAAAATTATGTGAATTTCTTGGTCCTAGATATAATGAAAGTCAGACTTGTATGTGAGTAAGCACCAGCATACGTACATGCATATTTCTTAAATACTATGTATATTTGCAGTCAACAAGAGACAGAACTTTAGATCAACAATGTACAGTATCTCGTCCTGGGATGTCATTTATAGCTAGTGCATTAGCTGTAGAATTACTGGTATCTGTATTACAACATCCAGATAAGGGCTGTGCCCCGGGAGATACAGGGGTCGGTGAAGAACAGGAAAGTGGCAGCAATCTAGGTCTCGTACCACACCAGGTAATGTCTGGTTTCATCTAGGGGACTGTTATAGCTAGTTTGTGATAGAAAAAAATCGTGTTTTTGTAACATTTCTGAAAATCTATTAATCATATTTTGGTAAAAAATTACACAGAACTACAATAACTTCCTACCCACTCCCATTCTGAATTCCATCGCGTGTGTTATACTAAGTTGGTTGACAAAGGTAAATATACCGTTAGGCGTATCACATGACCGTAAAATTGGCTGTTGCAAGGATCAAGTCTTCTAACTTGATTTTTCATACAAAACTACAAATATGTTACATAGAACTTATGAACAAAAGTTTTTTAACTGAATTGTGATGTTGCTGAAATTTCAGTGAGTATTAGGTAGATATATTTCATTTATTCGTGCAAAATTTCATACGTGTAGGTTTAGTAATTACAGAGAAATGTTTAAAAATCACATTTTTTTTCTATTGCAAACTAGCTATACAACATGACAAAAGCACTCTGTATCACTTTGTCTGGGTTACCTCCCATTCAATGAAAGATACAAGACATAGATTACCTCCCTTTGAAAGCCCGTAAGAGAAACAGACGCCAAATATACACATTATTGTAACTTTGCTAAAATTTATACTTAAAATCGTATTTCTGTTACATTCTATCATAGAAAACACACAATAAGCTAATAAACTAAGTGGCCAAACTATTAAGAATACTTCACTCTGGACCATTTGATATACATCTATTGGACAACATAGGCAATCATTATAGTTTTTTGAACTACAAATCCAGGAATGAATCTGCATACTATTATTTAGTTGAATACTGAAACATAAATCAAGGAAATCATTGATCAGTGCCATTTTTATGCCCCCGTATCGATAGATCGGGAGGCATATAGTAATTCACCTGTCCGTCCGTCCGTCCGTCTGTCCGTCCGTCCGTCCGTCCGTCCGTCTGTCCGTCCGTCCGTCCTTCCGTCCGTTCGTCCGTCCGGCCAGGTTAACCCAAATTGACCGTTTCGTCTAGCATTAAAATGGCTTGCTACAAAGTTTTCAAACTTGCATGGATGTTGTATATGACCACCCTCCACGCGCCTGTATCACCTGACTCCATTTTGACCTTCACCTTGACCTAATTTTGGACTTAGACTTATTGAAAGGTAAAATTCTTGGTTAACCCAAATTGACCGTTTCGTCTAGCATTAAAATGGCTTGCTACAAAGTTTTCAAACTTGCATGGATGTTGTATATGACCACCCTCCACGCGCCTGTATCACCTGACTCCATTTTGACCTTCACCTTGACCTAATTTTGGACTTAGACTTATTGAAAGGTAAAATTCTTGGTTAACCCAAATTGACCGTTTCTTCTAGCATTAAAATGGCTTGCTACAAAGCTTTCATACTTGCATGGATGTTGTATATGACCACTCTCCACACGCCTGTATCACCTGACTCCATTTTGACCTTCACCTTGACCTAATTTTGGACTTAGACTTATCTCCACTTTAGTATTTTTACAATAAAATTTTGTCTGGAGCGTATCTTCAAAACTATTTAACGTATTGACTTGAAACTTGAAATATAAATAGATGGCAACTTGGAGAAGTGCATTGACAAAGAACCATAACTCTGTCTGTCTTTAATTTTGAATTATCTCCCCTTTAGTGTTTTTTTATAGTCAAATTTTGCTCTGAGTATATCTTCAAAACTATTTAACATATTGACTTGAAACTTGGAATATAAATAGATGGCAACTTGGAGAAGTGCAATGACCAAGAACCATAACTCTGTCTGTCTTAAATTTTGAATTATCTCCCCTTTAGTATTTTCAGAATCAAATTTTGACAGGAGTGTATCTTCAAAAGTGTTTAAGATATTGACTTGAAACTTGGTATATGAATAGATGGCAACTTGGAGAAGTGCAGTGACAAAGAACCATAACATCTGTATCACCAGATCACACATGAAGTCGATCAAGGCACTGCTTTCAAATGTGGCATTACTCGTTTACCATCATAAGCCCCTTATAGTTCAAAGCCATGTAACACTATCAAACATTTTAACTGAATAATGGCCCCTGATTGTCTTAGCTTTTTATGGACTTGGCTTCCACGGGGGCATAAGCGTTTATTGAACGCAGTCTTGTTTCAATCAATTTTTCTGTCATATTCGATATTCAGTTGATGCTACACGTTTTCCTGGAATTGACAGTCAATTCTTACTTTGCACTGACACCATCTTTTCGCATGTGAAGGATATGACCAACGTCAGTGTCATGGAAGAACATAACCTGCTCATATGTTCAGCATTTATTTTACCTGATTTCAGATCCGGGGGTTTCTATCCAGGTTTCAGCAGATAATGCCAGCAAGTCGAGCCTTTGATAAATGTACAGCGTGTTCTAAAACTGTAAGTTTATCAGTGTAAGATTACATTGATTTACCAATATTATAGCTTGGCTATATTGACCTGAGACTGACCTTTATGCAAGAATATATTACATGGTTTTTGCGTTGAATATATCAATTTCCGCAAGCAAATCGTGCAATATCGGTATTTCAGATTTGTCGAGCGTCTTTGTGATACTCCCCGAATATAAAAACATACAATCGGTGTTATAAACGTAGACAATATATCGACTGTTAAATTATGCTAATCAATAGGTCCAGCTCATGTCAATGTGGGCAAGCTATACATGCTATTATTGTGAATAATGTTTGTTTTCACGTAAATTTGTACCATGCTTTGTTGTTACAATATTGTATTTGTAAGATATTTTATACAATTTCAAAGCTTGCAAAAATATGAAATTGAAAATATGAATATAGTCTAACATGTCTATAAAAGGATATCTATTATATTCCTTACCAGTACTAATTACCCTTTCACAAGGAACCAATAAATTCTCCACATATCAAAGTTTTATGGTAGAGTGTCACACCCAGATTATTCACATTAACTATTTGTTCACGGCTGCAACTCTGAGAATAGTATTACCCATTTGTTTTATTGTTTGAAATCATATATAAATTGTAAGTAATTGTATTTATTCTTGTATCCGTATTGCTTACTTTAGTTCATGCAAATTGTTGTTTGCAGGTTATACAAGCATATGAGAGTTCAGGGTTTGAGTTTTTATTGAAAGCATTTAATGAGCCACATTATCTGGAAGACATGACAGGATTAACACAGATGCACCAGGAAACAGCAGACGCAGAGGTTTGTGCATACAATAGATACATCTCTTCATTTTACTTAGGTCATTTTGATCATTTTCATACCTCCCATCTTTAATGAGGGGGGTATATTGAAATATTGCACATGTCAACCTGTAGGTTGGTCTGTTTGTTGGTTGACCTAATGGTTTCCATTCAATAACTCAGGAACATTTTGTCCTAGGATCTTCAAACTTTACGCGGAGGTTTGTCAGCAACAGTAGATGACCCCTATTGATTGACCAACATTTCTTGTTGTACTTGATTTTGCCATTTCTTACCCTAACCATTTTAAGAACAATTGATCCTTCAGCTTGAATCCAGACAGTCAGAATGTAACTCTATGAAAATTCAGATGTCAATTCTGTAAATGTAATATCTGATCATTTTGGGATAATTACATAGTTTTTACCAGCATGGTATGAATGTACTATGTTTTGCTTTGTACCAAATCATTTAATTTCGTTGGGACTTGGAACAAGGGTCAAAATAAATGTTTGTTGGGATTCAAATTCGTGGTTGAGGTGAACCACGTAATCCATGCAATTTAATCCCCCACGAAAATTAATGATTTTACAGTATTGTATTAAATACAAATATTCACTGAGAGGTTTTAAAAACACTCTGTGTCAGTTTTGGTGAACCCAATCCAAAACCAAACGTCTTACACACCACCAAAAAAATTGGCCTCAGTCATGTCATCACAAATAACAAGCCTTAACAGGATGGCAATGCGGAAAGATGTTTTGGATGAGCTAGCAAGCCCATCTCCAAGCTCCTAGAAATGCCAAAGAGTTTTCCAAAGCCTTGACTCAGGAGAAGAATGATATTGCCACATAAACTTATTATACATGTCTGCAACAAAGAGCCATAAATCTGACAAAAATCATCAGACCTAATATCCCTGACAATATGTACAACTAGGCTCTATACCAAGTACTGTAAAATCATTAATTTTCGTGGGGGATTAAATTTCGTGGATTTCGTGGTTCACCTCAACCACGAATTTTAATCCCAATGAACATTAATTTTGACCCTTGTTTTATAACCTGAAATTAAAAATCCATGAACTCAAGTCCCAACGAAATGGTCTTTTTTACCAAAACCACGAAATTTTGTTCCAACGAAATTAAATGATTTTACAGTATTCACATAAAATTTCATTCGAATCCAACCCATTGTAAAATTTGGATGCCAAAACCCCTAAAATTAATATAAAGTATTTGATATTTTACTTGTATGTGTTTTCAGGTTTGGGACTTTGATGATGAAGAGGAATTTTCTAGCATGGACTCATCTTGATTATACTCAGCAAAACAAATTGACCAAACTAAAACCAATAATTCGCTGGCTAAGAATGAGAAGGTCGTAACTACTATTTACGACCTTATAAGACTGATACATATTTAAAATCGACATCTTAAGGCGCTGCTTATGAGCCTTTTTTCATGAAAATCAGAACTTGTCAAGTTGACCAAAATGAAGTTGTAAATGCTTGATTTACGATAAGTAATGTGTAAATTTCGGACAGTTTTTTCTTGTTTACTCAAAACAGGGATTTTGTACTTACGACCTAATCCAGCGAATTATAAACTATGTGTGCAATCTTATGCTGAGAAATGGAATATAAAACAACAGGACGACCAGTTTGACTGAAGGAGTCATATAAATCTGTAGCTTATTAAGTAATTATTATACCCTTTATCTCAATAGTGAAGAGTGTCTTACACTTGATTCAGCCAATATATAGAACTTAAGGGGTTAACTACTACTACTGGTTTAAAGAGATTCCAACAACCAGTGTTACTTCAGCATTTGCAGATCCAGATAAGGGGCGCGGGGTTTGGCTGGAGGTTTTGGGAAAGTTGTTGTGGTTAAATATATATCCTGGTTGGTGACGGCAAAGAGTCCGACCTGGACAGTCCTCTTACACACTGGTTGGTCTCCATCCAAGTCATATATATAGGTAGATCATTGGATCAAACCACTTTCTGAGAAATAAGCTTGGTTTGACCTCCTACCTGAGGAAACTGCAATGGTCATACACATGTGTATGGCAATAGTCATATGCATCATTCATGGCATTACCAAGTTAGATCCCTTGATTGTGAGTTATTTTTATGTTATAAAGTAGTATTGTGTGGGTATTAAGACATTGTGATAACTCAAATGTTGTCTAACTGTTTCATACAATTGATTGTTTAAAGTGATTCGCCACGTTGCATGTCACTGATATACTGATATAGTACCTTGCCTGTAGATAATATATATTATTAAGCTAATGATATTATTTTATAATTAATATTGATATAATAAAGTTATGTTATGTTAAGCAATGTATTGTGATCTCTTTCAAGTTTGTTTCTTCATTTGACTAATTACATACATGTACAGAATGATGCAATAAAATTTAAATGATATTGTAATACTTTTGTTTGTTATTAGTTGTAAGAAACCGAGTTCTCAATATTTGGAGGGTAGAACTCAATATTTGGAGGGTGGTACCGTGGAATAGGATTTGTGGAATGGAACGATAGGAGCCATCTCTAGGTACCCAGGAAACTGTTTTATAGCGAGGTTATTAGGCTAGCCCATTTTTGTCGAGCCCAGCGGTGAGCTCGACATAGTCGCCACGATTGCGGTTGCGTGTCTGTACGTGAGTGAGTGAGTGAGTGAGTGAGTGAGTGAGTGAGTGAGTGAGTGAGTGAGTGAGTGAGTGAGTGAGTGAGTGAGTGAGTGAGTCCATCCGGATCCTTGTCCGGGCTGTATCTCCCTTATGCATTTACACTTTTTAAAATAACTTGGCTTGAGTGTTAAACACCACAAGGCGGTGTGCAGTGCGCAAGATCCAGGTCTCTAGCTCAAAGGTCAAGGTCACACTTAGAGGTCAAAGGTAAAAAATGTCCATTATAGACCTTGTCCGGGCTGTATCTCACTCATGCATTGACACTTTTTTTAAATAACTTGGCATAATTGTTAAACACCACGAGGCGATGTGCAGTGTGCAAGATCCAGGTCTCTAGCTTAAAGGTCATGGTCACACTAAGAAGTAAAAAATGGCCATTATAGACCTTGTCCGGGCTGTATCTCCCTCATACATTGACACATTTTTAAATAACTTGGCAAATTTGTTAAACCCCATGAGGCGGTGTATAGTGCACAAGATACGGGTCTCGAGCTCAAAGGTCAAGGTCACACTCGGAGGTCAAACTTCAAAAATTACCATTATAGACCTTGTCCGGGCTGTATCTCACTCCACTCATGCATTGACCAATCTTTCTTATATTTGGCATGAATGTTCACCTTCATGAGACAGAGGTTCATGTCAGACCCCGAGGTTCATATCTCAAAGGTCAAGGTCACATTTGAAGGTCAAATTGGTATTGTGTACGTCAATATTTATGAATTTGTTCCTTCGTTTTGCATATGAGGACGGATAGGTTTGAGCACCTTGGGGGAAAAAACCACATCTGTTTCCTTTGATATCTTCAAAATCCATTGAAATATTGATTTCATACTTTTTATTCTTGTCTACCATCATGTCCCCAACCCATACACAGCAGAAGGTTGCACATAAATAAGTTTTCAGCTGTTTCAATAAGTTATTATGCTCCAGTCAGTTGCATCCACTTCCCCACCCCCGGGGATGGGCGGGGACTTTTACTTTTTGGTTGTCAAAACCCCCGCCTGGCCTCTGGCAACTAAATATTGTCTTGGAGAAAAAAATCCCAACATTTTCCTGGCTATCCACCACCCATCCCCGGAGGTTTGAGTCGTTGATGCAACTGACTGGTGCATTAATATTGACAATGCTTGATATCTATAGTTATATTACCTTGAAAATACAATACAAGTTGGGGGTGTAATCATTTTAGTAAAACCATCCATACCTGCGGAAGAATTTCTGGACATTGACTCGAACTGTGAAATTAAGTGGGTTAAGGTTTCTCCATTAAACCAAGAACACTTCCTCTTCGGATCATACTACCGAGAACCTAAATCACAAATTGAAGCATTACATGAACTTGAAAAAAGCTTAAGCTCAATCTCATCAAACCCATCTTACAATAAAATGAAGTAATTCCTTGGTGGGGACTACAGCTTTGGTGATATATCATGGAATACAGGCTCCACTACTACAGGTGCTAGAGATATAGCCCATTGTGAAAAACTTTTGGGAATCTCCAAGCATAACACTCTTGAGCAAATTAATACCATTGATACCATCCCAACTCGACAAGGTAGAATTTTGGACCTTCTTTTCACAACTCATCCTGGCCTTATTCAGCGTCATACGACCTGTCTACCCATCGGTCTCAGCGACCATGACATCTTATCTGTTACAACTTTTATAAAAGATGTTATCAACAAAAAAACTCCTAGAACCGTGTTCAATTATAAAAAAGCAGACTGGCAAGGTTTTAAGAACCATCTAGATACCTTCCATGGCACTTACTTTGCTAAGTGTGCTAACCGTTCAGTTGAAGAGAACTGGAATAATTTCAGACAATCTATCACAGATGCCATGAACTAATACAAACCTAAGAAAACCATCAAGGGTAAACCAGATATACCATGGTTAAACACCAACATCAAGAAAATGATTAAAAGGAAACAGAAACTCTACGATAGATCCAAGAAGTCGTCACATAATAAACACGACCACGAGGCTTTCCAGGACTACTGTAAAAAGGTTAGGAATGAACTCAACTCAGCTTACTATAAATACATCAACGGCATGCTAGAGTCAGATGCAGATAAGTCGTACAAATCATTCTGGAAATACATAAAATCGAGAAAACAAGACTCAGTCAGCATTGGAACATTGAAAAACAACGGTCTGATAGCGGAAAATGCCAAAGATAAAGCAGAAATGCTGAGTGAACAGTTCTGTTCCGTTTTTACTAAAGAAAATCTTGAAACTGTGCCAGATATGGGAATCTCACCTCATACTACAATGCCGCCCATTAACATCACATTGAAAGGAGTTACAAACTGTATCAATAGGCTGACTCCTGAGAAAGCCAGTGGTCCTGAAAGGATGCCGATTGTAGTTCTTAAAGAAACCGCATCTGAGATACAAAAATGTAGCTCCTATCCTTCAACATATTTTTCAGCAATCCATCAATACATCAACTGTTCCTTCTGATTGGAAAGATGCTAACATCGTCCCAATTTTCAAAAAAGGCGATAGGACCAAACCCTCAAACTATAGCCTCACCAGCGATCCTGCGAATCACAACTATTACTAACAACAGACCACATAACTCAGAGCATCAACGAAGGTCATCAAGTTGGCTATTCTGGACTTTACCAAAGCGTTCGACAAAGTCTCACACTCACGTTTATCAACAAAAATGCATTTCTATGGCATAAGAAACAACACTCTCTCGTGGATTAATGATTTTCTGCGGGACTGACACCAGAAAGTGGTAGTTGACGGCGAATCTTCAAAGTAAGTTAACGTTACATCGGGCGCTCCACAAGGTACCGTCTTAGGACCAACACTCTTTCTTATATTCATAAATGACATAGCCAACAACATCAACTCACCAATTCGACTATTTGCCGATGATTGCGTCATATGCAGGCCCATCAAGTCTCAAGCAGACCGTTATAAACTACACGACGACCTCAACTCACTTGTACAATGGAGTAATGTCTGGCAAATGGATTTCAACGTTAGTATATGTGCCATTATGAACGTCACAACCAAGAAGAAGAAAAATCACTTTGATTATCAAATGGAAGGTCAAACGGTTCAAGTGGTAAACAGTCATCCGTATCTTGTAATCAACTTATCCGATAATATGAGATACAACCTACATATAGATACTATCACATCCAAGGCCTCAAGGGTTCTAGGTTTCATAAAGCGCAACCTAAAACATTCTCCAAAAACAGTCAAATAGCTTGCCTATCAGTCCTTAGTACGGCCAAAACTGGAATTTGCATCTACGTAGACATCTGGAACCCTCAACAAATATCACAGATAAAACAGATTGAACAAGTACAGCAGAATGCAGCAAGATTTGTAATGAATAGACCGTCCAATCATCATAACCCGTCGAGTGTCACCGCCATGATAAAAGATCTCAACTGACCAACTCTAGAACAACGTCGTGTCACCTCGGACTTAGTTCTACACTCATTAAATGTTATAAGTACACCAACACAGTACATAGCGTTACGTGCAAATAGTCGGTCGCTCGACATGCGGAATGGTTTTTCAACAATAACTCCAAAACGGTTGGGTCTAGGATTCTAAAATTTTAAGTGGAGATTATTCATCTTCCACAGATAGCCCGACTCAATTCCAAGGTCATTTGGATCAAAGGTCAAACTCACCATGAACTTTGAACGTACAACAATCACTGGTTCACACCATAAGAAATATAGTATCTTAGATCGTAAAACTTTACAGAGAGGTTGCTTATCATCAGAAGTAGGCACCTAATAATTTTGAGGTCGATAGGTCAAAGGTCAAGGTCGTGGTGACCTTAACTACACTAGGCCATTTGCTATCAAGAGACGCGTGTGTTTCACAAACCTCTCTTGCACGGTCTGTTAACGTAATTCTTCCGGTTTTGTGTTTTCCTGGTGTGGGTATTGATGGTAAATGTGTATGTTACATTTTGAGACATCGTGCGGAAAACATTTGTTTTCCACGTGCATTTTGCATAATTTGAAAATGCAGGGTTCACTGCTCGCAGCGGGCAAATTACATTCATCGAATTATTGGATATTGCTACTACGATACTACTCGCATGAAGACATGCGAAAAATGAACATGATATCATGTATAATAAAAAAGATATATGCACTCCATGTTGGTGTACTTATAACATTTAACAAGTGTATTCTACAAAGTCTGTTATGGACTTGTTGCTGTTCCGTTGTCATATCTCCCATCCCGATCCCTCAGACATCCGGACCTGCTGAAGTTCATTCAACACCACTGTCGAGTTAATGTTTTCCAACATTCTCCCTTTCCCAGGACGGTTACTGCATGGAACCACTTGCCTGTGACAACTGTAAGCCTGGACAGTTTGGACAGTTTCAAGGCTGCTGTCCAACCTGGGATTAGGATTTAATTGTTAATGTAACTTTTATACAGTGTAAATACACGTTCATTTTGTTATTTTTAAATCAGTTCTAATTTAAGTTCAAGTTAACGTTCCTGGTACCACTACCGCTCATGTGCTGCATCATTTCCTTCACCAATATGTCAATTAAGATTTTGAGTGAAGTATTTCATTGAAGTTGAAGAAGTTATTACTTTTTTCAATGACTTCGTTTTTTATTCGGAATAGATAGACATGTTTCCAAACTTGGGATGGAAGCTAAACTAAATTCCATTTGATATGGTTTAATCCTATGTGGCCGTGTTAAAGCATGTTTTTCTTGATTTTTAATACAGTTGCAGATTCCCTTGCCCGTCAGATTCTTGGAATTAGTAAATGATTCCTTTTAAAATATGTAAAAAGAGGGGCCTGCATGAACCACTACGAAATGTGAGTGACCTATGACCCTTTGTATCTTCTTGTTTTGCCAACCATCGTATTTATAGATATATAACACATGGAATTATATATACTTGATTCCATGAACGTATGAGCGGGGGGACAGCCCAGCCCCATGTCAATGTATTATATATTTACACAAAATCACCATACGCTTCTATAAAATTATGTTTTATTTATGTAGTATACGTATTTACACCTACTTTAAAAAACCAAAGTTGATATGATTTCAGATTAATCAGTTGTGTGCAATAAGTTTTAAAATAGGCCATCATATTTTACTGATAAAGTACATTGCATATCAATATACGTGTACACATGATCCTCGTATACCAAAATTGATAACAGGTGACCGAATTCTAAATCAGGCACGGATCCAGGCGGTGGGCACGAGGGCCCGTGCCCCCCCAGTTGGCTGAGATTTTTTTTAAACTTTGAATAAATAATTAAACAGATATTGAACAGACACACTTTATTTTGTTCCTGAATAAAGTGAAAGAAAATAACTTTAAATAAATATCACGACTATCCTACAGAAAATGAAGTAATTAATACACCATATTGAATTTCCAACCTTAATCAAAGTTTGCGAATAGTAGGTCTTCTACGAGCCCAGATTGTTCATTATTGCCGTTACACTGATTCACGGGGGCCCAAAAAAACCCCAAAGAATAATGTGTTGAAAGCGACTGCCACAGACTTTATAGATGTACATCAATTATTATTGTTTGAAATGTGTTTTTATTCTGTGCCCTTTGAAGAATGTTATGACTGTGGCGATAAAAACAACGTTTCTAAAAACTGAACTGATATAATTACGTCTGAAAGAAATATGTACATGTACATACAGCAGCATATGTACCATTGTGCTATCATATTATGTGGGTTAACTAGCTGACAGTATGTCTACAAAACTTATACTTATAAACTGTAAATTATATATAATATATCTTGTAAAATATTTCACCAGAAAAAGCAATGAACTTATTGACTATTTTGACTAAGCGAATGAGCACTTAAAATATACAAGCTTCTGAAGGTCACAATTCATGGGTGTAGGAGTAATGGGGCCTGTAGGGGTCAGGTCCCCGATATCAGAACAAGGAGTTATTCATAGTTTTGCCTCCTCAATAATTCAGATCAAATGTATAATGTTCGGCCTAAACTAAGTACATATCTCTAAATAATATGGGTAGGCCTACTTTTTCGTATGTTCTAGATGAAAAAAGTATTTGTAAGATGGGCATTTTTCGTGCTCGCTTCGCTCGCAGAATATTTTTGATATACATGTAGGCCTATATGATAAAACGTAGTTGTTGCATCACAGAAATCAATTACAAGAGAAATTTTGCCCTAGCTCATTATATTTCCTTTTGACTGTTAAATAAGCATTACTAAACCATTAAGGTTATCTCTCAGAATTAAGAAAATAAAAAGATATTTCAGGGCTCCCAGATAGGCTCAGAATGCACTAGATTCATCCATTGCTTTGAAATTTTTACCGGGGGAGTATGCCCCCGGACCCCCCCCCTACTTTTGTTATAATATTCCAATGGCCAAAAGGATGAAAGCTGGTATATACAAACACTAACTGTATCTGAATACTTACTAATATGCATGAACATACACATTGTGCATGTTGACGCTGATAGCATAAAAAAGGTAACTATGGATTTTCCCACATCTACAAATGTACCCCTTCCTTCCTTTTCACACACATATTAGGCAAATGCCCCCCCCCCCCCGGAATCCCGTACATACCTCGTGCCCCCCCCCCCCACTCAGAAATTTCTGGATCCGGGCCTGTAAATGGTAAAGTTTTAGGGAATTCCCGTTGTTATGCAATCAATACTGTAGTTTGTATGTAGATCTAGTTTGATATTTCTCAAACCACAGCATTTTGAAGTAGCGGGAGATTATTCCATATACACCATGAGGTAAACTGTTTTATTTAATTCAGTATCGCTGGCTTAGAATGAGAAGGTCGTAAGTGGGTTGTACTTACGACCTTATTGTACTAATGCATATTTGAAATCTACAACATAAGGCGCTTCTTATTACATTAATCGGAACTATTCACGTTGACCAAACTGAAGTAGCAAAAGCTTGTTTTTACCATAAGTAATAAGTGATTGTTAGACAGTTTTTCATGTTTTCGAAAAATATTGATTTTGTAGACCTTCTCATTCTAAGCCAGTGATATGTACATGCACTGGGTACACCGTCTATTTTTAGAGCTGGAAAACCCGTTACTTAGGACGGGTGATTTTCAGGTAAAAAGTGATTTTCTATCTACTAACTTGTTATCCATAAACCTCAACTAGCGCACCGTATGCCTTAAGGGTTACCACGTTCAGGTTGTCATCAATTTCTATGAAAAGATTCCTGGTTTAAATAAAATGACAAAATTTAAATTTTCAAATAAAGAAAATGGTTCCGGCTATTTTGTTTAATTGGAGAATCATTTCAATGAAAATAATGACAATTTGTACGTGACAACTCTTTAGACATCATGTGCGCTAGTTTAGGTTTATAGATCATAATTTGTTTGATAGAAAATCAGATATTTACCTCGTCAAAACCGAATGTCACCCGTCCTAAGTAACGGTTTTTCCAGTTCTAAAAATAGAGTGTGTACCCAGTGACATGGGTAAACACAGAAACTCAACTTTAAACCATTCTCATTCAACCAGCGTTAGTATATTTTCCAAAATACTGTCGGCCTATCTGTCTGTAGATTGGAACTTCCCACTGATGTAATATGAAGATGCTCATACTAGCTTTATTCTTCAAAATTATGAAATTCTAATGTCACTGCGGTATAACGTACACCGGATATTGCTTGTAAAGTGAGTAATATTATCAATTTTAAGTACATGAAATGGAGACAACCAGGGTGAGTTTAGAGACGAAATTTTCCAAATTACTGGCTTCTGATGCATATCCCAAATGAGTTTTAACTTCTTCGGGCATTTAGGATACTTTATAGCACACTATCATATATCAGATATTCACAGAAAGGTTAAAATGAACCAGAATTATGCCGTTACTCACTCGCAAATATTGACAGCAGTACTTTACAAGCTTCTTGAACGGCTGTATTACCAAATTGTAGATATTTTGAAATGGCCATTTTGTTTACATTGAGCCCCAAAATGTTGTGATCAAATTTCATAAATATTGTTCGAAAAACAATAAGACACATCCCAAAACAGATACACGTGCGTGTAAAGAGTATAGCTGTTTAGTGTACAGAGTATTGCACATAAGCTCAACGTTAGTGTACGGAGTGTATGGCTCAATAAAATTAGTAAATAAAGCGGCAGTATGTAAATGGACAGTTGTATCGTATTATTACATCTGCTCACCAATAAGGTCATGGCTTATGGGTTATACGATCTTTCTTTCTTCTTTCTTCCATTTAATTTGCAGGGCCCACTCTGGGGCATTATCGCAAATATTATTATGAGATACAAGGAATCCGGGTGCCATACCCTAGCTCGTTTCGAATAGATTCCTTGGTTCTTTAACGTGCCCGGTGTAAAGCACCGATACACGCGAGACTACCCCTGTGTTACCAACCAGGATCATCTCTAGTTGGGTGGGAAACACTAAATAGCGTTTCTGAAATGATCTAATAAGAATATTCTTAAATGATAATGTTAAAATATTTCAACCGTCAGGCAGATGAATGCGATTAACAATATCGAATGCTGAATTTTATGCATAAAGTGTTCTTGTGAGTAGTACAAATGTGATATTTAGCTTGGATATATGCAATTCTTTGAGAGGCATGCTTATGGTCAAATGGCAAATAATGGCATTCACATCCATATATACACACCAAGGCTTATTTTAATCTCTCAACTATTTCAGATGCTGCAATGAGGTTCCTTTGCTATGACTTACATTCAACGTTGCTAATTCAAAGTATTGGTTATTGTAGTAGTTTTGTGTTTGTCTAATGCAATTGCTCAGCTATGACCCTTTACTGTATGTGAAATACACAGTTACTTATAGAAGTTTCCCATAAATTTAGCTAGATTAGCTTGTTACATTAATTGCTACATGTAGTCCATACAATCCAATCGTAAATAAATAGGTAATTATCTATATAAGTTATTTGTACAAAATAACACTGATTATACCTTGTTTTTATTCAATTTGAGTGACAAATAGTGACTGCAAGTAAAAGCAATACTCTGTACACGATACAGCAATACTCCGTACACCAGAGAGCAACTTTATCGCAATACTCCGTACACTAACACCTGTATTTATTCTCGCAATGTACCGTTATTTTCGATTAGTTTCGGAAACTGCATTTGCAATATAATCTTTGTAACAAGAATGGCAATTCGCTCGATTAAGTTGAGTATTTAAACGACAAATAGAAACAAAAACATCTAATTTCGACAGATCGAGCTTACTTTCTCCGTGAGTAACGATGCGAGTTTGGTCTTTTAATCACGCTTTTAAGAAATTTCCTGACAATTTACCGATTGCGCAGGCTAGCATAATTTATGGAGGAGATATTTTTGTATAAAAAGTACATTAAACACACTCAGATAAACTAAAAATCATCTCTGAACTTACCCTTGTCAACACTAGAATGTCGCGAAAATTGATGATATTACTCATCTTGCTAGCAATATCCGGTGTACGTTATACCGCAGTGAATGTACATGGTGAGCGAACCGACTGTTTATGATGTTACATTGTTTTAATGTGTCTATCTTAAGTGACTAGGGAGCAAGTGCCGACGACATGTTTTTGCCTCTCATCTTTTGAAAAGGCTATTCATTACGGTTCATTACCGCTCTTGATAACAGCCTCTTATTATACTATGTAAAATAAATAAAGCAACACTACCAAAACTTTAAAATCTTAAATGCGTCCGATGGTTGGTTTTAACTGATAATGATGTTCTATTGAATGGACAGTCTTCCCTTTATATTTCGCTCTTTATGTAAGTTCAAGAAGCCTTTGTAGCAAATACCTAACCGTCATAACCCCTCAATGGTATAGGACACATGCGATCGTTTACTAGGTATGTTGTGCTCGTTAACAAAGAACAAATCTGCGCATAGTGGTGTTCGACTTATTTTGAAAGCAGCAGCTGAGCTAGAATTGATGTGTCTATTGACTTGCTTACTTACCTATTTACTTGATGTTAATTTCAGGACTATTACACTTATGTGTGCCGTGCTGCTGGTTAGTACTGCAAGAACAAATCCGATAGTTAGCAGCTCCATATATGAATTATTCTCCGCTGAACCGATTAAGACACATTGTGTGATGTTTCATAAACCCATGACGTCTGAAATGATTGCCACCGGAACATCATTGTTGTTCATAGCTGCTGAATTCCTTAAAAACGATATTATAGGACGTGCAGGTATGGCAGCAGGGTTGTCTGCAGGCAAATATTTGCACAAAGGTCATCACGGTGTTGCAGCAGATTCAATCGGGAAGAATTGTCAAAATACTCCAGACGAATCTGCGAAGTATTGCACACAAGTAGTAGAATACGACAAACCTCCCGATTCTAAAGAGTGTGAATGTTATAGATACACTTCCGACACGGACAAAACGACATATACTTACATGTGTACTACTTACGAACGCGTCGTTATTTTAGTAATGCTAATTGCTTCTTCTATTGCGTTTTTTATTTCCGGGTTTGCAATATCGAAAAGAAAACAACGGCACTGCACATATTGCATGAAGCTTTTTCCGTCTGGTGAAGACAAGGATAAGCGTGACAATTGTCGTACCAGTGTTTACGTGGTATCAGCGGATGAAGACATTGGCATCTCAGAATACGTTGTATCTGAACTTGACAATCGAGATATTCAGACAATATTTGAACCAAGAGACTTGGCACACGAAGCGGGCAAAAATGAACTCGAATTGATCCATCAATGTATTGACAAAAGTATTGGAATGTTGTTCCTGGTGAGTGCAAATTTCTTTGAAGATGATCACTGCATGTACAAATTGCGTCAAGCTAAAGGCATGGAACTAGCACAGCGTAGATTTGTAATCATTATTATACAATTAGAAGAACAAAAACCGGATAGTAAACTAAGTAACATGTTTGCTCCGAGCATAGTGTTTAGCTACCCTGTTTCGGCAGATGAAGAAAATGAATTCTGGGTAAAACTAGTGAATTGTATCAAAGATTAAAATATCCATCTACATCAGAATAGTTCAGAATGATTAATACGAAACAGGAAAGTATTCTCCATCGAGCGTTTTATTAGCGTACTTATTTCTTGCACAAAAGTTTCCCTCTATGTGAAAACTTGTTTCTGGGGAATTGAAATAATGTGTGAGTTTTTGTGAGCTTTTAAAAAAAGCCGCATATTTATTTTTTATTTACTCCTTTATATTACTCCTGCTCAAGCCAGTCAATGGAAGCATGCGGCATCCTCTATCCTCCCTTGCCTGAACCCACCCTTTCAAAGATACTTGTTAGATCGGAACAAGATTTTGTAATTAAATGTCCGTGTACATGTAAATGTACATGTTCACGGACATTTAATTACAAAATCTTGTTCCGATCTAACAAGTATCTTTGAAAGGGACATCAGAAGTACTTAATACTTGAAACCAATCTCCATGAAAGGTCTGACGAACAATGACCCAGCTGTCTAATAAGTAACTGCAGAGTACAATCTTGACTGATGGTATGATATTGTCATTGACTCGTAAGAGGTAAACAGCTAGACTCGGTTTCAGAAATAGCAACTTTTACTCAAATTGAGTTCAACTATATATCAAACTTATAGATCAAAACAATCTATTTTACTACTTCTGAAACCGAGATACATGCTTATCATCCTTACTATATTTGTATATAATATCTAAAAGGTATACATCTTCATTAACATTTAACCCCGTGGCAGTTGCATTTATAAGTGAGAGCTCGGTATCGCTCGCCTAGCAAAGTTACGGTGTGTACCCGCACCAACACCATCTTTGTACAAAACGCTGTATCGACACCTTCTCTGTGCTGGCACCGACACCATCTCTGTACAAAACGCAGTATCGGCACCCTCTCTGTGCTGGCACCGGCACCATCTCTGTACAAAACGCAGTATCGACACCCTCTCTGTGCTGGCACCGGCACTATCTCTGTACAAAACGCTGTATCGACACCCTCTTTGTGCTGACACCGGCACCATCTCTGTACAAAACGCAGTATCGGCACCCTCTCTGTGCTGGCACCGGCACCATCTCTGTACAAAACGCTGTATCGACACCCTCTCTGTGCTGGCACCGGCACCATCTCTGTACAAAACGCAGTATCGGCACCCTCTCTGTGCTGGCGGCACCGGCACCCTCTCTGTACTGGCTGCACCGGCACCATCTCTGTACAAAACGCTGTATCGACACCCTCTCTGTGCTGGCACCGGCACCATCTCTGTACAAAACGCTGTATCGACACCCTCTCTGTGCTGGCACCGGCACCATCACTGTACAAAACGCTGTATCGACACCCTCTCTATGCTGGCACCGGCACCATCTCTGTACAAAACGCAGTATCGGCACCCTCTCTGTGCTGGCGGCACCGTCACCCTCTCTGTACTGGTGGCACCGGCACCCTCTCTGTACAAAACGCTGTATCGGCACCCTCTCTGTGCTGGCACCGGCACCCTCTCTGTACAAAACGCTGTATCGACATCCTCTCTGTGTTGGCGGCACCGGCACCATCTCTGTACAAAACGCTGTTTCGACACCCTCTCTGTGCTGGCACCGGCACCATCTCTGTACAAAACACAGTATCGACTACCTCTCTGTGCTGGCACCGGCACCATCTCTGTACAAAACGCTGTTTCGACACCCTCTCTGTGCTGGCACCGGAACCATCTCTGTACAAAACGCAGTATCGACACCCTCTCTGTGCTGGCACCGGCACCATCTCTGTACAAAACGCTGTATCGACATCCTCTCTGTGTTGGCGGCACCGGCACCATCTCTGTACAAAACGCTGTATCGACACCCTCTCTGTGCTGGCACCGGCACCATCTCTATACAAAACGCTGTATCGACACCCTCTCTGTGCTGGCACCGGCACCATCTCTGTACAAAACGCAGTATCGACTACCTCTCTGTGTTGGCACCGGCACCATCTCTGTACAAAACGCTGTATCGACATCCTCTCTGTGCTGGCACCGGCACCATCTCTGTACAAAACGCTGTTTCGACACCCTCTCTGTGCTGGCACCAGAACCATCTCTGTACAAAACGCAGTATCGACACCCTCTCTGTGCTGGCACCGGCACCATCTCTGTACAAAACGCTGTATCGACATCCTCTTTGTGCTGGCACCGGCACCCTCTCTGTACAAAACGCTGTATCGACATCCTCTCTGTGCTGGCACCAGCACCATCTCTGTACAAAACGCTGTATCGACACCCTCTCTGTGCTGGCACCGGCACCATCTCTGTACAAAACGCTGTATCAACACCCTCTCTGTGCTGGCACCGGCACAATCTCTGTACAAAACGCTGTATCAACACCCTCTCTACGCTGGCACCGGCACCATCTCTGTACAAAACGCTGTATCAACACCCTCTCTGTGCTGGCACCAGCACCATCTCTGTACAAAACGCTGTATCAACACCCTCTCTGTGCTGGCACCGGCACCCCTCTCTGTGCTGGCACCGGCACCATCTCTGTACAAAACGCTGTATCGACATCCTGTCTGTGTTGGCGGCACCGGCACCATCTCTGTACAAAACGCTGTATCGACACCCTCTCTGTGCTGGCACCAGCACCGTCTCTGTACAAAACGCTGTATCAACACCCTCTCTGTGCTGGCACCGGCACCATCTCTGTACAAAACGCTGTATCAACACCCTCTCTGTGCTGGCACCGGCACCATCTCTGTACAAAACGCTGTATCAACACCATCTCTGTGCTGGCACCCTGTACAAAACGCTGTATCAACACCCTCTCTGTGCTGGCGGCACCGGCACCATCTCTGTACAAAACGCTAAATCGACACCCTCTCTGTGCTGGCACCGGCACCATCTCTGTACAAAACGCTGTATCGACATCCTGTCTGTGCTGGCACCAGCACCATCTCTGTACAAAACGCTGTATCAACACCCTCTCTGTGCTGGCACCGGCACCATCTCTGTACAAAACGCTGTATCAATACCCTCTCTGTGCTGGCACCGGCACCCTCTCTGTACAAAACGCTGTATCGACACCCTCTCTGTGCTGGCACCGGCACCATCTCTGTACAAAACGCTGTATCAACACCCTCTCTGTGCTGGCACCAGCACCATCTCTGTACAAAACGCTGTATCAACACCCTCTCTGTGCTGGCGGCACCGGCACCATCTCTGTACAATACGCTGTATCAACACCCTCTCTGTGCTGGCACCGGCACCATCTCTGTACAAAACGCTGTATCGACACCCTCTCTGTGCTGGCACCGGCACCATCTCTGTACAAAACGCTGTATCGACACCCTCTCTGTGCTGGCACCAGCACCATCTCTGTACAAAAAACTGTATCAACACCCTCTCTGTGCTGGCACCGGCACCATCTCTGTACAAAACGCTGTATCGACACCCTCTCTGTGCTGGCACCAGCACCATCTCTGTACAAAACGCTGTATCAACACCCTCTCTGTGCTGGCACCGGCACCATCTCTGTACAAAACGCTGTATCGACTACCTCTCTGTGCTGGCACCGGCACCATCTCTGTACAAAACGCTGTATCGACACCCTCTCTGTACTGGTGGCACCGGCACCATCTCTGTACAAAACGCTGTATCGGCACCCTCTCTGTGCTGGCACCGGCACCATCTCTGTACAAAACGCTGTATCGACACCCTCTCTGTGCTGGCACCGGCACCATCTCTGTACAAAACGCTGTATCAACACCCTCTCTGTGCTGGCACCGGCACCATCTCTGTACAAAACGCTGTATCGACACCCTCTCTGTGCTGGCACCGGCACCATCTCTGTACAAAACGCTGTATCGACACCCTCTCTGTGCTGGCACCGGCACCATCTCTGTACAAAACGCTGTATCAACACCCTCTCTGTGCTGGCACCGGCACCATCTCTGTACAAAACGCTGTATCGACACCCTATCTGTGATGGCACCGGTACCATCTCTGTACAAAACGCTGTATCGACATCCTCTCTGTGCTGGCACCAGCACCATCTCTGTATAAAACGCAGTATCGACACCCTCTCTGTGCTGGCACCGGCACCCTCTCTGTATAAAACGCAGTATCGACACCCTCTCTGTGCTGGCACCGGCACCCTCTATAAGCTAAACAATGAAATTTGAGAAAGCAGAGGGAAGAAAATTATTTATTTGGTCAAAAATGCAGATTTGTGTTTAAAAAACGATAACCCACAGAACAACCCAAAGATTAATCACTGCATTAACGTTATTCCATTTGTTTTATCAGTTGTCACAAATTAAGACTAAGATGGAATGTTGACATGGGTACTTGTTCAAATGTACAAGCAGTCATATTTATAACATTTAAATGCGATTTGCGTCAATATAGGAATTATCTTGCACCTAAGATGATTCTGAAAACATCAGAATTTTTTATTTTGCCTACATTCGGTGAAACCTTTGATTGAGCTTGTATGAAAGCGGACCACTTTGCCAAAAGTCGTTCTGTTGTTCTTGTATTATCTGCTTTCTTGCCGAAGACTCATGTTTAAACAAATTGATTATATACATATTCCAGTCATATCCGATACTTGATTCGATCATTCCAACATACATGCCTATCGATGACATATTTTCAGTGAGAATTTTGTCAAGGCCGAGTCAATTATGGTAGAATTAAAGTTAATCTCTGAAGATGATGACTATAAGTATATGGTTGTCTGCTTAATCTCCTGTACGTACAAGAACATTTCACTGCCGGTATAATTATATGTAGTCGTTACAACTTGTACGTGTGTATGTTCTTGTCAAATGTCATACGAAATTAAGTATTCAGTTCAAGCCAAGACGACGAAGCAGATTAAGTTCCATAATCTGAGAATGTAGGGTAAAGCATGTATAGTGTGCCCCATTATATATGCTACCATTACAAGCGAATACGATGAGAAAATGCTTGATCTCATTAGTATACTAGTATACCATTGAATGGAAGCTGCCATTCCAAGGTTTTATTCAATATATGTCATGATCATATTGCTATCAATGCAAATCAGCAATCAATATGCTAGCAAAGTCATTCTTGAAAAATACCAAAAGAACCTCGATTTTGAATTTGTCTACCAAGTTCAATAAGCTTTAAGTGATGCGTATTATAACCAGTTTAATCGTGTACATAAAAAAATATTTTGATTTGAACGAGTTATCCATAAGCTACCTTTCCAAAACGTACGAGGGTTTCAGTTGCTTTGGTTGCTAGACGACGGAAGAACCATGCACAAAAAATACATTTTTATCATAGTTCTTTATATTTATGATTTTTTAAAACAACTTTTTGATTGTGTATTGTATACTCTTTTCATCAAATAGACCTATTGGAAGGCCTATGGGACTTACCATTAGAGTGAGAAGCGGACATTCATTAAGTGGCTGAAAAGAAACAAACTTGCTTTCAAATGTCTGCTCAATACAAGATAAATTATGCTTCGTAAAGGAGCAGACATATCGTCATACTGAAGTAAACCATCATGCATGTGTTAATAATTTAATTTATCTCTATATGCATATTATGCAGATGCTAATATTCTTTATCGATCAAATCAGTTTTATTCAAACACTGTTTGAATAATACTGTATTTTAATGCAGCTGATTGCTGGACGTCATGTGCGTCATTTTGACATTAAATTTTATCGTAAATTACTTTGTTTTCAAGAATCTTGATTCCTAAGTCGGACATATACCACTATGGTCATATTGTATACTGAATAAAACTTTGAAATGTTAGCTTTACGTTGATGTAGAACAATGTAATATGAGATCAGGCATTCTCGCAATTGCATTCGGTTGAAATAGTAACATATATTATTGCACATCCTGTATCTATCTAGGCCTATGAAAGGGTGAATATGTAACAAAACATAATTCACAATACAAAAAAACACTTGTGGTGAGTATATATACTTAGTTGTTATATCCATGCAGGGACAATGGATGGTTCGTTCTATGGCTGCCTCTTATGTAGGTGGCCAGTCGATTCCACCGCTTCTGTGTTGTCTGAACTCTCTAGTATTTACTTACAACTGTATTAAAATCACAGCGTAAATAGGATAGGAACGGGCGGAAATGAAATCTCTGAGACACGGAATTGAGATGTTTCTGAGAAAAGATATAACACATATTAGACTACAATCTCAAGGTATTACGAAACGAAGATCTACCATATACTAGTAAGCTGGCTTATGGAACAACGATGTGAATTCATACCAATGTTATTGATCATGATTGCTATCACTATTTTCTTAATTAGAAATGGAATTGGCTGTTGATAGATAAGAGGTAGTATTGAAGAACATGGTAAAACAAGATTTTATACTAACGTCTGAGCAAACTAAGCTGGTACATCAAGTACAAAGCTTACCTATGAATCTTCTGATGATACT
Source organism: Spisula subtruncata (assembly GCA_963678985.1). Lineage (NCBI taxonomy): Eukaryota > Metazoa > Mollusca > Bivalvia > Venerida > Mactridae > Spisula > Spisula subtruncata. Next base: position 36,570,400 of record OY787670.1, on the reverse strand, counting down.
ATGGTATTCATGATATTAATGCATTACTTAATAAATTGACGTCACGCTAATTCCTCCAATTGCGAACATTATTATAGACATGGGCGGGAATTTGGTAGCTTTTTAGGATAAATTCCAGTCACAAGTTCTTAAATTACAGTAGGTTGGTCCCAAGCCTCTGTACGATGAGGACCAAAACCAGTCTACCATGGATTAGTATGAAGATGATGTCGCACAACCAAAGTGTTGGAGTAACTGTACACCTTCCATAGTTACTCTAAAAGTGCATATAATATTCAGTTTAAGCGCACTAAGCGATTAAACTTTTTACCCATCAATAATGATCCCATTTCCACTTGAACACGTGACTAGCACCTATATAAGCATTTAATTCCCGGAGTACAAATTATTTTCGAATCGGATGCCAGCGGAGAGGTACATGTACATGGTGTACTCTTTTTCAAATCTAAGCTTAAAACAATTTCATAGAAACACCCACCCACCCTATACCCTTTTCTGGTGTTTTGTTTTATATTTTCAGGATGTTTAACAATCGTCGTGGCTGGACAATATCTGAACTAGATGTGGTTTCATCTATTGATGACAACTTCCTCTTAAAGTTTGATTAAATATACCATGAACTTTACCTGCTCCTGTTGACAGGACAGGATCGGACAATTTTGGTGGCATAGGTATCATTCAAACTTGCAACCGTTGACGGGGCAGTTTAAAACAATTATATAAAATGATACCTTGTGTAAATATGTTCATGCCAAACATATATAAATAAATGTTAGTAAACCAACTTGTATTTAGTCATTATTTGCTGGGTAAATGCATTTGCGTTTCTTGTAATAATTATAATACTTCGTCACGTATCCACAGCATACCTAGGTCCATATTTAATCATATTGACATAACAAACACAACAACAACGCGTATCCCTGATAGAAATGAATGCGCATGAATACTTTCAGGTAACTCAGCTCCTCTACTGGAGAGAGGGACGATATCTAATGATGCAATTACTTGTAATCCGGACTTTTTCGAAAACTGCCCAAAGCTCTACGTTTCAACAAATAGTTTCAGTAACATCATTGTGACCCTTTGTATGACCATTCCCATCGTCGTTGTGGGCATTGTTGCTAAGTGTCATATTGTCAATGTCCATGTTACCCGCATGTTTAGCTTCCCTGTTGACACGACTGTTTCTAGGCGTTGAAAGTTTGGGCGTGACGCTTGGAATTATAGCTGTATTCGGAACTCCCAGACATTGACATAAAAGCTGCCTGTACGCCTTCTTAAAGTTCTTATTCGTAACATAGTATATTAACCAATTAACTGATGGGTGTAGATGAGAGAATATGGTTATACAGATGTGTACTTCATGCGGGAATGTGTCCTCGGAATCTATCACAATCAATAAAGCGTACGGAGCCCAACACGTAACAAACACGGCGTAGATTATAAACAGGGGTTTTGCCAGACGGAAAGATGTATGCGATGTGCTATTGTTTGTGAGAACTTGTTGTGCCCTCACACGTCTACGACAAGACCTTACATGTAAATATATCATCAGGTAGCAGACACCTGTCACCACAGATGGTACCCAAACTAACACGATAGAGAACACTACCGTGTAGGAAAAGGTCGCCATACGATCCCAGATACATTCCAAACTCTTCCTATCAAACCCATGGTCTCCAATGTTCGCTGTGTTAAGAAGCACCAAAATACCGCCTATCATATATAGTGCCAAACAAATACAGACTGAATTCCATTTACTGAAGATGCGCTCGTACTTTCCACGTGCACATATGAAAATGTATCTGTTTATGCTCATTACACCAATCGTCAGCAGTGACGTCACACAAGATATAGTACAAACGCTTGCTATGGTCCGACATAATCCGGGATACTGGTCGAAGAATGTCTCGCCTTCAACTTTAGCTGGAAAACAGAATTAACATATTGTCTAAATAATAGGAGTGTTTCATTGATATATAGTATAAAATAATCTTCATTTGGTGTCGTTTCGATGAGCCCTTGTTTGTATATCGCTGGAAAAAATATACAGCACAGTCTTTCCAATTATACAGAATCCACCACAAATAGTATGTACTAACCAAAATCGTTACAAAACATACACATTCAAAGTCTCACCGAAACGACATCAAAAGAACTCGCTCTTTTTTGGATATTTTTGGGATTTACAGGTTTTAAGGATTCGGTCCGTGTCTGGGACACTTCTTAACGGTCACTCAGCAAGAACAACATTAGAGCACCACTTTACTCGGGTAAATGAATGGGTACCTTATACTCAACTAATTTTCTAATTGCTCAATTTAAAAACCAAACACTTTTAACTGTGACTATAGTTTTTGTAATATTTTGCTCATGTTAGTTTTATGAAAATATAGAATTGATAGCATGATAGAGTATGCATAATTTGGCACGTAATTTTGATGTTTTCATTAATTGGTTGTTAAGCCAATTTCCATATATCGTATGTGCGTAAAATCTCATCAAGCATATGATCACAGTTTAAAGAACCACGTGTTCTACTGCAGATTGAATCGGAAATGAGGCTGTGGTACCAGTTCAGTTTGAAGTATTAGGGGTATTCAAAGTGACCAGAGAAAAGTGGTTGAGTGTATATGGTCATAAATGTAAATAAAACTACATGCATCTTAAGGGAAAATGTAGTCACCGCATCGGAGCATTTCTAAAAAAAAACCACATTTAACTTGGTTCTTAATTTACTTATACTATAAGTTATTTTGCTAGAAAGGCAACTTTGAATTGTTACCTTAAATGGTCAAAATGTGAAACACAAACTTGTGACTCAAAGAACTGACTCATTTCTGAAAACAGACATTAGACCTGAAGTTTTAACTGATTTTTTTTGTGTCAAAGGGTAGAGTACATTATATGACGAAAAGTTAATGTAAAAACAAACTTGTGACTCAAGTGTCGCATTTCTAAGAATAGCCATTTAACAATTTTTACTTGAATGATAAGTTGTTTTGCGTGATAGGTCACTTTGAATTTGTTCCTTATATGGCCAAAAGTCAATTGTGATTCAATGACCTGACTCATTTCAGAAAATAGTCATAAACGTGTTGCTTATTTTGCTTGTACAATAAGTTATTTCGCGTGAAAGGTCACCTTTAAAGGTCAGTATTATAAAGATCGCGATAAGGTTGCGCACCGCATGTGGCCACCGTCAAACACTCATCTTTGCACGTACTCTAATAAATGAATATCTCATTTGCACCATGACAAAAACTTCAAGGCCATGAACACCTATACTAACTGTCTTCAAAAATATATGCGTGATAACTGGATATGTACTTGGAGTTAATAAGAAAGCTACCAATGATGCCATTTATGGAGAATTAGGTGGACTCCCTGTACTTATTAACGTAATTACTACCACTGTAACATACTTTAGTAGATTGATAACCTAAGATTCAGATACATTATTAAAGAGAGCATTTATGGAGAACAATATGTTGCATAAATCTCAGAAACCTTGTTGGTTGACCAGCATTAAATTTCTTTTTAAACATCTCGAAATTAGCACTGTGAATGAATATAAGAAGAGTTTATATAGTATTGTTAAATCTAAGCTCATAGCCATGTAATAAAAGCAATTCACGGATAAAACCAGTTGTAAAAATGAAACAGATAAATTAAGAACATAAGCCTTGATTAAAACTTATATAGTAAAGGAAACTTATCTAGATCAAAAATAGAGAGATTAGAAAATGTTATACAAAGCTTCGAATCAGTACACACAAACTCAGAATTGAAACTGGGAGATATCTTAAACATGACAAAAAGAAATTAGAGGCAAATGAAAGAATATGTGAATTTTGTAACTTAAATGAAGTTGAGAATGAGACCCATTTTATTACATCCTGTGAATTTTATAATGCAGAGAGACAGTTATTGTATAAACGTATTGATATAAAAATGATCAATTTTGTCGCCCTTAGTAATAAAAATAAATTTATTGGCTAATGTCTAAAGAAAATAAAGAAGTTATAATATATCTATCAAACTATATATCTGATTGCTTTCAGAAAAGAAATAGTATTACACACATATGATAGATTTTTAAATTGAAATTAAAATAAGAATGATATTGATATACCTCCTGTTGCAATAAGACATGAGCTAGTCACTTTTCCCATTCATTAATTGCTTCAACACTATTTTATTTTATGATTGTTTATCAATATAATATGCTGGATAATTTAGACTGCTTCGGGTGTAACATTTATTTGTTTATTGTTCTATATGTTCTTAGTTGTAGTTATATTAGTGTTGTTTAGAAGTGTAAGAATTGGTTATTTGTTGATACATATTTCAAACTTTAGGCCATATATTTTTCAAAATTGTATGCCGATATGTGGGCCCAAAATTAAAAAATAAACAATATCTTATCTCTTATCTTATCTGGGTCCGCGTGCTAACTCATTTAAATTAATTTTAAAAACCCATATTTTTTCATTTTTTAGAAAAACAGAGATTTGAGAAAAGGGGTCACAACAAAATGAGTACAAAAAAATTCTCGATCGACTTGGATCTTATTTGTACAGTAAAACAGTTCTACAATAGTACATGTAACATAATTTATGAAATATTAGGGTGTGTGATGGCCATTTTCGTCTTGGGTCCTTCTTTTAAAAAATGTGGGAAAATAGCAAAAATCGAACTTCCTCCGTTGCCATAGCAACGGTATAAAAAATGAAGTTTTGAGCCCTGAAATCGTTTTTATGGGTGAATACCAAAAAAGTGGCAAAACATTTTCAAAATCTGAGACTATGCGTGAACAACCATGTCTGAATTTGCCTGGTTTTAATATAGAATTACAATTAATAATCAAAAAATGTAAACCTTCGTTATCGAAACAGTTATCCTGCTCGAGGTAACCCGGGTACTCGTATTAGCCAAAGCGTAATTGTATTGATGATACAAACTTCCAAGTTCGAATATGGCAGAGGTGCAGAAAGTAAAAAAGTAACGTTGCAGAGATTGTCCCTTTCGTATTCTTATTCGAAAAACTCACTTTGAAAAAAATTGCGTTTTGCGTTTTGTGTTTTGTGCAAGTATAGGTCTCGTGTAGATATCCACTGTTTTGCGTACAGTATTAATAAGTTCTTATCTATTTGAAAGGCATAGCTTAGTAAGCCCGTTTTGTTCCACCTTACTACAAGTATAGCATTGTCTAATGGCAGACATACTCTTAAAAAGACTTATAATTCCACTGGTTGAGTTATCTTCACTGAGGAATTTGAAAGTTATCCATATAATGTCATATAGCAGCAAATTACATGTATTCATGAAATCACTTCACACATACGTGTTTATAAGCACTAGCATGCACTTACCTACTTATTTTTTCCTAAAAACTATATTTAGATCATCGTGACGTCGTTACTTTATACTGACTTCATTATAACCTACAAATGCTATTTCACTACGAAGATCACAGAAAATTATACTTGTTTCGCCGATTGTTGAACTATATATTTCTGTGACTACTTGAATAGTCTGGTTCCCGGTACCTAAATCTTACATTACGTTACAGTTTTAAGTACTGTAAGCTTTAGGACAGGGAACCAGACTACTACTTGAAGTGAAAGAAAATTCAATCTTACGCCTAACATCGACAAATAATGATTAGTTAGTATCGTGTGTATATATCATATAAGTGCTATGACCGGTGACGATCTTGTAATAAATATGTATGGCGTTTGCGTTTTCTTCGTTATTGATAGATTTTCTACAATTTCTTGGACGTATAACGAGGCTAGTTGGCGAAATTATTTCTTAATCATGCCTATTTATCATCGTAATTAGCGTTCATTCTTACAATGTATCTTCTTAAGATCAATACTATTACCTGAATTTCCATAGGAAAACATTTACGTTTGATAGTTACTAAGAGAAACAAAGAGTCAGGTATTCACGTATGAGCCGTTCTCCAGGAAAACCGGGCTTATTGACAAAATTGTGAAAATGTTGATAATTATATGGTTAGAAAGAAGAGACTCTTGTGAACAGTTTCTGAAAATTTGAACAAATAATTCCATAAACTTACAAAGTTAAAGACTTTTTAAACCAACCACTACCGCCTACTTTATGAGTGACGTCGCTAACGTCATTATCTACGGTTTTTTTGACGTAACGTAACGTGGCATTTCAATGATCCAGAGTCTGATACATTTTTGACGTAAACTTTTAAAATTGTCGCAAATTTTATTATCATATTTTTATTTCAATAAAACGTGTCCAGTTTGTGAGTATTTACTTTCAGAGAAAAATAGCAAGTTTTTTAGTCACTTAACCCTTGTTTTCCTTGATATGAGTTCTTTTTAGAAATCCATCACCATAGCAACAACAGACTTTATTTTAACATAATTTTAAAGAAAACTTGGAGCTAATGGATTGTACTATTCTATTCAATTACTTAAATATGAAAACAAAATACACGATTTTTTTCTCATTTTTGACATTTTCTAAGTCTTATTGCATAATTACAATGCAATGTCATTAAGCCCGGTTTTCCTGGATGGACTTGATTCATTTGATGACATTGGTTGAAGTATCTTGAATTAGAGCCATATCTTTGCCACAATCCTATGTCAAAGGTTTGAGCATTTCAAGCGGATACCTAACAATAAAAAAAACATAAATATGTACATCCAGGTGCCAAATTAAAGTTCACAAAGCAAAAAATACATGGAAAAATGGACAGGAATTTTCACTTTGAAATTGCATGACACAATAATTAGAATTCTATAACACAAACATTTGATACCAAGTGATAGAAAAATCCAAGCTTGATTTGATTCAGTTCAGAAAATAATGTATAGCTAACACATTTTTGGTTGATACGCAATTTAAGAACGGCCATGAAAATTCTTGATTGATGGAATAAGCCTGGTTATCATAGTTAAATACTTTAAGTATTTTGTTTGTCAATCATAAAGAAATATAAAGGAGTATTTGACATTATTAAAAATTGACTTCATTTGTTCTTAAGAACTAAGTCTGTTAAACATTGTAGTTCCCATTGACTTAGTAGATTTTGTCATTTTCACGTTAAAAAATATCAAAACAAAATTCAAATGTTAAGTATTTTCCTATTAGAGCTATCCAAAGGTTAAATCTACTGTGGTATAGTACTGAGGTAACAGCTGCCTCATTGATATCATACAGTGGATGACAACATTCAAACTGAAAATGAATCAGTCTAAAACTGAAATAATCATGTATGGAACCAGACAACAGTTAGCTAAATTGAACATCACAAGTGTCAATGTTGGTGGGTGTGATGTAAAATGTGTGAATCAGGTTAGAGATCTTGGTGTAATCATGACCAATACACTTAACTTTGACTGCCACATTCAGAAAAAATGCCAGATAGCTCATGTGCAGCTACGGAATCTTCAAGCTATACGTAAACATCTCACACAAAAGTCTACTGAAACATTAGTGCATGGACTGGTTCATTCCCATATTGACTTATGCAATGTCTTATTCACTGAAATTCCAGCCTATCAGATGAAAAAATTACAGCGAGTCCAAAATCATGCCGCAAGAGTTGTCATGAATGTTTCTTATGACAAATCCAGTGCAGATCTACTGACAGAATTACACTGGCTTCCAGTTAAGGCCAGGGTAATGTTCAAAGTTCTGGTAATCTTATTCCGTGTCATCATGGGTACAGCTCCATCGTATCTAAAGACAATGTTTGATCCTATTCGGCAAGGGTACAGACTACGATCACAAAATGACACTTACTTTCACATCCCTAGACGGCGAATAAAATTAGCAGACAGATCTTTAGCCGTCACTGGTACAAAATGGTGGAACGATCTACCAAACTATCTCAAAGACATCAAAAGTGAAACCAGGTTCAGAGCACAATTGAAAACTTATTTGTATAGGAAGTTTCATCGGCAATGAGTGTGCTCTTTATCATATGACTAAATCTAGTTTCTAGAATCCAGGTTTTAAATTGAATGTTTTTAAGTGAATGTATATTAGTGTAAAGCGCAATAGAATATGATTTCATAATTTTTGCGCTATACAAATGACATGTATTTGTATTTGTTCAATTTTGAACCCTGAGCCATGACCTTTTAAACGAGTCTATTTGGGCGGGTAACCCGTGATTTATTGATTTCAATAGTCATGGTTTAAAGATATGCTACTTACTAATTTGTGTTATACATTATATGAATAGTCAATCCCACGCCAATCTTTATCAGCGAATGGATTACACTTTAAAAGTGCAGTCACGGCTCAATGCTCAAAATCGAATTATAATAGTCAACATTAATAAGAAAACATTAGTCTGTCTGTGTTACCATGACAAAATTGTCAAATTGGGGGGTTCGAAAGTGCTGTGCAGAACACTGTTCTGACTGTTCCTGTTCCAAGTACTTACGAACAAAATGGAACAGTTGGAACAGTGTTCTACTCCAAACGACTTACTAACAAAACGGAACAGGAACAGAACAGGAAGTAGCAGCAATAAAAATAATGTTTAATAAATAATACTAAGACAGAAAACTTTTATAGTGGCCGATATTGTTAGTTTCAGCCGTTATATTTGTGGAAGAAAAATGCCACTAGAAACTTTCCCATTGTAATAGTTCGGTCATTTCCGTTTAGTCCCGTCGACATACTATTGCCAAGGTGATCAGAATAACACAGTTCATGAAGTTTCCGGTGATATTGTTGTTGTTGTAATCACGTGACATGTTCTGTCTGCACCACCTCGTTTACGGGAACAAACGGAACATGTCCAGAACACTGTTCCGGAGTGTTCGTAATGCTGTTCCGTGTTCTGGGGCAATTTTCTGTGTCCCTCGGGCAATAATCGGTCTATAGGGGCGATTATCACACAAAGGCACTGCTCAGCCATGTATTATTCTATATTTACTACACTCGTTACGTATAAAGTTAAACGTACTGGTTACACTATCCCGGATACAAGGAAATTCATATGATATAAACTGTTGTGACGACTTAGTAAGTGGGGGGGGGGGATATCAAACAGCCAACTAATTAATATAGCGTTCATGAATTTACATGTGCATGCATCCTTTGTTAATAAATATTGCTTATTATTAAAGTACGAGCATTATATAATATGAACTAAGGCATCGCCTATATGGGTATTTAATAAATATTAGATAACCGCTAGGCTAAATTTGTAGATATAGACACGGGCCCCAGTTGCTATGCATTATCCAAGGGAGATAACACATGCATGCAATCATTGTGAATTGTAATCTTTATACAGCACACAAGTCAATCAATCAAATTGTCATAATTTGATTCCAATTCAATAAAATCAAAGACGTACCTTGTTGTACTGTAATGTAGTATTGTAGGCCTACTTTAAGATGGTTTATTTATATTCCGAATATAGATAATTTACAGCCTCCGATGTTTGTCTTTCTTCCTTATCCGCTTGGAAAATCGAAGATGTTATTACATATAAGCAACAACGTATGGACCCTCCTAGTACACAAGTTTGTCCACCACAAATAATTAATGCACCAGTCAGTTGCATCCCCAGTTCCCCCGACCACAAGGATCCATGGCGGATAGCCAGGGAGACAGCCATGTTTTTACCATCCAGCTTCCCCCGCAAGGCAGGGGAAATTTAGGATTTATTCTGCGAAAACCAATAGCCTAAAGACAATATTTACCGGTAGATGTTAGGGGAAATGCGGGAGATTTTACCATCAGCTTCCCCCGCTGGCCGTAGAAGGGCTGTTGATTTTGACAACTCAAAATTCCAGAGCGCCCTTCCCCCGGGGCTGGGGTGCTGTGGATGAAACTAACTGGTACATAAGTCTTATACACACTGACAGTAACAAAATAATCTCATAAACATTGCTTTGACAAGCTATACATTGAGACATAGAATTGTTGATTTGCATTGTTCAGTTGTTGACATGGAACGAATTGTAGCCTACTTACGTTCAAGCATCTGGTATGATCTGAGTGTTGATGTCATTGTAAAACTACGTAAAAATGTCTATTAAAGACCAATTTCCTCGGAGATCGAGTACTGTCGTGATAAATCGGCTATTTTAATGAAAATTTCATGATTCTTAAAACATCTTCCATGTGCAACGGGCGCATGGAAATCTCGCAAACGCTTGCAATGAATTGGCTAGTGACACGGTCCACGGTCATGGGGAGTAGAGGTATTTCTTACTTCCCTTTTTTTTAAAAAAATAGTTTGTTTTATTTATTACACTTTTTTTTAAAAATAATAATTACTTGAAAGAGAACGATAGGCTCAACCGTTTACAGCTTAGCTATTTTTTTATATTCCAAGGACCGTTCACCTCGGAAAACTGCCTGAAATTTTTGACCGGAAATAACTTTTTTTTGAAAGCATTAGTACCTGCTGAGACTCAACGAAGATATGTATGTCACCCGTATTACCGGTCTGGGTATTTTCAATTTAATCCCCTATTTAAAATTATGAGTTTTTGTTATGTTTTTTTTCTGAACGTTGTTCAGTTGACATTGGACGACATGAACAACTTTGTTGCGTGATTATAGATAATTGCAAAATGCGAACGAGTGAGAACGATATTATATCATAGAACTCATTAATGTATTTTCCATTAACTGATCACGGAGATAAGTTATTGCTAATCCGTTTATTTGACATAATTGTATGATTTATACTAGATTTGGACGCAGGTAACTGTATCGTTGAAAACGGATTTTTTTTTAAAATGATTATATTTTTTTTATAAATTTCTTTTTTTCCGTTTTCAACGATTTAGTTACCCATGGTTTCAGAGGCTTTAAATGCCCGGTTACTAGCTTCAGTCTCGGTGTCTAGTTCTACATGTTCAGTTTGTACATGTTTATTTTAGGTCGATTGTGAAACAAAATGTACAATAATTATAGTAATAATGATTTTATTTTACCATTTGTATTTTGTGTTTAGTATGACCTACTATTAGCCTATAAGCCATCTTATAATACATAATTACATTTTAATTTTTGTACGTAATCATTTAAATTGTCACCAATGATTACAAACACGTATAACAAATCTTACAGTTTGGGATATTTAATAGACCGCTTAGAGATTCCATACATTTGAGTTTTAAACATACATTGAAACACGCACTTCAAATTTATACTGACTTGGAAAGGAAGAGTACTCACCAACAATGCTCATAGGATCCGCTACGGAGGTTACATACAAGTCAGAAATTGCTAAATTCACAATAAAGACAGTCTCTACTTCGCGTAATTTCTTTGTTGTCGCTACAGCAACAAGAATAAGAAGATTTCCACATGTTCCAACCACGGAAGCTAGTACCAATACCAACAATGTGGACACGTACACAAGTGTGCTTGTTCCATTGTAATCATTCTGTCCACTGATCACTCCAGTCAGGGATATGTTGCATTCACCGCAGTCCGGCAAACCGGTTTGGTTAACCTCATTCATTTATGTTTCAAATATTCCACACGGCCCTGTTCTGGTTAATTCCTACCAATTATATCTCTAAAGCTTCATATTCGATGTCGTCTAGTAAATGAATTGCTGTTGATTCCAGAAATATATTTGTTTGTATAAACAATTAAAATAGTTGTAACGCTGATTACAGAACTATCGAAGAAGTGTTGTGTACAATAGTTATGATGAAACTAATGCAAATCATCTTTACTCAGGAGAGACTATTGGAAACTAAGATTATGACACTCCTGCATATACAGATATACATGTAGACAGACACGTAGAGAGTTGGTAATCATTTCATCATCACGGGTTTACACTAATGCATTCATGAGTCTGTTGTTTCTTGTTTGTTCAGAATTAGTGTGATAAGCATAATTAATTAATTATTAGCTAAAAAATAAATACGACGGTGACGTCAAAGTAGCTTTGTTTATTCTAATACAAAACAGATCAGTAAATTTTTGAATTGGTATCGTGCAAGTTGGACCCATCGGTAACGAACATCTAGGCATTTGAACTGTGCGTAAATTGAATTTTTTCCTAGTCACCGATAGCACCGTTATAAACCCTAAAGAGAAGGGGGCTAAACATAACGGGGCTATCGAGGAAAGGGGAAATAATTACAGTTGAAACCAAAATGCATGTGATTAAAAGGCCGCACAAGCACCCTTTGACATTTCAACTTCCCCTAGTCATTGGGCTACCTATGGAAACACACACTCGTGTCTCCCTGGGGAGACTATTTCTCTCCTGTTGTGTGGCAGCCAACATCGATCTGCGTTGAAAACGAAAAAAAAACGAAAAAAAATTTTTTTTGAAAATTTATATTTTTCTATCAAGGTCAATTTGTACAGAAATCCACGAGCCGGTTCGAGAGGTGCAGTTTGTTTTTGATAAAAAAACGGCTTTATGCATACCAATTATCTATAAAAGGATATGTGTTTACACAAACAATGTTATGGGATGAATGTAAGCCAAAAATTAACTATATCATAAAATCCATTGCTTAAAGGTTTACTTTAACTGTCGTTGGTGTAACACGCTGTGTGAGACGGCCATATTATATGGATTTGTGTTGATTGCACCATATGAATCGGCTGTGAAACAGTATCTACATTTTATAGTATAACTTTTTAACTATTTGATCAATTCTATTAAGATCTGGCATATAACTACTTTAAACATTGCTGTATATGAATATAATTAGATTATGGAGATATTGATAGTCAAATTTTGATTTTGATTGATTGAAATTCTGGTTCATCTAGAACAAATAAACCTTTATAGAAAAATATAAATTTTCAAAAAAAAAATTTTTTCGTTTTTTTTTCCTTTTCAACGATACAGTTACCTGTGGTCCTCACAGGTACCATTTTACACTATGGTGGAGTGGAGCTGTGGGTCTTGCTCAGAGAAATTAATCAGTGGTCCAGAGAGGGGTCGAACACGGGACCCGAAGGGCGCGCCCTACCTCTAGGCCTACGCTCCCCACAACTCCACAGACGATGATAGCCAACTCGTTCTTCTACGCTTACGATCGCTGGACCTATTCTAACCTGTCTGACACGAATTTGTCAAGCAACTCATCCAGTATCCCCATAAATCGCATTTTGAATATTTGTTCGGTCAGACTAAACAAATAAGTCCTGGATTGCGTTCGCGAGAATGATTCCTTTACGTTCACTAGATAGGAACGGTCAGGTGTGTATCGCTGGCGTACGTAGACTTCCGCGAACGTTTGCACGTGCTTGACTTAGTTTGACCTCGGGTAGACCCTAACCGCACCTGACAACGTTTGACAATGTGGGCTTATAAATTTTCTTCCGATTGCACACGACATTTTGCAAACGCAGGTTCATGTATATGCTTCGGTCAATGACTTCGTCTGGCTTCAAATGACGTATTGAAGAGTATTGAACATAGTTAATTATTTATGGGAACATTGTGGAAATGTTGCCTACGCAAACTTATTTGCGTTGTTATTGCCATAATTGCAAATGGGTTGCTGTCCTTGCGCCTGGGACCATTAACTTGCGTACAGTTGTTTGGGGTATAGCGGATCACTGTTAATAACGGATCAGTATCAGAAACGCGAAGAAATTTAATAACTTCCAGGGAAAATCATAAATATTTGATGATTGATCTTAAAGATTGAACCCCTTCGACGCTTTGTCATAATATTTGTGTACAAATTACAGCTTTAATAACGAGTTAATTTCAAGGGTGTAATTGACACGCATGATGAAGCCGAAAAAAACATGCTCGAGGAAAACGGTACACAGAGAATTGGCCTTACTTATCATAGATAATTTACAACTGTATCAGGAAAAAATATGTAAACATGTTGATTGTATTATCTATAATTTGTCTATAACAATTAAATTAATATTTATATTGATACAAATATTGGTAAATTGGGTTCAAAGGTACCGCGTCGATTTGTGTATAGCGGATCACTCAATTGAAAAGGTGCATTTAGCTATGTAGATATTATTGTTTTGTATTTAGTCTGCAATTATTTGTCTATTTTTATGACCCAGTGACCGGTATATACAAATACAAAATAAACAGTTGATACTTTTATCAAGTTACGTAACATTCGTGTATATTAATCCTGTACTAATCCATTGGTATTTTAACTATTTTTCATTAATTTGCTCAGTTTCGTATTCCGTATACCTTGTTATAGTTTACCCTACTTCTTTGTCCAATCAAAAGCCTGGGATTTTCAAAATTTTGGACCACTTATTCATTTATTTGTGCAATACACATAATAACTATGGTGAGCGGTGGCCTAGAGGTAGGGCGCGCGCTTCGGGATCGAGAGGTCCCGGGTTCGACCCCCCTCTGGACCACTGGTTAAAATCTCTGAGCAAGACCCACAGCTCCACTCCACCATGGTGTAAAATGGTACCTGTGAGGGCAGTGTCTATCCTGGGCGCCGCAGATCGATGTTGGCTGCCACACCACAGGAGAGAAATAGTCTCCCCAGGGAGACACGAGTGTAGGTTTCCATATGTAGCCCAATGACCAGGGGAGTTAAAATGTCAAAGGGTGCTTGAGCGGCCTTACAGCTGAAAAGAGCCCTAGAAAATTGGTAACTTAACTTAACTTTTTTAACTATTAGCAAATCCATTTATTATGACAATTTGGCTGTTTCCTAATATGGAAAACTAGACCCACCTAGCGCTCCCTTGCTCTAATTTGTTTATAAATCTTATATATGATCTATAACCTATACGTGTTGGTAAGTCATGACCGAGTGATGTGTCAAACATTTGCAACATTTTTATTTTGAAAAAAAGCATATCCTCGTAATCAGCCATTATGTCGTTAGTGATCCGTTATACCCTCAACAACTGTACAATATGACAAGAGTTCAGTTATATATTGCATGCTGGGGAATGTTCGCTTATGCCAACGCATTCATTGCGTTGGATGCCCGTTGACATCCGTTAGATGAATATTTAGCTAATCTCACCTATATACGACTGGAGCGTTTCAGCAGACGACCAGATGTATAGTGCGTTAGCGACTAAGCTGGACCCCCATAAAGCTTAAATATCTTAAAAAGTAATTATGCAATTTTATTGAAATTTGGCAGAGTTAACTTAAATACCTTTACCAACTCTGTGTTTAAATTTCAGATTTTTTTACTGTCTAATTAATGTTTTTCCCATTGGGTCTAATGTATTATTTTTGGTATTTTAATCAACAAATAGACAGGGAGTAAAATAAGCTATTACGATGAGCTAGTTAAGATTATGCTATTGTATTATGTAACAACTATAACGGTATAATTTTATAACTTTGACTTACATTTGTCCGATCATCAATGTTTATATAGTTGAGGCCCATCTTCTGATTGGAAGGATCATTTATACAAACAAGAAATACATTGTTTTTCTTGCAAATATTGCTACGAAGTTGCTTCAGTTATACAAATTAAGATAAACGTTCGTGTATGGGCCTCATTATATATTTTCAACAGTCACTGGTGTGTGACTAAATGTACAGTTATACTGGACCAAATTGCTGACCTTTGCTGTTCCGGTCACTTCCAATACCCATACGTATTTACCCTGTTTTAGACTCAAAATTTTGCATTAGGTGTCTATGCAAAGTACACTTTTCTGTGGACCGACAATTCCGTTTTATTTTATGAGAGTTGGTAAGGGTGTTTTACGAAGACATACCCATTTTTGTTCTAATCGGCATTGTACTTTTTAAGATATTAAAGGTTTATGGGGGTCCAGCTTAGTCGCTAACGCACTATAAACAAAATTTAACCTTGAGAAAACTTTGTAAAACCTCAATCAACGTCCAGTAACGTTACAAAGCGGGTACAAACTTAAGATAACAAACACAGAGCGATTTCTTCGAAAGTTTGCATGCGTATGCAAAAGTCAGCCACGTAATGCCACACAATTAGGCGTTAATATTTATCAAGAGGTCATTGTGATATTCACAGTTTTAATAAGGATGGTAATGACATATAATAGTTTGACCCGCCTTGTAGACTATTGGTATTGCATGGTTTCTATGACAACGCTTTGTATGAGCATCATCAACAACAACGAAAGTATGTTGTACTGCCAGTATATAGAGCATACATTGCTACATGCATATGAAACACATTTCATTAAATTGTAATTGTTAAGTAAGAGGTTATGAGAGAAGTCCTATTATTTCTGGAACACTCCTCTTACAACTTACACCCATGATTGGTGTTCTGTTTAACCACATGTTGTATGGTGTAATACCTAGGTAAATAAAGGTCTGTTTTGTAACGTTTATTTCTTCTACAAATTAATGCCAAAACTGTCAACGAATACGACGTTCGTCGGCGTTCATAAGGGAGCATCGGCTTTTCTAAACGTTTAGTAACTTTTACAAGCGGAATCATGTTTTGTCAAAACGTTGGTCGCAACGCCATGGTGTGAACCCCCAGTACATACAGTCGCCGCGAGTCTGTGGAGGCTAAAGATTAAAAGGTGAGTGGCTGGATACAAGTACTGGCAGTAAGAACAAACATGTCGCTGGCTTAGAATGAAAAGGTCGTAAGTACAAATACTCGATATTTTGAGAGAACAAGAAAAAACGGTATGTAGACTGTTCTTTACTTATGGTAAAGCGAGCTGATTCAACTTCAGTTTGATCAACATGACAAGTTCCGATTTACGTGAAAATAGACTCATAAGAAGCGCCATGTGATGCTGAGTTTAAATATGTAGTATTCTAAGCATGTTATGTAGTTAATAGCCTATAAAGTGACTGTGTGTAACTGGTCGATAGTAGAACGGACACTGAATAAATAGTCCAAGTAGTTGTGTGGAGGCTGAATACACAGCTGAGACAAGCGAATGTTGATTAGAAAGCTAGCTATACACAACTGAACAAAAATAAATCGCTTATTACGATCCGGGTATTGCAAATGATGTATTGGACAACGTAACATATTTTATTGGAACACGTTTGAATGTTTGTATGCCTACATTGCAATTGGTTCTTTGGACTTTCAATTGAAATTTCAAAAGATGTACTAAACATTTTAAGTTATCTAGCAAGGCCATTACACTGACTCTAAGAAACGTAATTTGCTAAAGGTTGACGAAGTCGTTTGTTCCAGCAACATGTCGTTGTAACGAATACATGCATGTCAGTACGCTGAAATGGTACAAAGTTTTAAAATTTGTCTCAATAAAATGATGTTAAGATATGAATATGTCCGAATATTGGGTGCCTGTCAGGGGGCGGTGGTGAATTAGACATGGAGGCAATGCTTACAGTCTAAATCCCGTGGATGGTGCACGCAACCATGTACTTATTCCCGGGTCTTGGAACCGGGCCAAAGTCTATTCCCCGGGACGCGGAGTCGATAAGGTTGTCAAAGTCCCGTCTTTTGGAAAGATTCGTCTGTCTAAATCCCACTGTATCCCCCACCCCGGGACGGGCATACGGCCATACTAAATAGTATTTTCGTTTAGCGTACACTCTGAGACAAAAACAAATCATAAAAACTTTCACCCTCATCATTATATGGCTAACAAATATAGCTTTCAAGCATTGACAATCATAATAGTTTACTTAAAACTTGTTTGTGGGAAACCAACTGCTGTGTAGGGATTGGGGACACGATGGTGAATAAGAAGGATAAGTATGAAAGCAATATTCCAATGAATTTTGGAGATAAAAGAGGATACAAATTGTGTTGTTTTGTTCTTTTCCAAGGTGGCCAAACCTCTCCGTCCTCGGACGCTAAAGGAGAAACGGTTTGGTACGGCCTAATATTGACTGGTGCATTGTATCGGTACCTGAATGTATACTCTTTTAAGAACTCAAAGGACAGAATAAATTATGCTTCTTCAAACCATATAGACGAAAATACATTAAACGATATTATTACCAAAATCCTAGCATGTTTAAATGTTTAGAATTGCTTAACATCACAACTGAAACTATCCTTATAAACCTATGTAAGTATATGTTTTATGCATACCGAAAACGGTCAGAAATTCAAAATGAAAACCAGTAACACTTATGTTGTAAATCAATAATTAATATTGTCATAATTGTCCATTCTCCTATACTAACAAATATTTATATAATATCTGCCATCTGCGTAATTTTGTTATATGTGATCATGTATATATGTATATATGTTACTTTGTATAAACTGCTTGTATGTGATGAGGTGCTGAACGCACAAATCCAATAAACTTCTGTTCTGATCTGTTCAGGGGCCTTATTCACCAACGTTGTAAGTCTAAAAATCAGACTTAGACTTAAAAATGTCATAATTCATAATCACTGGCATTTCTTTGAAAATAGACTAAACTATATGAAATTTTACCTGATTATTTGTTGTTACCCACTTAACATGTCTACCCAATTTTACTAAAATCGGTACATTTATAACAACATGAGAGCGAATAGAGCATTTAGCAATATAAAGTCTAAGTCTGAGTTATAGACTTATACCGTTGGTGAATAAGGGCCCTGTTCTTCTTCAAACCATATGATAATGATTTGTTATAAATATCAGTCCATGTACAGAGTGTACTAGTATTTTTTCCAGGAAACTCCTAAGGTGCTAAAATACCTAGTGATGTATGAGTCGCGATATGTTTCCTACGAGGGTTTGTAGAATTTCACAAAGGCTAAGTACTGACCACCTTTGACAGATAGTTTTCAGATAATTAAAAAAAAAACACATATAATGTCATTATATCGTTGGCTCAGAATGAGGTGGTCGTAAGTACAAATTCAATATTTTGAGAAAACAAGAAAACTACTATTTACTTATGGAAAAAAATCAACTTTTTGAACTTCAGTTTGGTCAACATGACAGGTTCATAAGATAAAATAGGCTCATAAGAAGCTCATTGTTATGAAGATTTCAAATATGCATGGTTCTTATAAGGTAGTACTTACGACCTTCTCATTCTAAGCCAGCGATATGTGAACACTTATGTTCGCGTGTGGCTTAGAGTATTAAATGGACTGCAAGAAATTGAAACTTTTTCATTCATTTATTCATATAATGTTTTGTTTCATTTAACAATCACACATTTGGTGAATAAATCAATATTGTAAAATAATGGTGCCAATAACTAGCTCTATCGGTATTGATATGGAAAGCAACAATGAATCGACCATATATAAGTGCATCGTATAATTGCTTTATAGTGGCCAATAAATTAATACTGAGTTTTTATTGTTAAATCTGACATCGGAAGTGTTACATTGTATGCGCTTGATAACCTTCGACAAACAAAGGGGCGGTGCGTTGACTGCGTTCTTTACAAATTGACCGGGGTTCTCCCAAGTTGAAGCAAATCTAGCAAATCCATTGAATAATCAAGCATGTACAACATTTCCGATTTTTTTTCAATTGTTTTCATTGTTCAAAACGAGTCTCATTTTGCAATGGGCGTGTGTCTAAAACATGGTATACAGAAACATTTTCGATTGGGTTTGGTTACACCCTTGTTCCAGTCTCCTTCACGAAACAGCCCAGTCGAAAAGGTTAAACGTATACCTTAAAATAACAGTCAATGTATGCATGCAGCTAATGTCATAGAAATCCGACAATTATCGCCTCGAGCATGTTCCTGGTGGATGAAATTACACGTCAAACGGGTTAATTCTAGTTTTTTCCACATCCATGTTTAGGCATTTCCTTGGACAGTTTGACCATACCGACAATGTCCAGGTTTTCTAGATGAATAATGCATTCATTTACAGGTTGATGATGCAGAGTGAAGAATCGTTTCTTTTTGTATAAACGAATTCTCAGATATGATGTATGCGCAGCGAAAAGGTCAAGTTTATTAAAATAAATATATTTGTTTAGAAGAGTTGGTTCACCGTGTATAACCTTGATCGGCTGGGTATGTTTTTGTCGTTGGTCGGATAAGGATACCACAAGAACGTAATATTTTTTCCTCCGCTTGGAATTTCGAAAATATATGCTATTTAGGGATGACAAAGTGATTTTGAGTCGTTTTGTTATGATTAGATACTGTATCGAGAAACTGATTACCGTCGAATTGTTCGTGTTACTGTTCCTTTGACACAAGCGTTGATGTGACTGTAAAACGTTTTTGTAACTTGCACGTAGTGAATTCTTTAGTCCATTAGTCCGATCTCTTTTTATTAAACATTCCGTTTGAGTTATACTGATTATATCAGGTTCCGAATTATTGTGTCGTATTGGTTCAGTAACATCCTTTTTAAGCACGGGTGGTGTATAGTAGTCATTCTGCATTGTCGTCTGCACCATGTTCCGCATAACGGATGGTTCACTATGCGCTTCCGGTGGACAAGTATCTGTTGAATCACTAACATCTGTAGGTGACATAGATTGTGACATAAACTGCGGTCTCTCCTTCATGCGACACGCTTCATCTTGATGCAAGTCCGTCGAAAGTGATTGACACTTAAACATAGCTTTACTTGAATATACCACAGGCAACTGTAACATCCATTTATCTAACATACCTGGGGTTGAGGAAGAATTATTATCGAATGCATTGTCTTCTAGGTAAGAAGAACACAGGGATCTGTTACTATGCTGATGACTGTAGGATTTACTTACATCGTCGTAGGATATTCGTCGACTTGGGTCATCCATACACGTATCACTACGCGGCGAATCACAAGAATACTTTTTCTGGAACTTCTTTCTTAATGCTTCCCTGGTGAGTCTCTTTTCCAACAGTCTGTTCCTCAAACCACCCACTGCATCGTCACCGACCTCTTTCATGTCGTGCAGAAATGAAGAAATTGTTGGTATAGTGTCTGACAGTAAACTACCGAATGACTGCGCCAAATCCGTCAACATTGAATCTGCATTAAATGGAAAGATACCACCGGAAGTTGCCATACTGGATGCAGAACTTTCAGACGCTGTCTTCCCGGACGCTTGATCCACCAAACTTTGAAGGCGAGTTCGAAAATTGCCCTTTTCTGTCATTTTAGCGTATTTCCAATTTCTTATGTCTGAGCTGTCTTTCTTGTAGACTCCGTAAACACAAACTGATGTATATTTCTCAGCAAGTAGCCGTTAATATAGCCGTCATGTGTCTGAGTATACAAGTGCTAATGAAAGACGTAAGGGACAGTCGCTCCTAGATCAAAAGCCATACATGTATTACAAGAAGTCAAAAGATCACATAATTATCACAGTATCAAAATTGTTAAAAACAATTTACAAATGTAATTACATTGCGTATATGGATGTGTGCGATATTTGAAAACAAGGCGTTCAATCAGATCTAAAGGTTCCATTGCCCTTACATGATCTATTATTGTCATGCATATTGACCATCAGCGCATAAATGTCAACGCATACATTGTACAGTTCTCAGAAGTTCCCCTTGTTACATTCACATGTTGGGTGTTCCGTTTGGACAAACTAAACATTTACTCTGTCTTCAATGCGACTTTGAAAACACGATGGTACGCTGATGAAATCGCCATATGACAGCGTGGATTGTGACAGTTAGTTATCGTCATCGTACCATCCGATATCTTTGTTTCACCATCGCACCATCGTTGTTTACCATCGCACCATCGTTGTTTACCATCGCACCATCGTTGTTTACCATCGCACCATCGTTGTTTACCATCGCTGTTTACCATCGCACCATCGTTGTTTACCATCGTACCATCGTTGTTTACCATCGCACCATCGTTGTTTTACCATCGCACCACCGTTGTTTACCATCGTACCATCGTTGTTTACCATCGTACCATCGTTGTTCACCATCGCACCATCGTTGTTTCACCATCGTACCATCGTTGTTTACCATCGTACCATCGTTGTTTACCATCGCACCATCGTTGTTTCACCATCGTACCATCGTTGTTTCACCATCGTACCATCGTTGTTTACCATCGTACCATCGTTGTATACCATCGCACCATCGTTGTTTCACCATCGTACCATCGTTGTTTACCATCGTACCATCGTTGTTCACCATCGCACCATCGTTGTTTCACCATCGTACCATCGTTGTTTACCATCGTACCATCGTTGTTTACCATCGCACCATCGTTGTTTCACCATCGCACCATCGTTGTTTACCATCGTACCATCGTTGTTTACCATCGTACCATCGTTGTTTCACCATCGTACCATCGTTGTTAACCATCGTACCATCGTTGTTTACCATCGCACCATCGTTGTTTAACCATCGCACCATCCTTGTTTACCATCGTACCATCGTTGTTTACCATCGTACCATCGTTGTTTACCATCGCACCATCGTTGTTTCACCATCGCATCATCGTTGTTTCACCATCAAACATCGTTGTTTTACAATTGTAACAACGTTGTTTTACCATCATAACATTGTTGTTTAACCATCATAACATTGTTGTTTAACCATTATAGCATAAAAACGGTGATTTTGCTCATATTTAAAAGGGAAAAGAAAGGTACGTTAATGTAAAGATTATCGCGCGCACGCGCTGTTGGTGTTCAGTTTTAAGTATAGTCATTTCAGGACCCAGCCGACGAAAATAAATAATTTACAGCGTTATTTGAACTATAATTAACATTCTAATTCACATTCTAGTTGTAACTACTTATCAGTTTTCTATTATAGTTCAATAATAAACGTAAACTAACCCCCAATGTCACTGTTTTCTTGGTATTTGCCGATACCGGAAGTCGACGCTCATAACAAAAACTTGTATGTGACATAACGTTTGCTAAGCGACGTCGTGTTTGTTTTCCCGACGTCGCCCAAAATGTCCCGCCAAAACGTCATAATTTTGAAAAACATATGTGCTGTTTTTTATGCCTAACGGGCATTGGCACCAACCGTACACCGTAGTTTTACCATCATAACATCGTTGTTTAACTATCATTCCAGGCATTGTGGTTGTGATAATATCGTACCACCGCTGTTTCGCCATCGTACCATCCTTGTTTCGCCATCATGTCATCGTTGTTTCACCACCGTACCATCGTTGTTTCACAATCGTACCATCGTTGTTTCACCATCATGTCATCGTTGTTTCACAATCGTACCATCATTGTTTCACCATCGTACCATCGTTGTTTCATCATCATGTCATCGTTGTTTCACAATCGTACCATCATTGTTTCACCATCGTACCATCGTTGTTTCACAATCGTACCATCATTGTTTCACCACCGTACCATCATTGTTTCACCACCGTACCATCGTTGTTTCACCATCGTACCATCCTTATTTGTGAAATATGGTGCATGAAACAAGACCCAACAGTTCCTGTATGTGAAACATGGTGTATAACACATGACCTAACAGTTCCTGTATGTGACACTTGGTGCATGACACAAGGCCCAACAGTTCCTGTATGTGAAACTTGGTGCATGACACGAGGCCCAACAGTTCCTATATGTGAAATGTGGTGTATGGCACAAGACACAACAGTTCCTATATGTGAAATGTGGTGTATGGCACAAGACACAACAGTTCCTGTATGTGAAACTTGGTGTATGGCACAAGACACAACAGTTCCTATATGTGAAATGTGGTGTATGGCACAAGACACAACAGTTCCTGTATGTGAAACTTGATGTATGGCACAAGACACAACAGTTCCTATATGTGAAATGTGGTGTATGGCACAAGACACAACAGTTCCTATATGTGAAATGTGGTGTATGGCACAAGACACAACAGTTCCTGTATGTGAAACTTGGTGTATGGCACAAGACACAACAGTTCCTGTATGTGAAACTTGGTGTATGGCACAAGACACAACAGTTCCTGTATGTGAAACTTGGTGTATGGCACAAGACACAACAGTTCCTGTATGTGAAACTTGGTGTATGGCACAAGACACAACAGTTCCTGTATGTGAAACTTGGTGTATGGCACAAGACACAACAGTTCCTATATGTGAAACTTGGTGTATGGCACAAGACACAACAGTTCATATATGTAAAACTTGGTGTATGGCACAAGACCTAACAGTTCCTGTATGTGACATGGTGTATGACACAAGACCCAACAGTTCATGTATGTGAAATATGGTATATGACACAAGACCCAACAGTTCCTGTATGTGACATGGTGTATGACACAAGACCCAACAGTTCATGTATGTGAAATATGGTATATGACACAAGACCCAACAGTTCCTGTAAGTGAAATATGGTATATGACACAAGACCGAACAGTTCATGTATGTGAAATATGGTGTATTGGTATATGACACAAGACCCAACAGTTCCTGTATGTGAAATATGGTGCATGACACACGACCCAACAGTTCCTGTATGTGAAATATGGTATATGACACAAGACCGAACAGTTCCTGTATGTGAAATATGGTGCATGACACACGACCCAACAGTTCCTGTAAGTGAAATATGGTATATGACACAAGACCGAACAGTTCCTGTATGTGAAATATGGTGTATTGGTATATGACACAAGACCGAACAGTTCCTGTATGTGAAATATGGTGCATGACACACGACCCAACAGTTCCTGTATGTGAAATATGGTATATGACACAAGACCGAACAGTTCCTGTATGTGAAATATGGTGTATTGGTATATGACACAAGGCCAAACATGGTCATTTGTCAATATGTTAGTATGGTATAAAACAGTATATAACTACATGTAGACAGGTTTAGTTTCATAGTTTTATTTTTCATCCATTGACAGTGCATACATTAGTTTCTATACATTTTCATTGAATGGATTATAACAAGACAAACTCCATTGTTTTCAGGTGCTTATGTCTTGTGTATATAAACCAAATATTCATAGAAAACATGACAAACTCATTTTCGATGCATGTAATGCGTTATAATGGCATGTTACATACAAAGTATCATGCAATAATTGTGGACACAGAAAGCGTACCATACCAGCATTTGCGTTTGATCGAAACATGTGTGTTTGATCAAACATCCAATCAAAACATGTCTGTATTAGCATTAAATGATCTATCACCAAACAAGCACATGTAAAATAATAACCACCGTTTCAGTCTAGTTTTTTCTTTGTCTCTTTGCTTTGTCTTGATATTGAAAGGTTGATAAATGAGGCATCTATTAACACAAATCCATATGTTGCAACAGTCGTGGTTAAGCAATATAAAATGTGTTAACAGATCGTGTATCATACCCTTGATATATTATGTGATTACAAATTAGTTACATATTGTAAGTCTGCATGAACATACATTGGGCTTATATTGCATCTATCATTCCTACCAGTAAATGATTGACTTGATAGAGTTCTGCATGTTTGATCAGATTGTAAGTCTGCATGTACCTATTATCATTATCTTGAGAAAATATCATGTGATATATCAAATGTTTAGTATCGATACTAATATCGCAGCTATCAATCTGACTGGTACATTACCCTAATACAGTCCTTTCAAAGTTAAATGAGAAAGGTTGGTAAACATTAGTATGTCAGTCAGGTAAACTATGTTTATCTAAGTTTAACTGGGTACACCTGAGTTAACAGTAATCCCCATTATTCTTTCGAATGGAATAGTTCTCTCATTAGTATTACTTACTGAATTTACTTTACCATCCCCTCGCTTCAAACACAATGGCTACCAGAGATCATGGCCAGCATGTTTCTTATATTTATGCTGTTGAAATGTTAATGACATGTTGTGGTAAGACCCGACACATTCAGTACATGGTCTGTTTCAAATGTAGAGACATATAGGTTATCTTTGAAGGTCTTCATGGCTTAGACAAGTCTTAAAAGCACAAGTTATTGACCAAGCCTTTGCCAAGTTCATTACAAAAATCAGATAAGTTTTTATTTTCACATTACTATAGCAACTGGAGAATAAATGTAGGAAACATCAAGTCAGCAGTCTTTTCACACTGAGAAGTTGATGACCTTGCAAGTTTGTTACATATATTGGAGAACATTGTTCTGTGATTTGTTACATATATTGGAGAACATTGTTCTGTGATTTGTTACATATATTGGAGAACATCGTTCTGTGATTTGTTCTCACAAGGAACATCACATCATATTTATACAATAACAACAATGCCCCATCATAAAATATGTAGCTATCTTGGTCCATACACATGTACACAGACTGTTTTTGATGTATAAGCATAAAGTTGCAAAGTACACAGACTGTTTCTTATGTCAGGTCAAATACCATGCACATTATTGTTACTAGGATAATAATGGTCACCTTATAAAACTGATATTATAAGTTGGAACTATTAAATGTGATAACTTTTAAAGACTTTATAATAACTGTCGAAGACAGAACACTTATTTCTGGTCTTTCATAGCCAATTTCTAAGGCAACAGTCAGCACATTCCAAAAATACCCATGCCTAACTGTTATATCAAGCACAGACATAACATAGCCGGTATTTAATAAATATAATAATAGTCGCTGGCCAAGACGGTAAACTGACTGTTTCTGGTTTGATAGCAGATATAGACCACACACTCAGTGTATCTATCAATAACTTGTAGCAAGACCATACAAATCAACACCACAAAAAATGAGCACAAAATTTATTAGTCATTATAATTATTTTAGCTTGTGCTATCTACGTCCCCTTCTCTTCATTGCAGCTGTACATTGTGGACAATACCATTTGCCTTTTGGTGCTTGAGTTAGACCTACACATCCATAATGAAACCATTCTATAGGACACTGAAAGTAAATAACAATAACATGTATAATAATAATGATAAAGACTTTATTTATAGTGGAATCATAGTGAGGCGTTTGCCCAATTTTCCCTACGAGCCTCTGTCAGTCAGTAAGGATATATCCACAGATCCATATTGACAGCCCTATGGGTGATACTAGGGTATTATATCCATACCTGCCAAGCACTCATATTAAAGCCGAGTTACTCCTATTTTCATTGTTAATTTCTGGCTTTCCAAGTTCACCGTACATTTGATTCATTTTATGATCTTCTGTCCCATATTTATAACCACTAGAAATAATACATTCCTTGTTTGTGCATCTAAATCCCTTTTAAATCACATTTAAGTGCATCTTGTGACATATTTTGCTTGATCACTCCTATTTTGGATTTAACTAGCTTGGCAGGTATGTGTTTAACACTACATGTATTGATAGATATAAGGAGAAAACATTTAATCCCCAATCACCCATTCACAAGCATAAATATAACTCCAGGGATGACAATAAAGTGACCATATCAGACAGGGTTGGCACAAAACAACCTGCCCTTTAAACTATCTTTATGTCTTTTATCTGTCTATCTACGGTAAGTCAGTGAACTGTAACGAACTGAAACATTGGATCACAATGACGTCTTCAACAACAACAACACGTCCGCCAAAACAAACATTGCCAATATCAGTCCTCTCATGTTATATTGATAAACAATGCTGATGCAGCAAGAATTTCACCTGACTTCACACACAAGTGTATTTTCTTAAGAAAATAAAAATACAATACATGTATGGCATGTTAATTTAACAGTAAACAGTAATGTAGGGATAGGACATTGCCATGGGAACATAAACATTTCATTCGATTGATCAAAATCATATGTTAACTTATGTTTCATTAAATGATAACTAGAGCTATCACAAAAGTGATGAATCATACCCCCGCAGCACCGCCTTGACACAGGAATATTATTTAAAATTATAGTCTAAACAACACATTTGATGGAAATCTGCTGCTATACAGATTGAAAAACACCATGATTGAAATTTCATGACCTTGTACCAAGCAATTTTAAAATCCAGTAAGAAATGACAAAGTTAGAGAGCGGACACGATTTGCATGACTATATAACCTTTGACCTCTAAGTGTGACCTTGACCTTTGAGATAGGGACCTGGGTCTTGCGCATGACACACCATCTTGATGTGGTGAACATTTGTGCCAAGCAATTTTAAAACCCAGTAAGAAATGACAAAGTTACAGAGCGGACACGATGCTAACGTAACCACAGACCAACATGGTGACTCCAGTATACCCCCTTCAAACTTTGTTTGCGGGGGTATAACAAGATGCCAAAATGTCACAAAATATGCCCGTCTTGGTTGTGCTAGTGACAAAAAATATTGATTATGAAATAAAAGCCCATATTATATCAAAACATTTTTGAAAAAATCATCTTTAAACTAATCTTTATAATCATAATGTTTACAATTGTTGTCACCAAGTTTGAAGAAGATCGGACGAAAACTGTTTGAGTTAGGAGAAAACTGCTAGAGTACGAGTACAGACAAGGCTAATTTCACATTTTTTGGGTAAATGAAGGACCATAACTCAAGAAGACCTGGACCGATATGACCTATATTCGAACTTGACCTAGATATTACACCCATAAGCATTGTCAGCAAGTTTGAAGATGATCGGACAAAAACTGTTTCAGTTAGAGTACTGACAAATTACTGGCCGCCGCCGAACGCCCACCAAGGGTGTTCACATAATACGTCCCGTTTTTCAACGGGCATTAAAAATCAGAACCAAAATCAGCATTGAGGCTATATAGTCAGCTTGCAATACAGACCTGGTAATTATCAAGCAGACCCAATCCTGAAAATCCTGGTTTCAAAGTCTGAAATTCCACTTTTAAAAACAGACAAAGAAGGAAGTTTCAGGATTCAAAACCTGAAATCAGACACAAGCCTGAACAAGATGTGTTCCATAAGTACTTATGCACCCTGGTGACTGTGACCTTTGACCTAGTGACCTCAAAACAGGGGGGGGGGTAGAAGGTCTCAATGAGATGCATGCACACATGAAGTTTGTTGAACCTAGGCCAAATGTTTTTATTTTATGAGCATGGTATAAGTTTTTGGACAGACAGACCAAAAACGATATACCCCAAATGCGGGGGCATAAAAATACCAGGCCTGTTGAAGACAGAGAAGAACCTTAAATCACTCACATCATCATTGTCACATCCAACCATTTCACCGTACGATACTTGATTACATAGACAATATCTCGCTTCATTCGGGTCATCTTGCCAGTTTACTGTTTCACCATGTTCATCAACAATCTGTAACTCGTTAGTCGGTTCTGGTGTTGTAGTTATATCGACACCAGTGAGCTGTTGGGATAAAGCTGACATAACGTGTTGTTGCTGCTGTTGTTGTTGTTGTTGTTTCTGTCGCTGGGCTTGTTCTTGTGCTTGCTGAGCTTGAAGTAAAGCTGCAGCTTTCGATGTTTGCCTGCAAACAAACATGTGCATGTATATATTCAATATGTACATTAAGTGAGACAAGAAGATTCAATTGATTAGATATCTATTCACTAGATCAGAGTGCTAAGATATACTATTACTGTAAAATCATTTAATTTCGTTGGGACTAAATTTCGTGGTTTTGGTAAAAAAGACAATTTCGTTGGGACTTGAATTCCTGGATTTTGCATTTCAGTTAATAAAACAGGATCAAAATTAATGTTCGTTGGGATTAAAGTTTGTGGTTGAGGTGAACAAAGAAATCCACGAAATTTAATCCCCCATGAAAATTAAAGATTTTACAGTACAGTCGTTTCGGGTAATTCTGCGCATCGGGTAATTCTGCGCACCTTAACTTTCTATTTCTTACAGACTTTGCTGGGTCGTTTTTCTTCGGTCTTCCAGTGTTTTTGTAGATGTATGTTACTTATGTAAGGTTTTATAATCATTTCAACGAAATCGGAAAAGTATTTCCACGAAAATTTGACCAAAATGAGTGTCAACGGCGATTTTCGTTAAATTGACTTACCACGTGACACATAATTTGAATAAAAGCACATTTGTCATGGATGATGACTTTTCATTTTTTGTCAACATTGTCTTAATGACTTATTCTTTCGATACTGTGATAAATTTCTTGTGAAACAAATCTTTGAAACGGACTATACAAAAAAAACAATTCCACCTGCGCAGAATTAGCCGAAAAAATTTACGTCATGAAAACGGCAGCCATCTTGTTTTGTGACCACATTTGACCTAGTTTAGCGAAGGTATGGTGTTTTGAATTGTGTTACATTTGTCAATGAAGGTTGTTTCTATCCAAACAGCACCATTATTTATTCTAAAAATAAAATAATCTCAAATGTAGAAAGCCAATACCCGTTAGGTGCGCAGAATTACCCGACAGCACTGTATATCCACAATATACTGAAACATAAGGACTTTCACTGGGTGCGACATATAGAGGGGCAATTTGCACTAGAGTACAATATAACAAAAATGCAATAATTGTCAGGAAAAACAATTCTTTAACTAATACAATAAAAATGTAGCTTTTTTAAATTTTTGGAATCAAGGATGATCTGCTTGCTAAAGTACAATTACTACAATGGAAACCCTGAACATAGTTGAAGTTTCTAGAGACATGTTGTTTTCTATAGCATAAAAATGTAAACATAATTTTGAGGCCCATATTGAAGATTGGGTAACCAAATGTGTAGCCTCGTTAAATCAAGTATTTACTCACTCATAAGATTATGTAGAAGACAGATATCTTTATAAAGGATGTTACATTGCATTGGATCTGATGTTACATAAACCATGTCATAATAAAGTGCTTATACAACCTTACTTGTCAAAGTGTTAACATGGTGCTGTTAAAGTTAACACTCTACCCATTCTCATTATCGCTAGGTTTTTTTATTATCGCTAGGTATGAGTTTTATATTAACATTATAATAATTATCTTTTGTTCAGTAATTATTACGATTATTAGAATATTATGGGACATGATTCTACAGGAACGATGTACTAAATGTACACAGTTCCTGACATAAAGTGGAATTCACAACCTTACACTACATGTACACAGTTCCTGACATAAAGTGGAATTCACAACCCGACAAGTCTGGTGAAAACAATTAACACAGTACCGTTGATATTAACAACCCACCCATAATCAGTATTGCAACAAGGGGACATTTGTGAATGATGATTATCACATCCAAAAAAAGTTCAATCCTTCATCAGTGTAGCTATAAAGAATTAACAAACATCCCACATGTATTATTGCCTCGACATCCTAAATGATTCTGACGCATATAAGCAAGGCCACATGTATTATTGCCTCGACTTCCTAAATGATGCTGACGCATATAAGCAAGGCCACATGTATTATTGCCTCGACTTCTTAAATGTTTCTGACGTATGTAAGCAAGCCCAAAAGATGTTCAAATTATATGATTACAGTTTGTAACCTTTGTAAGCCGACATACATTGATCCACAGGGGTGTGGAATTCCAATGTCCGACTTGGGCACAAGATAAATACACAAATGAAACTGTAATTTTGTTGCTTTTTCTAAATTTTGTGTTTTCCTGGGCAAGAAGATTTATTCTCTGGGCAAGTGGATTTTTCAGTCAAACTTGCGCATGGGCAAGTGAAAGATTGTGGATTTCCACACCCTTGATCCCCCATCTTATGTGTTTGCTTGTACCATTTATTATCTCCCACCACAAAGCAAAAGATATATATATATATATATATATATATATATATATATATATATATATAGTATCAGTCAGCTATTTTATACCATTGATTTGTCTTGAATAGATGGCACCTAAGAGAAGAAGTGCAGTGACCAATAACCACAACTCTATGTGGTCCTATTTCAAAATTATCTCCCTTTATTGAATTTTAAAATAACTTGAAAACTATTTGAGATATTGACTTCAAACTTGAGATATCAATAGATGGTAACTAAGAGAAGTGCACTGACCACGACTCTATAAACGGTATGGTCAAGTTTTGAAATAATCTCACCTAATTTTATTTCAACATATATTTTAACTAAATTTAATCTAAACAAACGTAAAATATTCAGCAAATATATATCATAATGTAAATCAATTTTGAAAAAAATACTTTTGATACTTACTAGTATCTACTTGCTTCAATTTTAATATTTCCAGGGCAAGTAGATTTAGTGACCTACTTTTTGACCCCACATGACCCAGTTTCAAACATGGCCTAGATTTCATAGAGAACAACATTCTGATCAAGATAACATTTTGGTCCCTACCCTTTTCAAAGAAGCAGGTTACAGGCTGCTATGTGGCCTGTTGTATCTTAATTGTAAATGTATAACAAATTTTATGAAAAAGAAAATCTACTGTACTTTTTTTGTCTCTGTGATCGTCCCTGGCTGCTATCATTACTGTTCACTGCAGGAGTGGAGGGTTGAGAGTAGGATGTATATTCTTGTTTGATAAACTCTTTGGTCAAATCTGTACTACTACCTTTTGTCATGGCAACATAACTAGCTTTCATACTTGGTGTACGTCGACCTTGACACTGCATCTAGAATTAGACAAATAAAACTAGAGATATCCCTGAAAACGAGTATGTATCTATTATACTTGTGTTGCATAAAGTCTTAACAATTTGTATCCCTGAAGAAGACTAATACAAGTAAAAACGTAGGATAATTAACTGGAGTTTGTCTGGTATTCCATTATACTTGTGTTGTAGAACATCCAAGCAAGTCAGTCATAAGGGACATGACAGAACCAAGTCCATGATTATAACTCTGCAATGTCTGGACCTATACAGACGAAAATGTCTTGTATCTAATAGAGGTAAACAAAGTATTAGTTTGGCTGAATAGCTGAACTGTTGAAATGTCATTAAATGAGCACAGACTTCTCAAAGGTACATTCCTGGGATATGAATTTGAGATAAACATAGAAGTTTCTGACAAAATTGTTCAAGTTTTCAAATTTGCCATAAAGACAAATAAAAAAAAAGTAAATTAAGGGTCACACACATTTAAGGGTCTAACTAGATTAAGGGTCACACTAGATCAGTGGAACATTGGAATAACAGACACACTAGAATAAGGGCCTTACTACATTTTAAGAGTCACCCTAGATTAAGGGTCACACTAGATATTAAGAGTCACCCTTGATTAAGGGTCGCACTAGATATTAAGGGTCGCACTAGATATTAAGGGCCATATTTTATAACTTACAACTTGTTGTGTTGCTGCTATAGCCTGTGATGCTGCTGCTGCTATTGCTGCATTACTTCCAGCACCAACTTGACCTGAAGCACAATGAAATATCAACATCAGGAATAATTATATATCACAATTATTTATCTACCACAGGTGACAATGAACAAAATTCGCTCAGTTCCCCATCTACAAGTAAACTGAAATTGTTTAATAGCAAGTATAGGTGCAAAAACATTTTTAACAAGAGCACCTGGACACACGACTTTCTCATTTTTTTTTATATTAATAAGGGCAGATAAGTCAATAAATATAGGTCATAGGGTTATCAGCTATGTCAGTATGGACTCCTTGTGGTGGTAAATAACTCTGTTACGTTTCAAGTGGCTACCTTCGAGTCTTTGAGAAAATGACTCAAACAATAAACATAACCAATGCAGATGCACACGCAAACAAACTCGTCATGACAATAGCTCAACACTTTTTCTCAAAGAAATTGAGCTAAAAATCTTTAAAAATAAGAGTACGCATGATAAATCATGTAGATCTATTTCTTTTGAATTGTAGCATATTGAGAAGTTAAAAATAGAAAACTCACCTAATTTATATGTAAGTGTTTTTGAGGATGGAGCAGAGTTAAACATGGATATATTTGGAGAGCTAGACGCCGATTGACTTTTTCTAACAAAGGAATCTCTAGCTATTTCATTGGCTAATGTAGATAAAACTTTTTCTGTAGTCATCCTCTTCTCTGTTTGTGATGGTAACGATGAAGGCGGAAGTTTCCGCTCTAAAAAATAAATAAAAGTGTTGCTCAGAAACTAAGAACAAGACAGTAAATATATACCAGTATTATTAACCTAACTCCCATAAAATCAGGTCAAGACATTTTAAACTAGTGTGTATTAACTGTTTTTGTCCCATACAAGTTTTGTAAAATTTTAGATAACAAGATATGCCTTTGACACAAATATTATGTCTTCAACAAAGGGCAATAACAGCGTTCAAAATTATCCCACTTAAATTTCATACAGTGCAGGGATGGGTCGAGTACTAATGCTCAGTACTCAAGTAATACTCGAGTATTTGAAATTTAGTACTTACTCAAGTGAGTACTGAGTACTAATTTTAGTCCAATACTCGAGTAGTACTCGAGTACTATATAGACAGTACTCATGAGTACAGTCTGAGTACTTTTGAGTACAGCAATATAAACATAAGCTTGAAGGTTTCAAGCATACACACTTACCAAATGACTAGGCTTGTTACAAAGTATTCATTTGAAATTTCATTAAAATAGGACCAGCAGTTATTAAGAACAAGCTGAGACACATCTAATTGCATCCATCTAGACAGACATCCAGTACAAAATCAATATATCATCCACATTGGGGAGACATAAATATGACCAGCATCATTTAAGGTTTCTATAGATCTTTCTTTTTAAATTCAAATCCAACATTTTTCTAACAGGATTCCCAAGTATGTTTTGGAACTGTTCCAATATTACCCATAGCTACGCAAAACATTGTTCTATTATTAAAGTTCAGCTTGATAAAAGTTTAAATGACAGTAAGTTAGAAAATTGTTTCAATTGCAGCAAACCTTTATTTCAAAATTATTCCAGAATAGTATGACCCCTGTCAAAACTATAGATTCACATATTTAACCTTATTTGACAAGTTTTTATTTCAACTAGAACCATCACTGTCGTGATCAGGGCCCTGTCGTTATCATTGTCAATAAGTATTGCAAGTTTCATTTGAATATCTTGAAAAGTTTTTGAACTATGGCCAATGTTAAAGTTTTGAAGTCGAAAAAGGGGCACAAGCCAAAATTTATTAAAGCTAGAGTTGTAAACCTTTGCTACACATGTGCGTATTGTCACTGTCAATATGTATAGCAAGTTTCATTTGAATATCTGTAACGGTTTTGAAGTAATGTAGAAAAAAAGATGAAAAATGAGGAAAATTGTAATTTTACAAAGGGCCATAATTCTTACAATATTGTAGCTGGAGTAACATAACTTAGCATACAATAGTGTATTGTTGCTGTGACCTTATAGTCGATACCTGTAACGGTTTGCAAGTTATTAAGAAAAAACATGAAAAATGTGGACGGACAGACGGACAGACAGACGGACAGGGTGATTACTATAGGGCACCTGCAAAAGTTTTGCAGGGCCCTAATTAATTACAAGGAGAAATAAAATGTTAACTTACTTTCTGCTCTGTGGTTGGGTATAAGTGGTTTGTCCATTTCTAAAGATCCTGCAATACATAACCATGAAATATTTGGGTCATCATTTGATGTTTCATAGATGATATTGTAACCGGAAATCAATTCTCACAATTAAATTAACACACGATCAATTGATAATTGACTGAATGACGGCTATTAGCCTACAACATAACTTAGAACAAATACATTGTTTTTTTTGGGTAACCTTTTATTTGGTGTTAATTTGATATCAAAATAGTTTTATGCATTCAACTTCACATTGCTAGGAAATGACCATGTGCTGAAATACTGTAAAATCATTTAATTTCGTTGGGACGAAAGTTTGAGGTTTTGGTAAAAAATACCATTTCGTTGGGACTTGAATTCGTGGATTTTGCATTTCTGGTAATAAAACAAGGTTCGATATTAATGTTCGTTGGGATTAAAGCTTGTGGTTGAGGTGAACCACGAAATTTAATCCCCCACGAAAATTAATGATTTTACAGAACCACATCAGTGTGAGTGTAAACTTTCCTCCAAAGTCAGAGGTATTTGACCAATTAAGCAAGGAAAACCCAGAATGTGCAAGGTTTGGTAACAAATGTGTTGTTCTCTCTCTTAAATTATTAGACAGAATGTCATTGGCTTAAAAATGATATATACTAGAAAATAAATTCTAGTCAATTCAAACTCCACAAATTTTCAGTCTCAGTCTGAATTTCAGAGAGTTTGCAGATAAAGACCCAGGCGTCGGTCCGCTAAGGGAGATATTTTTAGACTATTAGTAATAATTATGTTTAAGCTTTTATATAATTAAAACATTTGTAACAGTAATTAATATGAACTAACTTTTCTCCAATACTTCTGTAATCCCTGAATTATCTGCTTCAAGTTCCATTTTAAATTTAGAGAGTTCTTGATCTAATTTTCTTAAATGCCGATCAACCTGCAAGTAAGAACAAACATTACATTGTGTGTAATATAAATTGTGGGGCGAGAATAAAAGCTTCCCTCAGCTTGAAATATCCATTTTGGTGATATGGATGGTTAGTTCAATGTCTGACACCCATTTGGTCGGTAAGGCAAAGGCCACCATTTCTGAGTGACTTTTGATCGTCCGTGCCCAACAGTACTCACAATTTGTCTCAAACAGAACTCTTAATGGATACCTTGAAAAAGTTCTAAAGACTTTTTTTATTCTTCATCACGATATTGTCAGAACAATAACCTGTAAATCACTCAACAAGGGAACGTCAGATCAGATGATTCACAGTTCAAAGCAATACTCACGAACTCACTATCATGACCTACAATCTCATTGAAAGTACTGAGTTCACCCTTTGTAATAATCAGGATTGTCAGTCAAAACAATTAACACTGAACAAGATTTCCAACGTTAAATTGACTAGGAGTGTAGGACAAAATCTCCACAGCTCAATTTATTGATTCTGTTATGTGGACCAAGTTCCAATCCTTAATATTGCTACATGGATAAAATCCATCCCTGACGTGCTTGACGATCTATCAGATGGGATGGGACTTATGTCTACTTAGGTTATAATTATGTAGTATAGTAAATTTACAACTTCCATGTTTTGTACAAAAGAGGCACTAAACATCATTGACTAACTGTTACTTTTTTTATTTTAAGTGAATGTGAGGTAAAACCGGACTAAGGGAACTAGACACACAGTTCATTTTACTGTGTAAATAGAGTAATGAGGGGCTCAGTCAACATGCACAAAAATGAACAGTAGCTTTCTGTCTAGCGGAAATTCTGTCAAGTGTACTGTGAGAATTTCTTCTGTATTGCAATAATTGGCCCAATGACCAAGTTGCCAAAGGAGAATAGGTCAGACAAAAGGCAAATATTTCAAACATTTATTCTACAATTTGACATACTTTGAATTGACTTGGGTAGTCAGCCACACGTAATTCACACCTTTTGATGTATTTCGTAAAAGGTGATAATTAATAATTTAACCTACTCACCGGTGATATATAAAGACTATGTTAACAGAAATGGTGCAACAGAAGTACAAGTAACATATCAAGAGATGTTTGTAAGCATGTTTGCCCACATAGTCACAAATATTAAACGGTTAAATGTAGACTATGTTCAACTAACCTTAAAATCAATAGTTGTCATCTACTGTTGATTACCAACCTTCATACAAAGATTGAGAATCCAAGGTTCTTAAAGACAAACCATTTGGTCTACCAAGTGACAGACAAGACCAAAATGAGCAAATCGATATACCCTTCATCAAGGATGGTAGGCATAATAATGAATATATTATAATGGTTTTGCACGATTTTAGTCAGAATTTTTACACACTTTTAACCTCATATTTGAACAAAGGTTTACAATGTGAAGCAATAATAACAAAAGATGTTTGTTAAACCTGACAGGCTGTATGCCCCCATGGCAGCCAAATAGCCAAAAGGGTAAAGGTTATAGTGACCTTGACCTTTGACCTCAAAATCAATAGGAGTCATCTAATGTTGCTGATCCATGTAAAGTTTGACGACCAGAGTTATTGAACGGAAACCTTTTGGTTTACGGGCAGACTAACCGACAGACATGAGCAAAGCAATGCACCTACCCCCTCATCCAAGATGGGGGGACATAATAATACAAAGCACACTATATTATTACATACCAAATCATAGATATGATTAGCAAGTTGTACTTTTTCATCTGCATCTTCTAACGTCTTATAGTAATCCTGTAATCAAATAACAAACATCATACATAATACAGTAACTATTTATGACATTTTTATCTAACACAATGACACTTTAATTTGCTATAACAATTTTATTTCACAATATGACAATACAATGACATAACAATCTACAATTTTAAAAAAAAAGTACCTGATCTATTTTTAGATCACGTGATCAAAAAGCACCGGATTTTCATACTTCGATAGACAATTTCACTATATATTACCCTGAAGACGGCTTTTATGAAAAGCCGAAACGTCGGTCTTATAATAAAATTTAAAAATAACCTGCTTTGATTGTGTCGCTACATTTACACTTTGGTGACATAGTTGATATAATAGAGTAAATTATAGTCATCCTCATGAATCAGTGGTTAGTCAAGTACCCAGACTATATTCCGCATGAAAAAATCGCTGGTTGAACAGGAAAGATTACAATCAGAAACCTACGGAAAACAATATCAGTAAATGTATGAAACCAAGGATTTGTTTGATAACCAGTTCCAACAGTTCTGTTCATAGTCTCTAAACAGGGCTCCACTGTCGTCATTAAACAATTGCAGTCTAAGATCTCATGTTTATTTGGAACTAATTATTGATTTTCTATGAGATTCATATTATGAATAAAGCATAACATGCATTATCTCAGTAATCATAGATTTAATAGGCAAGAAAACAGTCCATAGTGTACTATGAATGAAAGAAATAAATATTTATATTGTAACCCCCCCCCCCCCCATTCAAGACTTCCTTATAAATAGTAAGACCACCTTGATAATAGTTATTTCGCATTTTCTTATTCAACCTCAATGCTTCTATTCACTCCTAACTCAATTGACATTATGCCAGTTGTTAATCAATACCCTTTAAATAATTTTTTACAGTAAATTATAATCGCATTGTCAAATGGATTAACTCGAAAACCTTCGACAAGCAGCCTTCAACAAACTACCAGGAGGAACGATCACTTCTCAGGCATATTGTCAATTGAAAGACCAAAGACTTGAAAGTAGTTTAAATAATGAGGGCTTACTGTTCTTCATTCAAACAAGATGGCAAAGACACAAAGAAAGAAAAGTGAAGAGCCGAGTACCACTTTCTATGATTGAACCATGTTTACCTTTTTAATCTTTCCAAATTGTTCATCCTTCCAATCTGTTTTCACGTTTGGTTGTGTACATTTCTTGAAGAATGAGTTCACCCGCTCATCTAAACCATCCAGTGAATCTGCCAGAGAAATACATTCAATTAACAACATGCAGTACATGTGAATAAGCATTAACCTGCGGGTCTTTCCCATACAGTATTGTTCCCACTGACATTTTTACTTGGGGGTTCAAACACAGGTCTTCTTACAATTATGTACCCCCTGAGTAACAGTCATATAGTAGAGTGTATAAAAACTGGGGGTACAGCAAGCCATTTTTGTATAAAAAAACCCTCATTTGGGGGTTTTGGGAACACTGTACAGGGGGATATAGACATACGTACCTTCCCAACTGATGGGAATTTGACAATCTTATCAACTCCGAGTCCAAGGGAATAGACTTTGGTTCGGTTCCAAGACCCAGAAACTACTATGTGGTGATGTGTACTGACCCCGGGATTTAGACAGTAAGCATTGTCTCCAGGGTGGGTATTTGGACTTCAAAATATCAAAATGTCTAATTCCCCTTGAATCCCCCAAGGCCGAGGCAGCAAATTTCAAGCCTGATAAAGCCATTTTGAATTATGTTGTGATTTGAGTTAAATGAGGAACAATTGAACACAATCCGTTCCCTGAAAAAAGCGCAATAACAGAACTTGTTGTTCAAAGGATGGAATGTGTGATGTCAAGGGTATCACAGAGGCATAAACAAACACAAATATGTTCCACTTGTTAACACATATGTACAAATGCACTTTAAGCCGTATCAGGAACTAAAATAAGGTGCATAATAATTGCAACATATTTTGGACAATATGACTTGAGTTGTTCACAATTTAGAACTTTTGTCCAATTTATTATAACCATGCCATTTAGTGAAGAGTAATGATATATGAAATATGATATTATCAAAATGAGTTGAGATTTTATCATGTTTCCTTAGGCCAAGAAAAAATAATGTTGTAGTTAAGGTTACGGACCCAAAAAAATTAGGGTAGGTAGGTAGGGGAAACATTTTATTTTTAAGTATTATTTTATTTAGTTTTTTTCAATACTTACTTACTATTTTTTATGCCCCTGTATCGATAGATCGGGAGGCATATAGTAATGCACCTGTCCGTCCGTCCGTCCGTCCGTCTGTCCGTCCGTCCGTCCGTTCGTCCGCCCTGGTTAACCCAAATTGACCGTTTCTTCTAGCATTAATATGGCTTGCTACAAAGCTTTCAAACTTGCATGGATGTTGTATATGAACACTCTCCACGCGCCTGTATCACCTGACTCCATTTTGACCTTCACCTTGACCTAATTTTGGACTTAGACTTATTGAAAGGCCAAGTTCTTAGTTAACCCAAATTGACCGTTTCTTCTAGCATTTATATGGCTTGCTACAAAGCCTTCATACTTGCATGGATGTTGTATATGACCACTCTCCACACACCTGTATCACCTGACTCCATTTTGACCTTCACCTTGACCTAATTTTGGACTTTAGACTTATCTCCCCTTTAGTATTTTCACAATAAAATTTTGTCTAGAGTGTATCTTCAAAACTATTTAACATATTGACTTGAAATTTGATATATAAATAGATGGCAACTTGGAGAAGTGCATTGACAAAGAACCATAACTCTGTCTGTCTTAAATTTTGAATTATCTCCCCTTTCGTGTTTTTATAGTCAAATTTTGCTCTGAGTATATCTTCAAAACTATTTAACATATTGACTTGAAACTTGGAATATAAAAAGATGGCAACTTGGAGAAGTGCAATGACCAAGCAATATAACTCTGTCTGTCTTAAACTTTTAATTATCTCCCCTTTAGTATTTTCAGAATAAAATTTTGACCGGAGTGTATCTTCAAAATTGTTTAAGATATTGCCTTAAAACTTGATGTATAAATAGATGGTAGCTTGTAGAAGTGCATGGACCACGAACCATAACTCTGTCTGTCTTACATTTTGAATTATCTCCCCTTCAGTATTTTCATGATAATTGTTTGTCCGGAGCGTATCTTCAAAAGTATTTAAAATATTGACTTGAAACTTGGTATATGAATTGGTGGCAACTTGGAGAAGTGCAGTGACAAAGAACCATAACACCTGTATCACCAGATCACACATGAAGTCAATCAAGGCACTGCTTTCAAATGTGGCATATTCGTTTACCATCATAAGTCCCTTATAGTTCAAAGCCATGTAACACTATCAAACATTTTAACTGAATAATGGCCCCTGATTGACTTACAGCTTTTTATGGACATGGCTTCCACGGGGGCATAAGCGTTTATTGAACGCAGTCTTGTTTCTTTTTAAGTTTTGGCTTTTAATTTTCAATAAAATGTTGTAGGGTAGCAGTAAAATAATAGGGTAGGTAGGGAAACCTTAACCACAACATCATTTTGTTTAGGCCTTATTGCAAATAAGGCTTCAACATTTGAAAGGCCCTAAGAAAATTTGTTGCCACATAGTTAGGGTTTTTTGTCATCAGGCAAAAAAACGAATTTTAACATCAAAACTCAGTGGCTTGAAAGAGTAGAATGATGAACAATATGTATTATATAGCATTACCAGTACTTCATGAAGTTTTCCTTTGATAACTCATCACTGTTACCTCATACTTGGTCAGAAACTGTGACAACTGATTAATTAGGGTATCATTCTAAGATATTGATCTAAAACCTGGATTGCTATGGTGATAGTATTGAAATGCTCATGAGATAAAACTGTGCAGACATTTTGAATTTGCAATGTGTGTGCCAATGCACTGATCAATATTTAAGAAGCACAAATGTATCTATATCTTAAATATGTTTGTGTCCTTTCCTGTAAACAATGTGCTTGGTTAAATTAAGTTCAAATGCATGTGTTACATGGCTATTTCAGTAAAATAGCCAAAATAATAATCACACATATTATTGTCTGTAACAATTGAGGCAGTTCTTTTTGATGACTCAATTTAGTTGTCACCTTGACAACAAGGGCGGTACAATATGAGGAGTAAGTGACTTTAGTCTGAGTAACTAATAATTATTCCAATTAGTATTTTCAACTGGTCAGGGTTTTCACTAGGATTTCATGTACTAGGCTTTTTGTACATTTGAGGAGGCCAATGTGCCTGAGCACTGTATGTGGAAGGCCTCTGGGTGTACATTTGAGGCGGCCCAAATATCATTTGAGGCAATCAAATGGGCCTCCTGCTGCCTCCTAATGACAACTCTGCCGGTGTTAATTGATTTTACAATTACATGCCATTTTCATCACACATTCTATAATTTATCACCATAGTCTATAACTATCACAATGAAGACATTTTCCTATTTCTAAGTACTACTCCAAGTATTTTCATTTAAACACAATTATAAAATTTCACCACATAAGGTCCAAATACAGACAAGTTTTTTAAGTGATTTCATGGTGACCAGGTTACCTAGCTTTTTAGCTGATTAATATATCAATGTGACACCAATACTTGGATATTTTGAAATTGTTAATACGACTCAGATCCGATCAATTTCAGGTCTATGTGCATTATAATCATCTGTGATCAGACAAAAAAACATATATTTGACATCATTTTAATGATTTCCACATATATTTTTTAAAACTAAAAGTCAGATAAAACAGCTAAATTTTATGCTGTTGGAGTATCGTGGTGGTATCAGGGTTCTCGCAAATATTCTAAGACAAAATTCCCTGACTTTTGCCTGACCAGACAGCAGTTTTCCCAGACTTTTTTAGCCATCGGGCCTTTTTGTTAGAGCAAAATAGCACAATAGAAACAGTGAAAAGATGGTTATATTTGCTTTATAAATATGGAACCAAAATGTTTCAGGTAATTGTTTGGTACAAAGTAAATTGAGTAATAATAATTTAAGATTATTCCGAGCAAGGATTTTTCTTAGATTTAGGTATTTTCTTCATATGAAATGACACTGAATGAGATCTTAAATGAAGAATTCCCTGACTTTTGCTCAATTTCCGAAATTTCACAGACCTTGGAAAATTTAATGTTTTTCCCTAACTTTTCCCTTCCAATTATTATATTATTAATAATTACTGGCCAATTGATTTGTATTAATTAATCAAAACCAGTTTTCTTCTAAATATCCCTGAATAATTGATATATCCCAGACCAAAGACCTAAGTCTTTGCCCAAACTGAGTCAATGACAGCTCTTAATTGTATAATTATAATTGGACACTATTATCAAAGGGGAACAACTCAATCTACAAAACTTGGAATGTCAAGGGAGGTAATAATTCGGCGTGGTAATTGATTGTCAATGCAGTTGAGTCTAAGCACTAAAACATATCTTTTATAAGTGTGAAATACATACTTTGTACTTGCAAGTCCATTTCTCGCATTTCTGTGAGTCTTTCCCTCATTTCCATGGGAAGATTTTCGATCACTGAAAAATCGAAAATACCATTTTAGATAGACCTGTATGGAATTATATATGATTTAATAAGTCACATAGAAGATAAATATAAATACTCACTTTCCAAGTAATCTTCTAAGTACAGCATTTTGGTGTTTTTAGTGAACAGTGATTTTACAGAAAATTGATACTTTCTATTATGTTTGACAATATTAGTTACGCGGCTTACGATTGGCTAATGCATGCACACTCTGTTTGGAGATTTTATTGAAAACTGTACATATTTTGGACATTTACTAGTGATATACGGTAGATATTTGAGCATTAGTCAACACAAAGTCGAACTGTTTCAACGATAGAGGAGGACAACAAAGATATAAATAAAATTAGTGAAAATAATATGCTCTCTGGCGTTATCAATTTCGACCAATCAGCGCTCGTCTAACAAAAGTATGATACACGAAAAAGACGCCATTTTTGTTTCTCAAAAGGCATCGCACTAATAAATCTTAAACATGCGGTCAGACGTATGTAAATGTTTATAATGCGCAATTAAAGTTTGATATCCTCTTCCCCTATGGTTTCAGTTACTTCAGAATCAATATCACATGCTAGCAAAAACATTTGTGCAAGCTTGAAAAAATGTTTAATAATTACAGAATGATGTTCGACGGGAATTAGCCAAAGTTGTTTGCCTGCAGGTCCTATGTAAGTCACGATAATGTCATTTGAAGCGTATTTTCACTGGTGACGTACGAGGGGCATTCTAAAAGTTCTGATAATGCCTCCGCAACTTGTTAAATATTGACTAAATGTACATATAAGCGCATATTAT
This sequence comes from Spisula subtruncata, assembly GCA_963678985.1. Taxonomy (NCBI): domain Eukaryota; kingdom Metazoa; phylum Mollusca; class Bivalvia; order Venerida; family Mactridae; genus Spisula; species Spisula subtruncata. The sequence goes on along the minus strand of OY787670.1, from coordinate 36,526,151 downwards.
CTGAAAGATACAACCTTCCGCAAGCGAAAACAAGTAATGATATTATCGTCAGATAGATTGCGGAAGTTCCGACCGTAAACCTAGCGAGTCCTACTAGCAAGTGCTGTCTAGAATTACGGAAGTTTTTATATCGAGTGCAATTATGTGTGCAGGTCACCTTACATTGCATCTTGATTGTTGACATTAATATTTCATTAATTTATACAAATATTATTTTTGTGAATAATGTTTCATATTTGTTACATACAAATGTTTATTTTCATTTCAGGAGTGTTATTGCTATTGTTTGAATTTATGCTTTGTTATACTACTGAAAACATGTACAAATAATTTGTCATAGAGGCTCACAGGGAAGACTGGGCTTGCCCAACTGTGTTGCCTCTTTAAATAAAGTCGTTATTATTATTATTATTATCAAAGACGTCCAACGCTACCGTGTTGTACGTCTTTGTTATTATTATTATTGGTATATTTATACCATCGAGTAATCAGTTGGTGTGTAAAGATATACAATATGGTAAAGATATTAAAACGGCGGAAAATATCCAAATGCAAATACTTTTGATACTGTATTATATAGAAAGTACTTTTATCTACGCATTTATAAAGTTATAAAAATATGTAAAATATATTAAGAGAACAGATAATAGCAGTGTCACTGTAAACAAGAATACCTCAACCTATATATCGCGAATGCCGCTCGTGTGATCAGAGCAAACACGAGCGTATATACATGAAGGTATATCTAGTTCTATTTGGTTACTGCCCAGGGCTTATAACGCATCACGGGCAAGTGACAGCATCACAATGTTTAAAAACGCTCAAATATGAGCATGATATATACAGTTTAAAAACGTAAAAACCCAGTGCACTGTCTAGGCCGTGTGCTTCTGCAGAGCGAGGTTAAACTCTTCTACAGAAGTAGTCTGCACCAGGTCTGGTGGTAGGGTATTCCAATCCCGGATCGTTCTTGGCAGGAAGCTATTTTTGTATGGTTCGTAATTGGCTCGGAGTTCTATGAATGATTGGTTGTGTGATCTAGAAGTTTGACGAGTAGGTTTCTTTACATATAATCAGGGATGGTGACAGGGGATTCGTTGTTGACGGCCTTATGAAATGATGTTATTCTTTTGTTTTTCCTGCGATGTTGAAGTGGCGGCCAGTTGAGATCATCCAGCATTGATGTTACACTGTCTGTGTATGAGTAGCTACCGTTACAAAGCGGGCTCCTCTTCGTTGGACTTTCTCTAGTGCATGCAGTGCCGTACCCAGACACGAATTTAAGCCGAGGCAGCCTTAGGGCTGGACATGACCGTAACTAGGAATTTTCCAAAGGGGTGCGAAATCGGGTCTTGATTGGCTGACGGGGTATTTACAGGAGGGGGCGTCCAAATTCGTTCTGTGCATGCTATTTTGAATATTTACAATGTATTTTGCAAGCGAAGCGAGTCAGAAAAAGGGACTATTTGTTGAAGCTGACACAAATTTAATTTATGGCAAATATGCACTATTTGTCCGAGCCCACACAGGCTTTTTCCACAAGATATTATTAATGTTCATAAATTATTTGGCGAGCGAAGCGAGCCACAAAAATGCACTCTTTGTATCAGCCCACACATTTCGTTCTCTACATGAAAATGAATGGTGATAAATTATTTGGCAAGCGAAGCCCCCATGAAATTCGTTGTCTACATGATATTATTAATGGGCACTAGGTATTTGGCGAGCGAAGCGAGGCAGAAAAAATGCAATATTTGTCAGCACAAACTCGCGTGGTGTGATTAATCCTTAAAGATCCTGGATCACACAAACTTGTTCTCTAAATGGTGTAATCAATCCTCGCATTATTTACCCGAGCTGCGTGCCACATAAATTCGTTCTCTACACGAACTTATGAAGCAATGATGTTATGTGACAAGCAATGCGAGCCAAAGAAAATGCACCGTTTCTCTAAGTTGCATGTCATGCAAACTAGTTCTAGATACATGATATCTTTAACGAGTAGTTATTTGGCAAGCGAAAAGATCATGATTTCTCTGAGGTTCAGGTAGCACAAACTACTCTCTACATGACATTATTAAATATGTGTTCAATTCATTTGCCGAGCGAAGCGAGCCGAATTTATATACAAATGTAAAACATTGCACTTCTAACCAGGACCACTTAAATTGGTGTAAAAGGGGTACGTACGTTTGCGCCCGGTGCAATCCTTAGTTATGACCATGTAGTGGTCCGGTGTATTTGTTAACCTAGAACGTTTCTGAAAGTACGCAATTAAACCACCGAATACACTTTCAACATTGACAAAATCAGAAAATTAGAATAGCGAAGCGAGCTAGATAAACATTATTTATATTATTTGAACACCATGCCAAAACATATTCTGTATTTGATAGTATTCATTTATAGATTTATCTATGTGGCCTATAGAAACTATTTTTCTGATTGATAATAGTCACTAATACAGCTGTTGTGAAGGCGAAGCCAGCTAGAAAAAGCATTCTTTTCTGAAGAGCACTATTGGCGACAGGATCGTTTTTCTATTCAAGACACCTTTTATCAGCATATCCTACGAACTCGAAGGCTGCACATTTGTGTTAAGGGGAAGCTTGAACGATTTGAATGCAAGTAAATTAAAGCTCCACGGGAATTCAAACAAATTCATCTGCTACATTCAATTTTTAAACAAGAGCTCAAAGGAGAAAATACTTATATGCACATGCTTATACTCTTAAATGTGTAGCCCACCTCACTATTAAATTGATTGTAAACAGTACCATGCGAGCGTAGGGAGCGAAAATTGGCATATTAACTATTTTTACGCACAGAACATTGACCTGGATTGCGGGGATATTAAGGGGATGGTGTGCCGGTGCCACTTGCTTTCTATATATAATAAAGGGAAAGTGTCCGGTATACTACCATTAAGGTGCAAATCTAGTGACTCAAGTTGCACAATGTATACTACCATTAAGTTGCAAATCTAGTGCCTCAAGTTGCACAATGTATACTACCATCAAGGTGTAAATCTAGTGCCTCAAGTTGCACAATGTATACTACCATTAAGTTGCAAATCTAGTGCCTCAAGTTGCACAATGTATACTACCATTAAGGTGTAAATCTAGTGCCTCAAATTGCACTACGTATACTACCATTAAGGTGCAAATCTAGTGCCTCAAGTTGCACTCTTTGTTTATAACTTGCGACAGCTTGTAATATTTTTTTATTATTCAGGTATTTTATTTTACATATAAGTTGAAGACGAATTTTCGAACCGTATCGAAGAAGTGTATATTGCGACGCAAATTTCTGATTCTGAGCGTCTGCCGTTGGATCCATACATACGGTCGTGTACATACTAGATAACCTAGTGCCTCAAAATAAATTGCCTCATTGTTTATTACATGCGACAATTTGAGACATTTTATTTTAAATGTATTCAGGGATAATTTAATACATGTATATATTAATAACAAACAAAAAATGTTTGGTCCGCAAATTTTAGGCGAGGCAACTGCCTCGCCTGGCCTCAGTGTAGTTACGGCGCTGGCATGTATGTCTTGTTTCAAGTAGGGGTCCCATACTGAGGAAGAGTATTCAAAGTGTGGTCGGGCAAGAGATGTAAAGGCTTTCTTCTTCACTTCTTTATTACAGTTGTACAGAATGACGTCTAAGTAGGTTGAGAATTTTGTTAGCTTTACCAGTTATGTTGTAGATATGTTTTTTCCATGTGAGGTCTGATGTTAGGTATGGATAGGAGTCTACTCTCTGGAGGTTGTTGTCTTCAATGTTGTAGCTTGTGTCGATATTGATTTTATTCTTAGTGATCTTCAGTAGATTGCACTGGCTTGAATTGAATCTCATGAACCAGGTGTGAGACCACTGAACAAGAGTGTCTAGATCCTGTTGAAGTTGTATTTGATCGGTGATATTGTTGATCGATCGATACAGTAAACAGTCATCGGCACACGACTTGATCCTAGTCAAAGGTGATACTTTATCTGCGATGCCATTCACATACAGCAGGAACATCAGAGGTCCTACCACTGTACCTTGTGGCACTCCCGAGATGACAGGGGAGTCAGATGAGGTAGACCCATTGAGTACAACTCGCTGCATGGTGGCGATGACAAAGCCATGCCTCTATCCATCTGTTGGTATTTCCAGCTATCCCATAGTGTTTTATCTTGTGTAGTAATCTCTTATGGAGTACAGTGCCAAACGCCTTGCTGAAGTCCAGTATCAGCATATCGGTTGTCTTTTGTTGGTCTAGTCTTCTCGACTGGTCTGCAACTGTGTTCAGGAGCTGGGTCTCACATGAATGGTTTGCTCTGAATCCGTGTTGATAGTTGACCAGTGTGTTGTTTTCATCCAAGTGATTCATTATCCGACTGAAGACAATAATTATGCTCCATTGTTTTGCATAAATGCAAGTTAATGACACTGGGCGGTAGTTGGCTGGGTTGGTTTTTATCTCCCTTTTTATATACGGCTGTTGCATTAAATTAGCATTCCGCCAATCGCTTGGTACTTGTCCGGTATCATATGACTGTTGGAAGGTGACAAATATTATTGGGGCCACTTCCTTAGCCAGCATCTTCAATATCCTAGTAGACCGTAGATCAGGGCCTGCTGCCTTTGAAAGATTTAGGTTGAGCAGTAGTTTTCCAATACCAGGGGTGGTGAAGGAGATACCAGGCATGTGATCTGCTGGAGAGGGGGGGGGGCATCCATCTTGGGTAACTGACCTTCGGGTTCCCTGGTATATATTGGTTGTTGAGAATTGGCTTTTTCGGTAGGTTCATTTAGGATGTTGTCGTTTGATTTCAGAACTGGTATGCCGTCTGATTTGAGGATACGCACCATGGCTAGGGGTCCGGGACATGCTCCCCTGGGGGACAAATTCCCAATGGGGCAGCGTAGATGCGTTGTGGAGTGTATTTAACACATATATCTAGGCTTAATTAGAATCATACACTATCAAACATTTTACTTGTTGAAATCAAAGGAAGATGCTTCGTTGGCTTTTTACGAGCCTATTTTCCAGAAAATCTGAACTTTTTCGAATATGGTTTTGGTATTTACGGCATAATTACTCACCAGTCTTAATAGGCTATTATTATCGCTTCAGATCATAATATCCATTACTTTTCCTAGTATGTGGCAGTTTTGGCCCTTTTTGAAATCGTGGTGAGATCACTTCATAGGCTGGCTAGTGTTGCTTGACTGTCAGAATGGTGGCCCCCAGTTAACAATACACTATATGAGAGCCGCTCTGTACAACCTTGTAGTTCATGGCCTTAACTAGGATTTTTCAAAAGACGGTACAAACTCCGAACTTGAAGAGGTGACATTGGTGTTTAGAGGAAGGGATATGTTAAGTACATATAGCTTGGTTCAATACTCACAAGAGCATTGCTAAAATGCACATTATATCTGAGGGGTTAAGCGCACATACTCATGTTCATGTAAATAGTGAAGCATGTTCACTTTGCAACGTTTCACAAATTACTCAAATTTAGAGTGGTTTTGCTACAATGAAAATTTGAGTAAAGAGAGTGGTTTTGCTTCAATTGAAAATTTGAGTATAGAGTGGTTTTGCTACAAACGATATTGTGATCCAATACAATTTATTCTGCGAACGAAGCGAGTTAGAAAATTTAATAATTTATCTAAGCTGCATGCCACGGAAATACCGTGTCTACATGGTAGTATTATCATTAGCGTTATTTTGGGTGCAAATTGAGCCAGAAAAATATAGTCTAGTCTGAGCTGCCTGAAACACTATAGATCGATCGTTTTCAGCATAAAAAATAAAATTATTAAAATTTATTGTTGAACGATGCGAGCAGAAAAATGCACTGTTCCTTAATTTTGTAAACTAGTGATTCTTGTTATGTATGATTAATCTTTAGCTTTATCTTGGCGAGCGAAACGAGCCAGAAAAGAATAGTCAGCATGTGTCACACAAGCCTAATGGTTCTCTACATAATAACATTAACCAATTTCATTTTTGTCCGAGCTTCATGTAAGTCGGCGAGCAAAGAAAGCCAGAACAAAATGTTTACTTCCGTCACTTGAACTCGCCAACCCCCCCCCCCCCCGATTTCTACTGACATAATAATGACGATAATAGTTAGGCCTAAACCTAACCATGGACTGTATTTTATCTAGCTTCCGGACCTAAACCGGGTTAGCATACGATTTTTATTGCGTTTTAAGCGTTTTTAAATTTTCGACTTTTCAAAGTAACTATACGCACGTGCGTAAGTGCGTAAGTGCGTAAGCCTTGGCTGTTGCAGGGCGTAGGCAAATTATTTAGAAAGTAATGCAGTTGCCGTCTCTAGAGGCGTCGTCAACGATATTATTCTTATTTGAGCATATACACGCAAACCGCAGCATTACGGGTAAACTTTGTCCGAATTACAAAAATAGCCAGACTATGGATTCATCTTGGATTTAGCAACACAGATTCAGCACAGCTACGCACCAGCACCAATCGTGAAAGCTCGGCCATTTCCGTTTCGTCTCCGGTAAATACACCGCATTGCAAAAAGGCCGAGGTGATCAGAATGGCGCCAGCACGTGCTCAGGTGTGCAGGTAATTGAATCATTGATAAGAATAAAAATGCTATAACTAAATTTGTGAAACGTCCGTATTTATAACTCATAACAAAAGCTACAGTTTTGTTTAATAAATTATACTGCTCAAGAAAAATCGTCCGCATTTTTGTCGCGAAATTGTATGATATTTATACAGGAAATGGAAAACTCCCGCGGTTTCATTTACCGGAAGTACAGGTATATCCAATGTTTGCTTCTGTACCTGTACAAGGGTGTTTGTAATTACGGGAAATCATACATTTGATTAATAAAACATTTCCCCATTAGCAGATTTAGAAAAAAATAATTATAATTGATTGCCTATTATTTGAGAATAACGCTGTCATTATAGAAAGCAAGGGGAGTCACTCCGTATTGACTAAATCTAAAACCTGTTTGACAGGTCTAAAAATAGATTTACCTGTACATGGGACAGTACTGTGTCAGGTGTAAACATTGTCAACACCCAAGTGGGGCTTTTACTTTCGAATTTGTTAATTAGAATCTCTGACAGCTATCGGAACTGGTAAATATGGATCGTGAAATGGAATGGAACGCGGAGGTGACTAAGATTCACCATATAAACTATGTACGGAATTCTCGTGCTATAACAGTGGCTTGGTTTGTTTTCTCTGCTTGTTATACCATTCTCAATGTTGTTGCTTTTATCCAACCATTTTGGTTTGGTGATACAACAGAGAGCCCGGGTGTTGGATATTTTGGACTTTTCGAATGGTGTGAACGAGTACAAGGATCTGAGTATAGCTGTGCTGGTAATTTCCTGGATTTCAACACCTTGATGAATGATTACTTCCGCGCGTCCAGTTTCCTTGTCGGAGGAGCAGCACTTCTATTTATTTTCAGCATCATCTGTATGCTACTTTTTCTGTTCTTGAAACCGGCTATGGTGCTGAAAATCTGCGGCTGGCTCCAGTTGATCGCAGGTGATTATAATAAACTTGTTGTGCAAATATCTGTCTTCAGGACATTTTGTCAGATCGCGTTATTCACAATATCAACATAGGAATTAGGATAGAACCTGTTTTTCAGAATTTCGGGGTTAATGTCAGGGATTACTGACAGCAACATACCTATAGAAAATTTCATTTCATTTATCGGGTTGTAAGAAATAAAATTAAAATGTAGTAGGGTATTATCGGCAACTCAATTCTAATTTTGTGACAGCCCCTTGACTTGTATGGGAAAAACACAATTTATCTTATAAAGTCTATATCAAGAAGTTTTTACCAATCAAATAATAATTAAGTCAATCACAATTAAACTGTTAAAAACTTACTGTCGAAAAGTTCTATCAACCTTAGGTCCTTTACCCACAATTATAACAACATTAAAAGCAACATAATTTATTTATTGAAAAAAAAGAAATATGAATATGTTAAGTTAATCATAGACATTAATAGCATTGCATTAGGGTCTCTCAGCTGATAAAAATCTATTTATAGAGTTGCCAATCCATTCTAAATATATATCTGTGAGTTAATTATAATGAGTAGTATATATAATTTATTCCAGCGGTTTTCATGACTGTTGCTTGCATCATATACCCAAATGGCTTTGATGATGATAATGTGAAACGTATTTGTGGACAAGATTCCACAGCCTATAACATGGACAAATGTCAGATCCGCTGGGCATACATCCTGGGTATCGTACTGATCTTCGATGCTCTCATACTGGCCGTCCTCGCCTTCGTTCTCGCCGCCAGACAAGCCAAGATGTTGCCACAATTCAAGAAAATGAAGGAAGAAGGTAATTGTATTTAAAACAACATTATGTAATTATTGCACACGCTCACTTGTAGAGTAGCTTTGAATATGTTGTTTGTTGTTTAAGTTCTTTCATGGAATAGTCAGAAATAAGTCATTCTGCAATATCTACATAAAAGTCATAAAATTATTTTTTCAATTTTAAAGCTTTTGTCAATTGTAAAATTGCGTATAACAAAAGTATATAGTTCTTTCCAGGTGTAACATAAAAATGTACATTTAGTCCCAGGTGGTAAAATGCTACTCAACACAAAGTTTGAGCCATTTCTATTAAGATGGTATAAATTTAACATGCAGCATTACTTTGATATTGATCAATAAATTATATAATATTAGGATACATTACAAACTTAAATTATATCAGGTATGCACTCACCGTAAATGAATTATTTTTATAGATTTTAATGACTTCCTTGAAACGTTCATACTATTTCATCAGAACTCATTGTAGAGCTTATTGCCAAACAATCTGTTTATATATTTTTGCTGTGTACCAGTAGTTACGTTTGAAGTGCTATTGTCAGATATATATTCCATGTTTGCTTTGTTCAAAGACTAGATTGTTTATACATGTACATGTTATACAGGGGTGTGGAATTCCTATGTCTGACTGGCCTAACTTGGGCCTTTTGGCCTGCAGGCAATTTGATTTTTCAGTCCAACTTGTGGGAAGTGAACAATTTGAGGATTTCCACACCCCTGTAATGTAACATATGAATAAGCTATAGGCATTGTTTACATCCTTCTATAACCAGGGGTTCCATTTGAAGAAGGGAGTATGGGTCACTGGGGTTTTGACCCTTGAAGTTTCCAAATGTCACATTTTGACCTTCAAGATTTTGATTTGAAGGGTCAATCATATTTTCTTAGAATAGGAATGGTAAACTTCCATAAAAGTATCAAAAGGACCCTTCAGATGCAAAAGCCAGTGGAACCCTTGTATAACTTAACTTGTGTCTTCTTATAAAACATTTCCTCAATATTAATGGCTTGTATATTTATTATTGATTCATGTCATTTCATTAACATTTCAAAGTTTTACAAGTTACTGACTTACATGTGCAATATATTTCCAATCACATGTTTCCTTGTTGTATATATCATGTATACATAGTGATATACATTTTGGGGTATTTTAAGTTTTAAATCACATATTAATTAAATATATAATACTTGTATGCTATTTTAATTGATAAAACAGGTGGTTTGCATATATATACATAATTTAATGCTGATCGTTAAATACAATGTCACAGGGATTGTCTACATTTTCAGTAATACAATTACCTCCCTTTGTTTAGAATAATCAACTTATCTTCCTTTGTTTAAAGTAATAAATTTACCCCCCTTTGTAAAGACTAACTTTATTATCCAAGGGAGACAATTCATAAAAGGGTATAAGAGGGAGACAATGTTCTTGTTACATAATTATATCGTTGTCAACTTGTGATGCAAGTTTACAATGATATAATTATGTAACAAGATTTAACCCGAAATGTACTGGCCTAGAATACTTTCTACAGTTTCTAGAAAGAAAAGTTAAAAACATTTGTCATGAAGTCATTTGAACATATACTCAAACATAATCAACTCAGATTATATTGCTATGGAGGTTAGTGTAGCAAAAGGGGCATTTCCATGTTACAGTAACATACCACCTGCTGCTTGCTACATACTGATTTCTATGTTTTCCACCTGTTTTTGTCCACAGGTAACTTTATCCACAGGTAACAGTATCATTGAAATAGAAAATTAATTTTTTTTTTCAATTTCATTGTTTTTTCAACGATACTGCTACCTGCGATTGTATTAATTTTGTAAACTGTAAAGACAATTTGAAAACGAAAACATTTTTGTGTGTAAAATTTACATATATGTTTTTTTTAATCGTTTGTTTTTACGTTTTCAACGATACAGTTACCTGTGTTTTTGTCAAGCTTATGTTAGTGTGTGTGTATCATACCAGTATATATAATATGCGTATATATATCTTGTACAAACTTTGCATTTTAGACCATTTGGGCTACATCCATGAGTGGCGAGGTAATGTTTAGTTTATATGTGTACAATTTTGATCAATTGTTACCGTGGTTATTAATATTCTGATTTACTAACTTTTACTTTTCCCTTCTGTTCCTTCTCTTAGTAATCTATCAAACTATATGTCATGTCTATCTCTCATTTCTATTCAATATCATAGCGAATTTATAACAGAAATTAAAAGCAGTTTCAGGAGCAAAGCTTATGGCATCTTGCAATTCACCATTTATAAAAAGTATTTAAGTTTGAAAAGTGTATTGTACATGCCAAGTGATCAATTGGTATGGGGAAAACATATTTAGTTGAGAAAAACCTCCACAATATAATGTGCTAGATTGCTGGTTCCTATCAGGGCTAATAGATTATAATATTGCTGGTTCCCAGTGGGCTGATACAGTGTACCATGATTGTAGAGCTATGCTTACAAAATTCCATGCTGCTAAGCTTCGTTTATTAGCTCACCTGACCACAATGTGGTCATGGTGAGGTTTTGTCATACCGAGATGTCCGTCGTCCGGCGTGCGGCGTGCGGCGTGCGTCGTGCGTCCGTCAACAATTTCTTCAAACGACTTCTCCTCCTAAACCGCTTGGCCAAATTTGATAAAACTTAACAGGAATGTTCCTTGGGTGGACCTCTACCAAAGTTGTTAAAAAAATTCCAGTCCATCGCATAACTAGGTCACACAGGCTAAAAATAGATTTTCAAAAAGGAAACTTCAAAAATCTTCTTCTCTGAAACCGTAAGGCCTAGAGCTTTCATATTTGGTATGTAGCATCACCTTGGGGTCCTTTACAAAGATTGTTAAAATTATGTCCCTGGGGTCAAAATTGGCCCAGCCCCGGGGGCCCTTAGTTTTACATAGAGTTATATAGGGGAAACCTTAAAAAATCTTCTTCTCTGAAACTGCTTGGCCCAGGGCTTTCATATTTGGTATGTAGACTCAGCTAGAGGTCCTCTACAAAGATTGTTCAAATTATGTCCCTGGGGTCAAAATTGGCCCCGCCCCGGGGCCCTTAGTTTTACATAGAGTTATATAGGGGAAACCTTTAAAAATCTTCTTCTCCAAAACCGCTTGGCCCAGGGCTTTCATATTTAGTATGTAGACTCAGCTAGAGGTCCTCTACAAAGATTGTTCAAATTATGCCCCTGGGGTCAAAATTGGCCCCAACCCGGGGGCCCTTAGTTTTACATAGAGTTATATAGAGAAAACTTTAAAAAATCTTCTTCTCCGAAATTGCTTGACCCAGGGCTTTCATATTTTGTATGTAGACTCAGCTAGAGGTCCTCTACAAAGATTGTTCAAATTATGTCCCTGGGGTCAAAATTGGCCCCGCCCCGGGGCCCTTAGTTTTACATAGAGTTATATAGGGGAAACCTTTAAAAATCTTCTTCTCCAAAACCGCTTGGCCCAGGGCTTTCATATTTAGTATGTAGACTCAGCTAGAGGTCCTCTACAAAGATTGTTCAAATTATGCCCCTGGGGTCAAAATTGGCCCCAACCCGGGGGCCCTTAGTTTTACATAGAGTTATATAGAGAAAACTTTAAAAAATCTTCTTCTCCGAAATTGCTTGACCCAGGGCTTTCATATTTTGTATGTAGACTCAGCTAGAGGTCCTCTACAAAGATTGTTCAAATTATGTCCCTGGGGTCAAAATTGGCCCCGCCCCGGGGGCCCTTAGTTTTACATAGAGTTATATAGGGGAAACCTTTAAAAATCTTCTTCTCCGAAACCGCTTGGCCCAGGACTTTCATATTTGGTATGTAGACTCAGCTAGAGGTCCTCTACAAAGATTGTTCAAATTATGCCCCTGGGGTCAAAATTGGCCCCGCCCCGGGGGCCCTTAGTTTTACATAGAGTTATATAGAGAAAACCTTAAAAAATCTTCTTCTCCGAAATTGCTTGGCCCAGGGCTTTCATATTTGGTATGTAGACTTAGCTAGAGGTCCTCTTCAAAGATTGTTCAAATTATTCCCCTCGGGTCAAAATTGGCCCCACCCTGGGGGTCACCATTTTACTTAGACTTAAATTCTAGGGGAAAACATATAAAAATCTTCTTGTCTAAAACTACAATGCCTAAGAGCTTTGATATTTGGTATGTAGCTTCATCTAGTGGTCCCCTACCAAGATTGTGCAAATTATGCCCCTGGGGTCAAAATTAGCCCAGTCCCGGGGATCACCGTTTTACATAGACTTATATAGGGAAAACATATAAAAATCCTCTTGTCTAAAACTACACTGCATAGAGCTTTGATATTTGGTATGTAGCATCATCTAGTGGTCCTCTACCAAGATTTTTCAAATTATGCCCCTGGGGTCATAATTGGCCCCACTCGGGGGGTCACAGTTTTACATAGACTTATATAGGGAAAACATATTAATATCTTCTTGCCTAAAACTACACTGCCTAGAGTTTTGATAGTTGGTATGTAGCATCATCTTGTGGTTTTCTACCAAGATGTTCAAATTATTCCTTTGGGTGAAAATTGTGCAGGGTTTATAATCAGGTGAGCGATATTGGGCCATCATGGCCCTCTTGTATTAAAAAGATGCTGATATAGTATTGCTCTGCTCAGTCATCCTGAGTGGATTCAAACCAGTAACTTTTGTCTGTCAAGGATTTTTGTAGACAAGGGTGAATAGTGACCTTGACACACTCTACATCCACATTATAAGCTAACAAACGTTAAGTTATCATTTTCAAGAGCCACTTTCAACCATTCAGCTTCCCTTTTGACTTTTAACTGAGGGTGCGGTCTGAATGACATTTATCTATCAACAGCCAATCTGCATATACTTTGATAACATACTGATAGTTGGGAGATAATGGGAGATAATTCAATACGAACTGAAAGACGTTCACTAACAATTAAAGTTTTCTACCTCTGTATCATCATATATTTCTAGTTTTATGATGATCAACCAATCATGATAGATTTCTTATTGTCTTCCTTATGTTGTATCAGTGTGTCATCTAGGTTACAACTACCCTTACATTAAATGTGTTGTGTGTTTCACGGTGATTTTCAATAATGTTCATTTCTCATTGTGAGTCCGTCAATAAATTTCATCATCAAAACTTCACTATACAGGCATTATTCATATTTGATCTCAGTCTGCAAAATTAGGATTTGAAACTACTTGCCCCATTCAGCTTAATTGAATACTTTTCCTATGTGGACTCATAGTTACTCAAAAGTTACTTGCTGACTGCAAGAATTACTTGCCCAATTCAACAATTACTTGTCCCTTAGTCTGACAGGCAACCAAATAAGTGCTAATTTCGCAGACTTTGGTCTTGTGCCTTGTATGATGTTCCCTTTATATAAATGTACCTAATTGAGTTATGGCCCTTGGATTATTGGAAATTTTTGTGGCTTCATCTTCCTATGTTGTACATGTTTTTTGTTCCACTGCGTCTGTTGTGGGTTGGAAGGGTATAAAATACACAATACTATTTAATGCTCTACTCTCTCATTTCTCTTAACTTTGATTAACATTATGTTTCGTTACTTTTGATTATAATTTCATTAACAATTTTCTCTTTTCTTCTTTGAAACATTTCTTCCTCTTTAATGGCATGATGTTTATATTTATCAATTTCTTGAACTATTGACATGGTTAATATCTGTGTCTCTAAAACAGATATAGCATGATTTTGTCACACTTGTAAGCATCTCGGCATGGTTGCCATGTAACAATTAAATTAACTGATATAATAGAACAGTATGTTATGATATTTAAGCATGATAATTACTACAATGTACAGTACAACCTCTGTTTAGCAACAACCTTTTGAAGCTGCAAATATTTGCCATTGTTTAGATGTTGTTCCTCTACAGAGGTTCAATTTAGATTGAAGATATTGACAAATGCCATTGTTAAATTTTGTTGTTGTATTTCTAACTGTCTATAATTTATGTCATACTCTTTGTAAACATATTTTGTTATAGAGGCTCACAGGGAAGACTGGGCTTGCCCAACTGTGTCGCCTCTTAAAATAAAGTCGTTACTTTTATTATTATTAAAAGTCAAATGTAGGAAACTTTTAAGAGGTTGTTATAGTGAGGTTGTTGCTCTGCTGATGGCCGCTCTGGAGAGGTTGTACTGTATCTATAATGATATATAGTAAAACTTCGTTATCTCGAGGAGTGATTTGGACACGTAAAGGAGTGATTGGGGCACGTAAAATGCTCGAGATGAACCGGGTGCTCGGAATCCCAAAAGGGCATGCAATGTAATACAGACGTATATTGGTTCAAAACTTGCTCGAGATAGGTCGGGTGCTCGTGATATCGATGCTTGTCATAACGAAGTTTTTCTGTAGTATATTTATGTTAGGCCAGATCCATGCATGTAATAGGGAGAATTACCACTACCGGTATTGGTCGAGGGCTACAGATATACATTTACAAGTTCTTCTTCTTTCGTTAAATGGGTACAAAAGTAGAAATCTTTCTGGAATGTATGTTACCACTGGAGCCTGATATTTCTATACAAATGGCCACAAAACACTATATTCAAGACCCTGTTACTGTTACACTCTTAAGTTTCTCTCAGGGTGCATGTTTAGTAACAGGGTCTTGGATAGTGTTTTGTGGCCATTTGAACATTCAAACTTGTAGAATGTATTATACATTGACATAGTGCATGGTTTATTAAGGGCAGCTTTGATTGCTGTATAATTTACCTTTTTCTGCTGGTATGATTGGTAACAGGTATTATGCTGATTTAAATGGCTTTGGACATTTCTGATGCGCTCCTATTATTTCTCCTTGAATTGGTGTTTAATTGGCAAACTTTAATTGATAATTTAATATACAGTGCAGCTATACTAGTATTCTTGTTCCGTATTCAGTATGCTAATTAACTGACCATCTGATGAATTATAAAAAGGGCAAGAAGGGCTAGAGCATTTTTTTACTCCTGCCCATCTCTAGTCTGCATGATGGGTAAAATGCAGGTTCAATGTACTTTGATAAACCTACTCATAAAAGTATTTGGCACAATTCCACATTGTGTTCAATTTGTGATTTATTTGTTTGCTGTCAAATATTTGTATGTCTATATTGATTCTCATGTAGGTAGACTCGGTCGTAATGCTCTTAACCTCTTAATGTCTTAATACCACCCCAATTTGTCTGGTTTTGGTTATATGAACTTTTGAATTTGAGATTGAAATCCCAAGATATTTTAGGCTACTGTATTTTCACAGAGTACCATTCTGTCTTACATCTGTTAGTACTTGTTCTTAACATTTTGCTTTTGTACTACATGTAAAAATATCTAGATAATAATTATGTATGTAATATTAAAAAGTTATTATACCCCTCAAACAAAGTTTGAAGGGGGTATACTGGAGTCACCATGTTGGTCTGTCGGTCTGTTGGTCTGTCGGTATGTTAGTATTGTGTCCGCTCTGTAACTTTGTCATTTCTTACTGGATTTTAAAATTGCTTGGTACAAATGTTCACCACATCAAGACGGTGTGTCATGCGCAAGACCAAGGTCCCTATCTCAAAGGTCAAGGTCACACTTACAGGTCAAAGGTTATATAGTCATGCAAATCCTGTCCGCTCTGTAACTTTGTCATTTCTTACTGGATTTTAAAATTGCTTGGTACAAATGTTCACCACATCAAGACGGTGTGTCATGCGCAAGACCCAGGTCCTTATCTCAAAGGTCAAGGTCACACTATATGCGTTCTCACCCAGTGCTAGATTGAACTACTGTGCCAGGCATCACTAAACCTACAGTGCAAGATATAACCGTGGTAACCATCTTGAGTTTTGTTGATTATAATTATATAACTTTGTTTTGTACTAGTGTGTTACTTATTTTTTTCTTTATCAATTTTCACATTAGCCTTCAATCATGGTGTTTTTCAATCTGTATAGCAGCAGATTTCCATCAAATGTGTTGTTTAGACTATAATTTTAAATAATATTCCTGTGTCAAGGCGGTGCTGCGGGGTATGATTCATCACTCCTGTGATAGCTCTTGTTTCTTTCTCTGGTTTACACACATTGTCATAGAGTTACCATGGTTACAGAAAAAATGACATCTTGTATTATGATATAAGACTTCTCATCCTCAGCTCAACTTGAGTATTAAACTTTGTTAGCTTCTTTACTGTTCAACAGTTATACATGTATTATCTTTACATTATAAGAAAAATTACACTGCTTTCTTTACTGCTACCAGTTAATTTAATTTTGAAGTTTCCAGAAAATATGAAACGTTTAACTGGTAGAACCTCTTGAAGATTCAGCTTGGAAGTGAGTTGAGCATTGGAAATGTTTTATAATCAGGGGGCAGTATTTTACAACTTTATGGGCATTCTTACTTGCCATCCTCGAAAACCCAGTGGTGAAGTTCTCTCCTGTTAATTTAGCGAGTCCAGGAGCGGAGTGGCACCTGGGTTTTCGCGGATGCTTATCTTACTATGTTTGTATGACAATGTTTGTCAACATTATTGCTGGTAACTGATTTATGGTGTTTTATGGTTTATGTAGTAACTGCTTTAATGTGAGTTCACTGTTGTTTGTTTTCAGACCAGTAAAATACTAGAAACGTAAGTGGTTACGGTAAGGTTTTGGTAAGGGGTCCAACTAACATGACTAGCATTTATCATGTACACCAGGCCCTGATCTCCATAAACATCTCAATTTTGAGATAAATCTCATCTCAAATATTGCCATTTATGTTTGGATAATTTCCAAGAGAGGATGGACTCAAAATTAGCTTCAAAAACAGCAAATGCTATTCTTTGTTAATTTCGTCGGAGCTTAATGAGTTTTAACTTAAGATATATTAGAAATTCAGACTCTGATTTTGGCGAAATCTCAATTTGAGATGAGATTTCTGCTTGAGATGCTTTGGAAGATCGGGGACTGGATCCGATCTCCAGAAACATCTAAATCTGAGTGAACTAAATCTCATCTCAAATATTGCCTTGCATAGTTTGGATTATATATCATTGAAGGAGGATGGACTCAAAATTAGCATAAAAAATAGCCAATGTTATTCTTAAAAGTTATTCAGTAAATTTTACAGACTCCTAACTCAAGCTTCATTTCAAATTCAGACTCAGATTCGGGCAAAATCTCAATTTGAGATGAGATTTTTACTTGAGATGCTTCTGGAGATCAGGCCTGTTTGTTTAATGTATTTTATAGTCTATACCTGCATATCTGTATATTGGTTAAGTATTAACATTTATATTTGATCTAACTCAAACTTGCACGGTTTGAATGATATATAACTACTAATTGTATGTAATAAAATGCATACACCACAGTCAATTCTATTTTTCTGAAAAATTTAATCTCACAGTCTAACCTATTCAAACACAGTAAAATGGCGAATGGGCATAAAGTGTCCACCCCTGTCCATTTGTCTGCCAATGCAAAATTACATCTGTCTGTCTGATTTTTGTAGGAGTTATGGCCCTTGGTCGATTTGGCAGGATATTCATATCCTACTGCTATGACAACAGTTAAATACCTAATAATTATGTCCCTTACATAAGTTGTTATTACTGAAAACGTTTGTGTTCAAAAACATAGTATAACATAGAACACGAAAAAAAATTTTTGGGGAAGGGAGAACAACAGCCTGGTTAGAGTGGTTTGTGAGGTCCATATTTAACATAGATAAGTTAATTACCCTCATCAGAGTTGGTATTTGGTATAATAGAATAGACTATTTGGTTCTATGATATTTGTTAAACACTTTGTTGTAGTGTTTAAGTACAATTCAGACTTATGTCAGAAGACATAAAGTTTAGGAATCCAAGCTAGAATAGTTAATTAACTGCATGCTGACATATTGCATTGAGGAATAAACTTCTAGTCGCTCAATTATTTAAATTGACTGTGTCATTTAGTAAATTAAAAAAACAGATGAAAATAAAGTATTGAAGAAAAGCAGAAAAATGCTCTACTTTAGTGCCAAACTAAAAGTGGGTGCTTACCAGTAAATTCTTCTTATAACTAATATTCTTGCAGAAACAGTCCTTACTAACTGCATTAAGTATATAAATAAAGTGCAAAAATATGTAATGTACTAAAGATGATACTGTATTTTGGCTTGTTTAAGTTTTTGAGCGCTGGAAGAAATCCTCAAAAATGCTATTAATTAGCATTTATGTATTATATAATTGTTTAAATGTATAATAATGTGCAACTTCTGTAGATTGGCCGATTGTTGGGGCGGGGCTACTGTAGACTGGAGTGAACATCAGTTTATTTCATCATACTAATGAAAATAGAAAACTAGAAGGCCTAAAATTTGTCAAAATAATAAAATGTGAGAAAATCGAAGATTATGGAAAATTTGGTAAAAATAATAAAATGTGAGAAAATTGAAGATTATGGAAAATAGAAGATATATTTTTGATTTACCGGTTGCAAATTTTTAGCAAGCTTGTTTCATTTTGAGGGGGTTGTTCTACAGAGGTTGTACTGTATATATTTACATGTATATAAGCATTGTTGGTATATTGATTTAGTACTCTTTGCATGCTGTTATATAGTTTGTACACTATAACTTTGATTTTTATAATTTTAACCATTTGCATTAACTGTGTTATGAGTACTAGGTTGTTGACCAATTTTCACCAATTATTTTCCAATAACCTGTGATAGTTTACACAATTTACAGTAACAAGTCTCTAATCATAATACTTATTCTCACTACACAGTATGTAATCAAATAGTTTAGCATCAACTTGAGAAAAAGGTCCATAATTACATTGTATCCTAAACTCACGAACTATAGACAGGTCCGTAGCCACACTGGGGCACACCGAAAGGCTTGCCTCTGTGACAATGAAAGAGATTACTGAAATAAGTATGCTGTTTTGACAAAACAATGCCACAAATAGATCCTAGAAAATATTTGTCTTGTTACTTTTTCACTTCTTCATACCTTGTTCGGCTCTCTGGATACTGCCCTGATAGAGCAACATAATATGTAAGAAAGTAGGTTTTAGTGACATTTAAATGAATTTTGGGTAAGGGTACTTATGTATTGATATGTGTGTGCATCAGGCAGTCAGGTATTTCCATGAGTATAAAACACATTACAATTGTTGTTAAGTTTAAGGTAGACATCTATTGCATGCCAAGTTTCAAGGTTCACAAATGATCCAAAATTTTCGAAAATAAAGCCAGACATTCCTGACACATGCTGTTTAGTTTTGTATGTTCATATCTATCTATTGGACAGTCTACTGTTCAAACGAATACTGTCGGTGTAAACTATTTGTTTTACCAGTAGTTTATACCTGGTATGCACTTGTTACACATTTTATAGCTCTATTATCTTTATATGAAGATCAATTGAAACCATAGTGGTGGATAACCACTTGAAGTGCCTTGAAGGTTTATAGGGGTGCAACATGGCTGTATTATACCAAATACAAAATTGATGTCAGTATTTTTTTCGCTTGATGATTACCAATAAAGTAAGAAACTGGCTTCCATTGTTTCATACCCTCATGGCTTAGGGTTCATACCATCAGGAATGATGTGTTGAGAGTATTAGTTATAGAACTTAACTTTGTCCTGAGAACAGAATATACGGGGCCATTAGCGTAGCTGCCGCTAGGCCATTAGGCCCGGGCCTACACATCATTTCGAGAAAAAATAATATTAAATTTTTTTAAGTTTAACTTGAAATTTGATCTCCTAAATATACGTCAAAACGCACCCGTATCTTTCAAGGAATAAAACAAATCCGGGGGAGCATGCCCCCGGACCTTCTACTTCTTTCATTTTTGCCTACGGGCCTACACATTGCTAAGGTCCTATATAGCTACGCCCCTGGGGCTGTATCCAGAGGCAAACTCATGGAGACAATTTTTTCTAGAGTCTATTTGAGGCATAATCTTTTCTTCAACAAAATGCTTATTAAGTAATTTCTCAAATTGTTACTGACGCCTTGGTCCCTTAGCATGGCTACTGGCCTGATATATAAGTGTAAAGTTAGAAACTGATTTTTATATATTCAGTAAATCACAGACTGATTCATTTCAATACTGCATAGTTGTTGCCTGTATAAGATATATTATAAATAAATCTTTGATAACATTTTATATCTCTATTCTCTGATAACACTTGGTGAAATATTGCGCTTTGCATTATACGTTTAAATACCTCATTGATATGGTGATTTACATTCATTTTAAGTGGCCACCATTCCTGTATGCATATTAGGCGATATTGTTATCAGTTGAAAGTATGTTAACTTCCTTGAATTAAGTGGCTAGTTTCAATTTCTTGATCAGGTTGTCTCCCTTGATTTTGTGTTCTTTTTCTTTGTGTTAAATTTACAGAATTTTAATAGTATGTAAATACAGTAACATTATAAATACGTTTCAGTAAACTACCTGAGTGTAAAGACAATAATGATTTGTTGTTACATTTTTTGGCAAACAGTATTTCAGAGATATTACAGTATTACCTGAATCCTGTTGCCTAGCCAAACGGCTACCAAATAGGGCTATTGAGCACTTTTCTATTAGCGAGCTGTGCTTGCCGATAGCATACCAGTTCTCAGCATCTTGCTGAGCCCTACAACTGTGGTAGCGCTTAATAGTGTTTGCTGTGCAACAAACTGCTATCCGCCAGTGGTGCCAGTGGTACATAAATTTATGGTTTTGTCAGCCATTGGTCCATACATAGCACTTTTTTGAAGCTAACCAATTCCTAGTCTAGTACTGTCATATGCTTGATGGTGCTTTAGTTAGGTAACAGGCTCCTGAATTGTTGTTCCATATTCAGGTTATGTTTGATGTTTAAAAATCCGAACCCTGGCTGTTTTATTCCCATATTTCTTACGTTTTGCAGTCATAGTAGGACAGCATCAGAAAATACTAAATGGTGTGACAAAGTTATCTTTAATGAACTAAATGTATGTTGTTTTCATTTTCAGGTAATCCAATGAACAAAAATGGTTATAAAAGAAATATTGAACCCACTCCAGTACGCATGCAACAACAACAGCAGCAGCAAGTCATAAGGCAACGGCATAGCTACACATCTCTAGATTTAGGACAACGGAACACTAGTACACATCAATACGATAATTTTGGACGGACTGTCGATGAACCGGTCAATTTCACCAACATTGGCTTTGCTGGAAAAAGTGATGTAGAACCTATCGTCATTCCTGGTGATTCTCTCTCTGGTTCAAACCCAACCAGCCCAAGGTCACAGGAAGGTCGTGAGTCTACAAGGTCACAGTCTTCACCAACATCACAAGATCAAAGTTCACCAAGGTCAGCTGATGCCTTTGATTTTGAAATTGATGTGTCACCAAGGTCACTGGCATCTGATGAGCCTGCAACTATTGATCATCTAAACTCTTCAGAAGGTGACATTCATTTTTAAATCAGAGGGACTTTCCTTTACATTTTCCAAGGTAGTTTTTTAAGTACATTTGTTATGTAGCAACAAGGTTTACCTAGTTATTGATATATGTCAGTGATTTTGTTGGCAATCTGGAATGATGTGTTGTCTATTCTTTTCATATGAAATACATGTTATGTAATGAGAATGCACATACAGGAAGACTCTGTTCATGATGTATGTTATTTTAATGTAGTATGCCGATATAATCTCTACCATACCCTATCATGATCCTTAAGTCGATGAGCCTTGAACAATACATTCACAAGCTATCACAATAGCATGCATAACCAGTTAAGAGTCTCACCATTACATACTA
This sequence comes from Spisula subtruncata, assembly GCA_963678985.1. Lineage (NCBI taxonomy): Eukaryota > Metazoa > Mollusca > Bivalvia > Venerida > Mactridae > Spisula > Spisula subtruncata. The sequence goes on along the minus strand of OY787670.1, from coordinate 36,503,988 downwards.
AAGATGCCTTTTTATGCTATAACAACCCTCTGCATACTTCGCCGACTACACCACAAACTTTTCACTACCCGCTTCACTCTAGGTCGCAGTGTTTCCATACATTTGTTCAGATTGTGTTATCTAGCCCCGATCTCCCGAAACCTCATCTCAAATTGAAGTTTTGCTCAAATTAGAGTATGAATTTGCGATTAATTTGAAGTTTGCACAAACTCTCTTTTCTTATTAAGACCACTTGATGGCCATAAACCTTTAGTTATAATTTGTTGAGATTTACCAACTATGATCTAAGAACAGTGTGGGCTGTCTTTGATGCTACCTTAGTGTCCATCCTCACATGGAAATTATCAAAAAAATACATGGAAATATTTGAGATGAGATTTATCTCAGATTGAGATGTTTCGGGAGATCGAGGCCTGGTTACATTCAACTTAAGACTCCTTACCTCGGCATATTCAAGTCGTATATATGAGTCTTAGTTCAATGTGGTTAACTTATAGTACACATGTACTTGAATATTGTAAATACGGTTTAGACTCTTGTAGGTGCAACAATTCATTATCAAACAGTGCTTTGTATATTTTTGTAAAATAAAAAATATATATGATGTAACTTGAGTGTCTTGTATGTTATTGCGCTTACATCACTTAGTTTTTTTCAAAGCTCTTGGCAACATCTTATGTAACGGAACACACAATTGTTTTGTCATCTACAAATTGGACAGGTACATCAAATAAGAATTTTATGAACTCTTGTGACATATGTTATGAAACACACTGCATGTGATTCTTTTAAAAAATAGAAAGAATTTAAATTAGTGTGTATCTTGCAAGATTTCCATAAGTGCTTTGATGAAAATGTTTCTTGGGACTTATACTAGAAAACTATGTAAGTTTTCAAAACTATATGCTGCTTGATTACTTGTTATTGTAACATTATGAATTTATGCCCCCATCTTTGACGAGGGGTATATTGCTTTGCTCATGTCTGTCAGTCGGTTTCAGTTCAATAACTCAAGATCTCTTTGCCCTGGGAGTCAAACTGTACATGAATGTTGGTCAGCAACATTAGATGACTCCTATGACTTTGAGGTCAGTACCAAAGGTCAAGTTCCCTGTGAACTTTACCATTTCCAGCTGCTATTGGTGAATGCATGCTTTGATAAAACATTGTAGAGTATTGTGATACAAGTTTTCAGACACCAGTTCATTCATTAAGACATAATAATACACACATGTTTTGAAAATAATCATAAAACTGTTTGTGAAAAAGGCTCAAGAGAATAACTAGAGTGCATGTGATGCTTTTAGGATCTATCTGATGTGTCCATGGACAAACGATGTCTGTCGTGAAATATTGCTTGTTTGAAATAAGCTTGACACTCTCAGCTTCCATGATACATCATTAGTCATGTACTTAGTCCACGAGAAAATGAAATTCATGATGTCATACTAATGAATGTTCATAAATGAAATTTAGACAGTTCTAGAAAATACGAGACTGCAGACGCTTATGCCAAGGTTGTAGCCTTGTCCGTATTAACTAGCTAAGTCAATCAACTTGAAAGTTTGTAACAAACAAACAGACAGACACCTGTCAAACAAATTGACAGGTGACTCACTATATGCCTCTGCATCAGTAGGGGCATAAAAATACAGAATAGAAGACCATATTTATGGAGTGTATTTTGAAAGAATTCAGCATGAACATGACATAAGAGACACAACTTTATCACAGGTAACTGTATCATTGATAAAGACTAAAGGGAAAATAATTGTAAAACTTTTTTTCTGTAGAGCAGGATCACCCTTTGTGGAACAGAGTCTAATACCAAACAGTGCCTGGTTATGCACACTTTATACCTGCTCAAGAATTGTTTTTATAAAGTTTACAAAAAAATGGTTTTTTTCCGTTATCAATGATACAGGTACCTGAGAAATGGATTGGTATATTCAGTGACATCAAAACTCATCACCAGACACATATATAGATACATGTGCATTGTGAGCAGACAGTAGTTTATTGCCTATATAACTTCGGTTTTCTAGCCGTAGCATAATCTTCATCTCTCGCGGTCCATATATAGGTCGTACAATACGAAATGTAGCTGAAATTATATAAAATACAGATTCAACTTTAGACAGTACATGTAACCATTTGCTTATAGCGCAATGTTTTCATTTGAAATCACCTACTGTTCACATTAGAGATCTGCGATACCCTCCTTTTCAAACAATACCAGCGGAGGTAAAATGTTTTTTTCTTGGTCCTTGTGAAAACTGGGTTTCTGGTAAATAATTCATAAAAGGGTTGGTGGGCTACAGTTATATGTTTCACCTAGCATATGAGTATATAAAAAGAGGTCTTTCAATAGTTGTGGTATATAAAACTGGTTAAAATGTCAACACAGATTTAGCAGTGCTGGTAGTTCACTAGTTGTGTGCCTTGTTCATTTAAAACCCCATCATATGTCATCATTTTTAGCAAAACAACAGATTTAAGTTCAGTTAGCCATTCAGATAAGCTAGTACAATTTCATAATTCCTACCTGTATCACCTATTACCCTAGTATCAAAGATACGATCCTCGTTACCACTGATTATATGTAGAAACATTTGTGGAATCAACATGAATCCTTCAGCTGTGATGTTGATCAATGCAGCGGGTCGTTCTATCTTCATGATGGTAGGTAGGGAGAGGAACTGGTAGGACACGGAGGTCGTCTCGTTGTGTTGGCAAGGCATATCTAGTGGGTGGCAGTACTTCTTGCACAATATGGCGTCTGATTCCACCTCCACATCACTGTGTGTGAGAGTAAACATGTTGGATCTTGCCTAAGCAAAGCGCTACATGTCACTTTCCAGGGGAGGTAATCATGCCCCTATTTTTTATTGAACGGGAGGCAACTGAATGAAGGCGCTACTTAGCGCTTTGCTTAGGCAACAGACACCTGATATATATGTTTTATAAACATACAGTAAAACCTCACCTAAAGACCACTTTAATAATAAAGTCACTTTAAGTTAGGAACCCAATTTGTAGATCTACTCAATTTATCCCCAAATTTTAGGCTTACTGAATATTGAGACCACTTTTCAGGGGTGGTATTATTTTTGAGGTTTTACTGCATATGTTTAGTATAGATAATGGGAATGTGTAATAATTTGTTGTTTGTTCTAAAAGGTACTATGCCAGGTTATAACATGCCATGTTCTGAGTTCAACATGCTCATGCCATTTTAATTAAATTAATCAAAATCACATACATTTTCACAATATAAAAGAGATATCAAGTTATTGAATATAATTTTATTCTGGATATGAACATATTACAACAGCAACTTACACAAGTTAATACATGTTACATGAACAGAATCGGGGTGTTCATACCACCATATGGTAATTGACGCAACTTTTGGCTAAGTCACGTAAATATGTTTATCAAAATATAAAGCAACCAGGTAACTTAACAGTCTTCCATAAAAGGTCATGGTTTTTGTCCAAAACCGACTAAATCGTGGTTGAGTTGGTGTTGTGCAATAACTTTGTCTTCTTGCACTACAATAGTATGTGGCACGGAAAGTACTTATTTCCGACTTGAGCAGCGAGAATGTCTCGTTGAAGTCTTGTTTAAGAATAAAATACTGAGGGTAATTTTAAATTTCCTGTCGACACATTTCACTTTCTAAGATAGCTAAAATTTTCACCAAATACTGTGTGGTATGCCCACCCTGAAAATATGGTCCAATGTTCCAATAAAGAGAGGATCTTGCATGAGTGCTCATTACATAAGAGTTTTATTAAACGAGTGGACAAAACAATATGACATGAGGCTTTGCCGACAAGTCGACAAGTTTTATAAAACTTGTATGTAATTAGCACAAATGTAAGATTCTATTTATCACATAACCTTAGAGAACGCTCATTAATGTTCAAAATGCTGATGTAAGCCACATAGGTTAAATTCAAAACTTAGCGTTACAATGTGCGCGACGTCATGACGACGTTTGCATATACTGACGTCACAGGTCGATTCTAGGCACGGATTGGCTTACGTTACGTCATCCTCAACCAACCAACCAATCAACGTCAAGCTAATTTAAATGTTTAATGAATTGCCTGGGAGTACATTACGATATTTCTGGCTCAGCTTTAATGCACTCCCAGACAGCAGGTTATGTGATAATATAGCATTAATACTGTCAAGCCTGCAGTGGTAGTTATTCCTCTCTTCAACAGCCAATTTATAGCGATTTGAACTGTTTATTCGAAAGCTATAGCAACTGGCATTGATAGGACATACCTGCCAAGCTAGTTAAATCCAAAATAGGAGTGATAAAGCAAAAAATGTCACAAGATGCAAGATACTTGGCAGGTATGATAGGGTATCAATAAATGTTTAACGGTTTTTTGGATACTTATCATCTATAAAATGTCATCTAACAATAAATTGCACTGGAAAGTTTTCAGTAAGAACAACTTGGGTTACACTTGCTCCAAATATTTCCAAGTTCAAGGTATACATTGGGGCACAATATTAAAACTATTTACAATTAACAAACTAAATAGATACAATATGAGATTATGCCATTTATACTAACATTGACTATATAATGCCAGCATTTTCTGAAAGTTAAGTTATTATCAACAAACAAATCGCTGGCTTAGTAAAGGTCGTAAGTAAAAAAACGCTTTTTTTGAGTGAACAAAAAGCGGTCTGAGAACTACTCTTTACTTATTAAAAAACTCAGCTTTTTCAGCTTCAGTTTGGTCAACATGACAAGTTCCAATTTTCATGAAAATACGCTCATAAGGATTGCCTTGTTATGCAGATTTCAAATATGTATGGGTCTATAAGGTTGTAAGTTGCACTTACAACCTTTTCTTTCTAAGCCAGCGCAAAATACTCCTACAAAGGGCTTCAGTAATCCAGTATTACTATTTCACATCCTACAAGAATTGTAAGTAAAGTGAATACGTATAAACCAGGTCCTCTTTAGACTTGAAACATTTGATTTCTAGTTAATACTTAACGTTGTTTGTTTGTTTTCATAAGCATAAAACTCTAAAGGATCAAAAGTTATGAAGTTAAGCAAGCAGCTTTCCATAATGTGCTTTCTAACAAGATATGAAATGGGACACACATCTGAATTAATTTGTAGTCATTATTATTTACTTCAGAAATAAATGAGCAGTGATTATTATACAGATACATGTGGTATATTTTGTTCAAGTTCAGTATATTTGGCACTCCATCCCTTGCAGAAAAGTGTTTGTATAAATTCCTCCAACAGATCCACCAAACCGTCGTTTTACATATAACATGTGAACACAAAGTGTCAACTGGTACCGCATGTATAGACAGCATTTAGTATAGTCAGCAATTTGTACTTCCCCTGGAAACAGGTTACATGATTTTATCTGACGTAACGTAAAGATAAATTTTGGAAATAGCATGGCCAGTATATCCCGAATATATGTCTGTGATTTCCATAGTCAGTGTAAGTTCAACATCCTGCGGTCCATCAATCTTGTTCAGTAGCGCCACGACAGCACCGTTTCTACCGATTCTCAGATCAAAGTTCTGTCGTCGTACTGGATTCACTCCAGACGGCCCCGTGTAGCTGCTCGTCACATTCAGGTACCAGTTGAATCTCTTCTGTACCGACGGCGGTCCCGACATGGAGAAAATATCAGTCGGGATTTTGACATTGGTCGGGAAGGTGAGGAAGTTGTAGGAGAGGGAAAGCGGTGCCGTTATACATTCCTGGTCTCCAGAACGACAGGTGAAGCTCAAGCGTTTACATCGTACACTACAATATATAGAAATGAAATCATTAGAATCTGCTTCACGGTCAACTGACTGGACAATCAAAATATTTCTTTATAAATCTGACTTTTGAGACATACTCAGTTAATTTCACACACATACAATAAGTTTTTCTGTGCATTTTACATGTATTCTGTCTATTAATTAAATAAAAATACTCGAAAAATAATTGATTTTTTTGCAGAATTCTAAAGATTTTCACTTCCTTTCAAAAATATCAAAATGCAAAAGCAAGCGTTTTCTATGATTACAAAAGCAGTGGCAGACCAAATTACTGAAGTACATGTATAAATATCAACTGAGCAGCCAAAGTTACTGTACACCATAAAGCAGAGATCATGCTGGTATTTTGAATAGTTAAAGCAACATGAAAACATCTACATGTATACATTCAAATCTACAAAATTTAAGGTCACATAATAAATTGAATTCAATCTCATGCCCAACTACAGAATTCAAATGACTTTAGTGCGGGAGGACTTAAGTTTCGAGTTCAAGACAAAACAAAAATGGTACCAGTAATTATTTGCTGGGCATGAAAGGGACAACAGGCTTCTCTTCGCTCATAACCAAATAGCAATGGATACCATCAGGACTGATTAATTCTAGTTGTTATAACATGTTTTACAATGGACCTAATGGAAATAAGTATAAACTGAATGATTTCAAGTTGCCAGTGAAATTGATATCAAACATTTTAGTTATTCTATGCTTCCTGAAAGTGGCCCTCAAAATAGCATATGCCTTAAACCGGACAGTATATTTGACATAATATTTCGATCATTCCATCCTTTCATTTTTTTTACCAATTCTAACAAAAACCAATCTACACCTCTCTTACCTATTTCGTCGGGGACCAAGAGCCGATCTTGAGAAACCAGACGGACACGAGACTCGTGGACACTTGTGACTCCCTCTGGTGTTAAAACACATAACATCCTCGCTAGATCCACAACGATCAGTACGCTCCACACATTCATTTATATCTACAACAATACATGACAACATTTTAGAAAATATGCTGTTGGCACTGTGCAATTTATAGAGGATATAGAATGAGTGATGGTTTGTTACATAATTCACAGAACTACCAGTAGTTGGATCATAAACATTATACAAAACCAGCCTTGGCAAGCTGACCTTGACATGACCAATCATTGACCAGGACTTTATATTAACTGACTCTGACGAGATTGATCATTGACCTTATAAAGTCTGACCCTGACATGACCTTGATACACTAACCTTGACATGATCTATCATTGACCTTTACCTTATGTACACTGACCTTGACATGTCCAATCACTGACCTTGAGTTTACATTAACTGACCCTGACATGACTGATCATTGACCTTATTAAGACTGACCTTGACATGATCTATCGTTTCCCATGATCCTCCATCCAGTAGGACAGGAACATTTATAAGATCCAGGTGTATTAATACATTCACCAGCACACACTCCAGGTCCACTGAAGATTCTACATTCATCAATATCTGAAACAACAATCACAGAATCAAACCAGGGTACAAACTTCAAACATAAATTATAACATCAACCTACAATGCTTACCGGTAAATGGAATGGTACGACTATGAGTCACTTCTGTTGCAGATAAAAATGGATATTGCACTTCCTTTTCTCCTTTCAGAACCCAGGGCTATGAGTGACTTGGGCAAATCATTAATTTACTGGGAGTTGAAACCAAGTGTCTATGGTAAATAGTTGACAATTTAAACAGATAAATCATCGACTATAAATCATATTAAGTTGCTCTACATCAGGAACACATCCATGATGTTCTTTCTGGCTTATTTGCTTGTGCTAACGGACACTCACTATATGCCTTCAGCATGCCGGGGAACAACAAATGATGAACTTGATTAGAATGTAAGAGCATTTCAACGAAAGTCCATGAATATAAATTTCATACCTAAAAACAAAGATTTCAGTTTCATGTTTTTCTTGTTCTGAACGTTTCCGTAGCTATTTACTTTGGTGAATTTCTACAATCAAACTGTGGGAATTTAAATTTTGCAAAATAGTTTATTGGTTTACAGTACTATTAAACATACATGTTTCATGGCATATTACAAGAAAATAGAATATTAATCTAGAGGCCAATGTTACTTACCCAGACATGTATGTCCATCACTAGCAAGCTGGTATCCAGGATCACATGTACACACATAGGAACCAACCAGATTTGTACATCCTTGAGTACACATGTTACGGTCGTTACATTCATTTATATCTAAAACATCAAACAAAGACTTTCATTATTATATTTATATCCATTCACATTAAGTCATCCTCATAAATCAATGGTCTCTAGAGTCCCTAGACTATATTTCAGAGAAAAAATATGCTGCTTGTACGAGAATGCTTAAAGTTTGATTGCTATGGAAACAGGAAAATAACCGCTTATTTCGCAGCAAACTGAACTATGTAAACTTTAGTAGCATTGAAGATGTCTGCATTCAGTGTGACTGCGTAGCACAGTGGCCCGGTTCGTGCTGTTGCCATCTTATCTAGCAACCCGGTTTCAAATATGGGAGGAGACACTCATAAGCCTGTCATATGTCAGCTGACTGGCAAATAAAGGCTATGCTTGGTATTTATTTAGTTAAAATGACAACATATGGATTCCTGAAAATAAGTTATTTTTAGAATATTACAGATGTGACTGGTTTTACAACTTCTGTCCGTTTTACAATCTTACCATTACACCGTTGAGAACCAGTCTGTTCAAATCCAGCATCACAGTTACATCTGAAACTTCCTCTTGTGTTCTCACAGACAGAGTTACTGGGACAGACGTTTCGGTACTGACACTCATCCTTGTCTGTAATATATAAATACTCAACTCAATTCGAATAGCCCAACATATAAACTGACTGGATCCTTTAACTGATGTTTGCTGGCCCCTTTAGCTATAGCTGATGTATTCCCCCTCCCCTTTAGCTGATGTTTGCTGGCCTCTTAAGCTGAAGTTTGCTGGCCCCTTCAGCTGATGCATAAAGGTCTCCTTTAGCTGTAATTTATTGGTCCCTTTACCTGATACATAAAGCCCCTTAAGCTAATGTTTGCTGTCCCATATACCCTTTGTTTTTGCCCCCTTTACCCATTATTTGCTAGACTCTAGACTCTTAATGGTGTTTGCTGGCCCCTTTAGCTAATGTTTGCTGGTCCCTTTAGCTTATGTTTACTGGCCCCTTTAGCTGATGTTTGCCCCCCCCCCCCCCTATAGCTGATGTTTGCTGGTCCCTTTAGCTGATGCTTGCTCCCCCCTTTAGCTGATGATTGCTGGTCCCTTTAGCTGATGTTTGCTCCCCCCTTGAGCTGATGTTTGCTGGTCCCTTTAGCTGATGTTTGCTCCCCCCTTTAGCTGATGATTGCTCCCCCTTTAGCTGATCTTTGCTGGACTCTTTAGCTTATCTTTGCAGACTTCTATAGCAGAGGCTTGCCAGTTTTACATGGGTACTTAATGTCATTTAATTATTATTTCAGTTGCTAGAATGAAAACAGCAAAATGAAGCATCACAGACGAAAGAAAAGAAGCATAAATACAGACCTTCACATCTTCCTCGTTTACGACTGAAACCTCTGGGACATGAGCAGACGTAACTTCCCTGTCTGTTGATACACTCTGCTCCACCACGGCAGTCATGTTTACCAGTAGTACATTCATCAATGTCTAAAATATATAACACAAACATTGGGGTACATCATCTCAACACAACGACATGGTGGCAGTAACCTAATCCCATAGTGCCAGTCTGATTGTCTCCGGCACCCTATTATGAGATCATCCTGATGGCAGTGGTCAATGTACAGACTACAGCAATGTCTGTACACGTTACTGTAAACCTAGAAATTATTTCGCGCGATTTAAGTTCGCGGTGTTCGCGGTTAGTAAAAATCCGCGAAAGTAAATAGCCGCGAACATGTCCAGGATAAGAAAAACGCGAAAGTTTCTCGTTTTTGAAGGAAATTCATCATTTTGGTACGACGTTTATAAGACCGTATTATAAGTGCTATTTTGTCAAAATATGGAATGTTAAGTGTATGTACTTTTTCTGAATAAAGCCTTTTATGATCACGGTACAATAATGGAAAAACATTCTTGAAAACGTGTTTAACAATACACTCAATATATGAACATGCGTGTAAATAGCGCTGTCTATTACCGGGTATGTCATAATACAAAATGACTGACAGTGTCAATAAAACTGTGAAAACATTAAAAGCGTAGTTTTCAATGTGTGTAAACAAATATAATAGGTAACTATCTACATCAAAAAGAGTTTGAGAGGGTTTAACGAAGGTGAGAAGTATAATTAAGAAGCAATTATATACGAACCAAGCAATGTATGTGACAGGTTATAATATCAATAATTTTTTTTTTTAATAAAAAACGTGAAAGTTTGTAGCCGCGAATATGCCGACAATCGGCAAAACGCAAAAAATTCTAGCCGCGAAAGTTTCTAGGTTTACAGTACTGCTTTGTATGACATACAACAATAGGCCCTGTCTGCACAGCTAACTGCTTCAGTTGCAATTTTTAGCCAGAAATCAATGTAAAAATATTAAATGAATGATTTGTTTTTCAAATGCCCATGGCAGTTGTTTTTTATTAGATATTTTTCATAAACTCCTACTTATGTTCCAAAAAATTGATGAGTACTGTAACCAACATAGTTTTGCAAAATTTTTAATTGTTTTGTCGATTGCTATCATAATTTAGGCCACAAATTTTGTGTAATTAAGCCTACTGCAAACCTTAAGTCACTAAGCAAATGCTTATGAAGTAATTCTATTGCATTTTAGTCAGTAAACATGATTTAGAATTAACAATTAAACAAGTTAATACAAGAACATACCAGTACATGTTTGACCATCACTTCCGACCTCAAAACCAGGACGACAGTTAACTGGGTCCTCACAGCGATATGATCCATAATTATTCTTACATATTTGATATTCTTCACAAGAGTTTTGTCGACTTTCACACTCGTTTATATCTGAAAATTTATCAAAAGAAATAAACGTATTGGATCTAATATTGGGTAAGCGTTTACATGTAAGTCTTAACAAGGGTATACTCGGCCATTTATTGTATTCTATGAATCCAAATGGAATCCATTTTACCATTTTGAAATCAATGAAATTTTATTACCATGAAAATAACTGATTTTACAGTGAATAAAATAATCTTACCAACACAGAGGGCGCTGTTGTCAGCTCGAAATCCAGGAGGACAACCAACTTCCTCACACTGTCCCGAACCAGAATTGAACCTCATACCATCTGGACAACGTTTAGGGTTACATCTGAATGATCCTTCTATATTGTAACATTCATAACCAGATCCACAGTTATGTGTATTCTCTTCACACTCATTCTGATCTAAACAAATATAGAAAACATTAAACATTACAGCCTGTAGAGAAGCACTCTTTTATGGGAACTACAAATATTGTAAGTTGTTGCGTTACAGAGGTTTAATCTACAGTAAAATACTGTAAAATCATTAATTTTCGTGGGGGATTAAATTTCGTGGATTTCGTGGTTCATTTAAACCACAAACTTTAATCCCAACGAACATTGATTTTGACCCTTGTTTTGTTACCCAAAATGCAAATCCACGAATTCAAGTGCCAACGAAATTGTCTTTTTTACCAAAACCACGAAATTTCGTCCAAACGAAATTAAATGATTTTACAGTAACAGAAAAAGGAACTTTTGAAGGTGTTGTTGTAGAAAGATTGTTGGACCGCAAATATGCCGACAATTAAAAATATGGTGAAAGTTAGTATTCGTGAAAGAAAATTGGTAAACAGAAGTAAGTGGAATTGTACCTGTACCCAATATAATATCAATACCATTTTCTATCATTTGTGCCCAGACACAGGAACTAGATGTATTACCTACCTGTACATTGTTGTGTTTCCTCATTGAGGGTCCATCCTGTACCACAGGGAGTAATTCTACGACAAGCGAATGATCCAATGGTGTTCTCACATCTCTGGGACGATGTACATGTATCCATTCTCCTTGCACATTCATCTATGTCTGTCATAATGGAAAGGTAACGTTAGAACACAGAAAGCAATATCCACCAAGAGATGTTTGTAAAACATGTACCCCCCCATTGTAGCCACAAAATCATGCATGTAAATCTCACACTGACACCTTGACCTAGTGACCTCAAATCAATAGAGGTTATCTACTATTGCTAACCAACATCATGTTAAGTTTGATTATTGAGGACAAAGCCTTCTTCAGTTATTGAACAGAAACCATTTGGTCTACCGCCCGACCAACACACTGACCAACAGTCAGTCAAATTGTTTAGAAAAACATGTTCCAGATCAGAATGTTTAGCAATTAAAGTGTCACAACTTCTCAACTGAAGAATAACAAATAAATCAGCTTTAGAAAGCATATATTTACCATCACACATTTGTGTGGTTCTGTTTCTATGGAAACCATCATCACAAGAACAATAATAACTTCCTCTGTTGTTACGACAGATTTCATTGGTTGACTGACAGCTATGTGTTCCAATCACACACTCATCAATGTCTGCAACAAACAGAACAATTCAAAACTAACCACTACAAGGATTTTATGACATCCTAGGGTAATGTTTCATAAAAGCTTGTTACTTGTTTGTTCAGGTTTTATGCAGCGTTTCTCAATAATTTTTCTTATATACAACAGTCAATTCACCAAATCAGTGTTCCTAAACTATATCCAAACAACACTAGCTAACCGATCCACAAGAAACGAACCATGTGGAAGAAATCAGGCATTGTTGCAAAGACTTAGTATTCATGGAAGGGTATTACCTGCTGCAACTGGGACTCAAACTTGATCAACTACGTTAAAGATGGTCTTCATATAAACAAGTTAAAATGTTTTAAAACACAATAACTTGACAATCACAATAATTATTGGCAATTTGTACATGGCGAATGAATGGGATAAATCATGAAGCCGCAGGTGCAAGGCACAAAATCAAATTTGGTTTTACTGATCGGCCTGTATAATAAGTTAGGCCTATAAAGCTTAATTCAATTTTTTGTCTTGCACCTGTAGGTGAAGCTTTTTATACGAAGACCTATATTTTACATGTTAGGAGGTTTGTAGGTAAGAAAACTAGACGAGACATGAATTTAACACAACCCTAATGAACACATATTGAGAGATTAACTAGAAGACCCATATTTTACATGGAATGAGGTTGATATGTTAGCTAGACGAGACTTGAATTTAATACTCTTAAGAGAGGCTATAACATCATAAAATGAACATATATAGAGAGATTTACAAGATACATGTATAAGTAGAGTTAGTAGACGTTTCCTGTATACAGACTACTGAGTAATGTACTCTACTAATTATAGCCAAGTAGTGTTGTTGAGTACCAATTATGGTAACACAGTGAGTAGAATACGAGTGGTCTGCGGCTTTCAAAAGGACCTGTGGTTGTATAGTCTATAACTGTGCTATATTTCAGACAAAGTAAAACAGTGATTACTATAGGGCACTGTAAAACATGTTGCCGGGGCCATAACCAGTTACTAAATGATACATTTGACCATACTGTTAGCATGTCTCAGCAATTGTTGTATTCAGCCAGCTTTTTTGCACAAAATTAAATGGAAACAAACTTGATACTTACCATCACATTGACTAGAGATTGTGTTATATGCAAATCCTGGCGGACAATCTGAAATGGTGTAATAAGTATATACGAACAATCCACCAAAATATATGAAAAAGAAACCCCCTTATAAGGCAATCTGGCCTATTCAATGGGTACATGCGAAATCACAATTTGTTTGTCCATCATCTGGATGTGTCTTCTAATCCAGGTTACTTATAGATCGGTTTATATGGTAAAAGGGGCAATAAGGGTCAGCAATGACGAGTTTATGCAACCACAACACCATACAGAAACATGTTTTATTATTTATTCACATGTAAATACAGTGCACAACACTTGACATCGACCATTGATCATAGTCTGACAAAGTGTTTACTTCTTGTCAACTTTATGTACAAAATGTACTTTGCATTTATTATATTTTTAGTTCATACAATGCAGAGCCTCACATTTGATCATCTTATTCAATTTATCATTTTATTCAATGTGTTCAATAAATTCAATATGAAAAAACACTCATGTCATATTCTCTATCTAACCAGCTAGTGAATCTCATACATGAGAGCGCCAAACCTTGACATTTCAAATTTTCATCATGGCTAAGTTTAATAATGAAATGCCAAAACTTAGCCGTGATGAAAATTTGGATGACAAGATTTTACATATTTATTAATAGAAATATACATGTATAATCCAAGTTTACCTCTATCCCGGTTATTATCTCTGTAGCATGTCTTTCCATCTACAGCAAGTTTGTATCCTGGATGACAGTCACAGCGATAAGCATCTGATGTATCAATACATATCTGGCTACATAATTGTGTGGCACCAAATAGAGTACACTCATCCATCCCGGTTATATTGTTCGCTGACCCTGACAATATTTAAATATAAATTATTTTTCTTCCAATTTGTAGTGTTCCATGCTGTTTTTAACAATTTTACAGGTGGCAAAATTTGATCATATCAAGTGGGGCATAATATAATGCTTTATAAAATTTAATGCTGGAAGGCAAACCAAAATAATTTTAGGACATTTTGTCTTTTGCAACTGAAATTATGCTTTGTCTTAAATATCAAATAAATATAGAGTCCATCATGAGTTGTCTTTGGAGATAAACATTTCTCAAATAGGTCTAGAAAATACAAGTGAGCTTTCAAAGAGTTAAAACAACAGGAATTACAAATCTAATCTGACAATGTACTTCTTAGCGCTGAAAAGCGTGTGACGTCACACATTTGTTATCACATAAGTTGGAGAACATTGTTCTGTCATTTGTTCTCACATTTAAGATCACAGCCTTTATGTAATAAAACATGATATGACCTACCTCCATCAGTGTTAGGTTTTTCTGTGGTACTAACACCTGATGGATCCTGACAACACTCCATAAATGTAGCATCACATGGATTACCTATACTGGGTAAGGCACATGCCATACCCATCTTACGTACGTTACGTCCCATATGGCAACATTCACAACATTCCTGTCAAGAGCATAATACGTTATGATTGATTAAGATTAATTTATTTAATTTTATCTAGTAACCAATATTTAGTCAACTCATTCATTCTCCTCATTGAGAAACAAGTTTTTCGAGACAATGTGACCAAATATCATAAAAATTAAGTAAATTAATGATTTTTAGTTAATTATCAAACACAATTTTGGACCATATAGTGACATTCGGCAATTGAATAAGCTCTCTTAGTTCCCTGGACAGCTACAAGCTTAATCTGACAATAGGAATATGAACTAAATTTGACCCAACAATTATTAACTAAATCACTTAATATGATTATGAGCTAAATCCAGTCACATGGTCATAGGATAAATCCAGTCACATGGTTATGGGATAAATCCAGTCACATGGTTAATGGGTCAAATTCAATCACATGGTTATGGGCCAAATCCAATCACATGGTCATGGGATAAATCCAGTCACATGGTTATGGGCAAAATCCAGGCACATGGTTATGACCTAAATCCAGTGACATGGTTATGGGATAAATCCAGGCACATGGTTATGGGATAAATCCAGTCACTTGGTCATGGAATAAATCCAGGCACATGGTTATGACCTAAATCCAGTGGCATGGTTATGGGCCAAATTCAGTCACATGGTTATGAGCTAAAGCCAGTCACATGGTTATGGGCCAAATTCAATCACATGGGTATGAGCTAAAGCCAGACACATGGTTATGGGTCAAATTCAATCACATGGTTATGAGCTAAATTTGATCCTATGGTTTTGAGCTAAATCTAATGCAAAAGTTGATTCCATAGTTATGAGCTAAATCTGATTTGATGGATATAAGCTATTTTTTTGCTTAGATAAATATGATCATAAATTCATGCTATTTCTAATTTAGAAATAGTGTTTAAGGATAAGTCAGCTAGAGTGTAATGTCATGCCAATGTAAATAATAAGGATGTCCAACATACCGTATATGAGACCGCACCAAGTAAGTCCCATCTAACAGCACACCTGTTTCCATCCTGAGCATCCTGTACTCCTAGAATGACAAAATGCATTGTAAAAAAATGATAATTTTCAGAAATTCATAAACAGCCAGTACTTACATGCTCTTTCAAATAACACATGCATACTCAACATGTGGAGGGCATGAGGGCAGGCCGTGTCATGGAAACATATCCATAGCTTACTAACACCTTTTAGGTCCTATCAAGCATTCAGATAAATAAAGAACATGAATATATTTTATTCAAAGTTGCCTTGCCCTAGTCAAACAGCATCACATGATGACTTGAGTTGGTGGTTTATTTTTTGTATTGGTTGACTGTCATTTGTGCGTTTTCACAACCTAATTGGCCAGTGACATTTGCCATATTCAAAAGGCTTTGAAGAAAGAGACAGAAACTATTGTGTGCTACAAGAAATCCAGGTGTGATGTTCAAGCTCTTTCCAAAGAGACTCCTTGGTTCTTTATCCTGCTCAGAGTATAGCACCGATACTCCCTAAATTTGGATCAGGGACTTCATGAACAATGGCAATGTATGGCCCTGCTAGAGTTGAAATGTAAACTAGGGCACAGAATAATAACAAATTACCTATGGAGCACATTTCATCTTGTTTGGACTTCATACAGCATACCTCTATGACACGATTACACATTATTTCTTCATCTGTCATAAGGTCTGGCAATACACCATCAAAATCATCACATCGAACGTTACTGCTTGCCCAGTCAGTACCCAGTGAACAACATACATCAACTATCGATGTCAAATCACCTGCCAACAGAGAAATACTTTTAAGTAGGATAGATTCTATATAATGCCAATATTTATGGTATTTTTTACCAACATTCCAGTTCTATAATGCAGTGTCTACCAATGGTTCGTCTTACATAATGGCAGCATTTAACAGTGTTCTGGTTCTACCGGTATACCATATCAGTGTTAACCAATGATTCGGTTCTATACCATGTCAGTGTTTACCAATGACTTGGTTCTATACTAGGGGTGTAACGGTACGCTTACCTCAAGATATGATACATACCGTCAATTTTTCTAACGGTTCGGTATATTTCAGTATGATACAATACTCTCTTACAGCAGCTTAAATACTTCAATTTTTAAGTGATAATGAATTTATTGCTTCTATAACAGCAATTATTATGTGCCTATCAACTATTTTAAGTGAATTTAGATAATATGAAGCATATCTCAATACAATTAAAACGAGTGATACATGGTAATTATACATAATCAGAAGGCTGTCAGGTGTTTTCGTTGTCTGAATATTATTTTACTATTATTATTATTATATGCCGAACCATATCGAAATTTAGAAGTATTGTATCGTGAACCGAGTGGGACTGAAGTCTGCAGTATTTTGTATACCTCGGTATACCGTTTCAGCACTTTTCTATACCATGGTAGTGTTTACCAATTATTTGGTTCTATATTATGGCAGTGTTTACCAATTATTTGGTTCTATACCATGGCAGTGTTTACCAATGATTTGGTTCTATACCATGACAGTGTTTACCAATGATTTGGTTCTATATCATGGCAGTGTTTACCAGGTACTATGTAATGGCAGTGTCAATACATTTAAGATTGCAAGCTCATTCATACTGTGGCCTTTGGAGAGATAGAATAGTTGAATCCAGACGAAAGCTGGTTTAAAACTGATGCAAGCAGTTGGTGAGCTGCCAGCAAGTTAAAGATTTGTTACCGTAGGCCAAGTCTCTGCCGATCGCCCCACAATATGAGAAGGGAATGGGAGGTACTGTGCAAAAGAAAGATAGATGTCTCATAAGCCAAATCAACTGACACTTTCAATAGGGATGATACTATTACTTATAAACAAAATCTTTGCCTTTTGTACTGGAAGTCTTTAAAATAGCCAGCGTATTTAAACCAAACATGACAAACTGACCAGTCCATTTAAACAAGCTTATTTATACTGACCAGCATATTTATACTGACCAACACATTTATACTGACCAACACATTTATACTGACCATAACATTTATACTGTCCAGCACATTTATACGGACCAACACATTTATACTGACCATAACATTTATACAGACCAGCACATTTATACTGACCATAACATTTATACTGACCAGCACATTTACACTGACCAGAACATTAATACTGACTATAACATTAATACTGACCATAACATTAATACTGACCATAACATTTATACTGACCAGCACATTTATACAGACCATAACATTTATACTGACCAACACATTTATACTGACCAACACATTTATACTGACCAACACATTTATACTGACCATAACATTTACACTGACCAGAACATTAATACTGACTATAACATTAATACTGACCATAACATTTATACTGACCATAACATTTATACTGACCAGCACATTTATACTGACCAGTGCATTTATACTGACCAGCACATTTATACTGACCAGCACATTTATACTGATCAGCACATTTATACAGACCAGCACATTTATACTGACCAGTGCATTTATACTGACCAGCACATTTATACTGACCAGCATATTTATACTGGCCACCACATTTATACTGACCAGCATATTTATACTGGCCACCACATTTATACTGACCAGCACATTTATACTGACGATAACATTTATACTAACTATAACATTTGTACTGACCATAACATTTATACTGACCATAACATTTATACTGACCAGCACCAGCACATTTATACTGACCAGCATATTTATACTGGCCAACACATTTATACTGACCAGCACATTTATACTGACTATAACATTTATACTAACCATAACATTTGTACTGACCATAACATTTATACTGACCATAACATTTATACCATAACATTTATATTGACCATAACATTTATACCGACCAGCACATTTATATTGACCATAACATTTATACTGACCTTTGACAGACAATAGACAATATCCAAACACTAGGAATACTTTCCCCACAAAAACAATTTGTTTCATAGTTATATAACAGTATCTTTAATCCACTTGATAATAATAAACACTTTTTGTGGTGAACAAATAAATCCAAACTCACAAAAATATTAAATAAATGTGTGAAATATGAAATAAATCAACAAGAACAATGTGTTAGGTACTCATATCAGCCATTAGGAACTTTATATAAGACAAACCACACTATAATTCTGTCTCCCAATCAAAGTCCAATCAGGAGGGGTTAGCAGTCTGGTAAATCAGGGGAAATACACAGTGAGGCCCCTATCAAGGATTAATGTTTGAAGTAGGTGATAATATGGACTACGGTATCTATAAACAGTTCAACTTATGCTGATACTGATATGTTATGACTGGATAGGGGATTTAAAGTGTGAAAATTGTGAAGTAATGATTTACTGAGAGATAAAACTGACTAGACAATACTCAAGTCACCTGTTACTTGAAGAACTTCTCTAATACCTATAAATAGTCAACTTACATGCAGTTCTTCCAGGGTAAACTGCATTTACTTGACTGTTGTTTTAATTCACTTGATCTATTTGTGACTAACAAGGATCCAAATTGTAAGAAAGTTTTACAGTTTCTTCTAACTGTTTTATATTGTTTTTTTATATAGTGAAGGTTATTTGCAGAGGAGTAGAGTTTTTATCTAGATTAACTGATTTTAAGATCTACAATATGTTCAGCAAGTATAAACAATTACTTGGTAAAGATACATGTATACACTCACAAGATTATCAGGATTGAAGAGTAAGATCTCCACCTGGGTCCATTTATCTTCTGCAGCTGCTAAGTACACCTAACCATCTGTTACAAGTTCCCTTCTTTTTCTCAAGTCCTTCTCAACAGCTCATCTATATAAGTACAAACAAACAACATTTCGAAGAATCCAGTTATGAGAAGGAATTTTTCTCCCCCAATTATAGCCCAAAGCATCACCATGGCTATGAAATCATATGAGCTTCATAGCAAGCTAAGAAACGAAACACTCCCACCACATAGACGGGCCTCAGTCCACATTTTGTGTTTGCAAGGAGCTACAATTGGAGAAAAGTGTTTTAGTATCAGCCAGTAATTGACCTTAATAAATCTAGAAATTTCTTTCTGATAAGTGTTTCAATGAGAGTACTCCTTGATAATCTAATAAATTGGGGTTACATACATTCTAGAAGGTCAAATACAGGAAAACACTCCAACATAGCACATGATATATTATGTAAGTCTATATACAGCCCTCATGGTTCTCATGTAAGATTTCATGTTTGAAGGAGAATGAGGAAAGTCCATCATATTACAAGCTGGACACTGGGCAGTCAGTTACCATGGACATTGCAATGTACCATCAACATGAACAGTCAACATGCACAGTGGTCAATCAATTATGGAGGTTGGTCAGTTAACACAGACAATGGTCAATTAAAAAGAACAATAGTCAATCAACATGGACTATGACCAGTCAACATGGACTATGGTCAATCAATATTGACAATGGTCAATCAACATTGATACTTGTCAATCAACATTGACAATGACCAGTTAACATGGACTATGGTCAATCAACATGAACAGCGGTCAATCAACTTCAAAAGTCGTCAGACAACCTGGACATTGGCCAACAATGACAAATGATTAAAACCTTATTTTGGATATGTCTACATTTCTATACTTACCATATAGTAGTATTCCTGAAGGAAATGTTGCTGTATTGCATTCATATGATCAGGGCTTGACACCAACATGCAACTTTTAGAACTAGCACCATATTTTCTTGGAATTCAGTCAATCAGAAAAACACATTAGATGAATAAGTGGTCCTTCATGACAACCACCCGTCTGGGAACAACAGTTTTAGCTATACCAGCAGATGCCAGTAGCCCAGATGATATAACTTATATAACATCATTACAGCAACTGTTAATGGTCCACTACAATATTCTTAAATGTTACTATAAGTTTTATTATCACCACACTCTGTTTCCCAGCATACACCCAAAAAATTATAACATCTAACCTTCAGAGCAATTACCATCAATAGGTAAATGAAAGTGTACTTTACTATTAACATTAATGTATGTTTTTCACATGTTCAACATATGCACAGTGACTTCAGCTACTTGCCTATAGCTATATGTGAGTCTGGAGGAATGTATTTAGGGAAAACTAGCCCCAATCTCCTTAGTATTTCAAAAAAAGAATATCACCACAAAATAATAGGTGATCGTATTGTGATAAAGGCCACATTAGTCAAATATAATTACATGTATTTACAACTACTATGTACATATTACTAAAAGGACCTTAATCATGAGGTCACCTTTGCTCTGGTCAAAGGTGTTTCACATGCTGATTATACCAATAAATCTGCTCTGAATTGAACTTTTCCTAAATTAAAGAATAACCTCAGAACTATCTTAATCTACCATTCCAAATGTCTAAGTACAAAACTTAATAATGTTTCCTATATTTTTCTGAACAAGGTTTAACCAAACTAACAATTTTTTTCAAGGACAGCCTTTCTATCAGTTTACACCAGCTCTAGAATACACATTCGGATAAATGAAGTACTTAATGAAAATATTCTGATTATCTAACTAAGTATTAAATAATACAACAACTGATACACAAATAGAACAACAGCATTCTTACACAAGATAAAACAAGGGTCTCAACAACAAGGGTTTATTTTACAGGATAATACAAGGTGACAGGATTACAACCTTATCTTAATACCCAATTTGATCCATTCTGGTCTGATGTATACCATACTGTACTCCTTACATAGGACTAAGGAGACTTTGACTTTATGTAACTATTTCCAAAGCTTCAACTCATTAGTTTTACAGATTGTACAAAATTGACCAGTGGCCTGTGTATAAACCACATTGCTCTATGCCAACTATGTAAACTGACCAGTGGTCAATGTAGATATCACTCTGTACTGGTACACTGACCAGTGGCCAATGTAGAGATCACTCTGTAAACTGACCAGTGTTAAATATAGAGATCACCCTGTAAACTGACCAGTGTAGAGATCACTATGTAAACTGACCAGTGGCCATTGCAGAGATCACTCTGTAAACTGACCAGTGGTCAAAGTAGAGGTCACTCTGTAAACTGACCAGTGGCCAATGTAGAGGTCACTCTGTAAACTGACCAGTGGCCAATGGAGAGATCACTCTGTAAACTGACCAGTGGCCAATGTAGAGATCACTCTGTAAACTGACCAGTGTAGAGACCACCATGTAAAGTGACCAGTGGCCAAAGTAGAAATCACTCTGTAAACTGACCAGTGGCCAATGTAGAGATCACTCTGTAAACTGACCAGTGGCCAAAGTAGAGATCACCCTGTAAAATGACCAGTGACCAATGTAGAGGTCACTCTGTAAACTGACCAGTGGCCAATATAGAGATCACTCTGTAAACTGACCAGTGGCCAAAGTAGAGATCACCCTGTAAACTGACCAGTGACCAATGTAGAGATCAGTCTGTAAACTGACCAGTGACCAATGTAGAGGTCACTATGTAAACTGACCAGTGACAAAAGTAGAGATCAGTCTGTAAACTGACCAGTGGTCGATATAGAGGTCACTATGTAAGCTGACCAGTGGCAAAAGTAGAGATCACTCTGTAAACTGGCCAGTGGTCAATATAGTGATCACTCTGTAAACTGACCAGTGGTCAATGTAGCGGTCATACTGTAAACTGACCAGTGTAGAGATCACTCTGTAAACTGACCAGTGGTCAATATAGAGGTCATTCTGTAAACTGACCAGTGGCCAATGTAGAGGTCACTCTGTAAACTGACCAGTGGCCAATGTAGAGATCACCCTGTAAACTGACCAGTAGCCAAAGTAGAGATCACTCTGTAAACAGACCAGTGTAGATACCACCATGTAAACTGATCAGTCGCCAATGTAGAGGTCACTCTGTAAACTGACCAGTGGCAAATGCAGAAGTCACTCTGTAACTGACCAGTGACCACTGTAGAGATCACTCTGTAAACTGACCAGTGGTCAATATAGATGTCATTTCTGAAATGGTGCAGACCAAGTGGTTGGTAAACTAGATGTCGTACCTTGTGTATAAAAGAACATTATACTGTAAGGTATACCTACCAACAGTGTGTATTAGTTGCACCAACCACTGCAGTATTTACCTCTTTCTCAGTAATGTAATACACTGATCAGCATCAATGATAGGCATTTAACATGGTTGTTTTTTCATGTTTATCAATGTTCCTTAACATTGTTTTTCACTTAAATATGGTAGCTCATTCATCAACCCAGTTTTCCTAGACTATATTCAAACCAGTACCGGTACTAAATTAAACATCCAGGGCACAATCCCAAAGAACTGTGGCACTGATGAAACAGATGCAGTTTGCAGAATTAAGATAATAAAATGCTGAAATACTGGAAAAGTTTCATGAAGTATTGCGTCTACTAAAGCACTATATTCTTCATGCTGATTTTTTACAGAAAGATGTCACGAAGACACATGGAAAACCCTTCAAAAAAGGCAAAAGAGAAAACAAAGACAAACATGCTTTATCACAAATATTGTTATTTAAACTTAAACATAAAATTCTGACACACTGTTCACATGAAGATACTACAGGATGCGTCTGTCTAATGAACACATGACTATTATTCCACATATTTGGACACATACGTGTGTGTCACATACCGGTATTTAATGAACACACTGTTTGCATGAATATACCACAGGGTGGGTCTGTCTAATGAACACATGACTATTATTCCACATATTTGGACACATACGTGGGGTGTTCCACAATTAATAGGACTTTTTCATAGCGGCACGGAAAATTAGAAATTATGAAAACTTATTGTTTAGAATTAAAGTTTGATCTTTCACTCATAAATATGTGAAATATCAAA
The DNA here is from genome assembly GCA_963678985.1 of Spisula subtruncata. Lineage (NCBI taxonomy): Eukaryota > Metazoa > Mollusca > Bivalvia > Venerida > Mactridae > Spisula > Spisula subtruncata. The sequence goes on along the minus strand of OY787670.1, from coordinate 36,480,123 downwards.
GAAATTGGTTGAACAATAAGAAATATATTTAACATTAAATATACTATGTACCAAGGAGGCGGGTCGCACCGTGACGTTATTATGACGTCGCATTTCAAGCACAGTATTATAACATAAAGAAACATTCAATATTTTTGTTTATAATCATTCTGACATTCTAAACAGATCTAATAACATTGCCCTGATTGTTTACTTATGTTTCCGTACCCCTGTTCACAAAAATGAGTTGCAATGATGTTAGAAATTGCTCAAACCTTACAGCGTCTATCAGTGTACAAACAGTGTTTATCAACGTCAACTTAATTTTCTATTACCTCACATGTGCTTACTTGTAAGTTCATAAATCCGCGATCTGTAAACAATTTGAGCCAACAGAACACAAGTGGTTGCTTAATGCCACTACATTATACGTATTGGAACATTTCATTGGTTAGCAATGATGGTTTTCCCATTGTATACCATTATTTGACAATCGCGCGGTTTCTGTTTCTTGGTGTTGACGTCATTTTCATCCATGACGCGCTTGGATACATACATTTGATTACTGAACCATGATAACAAATACAGAGCAATTTCTTCGAAAGTTTGCATCCGCCTGTGAAAGTCATCAATGTAATGTCGTACAATTTGGCGTTAATATGTATCAAGTGGTTATAAAGATATTCCCATTTTTAATAAGGATGGTAATGACAAATACTAGTGTGACCCGCCTTGACGTTACATGGTTCCTATGACAACGCTTTGTATGATCATCATCAACTACAACGAAATTCTGTTGCTACCAGTATATAGAGCATACATTGCTATGCATATGAGACAAATTTCATTGCATTGCAATTTTTCAGTAAGAGGTTATGAGAAAAGTCCTATTATTTCTGGAACACCCCTCGTACATGTGTGTCACATACCTGTATTTAATGAACACACTGTTTGCATAAAGATGCCACAGGGTGTGTCTGTCTAATGAACACATAGAGGATATTTGTTGATTTTGGTGTAAGATCGAATTTTATTTCACCGAGTGATCACAGAAATCAATATTTTCACGAGTGGCGTAGCCACGAGTGAAAATATAGATTTATGTGATCACGAGTGAAATAAAATTCAATCTTACACCAAAAATCAACAAATTTTCTGTTTATTATATGCGTAATTAATCATATTATTAATATTTATCAATTCCCTCTTGGAACCTCACCCCGTGGGGCGCCCCAAATTCATTTCAACCTTTTCACCTTTTTAACAGACGTTCCACTGAAAGTAGTGCAACTATTTGCAGAAGTATTTTTCTGCAAAACATAAAACAAGATATGTGTAAAGTTTATAAATAAAACAAATATAATATTTGACGAACACAAAATTATTTTAATGTTTTATTGAAAGCGAAATAACTGGCATTTATTAAATTTGATCGCGGAGTAATTTAATTGTCAACAAACAGTTTTGTCATCCACCATTGTGAATTCAAGTCACGATGCCGGGAATTTTTAATCATTATCACGACACAGACTTATTTTTTCTATGTCGCCAGTTTGATTAGTAAGGGGAAATACTCGTACTGACAGTTAAAAACGGGAATCGACGTACAGAGTGACTTTATCATGTGTTTTGACGTCATCACAACATCGAACTACGAGGACGACATGTTGATTTTTTGACGAGATGCGATTTTGAATCTCAAAATGCATTAAGTATGATCATTTACAGGCAGTGGATTCTATATGCTTCGATAAATTGTAGGTTTGTGTTTATTGCTTTTATTTGAATTGTTCAAAGCTTGTTCAGATTTTCAGATTCGCCTTTTAAATACGGAACAATACTATAGATTTCATTCTGAGACCTTGGCATGTCAGAACAGAAGAAGCCTTCCAACTCTCCAATAAATTGAAGCTTATAAGAAGGATCTATTCTCTTTCTAAAGGCCCTTGTAGGAAAGCACTTATAAAATAGTGGTTCTTTCACCTGACTGTCACATGTTGAGGTTCTCGATTTGCAGTAGATCGATCTAGGTTCATTTTATTCCTCACAATAATGAGGTCACACAGGTGCAGTATGCCAACAGAAAAAAAAAGAAAATTTTCGGGGAAATATTTTTTTTTTGAAATTTTATATTTTTCTTTTTCTTTAGGTATACAAAAATATAAATTAAAAAAATAATTTTTTTTTTCGTTTTCAATGATACAGTTACCTGTGAATGAGGCTCGAATAAATGCCAAAAAAGGCTTCAAATTCAAAGCCATTGGTATCAAATTCAGCAAAATACTCCATTTTTGACAGCTGTCAAGTAGCAGACATAATCAAGGAGGTAAATATGTAATTAAACAAACAATACAGGGAGGTAATTTATTTTTTCATTGAAGAAAGTAGTTCCGTCAAAAACAGTGAAATTATCAAAATGTTATTTTCACTGTTATTTGTCATTGTTATTTTCACTGAAAATCGTCATAATCCATCGAAAGCATATAATAAATGACTATTATTCCACATATTTGGACACATACATGTGTGTCACATATTTAATGAACACACTGTTTGAATGAATATAGCACATGATAAGTCTAACTAACTGAACAACACATAATTATTTGTCATACAAATGTCATATTTGTACACCCATGTGTCATGTGTCGGTTCTTCTTCTTTTACCACAGGGATCTGAAATAATCATTATACTTGAAGAGCCTAGGTCCCACTGTGCACTTTTGCATCAGCGATGTACTCATCAAACATCAAGAAAAGGGTCTACTGGAAGCTTCGGGGAGGTTACTATAGAAAATTTGTGAAATATATGTTCCTGACGCGTGCCAAAGCTCATTAATTTAAATCGAGAGTACATCGCTGAGACAAAAATTGCCCAGTGGGACCTAGGTTTTAATTAAACACTTTAATTCACAGACAATTCAGAGCCATACCGAAGTGGTGGCAGCAGCTAACTACCTATGCAAGAAACAGACACAGAACACACCATCTGTATCCCAAATAAAACATGCATACCCCCATGGCAGCCAATTAGTAGGAAATGTAAAAGGTCACAGTAACCTTGACCTTTGACGTACTGACCTCAAAACAACCGGGGTCATGTATTGTTTGTTGCCAACCTCCATATAAAGTTTCAAGATCTTATGACAAAGCGTTATTATGTAATTGAATGACAACCATTTGGTCTACTGACCAACGGATGAACATACTGACAGACTGTGCGAAGCAATATAGCCCCTCATCTAAGATGGGGGGCATAATAAAAGGATCCTTCAAACAAGCTTATATACTGACTCCCAAATGCATGACACATAGCATGGATTTTGAAGTTAGCATATGACTATAAAGGGAGGTAATTTCAAATATTTACTTCATTACATTGAAGTTTGGGGAGACTTTTAAACAGCCATATGGGACTTCCACCTCCTTCTGTGATATAATTATATTTTGATATTAATACTATCATGCACAGGCAATTTATAGTAGGAGCAGTAAGACAAAGTAATACTCCAGCATGGATAGCACAGTGGTTAAATAGATAACTTATCTGGAGGAATTTTGGTCAGGGCACTTGGTTGTCTTGCAAAAGATGATATCTGGAACTCGGTGCAAGGTGGTTTTTCCCATTAATTTACATGTAGGCACAAATAAATCTGCCCTAGTTAGACTGATTTTGTATTCATATGCAAACACAACTGACCCCATCTCTATTGTCCAGATATGAATATTCAATTGTCACAAGGATTATAACGGTAAAAATATGTTTGCACCTACAGATTATTGGAGATCCGAAGTAAGTCTATTATGTAGCTGTATGCCAGGTAAGTTAAAAAAACTTTTCTGAAATGGCTAAGGTTTCATATTCAAATTCTATGTTCATAATTAAATCATGAAAATTCTGATAATGTTTTCCTACCTGATCTTGGAACTGTAAACTGACCGCTTGGTTCTGACCTCTTTGGAAGTCCAACATTTCCTGACCTTTGTCCTGGTGCTGACATTCGGACATAACTGGCAGCTGCAGACGGTTTTGAGCTGGTTTGAATGGTACCAATATTATTTGTTTCTGGTTCCATATCTATTGTCTGGTTCCATATTGACAGTTCATCTGTATCAAGTAAAAACATGTATTGAATAGATCATCTGTGTCAAAGCATTCTTTCTGTTCCAAGTTCAACCATCAATGCCAAAAAATTCAAGACTGTGTTCAGTAAACGCTTATGTCCCGGTGTAAGCCTTGTCCATAACAAATAGCCAAGTCATTCAGAGGCCATTTTTTAAAAAATGTTTGATAGTGTTACATGGCTTTGATAATGTATAGCCAAGTCATTCAGAGGCCATTTTTTAAAAAATGTTTGATAGTGTTACATGGCTTTGATAATGTAGTGTGTTTATGATGGTCAACAAGCATGCCAAATTTTGTAACAGATGAACAAACAGACGGAAACTCACTATATGCCTCCTGCATCAGTAGATGTCGGGCATAAAAATAGCAGTTAAGAAGTTCAATTTCTCAGATATATTAAAAGGGTGCCATGCATGATTGTGTTGGCAAGTATAAGCTTTGTTGGAATCCCTTAAACTATACAAGCAGTTCGCTCTGAAAGACAGGCTGACCAACAGACCGACCAACTTACCAACAAACAGTACCCTCAAACTATATTGATAATATCTTTTCGCTAGTTTTTCGAACAATATCATAGGCATTCATAGTTCATTTATTGTAAATACTCAATGTAAAGTATAACAATCTTAAATTGTACTTAGTTTCAAAATGTATTTACTATAATATCATACCAAACTGTTCTTCAGAGACTAAGTCAGAATTTGTGTTATGTATAGATGAGACTTGATGTGCTGGACCAGTATGATGTGTAGCTGGAGGGTTTGGTACGGGGCTGGATGTGTGTGGAGGGTTGAACGCTGGGGTTGATGATGCTATAGGTTTACCTGAAAACAAAATATATACAATCAGTATATAAATAATATACAATCAGTATATAAATACATGTATAGCTTGTTGAATTTGACATGATTCTGACCTTTAAATAGTATGCATAATTTAACAGCCAATATCTTGTCTATATTCATAACCCAGCTTACAATGTTTTCATTATCAGAGAGTATCATGAAAACGCTCGAAATGTTATACAAACATCGATATTGCATGATTTGCTTGCAGAAACTCATATAATTATTCAAAGCATGAACCTTGTGATGATATTCATGCATAAAGGTTAAGATCAGGTCAATTTCTCCAAGCTATACATTTTCATTATATGAAAGCAAAATATGAAAGAAGGAAACATGTTGATCATAAGATAGTCTAGTGGAAGAGCGTCCACTTAAATGTGAACTTATGTGAAGGGGTCAAGGTTTTACTTAGAGGGTCCATCATGAAATAAACATGATGAAATAAACATTGTAGCATTAATTCTCTAGCTTGATACTTTTAACAGACCATATTCAGTAAAGATCAGAAGTTGTAAGAGGACAATCAGAGTGTGTTAGGTCTGCCTATCTTATGAAGGAGCAAAAGCTTGACCCCAAACACAATTGTACCAATACAATAGCCAAAACAGAAAATATGCTGTTCCAGCAAAAATGAAACCTTAGATAAATATCACTATATTCCTGTAAAGTTAAATTACTTTGACTAGACTATTTTCATAAATGCATGTATGTGATGCAAATGTGGGTCAATGTACCCCCTACCAGACTGACAGTTCCAATATTGCACAGCCAAGCGAAAATAATCTTTTAAAATATAAATACTTACCGAAATCTTCAGGAAAACTTTCTTGCTTTTGTTTTTCTAAAATCCTTTGAAATTCTTGTTGTTTTAATTTTTGTCTCATAATTCTTTCCTGTTTGGTAAGAACCTCTGTTTCACTACAACAAAATACAAATGCTTTAATACAGGACACAAAAACATACAATAACATTTCAACTAAAGGCATCTCAACTTGTATACTCGTCAAAATTCTCTTGGTCATTTATTAACAAGGAACACTATACTATTACGGTAACACTTATGAAATAAAAATCAGCAACAATTTTCAAAATCTATTTTTATTATATTACAAACAATTTTCAGAAAAAATTCTTCCCTACTTCAGCATGATTTGAATACTCAATAGCATAAAAAGTGGCAATAGCAGTGTAATAACATTACAAAGGCCAAAATAATATCAGTACAAATGAAATACAGAACAAATGAAATACAGTACAACTTCCCTAGACCAAAACATTTTGGAAACAAGACAGTATTGTTGTTGTACAGCTGTTGATGCGACAAACAAGTAAAATAAATATTACTTCTGAAACAAATTATAAAATTGCTAAATAGAGATGGTTGCTCAAGAAACGGCTGCTCTATAGAGGTTGCACTGTACTAACACTCCAGAAGTTTTAATATTTTTTATATTTAAAGAAAGAACTAAATTATCTCTTTGAACTTTTCTTTGATGAAAATGAATAGCAAATCTGGACTCTAATGTACATGTATATCATCACTTCATCCATCATTTAGTGAATCGAATACTGTAAAATCATTCATTTTCGTGGGGGATTAAATTTCATGGATTTTGTGGTTGACTTCAACCACAAACTTTAATCCCAACAAACATTGATTTTGACCCTTGTTTTGTTACCTGAAATTCACAATCAACGAATTCAAGTGCCAACGAAATTGTCTTTATTACCGAAACCACGAAATTTCGTCCCAACGAAATTAAATGATTTTACAGTACTTGAAATAACTTGTCTGAATGGACAAAAGTGAACAGTTTTCCTACACATAACCTATACATAAATAATGCATATTCTGAATTGATTTGTTGGGGAAACCCCCCCCCCCCCAATTACTTGTCCCGAACAACTACTAACTTGTCCCCACTAACAAGACATTCCGCAGACTTTATATGAATACTTACCCTGGTTTATCAGCACATTGAGCCTTTGAGGTACTGCTGTCTGCACCGGGACCAGAACTAGGACTTCCACTAATAGGACCGACAGCAGAAAATGATCTTTTCAACTGTTGACCTCCTTCATTTTGATTGCTTTTGACATTTTCCTTATTTTGTTGTATAACAGTCTCATTGTCACATGACATACTTTTAGATTTCTTCTGCATATGTCTAACAGAGGTACCAGGTAACTTAACACCACCTGCGTTCCTAGTCTGTATCTCTGATGTGTGAGTGTCCGGTTCAACCTTCGGTGTACCGACACTTGCGGTACCGACACTTGCCGTACTGACACTCTCAGTAGCGACACTGTTCTGTTGCACGACATTCACAACATTAGTCTTATCACATGACGCCGAGGCATTGTTTCTTATTTTATCAGCAGCTTCGAGACCGAGTCGTCGAGCTCGTTGAATATTGTTATCTACCGGAGAGTGCTTCATATCTTGTAGATTATATGGCTCAGGTGGCTGAAAGTAAATAAACATACATTTCTTTGTCTCATAGAACTTTGTAATACAGTTCATTATTGTTGAGAAAAAATTCAACGTGTACCTATTCTAAATATCTTCAAAATACTCCTTTAATTACTTTCATTGACCAGTTCCTTAATAACTTTTGTTTGACTTAATACACAGTATCAACGCAGGAATGGTGAAGTAATTTGGGATAATGACCTAGCCCTTGACATTTAAATGCTTCATGAATACTTCTTCTTCTTCCAATTCATTTGCAGGGCCAACTCTGGGGCATTATCGCAAAAGAACATCTGTACTTTTATGTTCTATTCAAACATTCATTTGTTAATTTGTATAAAACCTTTACAACAGTAAACTACAATAACATTCATAATGTCTTATTGGAACACTAAGGACATTCCGGATTATAATGATCCTCGAAAAAATTGGTGCAAGACATTTAGTAGAAAACAAAAAATATTAATGTTCTAACACGCATCATTGTTCTTTACCTGTTTAGGTGCTCTGTTGATACACTTTAAGAAATCTTTATCCCCCAAACAATTACCCATAGCATTTCCAAAACTCCTGAAAACACAATACAACATACGACACATGAATATTCATTATATTGTAAGGGAAACACTTACATTTTACAATTATTCATGTTAGGATATTTAACTACCGGTAATATAGAATCTGGTCAAGTTCAAACAAGTTAGAATTCCAAAGGGACAAATAGGTGTCAGAATGGCTGAACTGCTAAAAGCTACCATCGCATCAATGCCTAAATCTCTATCAGGAAATATATACATACTTAAGTGCACGTTTGAGACCATCAGTAACAGCTTCTTTCCTGGCTTTCTCCAATGATAGAGCCTTAGACTTCATACCTTCACTCACACCATATCCAATATCTTCATGATGTATACCATCCTGCATTTATAAAATATACCATATATGGAAAAAGTATGTACTGGGATATAGTCCAGTTAAGATATTTTGCAAGTGAAGTAGCAATATAATTATATAATGTAAACTATTTTAGCTACTGGTCCGACAGAAAAGAAGCATTAAATTTGTAAAGAAAACTGGTACTGGTCCTTCAAGACTTTAACTGATCCTTCTAGTTTTCACTAGCCTCGGGCCAGTGGATCAGTGTAAGTGTCAAGCCCAGAGTTACATCAAGTAAAAGATGACCCTAAGAGACTCACCTTCAGTACGACCTTGACAAAAGCACTCACACCAACGTAATATTTACCATTGTAATGATCAACAAAATCTGTAAAAGAAATACAAAAAATTAGACTACCAGTAAGCTATTTCCTTTATAATATTTAATTGAAACGTCTATATGTAATAAATACAATAATAAGTTATTCTCACATATCAAATGATACCATAAGAACAGTTATCAGCAGAAGTGTATCACAAAAGCTGTTTTAAAATTCATTTAAATTGAGTTGAGAGAAGTTGTAATTTTTAGTTGTATACTCAACTGCACTATTCTGTTTTCTTGCAGAAAGAAGTCAAAATTCTATATTCATTTTTTAGTCTAGAAATTGATCACATCATTAATGAATATTCCACTACACGAAGGCCGTACAAAAGAAGACTAGAATCAAACAAACCAATAGTTTGATGTGTCACTGAATGAGACCAGCCATTGAATCCAAACATCTCATTGGCCAGGTTTACTAGACGCCATCCTTCAATGTATGCAAGCTGAAACAGAAATATATGCATAAGTATTTTAATACATGTACAGTGAAAGCTCTTCAATGCACACACGCTGCTATGAGCTCCCAATAGCAACAAACAGAGAAATTTACCTTGCATTACACCTCTCCATAACAACACACTTTGAGTGGCGTTTATAGATTTAAGTTACAAGGAATCTTTTATTTTACCATCAATTTATAGGAAAGACAGGTCTCCATATTACAGTATAATTTTATTTTAAAACTCAAAACAAAATAATATCATAAAACTTTTTCTAACTAAAAATAATCACTGCTGATGGTTAATTTTCCAGTACATTACATGACTTTAACTATCTCTAACATTATTCAATTTATTGTGCACCAACATTTTGTTCTACACTTACTTTCTGTCCGCCAGCTCCCGATCTCTGACTGATAAACTCAGGTCCAAGTCTTTGTCGAAGGGCTGTTTGAATGCTCTCATATTCTTCTGCAGTAAAATCAGTCTGAAATTCATTAAACAAATTCGCTCTTAAAGCAGTTTTCCATCATCCTGTCGGAGGACTAGCATTTGCTCCCACACTGGAACTACAGAAATTCTCAGGTATTCATTCCAACTTCAAAAAAATTTAGCAAAAAATTCAAAATAATTATATCTGTGCCCCTACCCCCTAGGCCCCTACAGCGCAAGTTGATATTTACGACTGCCTTACAATCAAAACATAAGGAGACGCATAGACAAAGATAGACAAACCAGTCTCAGAGAAACACTATGTGCCATTGACAGTATGTGGGCCAATTACCTAATCTAGGAAGGATATATTTTAGTCTGCCTGTCTAATTGGATGAGCTGATCACAGGATGAGGTACACAAAATTTCATAATTGCAAAGTTTATCTACCCGTAGACTAGAACCAACAGTCGATTTTGATAGGGAGACCACAGGCACCAGTACATATCACATGGTTTCAGTCAGGCTATTTAGTGAACTGAATTTGATGTGCACACAGCTCACCTGGTTGAATCAAGCACACAGGCCGTAACTCGACTAGGTCTAGGTACACTAATTAAATGTTACTAAGCATTCACAATCAAGTCCATAAACAGCAATGCACCAATCATACACATGAATATCCCAATTACACCCAGATATGCTAATAAACGCAAGTACAAGTAATTATCAGACACGCAAATCTGTACCTGACTCCATGTCAACCTATTCTACAATGTCCCATTATATTAGGGCCATCGCTGCATACAAGTAAGTCGAAACACGATACTCAATAGTATGATAGTGATAACTCGATAGTACGAAACAACGACAGTATGATAATGAAAACTCGCTAATACGATGGTGAAAAGTCGAAAGTATGATAGTGAAAACTTGATATAGTATCGATTTTCAATATCGTAGTTTCATTGTTTCGAGTTTTCATCCTCATACTATCATGTTATCACTATCGTACTATAGTTATTTCGAACTATCAAGTTTTTGACTTTATCACCATCGTGTTTTCATCAGCATACTATAGTGCGCCCAGGATAATGTAATGTTCACAAACATTGACCGGATTGGTCTACTGTTGCAAAAGAAAGTCAGCTTATTCAACCCCAGGGTCATTCAACCCCAGAAAAGCCAGGCTCATTCAACCCCAACCCTAGGGCTCATTCAACCCCAAGGCTCATTCAACCCCAGAGATATTAAAGCTCATTCAACCCCAACTAATTTTTTTTTATAATGTAGTTAATTTAATGTTTTTTTTGTTTTGTTTATTTGTTGTTTGTTAAGTAACTTCATGAAATCATGTTGATATTTATAAACTGATTTTGTGATAGGCATGTACATTGTCAAGCAGGTGTGAACACGGGGTTGATAAATTGTGATAAATACCATTCTGTATGCAATTAAACAGAGTGTGAAATGTTCAGAGTATTTATCTTGTTTTTTTGGTTTGTAAAATTAATTATAAGTAAATTTCTAAGTAAGTGATATTGACATGCATTGAAATTTGAAACTATAAACTATGCATACATGTAGTCAAATGCGTTTTTTTCAAAAGAAGTAAAAAAATCATTGTTATCCTTCTTTCCTATGATTTCGTGAATTCCTATCATTTCGTGAACCATGTTATGACATATTTCTGACTAATGTGTAGGTCCAAAATTATTGACAAATGATTGAAAAAGTAAAAAAAGTTATTTATCATCAATTTTATGAACATATTTATCTTTATAACATGTCTTAATGGAAAATTGTTAAAATACCCCAATATTTCAACTTGACTGATAAGGAGACGACCCCACGTCAGTACTTTCACCATTTATGTGCTTCAGAATCAACACAAAGCCACCATTTTACACACACATGATAATGGAACCCCCGATAAAATTCTGCCGTGAACAAATAGAACCAGAGATTGCTAGAATGCAATTTACTGACCAGCCTATAAAAAATTCACGAAAAGATAGGAAACTTGTCACCGGATTGTAGAGGTGGAGGCCACTATGTAAGATGGCTGCTTCTTGGAAAATATGATGATTTCTCATATTGTTTTGCATTCAACATGTAGAGAGGGCTTCAGGCAATTGTTTCTTAGTCAAAAATATTTTCTTATCAGCAAATAACTGAGTATGCTTCAAAAACAAGTCTTACGTTCACGAAAACATAGGTAAGCAGGCTATATACATGTATGTAGTTTATAGTTTAAATAGATATAAATTACCGAACCTAGATATTTACTTATAGTGTTTTGTGTTACTCAATATATATTGATTTTAACCTTGTTTATGTCTGCCAGATGTATACAAACACTAAATGAATAATGTGTATATTAATTTTTAATTAATTTTCAATGTGTCTTACTATTTGCATATACCTTAAATTAACAGTTTGATCTGTTAATGATTTGATTTTCAAAGTCTTTCTATAATTGTATATAATTATCTATAATTATTATAAATAAACCCAACTTATGATTGTTAAAATATGTATTCAAATTCAATGTAAAACATACTTTTTCTAAGTATTTCTATAATCATTGATTTTATTAATAACTATCTATATCTAATAAATTGTATATAATTATCTATAATTATTATAAATAAAACCCAACTTATGTATTCAAATTCAATGTAAAACATACTTTTTCTAAGTATTTCTATAATCATTGATTTTATTAATAACTATCTATATCTAAATAAAAACACATTTATCTTTTAACATACAGAATACCCCTACCAAACAATTTTTTTTTCATTGGGGTTGAATGAGCCTTACATATCTGGGGTTGAATGAGCCAAGGGTTGGGGTTGAATAAGCTCGGGGTTGAATAATACTGAAAATCGCTTGGGGTTGAATAAGCTCGGGGTTGAATGAGCCTGCTTCCTTGCAAAATGTGTTGCTTAACTAAAATAACACAAATAAATTGCGCAAGCTTGATTTTTCCAATTATGTGGCTTATATAAAATTTTCCTGCCTTTCTTGTTATCCAGGCACACTATAGTGACTTTTTATAGCTATGCCGCAATGGCCCTAACAGTACATCCTACTATTCAGATTATTAGTGGGTAGATGTGGGGCAATCTGCTAGGAGATTTTTAATTTCTGACCTTTATCTCCATCGCAGAAGTGGATACTCTAAGTCGAGATTGTTTGACTAATTAGTGGGAGGCAGCAATAAAAACCATCATGGACATTGTCAACAATTGAAAGTGTGAAAAAAATACAATGAGGTGTAAAAAGTACTAGATGATGATTATTATAAAGAGAAATTCTTAAAAGTTGTGTATTGTTAAATTTCGCTACTACATCACATTATTTACATAGGATATAATAGACGAGGAGGTGTGGCTGTAAACACCGAGTAACAAACATTTTTGTGTAAAAAGTTAGTAAATTACGACTGTCAAGAACAAACCTGGCCAAATTTGACAGATTTAACTTCTGTCGACGACATTTGTTAAGCATACAGTGGTCGAGAATACAGCGAAAGTGTGAAACTCTAAAATATTGTCAAATTCTTATTTTAAACTGAGCGCCGGATGCAGAAATTGTCAAAATAACGAAAGTGTTCTTCTAACGAGAAACCGAAACCGGAAATGGACTTCTAATTTATGAATGACCTCGATGGGATGTCTGCTATTTTAATTTGATGGCTCTTAGCTGATTATTCTAGCGTAATGTCGTTTCGTACACTTTAAATTTCATTTAATATTTGTTTCGGTTACGTTAGAATCAGGGCAAATAACCCTCATATTGCTTGATGGGCGGTGAGTGAAATTGGAAGTTAGCAGTCGGTCTCTGTAAATGTTTATTATGAGACGCTGCTGAATCCTCCACGAGTGTTATCATACTGGAGATAATTGGATAAATTGGCTTTATGGAACTCGATCTATCTTCTAGTGCAGTTGTCATGTTTTCAGTGTGTGGAATTTGATGTTTGGATAGTGTTTTATAAGCATGGTCCAGGAAGGGGAAAAATTTCAGCTGTAAAGTTTTGGTAGCTGTCTGTGAGTTTGTGAGTAGGATTCTTATTTGTGGTGAATATCTCCACAAGTTGGAACAATGTTCAAACGAAAGAAGAAATCGCCTAGTGCAAAAGACATCAATTCTCTCTCAAAGAAGGCAGAGAAGTCGAGCCCTGCATCACCTTCAAGCTATTCCTCATTACCGAAGAACTTGTATTCGGGGAATGAAAAACCTCCACAGAAACCTGGAACTCCATCAAGATCCATATCTGGGTCTGGGACATTAAATCTTGCGTGTTCGGCCAGTACTCAAGAAATAAGGCATAATGCAAGCAGTCCGCAAAGTCCTCTGGACTTGCCACTTGAAACGCTGCAGTCAATCACAGCTGCGTACAATCATCTTGGAAAGGGGTTTTCGACCCCTGAAGACAACATAAACTCCTCAAGTAAACTACAAGCTCGTAGTCCATACCAAAGCCCTGTGCACACCTCCTATTCATCAATGCCATCCAGTAACAAATCTGCCACTAGACACAGATCATTGGAGAAAGGCGAATATTCAGGACTGTTTTCTGGTGAGTCATCACTTGAAAGACAATTCGAAAGATTACAGATGATGTTACCAACATCAGATCCTCATCATCCAGAAATGAACAATTCTTCTAATACAATGCCAGTGTCTAAGGGTGAACGTAGAACTGCTTCCATGAATTATAGTCGTGAACGGTCACAGGAAAGAGAACAATACCCTCACATGGGAGCTCGGTCTTTAGAAAGAGAACATTATTACCATGTAAATAGTCGTGGTAGATCTTCTGAAAGACCTGACTATACCTCACAGTTGCAACAGACTCAGGAACAGTTTAGGAATTTAAGTCGAGATTCATTGATATTAGAATTGCAGTCACAAATTACAGATTTAAATAAAGACTGCGCTAAAATGCAACAAGACCTAGACTCTACTAAGGATAAGTTAAGTTCTACTATGAATAGTATCAAAACATTCTGGAGTCCCGAATTAAAAAAAGAACGTTCACTTAGAAAAGAAGAAAGTGCAAAGTATAGTTTATTAAATGAGCAATATAAAGCCACACAAGCAGAATTAAAGGTGAGTAGTGTATCAAATTTTAGTGAACTTTACATTAATTAGTAATTTAGTTGCACTCAAATGATAGTCGTACAGCCTAGACCTTATTCTATGTATTAATTCAATTTTGTGTCAATTACAATCCCAGTTGTAAAAAAAATTAAATAATATTGGTTGGTACAGTAAAATCATTAATTTTCGTGGGGGTTACCGTTAGAAATCAAATCCCAATCGGCAATGAACAATTATTTTGACCCTTGTAAAAAAAAGTTGTATTGATTTGCTGAAATGCAAAATACACAAATTTATGTCCTATCAAAATGGTCTTTTTTTACCAACACCATGAAATTTCGTCCCATAGAAATTAAATGATTTTACAGTATGTTTTCATTAAAACATTACTAATGCTTAAAAATTTAAAGAAGTTTATTGTTGTTGAAATCAGAATATTTAAGGGAGAATTGTTTCCTTTAAAAATGAAAACTGATACAATTGGCTAACAAAATATTGTTTATAAAAGTCCCCTTTTGATTTATACATGCATACTGAATTTCAATAAATTTGTAAACCTTTGATTTATTAATAGGGCTACACATGTACTAACGGTATATTTTCCTTTTACTCATTGTTAAAAAATCGGAAGTGTTGTAACTTAATTACTTATAACTTGTGTAAAGTATCAGGTAAAATCAGAACAAAGTGGCTTTGTATCGAACTGTGTTTAAACGTCTCAAGAGTTGTGGCTCAAATTAGTTGTGCATTTTGAGAATACACTTAAAACAGATGTAAAATTCTCTCAACGATGAATAATGCTATATAATTATATGATCACTCAAGTATAAAACTAATAGTGTGTAATCAATGCCTATCTGTTCTATCAAGACAGCTTATCAGTTATGGCCAATTAAATCATTTTCCACTGGATGGTTATTTAAGATGGTATCAGATAGAATAGAATCAATTTCATTGTCATCCTTGTATAAATTTGTAATTGATATAAGGTGTTTCCTAACAAATAGTATTTACACACAGTTAGCTGTGAGGTATCGTAATTACATTCCTTCCTGTGATGGAAAAACTAATTATTATCTAATTAAGTCTCTAAAGGTTGTAACAGTACTGATCAAATCAGTAAAGTTATGGGGAGTGGTGGCCTAGAGGTTGGGCGAGCACTTTGGGATCGAGAGGTCCCAGGTTCGATCCCTCTCTGGACCACTGGTTAATTTCTCTGAGCAAGACCCACATACTCCACTCCACCATGGTGTAAATGGTACCTGCAAGGGCAGTGTCCATTCCTGGGCGCCGCAGATCGATGTTGGCTGCCACACCACAGGAGAGAAATAGTCTCCTCAGGGAGACATGAGTGTAGGTTTCCATAGATAGCCAAATGACCAGGGGAAGTTGAAATGTCAAAGGGTGCTTGAGCGGCCTAACAGTTAAAAGAGCCCTAGAAAATTGGTAACTTTATTTCAAAAGTATGCGTCCAAATACGCGTTATTACGATGTCTTAACTTAAATGTGACGTGTGTTTAACTCTCAGGGACATGATCATGCCATGTGTTAAATGACTTGTAACAAGTACTTTTTGTATTTTGGCACAGCTGAATATAATATGTATAAAAATGACAGTGGTTATTTCATAATACTCATTATTTATTTTTAACAGTCTTGGTATTTTGAATCTTGGAACTCTGTCATAACAGTCCAGTGATATTTAAATAAAGATATTGTTCAACATTTGATAAACATGGCATATTATAAAGCTTGCCAATAAAAAAATATATATATATTTTTTTATTCATTTGGTTGTGTTTAAATACAGTTGTATGCATGGCCGTCTTACAGTAAGAAGGTCAGGGCTGTTTTACTTTCCTGAAAATTAAAGGCAATCATTCACATAAAAAACTTCCCAAAAATGAAAATAGCCCCATCAAAGACAATGCTGATAAAGGTACCAATAACAAAGCAAAGGCATTCTTCTGTTCTGTAAACTATTCAAGTTCCATCTTCAGGATAGAGTATTCAAACTCCAAACATTTCAATTAACAGTTGCATGAGGCAATTATTTAGGATGTTTGCAAGTATTGTGCTCAAGTGTAAAAACCTGGTGAAAGGGTATTTCATTCAGTCAAGCAATACCTGCTGCCTAATAATGTCTTAGTCAAACATTTATATTATAAAACAGATTAGGCAAATGAACCATACACCTGAAGCAGTAATAACATAATTATGTGAGGCAGTTTTCAGTTGTTTGTTGAAGAGCTTAGAAGTGTAGTTCTCAGTTATGTTGCCTATTGATTCCAAGAAACAGGGCTAGGCCTTGAAACTTACCATTGTTAATGTCTGAAAATTAATAAACAGTGTAAGAAAAGTAATTGAGCAAAATTGAAATAAGCAAATCATTCAGGCACATTTAAAAGATAATCTGTGGAGATTCTCTATTGGTCTACACACAATATATACAGTACTAACACACACACATCACGAGTTACAAGTATAAATTATAATTCATTGTACTTCCAAATGTATGTTTAGTTTATTTTTTCCATAGGGCTAATCCGCTATCCTCGCTAAATAGTGTAGGTGACTAAGTCTTTGTATGGTACCTACTTGAAACAGAAAGACATATATCGGATTATCCACACTCTAACTAAGTAAACCATCCAAAAATATTGTATTCTTTGGTTATTGCAAAAATCCTAAAATTGTTCCGGACTAATAAAATTTATGCATTTTCACTAGACATTTTACATTTGTTAGTCTCAAAGATTTGGCAAATTGTGAAGGAGCCAGTAAAAACTCTCTATTTTTGAAACTAATTATTCTGAAATAATTTTACAAATTCAGGAAATAGCTTACTGAACTTACTATTTGAACTATGGAATGTGAGAATTCCTTATGATGGTAGCTAGGTTACACAGTGCAAGAGGTTCAATCAGCAACTGGGCGTATCAAGTCCCTGTATTTTATGTCTTTATCATGCGTTTTATGACAAAAATGCAGCTAGAATGTAGTACAGAATTTTGTACTTCCTGAAACACATGTTTGAACTGTGAGGAATGTTCAGGGTTCATACACATGTATGTAAACAGCATCCCTTAGTAGGAGAGCTATTCCTTAAATAGGGCAACATGTATGTTAGTGACCCTTGTACACATGATAATATATGACTGTGCCTCTATCTCTAACTTTATTGTGATTTATGCTATTTTTTGCAGTAGCTTAAAACATTGTTAACGTCCACGAAGAGTTTTAATAAGTTGTTGTCACAATGTAAAGAACTGGTGTGTTCATTTTATATCATTTCACCAGTGCGTAGCACTTCTGTACATTTAAGTTTACCAACAGTGAACATGGCATATATGTCTCTCTCATGTACTCCCTGTGAATGCATTTTACCTGTGCACATGTAACGTTACCTCTGTACACAATGGTCACCTGTGCATACATGTCAAATATCTGTCTTCCATTGTGGGTGCCTCAGTACTCAGTTAATCACTACTAGTAACTACTTCAGGGTTCTCAATAAGTTCTAACCCAGCAGGCCGAAATGCTTAACAAGCAGGCCTGATAACTTGATAATGTCCTAAATGCAACTACTGTAAAATCATTAATTTTCGTGGGGGATTAAATTTCGTGGATTTCGTGGTTCACCTCAACCACGAACTGTAATCCCGACAGACATTAATTTTGACCCTTGTTTTATTACCTGAAATGTAAATTCCACGAATTCAAGTCCCAATGAAATTGTCATTTATACCAAAACCACGAAACTTCGTCCCGACGAAATTAAATGATTTTACAGTATTTTCTTCAAATTGTGTATAAATTTCACATTTTCAGCCGGCCCAAATTGGTTTGTAAGCATTCATTTTGGCCTGCAGCCTGCTATTATTGAGAACCCTGCTACTTAAAGTTAACTGCATATTAAGATTATTTTTACTCCACCACCATGCAAGTCAAGGTCAACCATGTTTATCTCAGTTTACTGGTTTCTCCTTTCTTAAAGAAAGAATACCAATATATTCTCTATCACTCAATATCTCCATGTGAACGTTCTTGGAAAAACTACAATCATGAATATTATATGATATCTGAGTCAGTGTAATAAATTACAATACAGTCTGTTAATGCCTCTTGTCTTTGTTTAAACACATTCATGTTTATAATATTCTGTCTGTTTGATCTTGTGAAAACATTCTGATTCTGAATATCTGTTGTTTTTCAGTGGGTGTTTGATTTTTGTGTAAGTTTCAATCACACAAATACTGTCTAAAAATGGAAATTTATTTATTTATGAAAAGTATTTTTGCTTCTTTCTCAAGAACATGTTATTGGTGAAACAGATATATATTACTATTTAGATAGATGCTATTTTTACCAATGTCTTAAATATTTTAGAATTTTGTATTAAAAATAGGTACTAGTATAAGGAAACAGCCACCTTGAAAAATCTAAATGATATTTTCCCTATTTCTGTGACACGTACGAATCCTCAATTTTCTGGTTGACAATATGTTGTTTGTTATCTGGGTCCCTATTGATTCTGACTCCACTATTCCTTTATTGCCTTATGTTCTTTATATTCTATGTTCCAACAAGATTGGATTTTTTATGTTATTTTGGTATCAATAGGTTATATGTTGGTATTACCGCAGTAGGTTATGAACAGGTTATATTGTTCTTGTATCTTGGAGTTATTGTCCTGTCCACAGTTAATGAAAAACTGTGCTAGGAATCCATTGCTATATACGAGTATTGATTGACTTTCGTTTTCTCAGTATAAATTCACTTATTGACACATTTATGGAAGTTTAATTGGAATGAAGGACTAGCTTTTATTACAATGTTACTATTTCTGTACATAGAATGTGTTTCTTTAGAGAAATATGTTCCTCGTAGATACTACATGTAACTTGCCTTAGAAGAGAACTTGGTTGTTACATGAATGGGAGTTGAAATTACTTTCCATCTGCATGTGTAGCTGAGCGTTTTACTCATTGACCTGATTTGACCAGTTTAGTTTGTGGATGGCATGATATTGCCTTGTTTTATTTTGTCAATGTCAAATACTTGCCAGGTTGGAATTAGTTGAGATATCTAGGTAAGGGTGTTTTTAAAAAAAAGTGCAAATTGTTGTCCCAGACATTTATTGACTCATAAAATAGTGTATATAGCTCTCAACTGAATCTAACAGTTGTCATGTACAAGATTGAACATATTTCGATCTACCAAACCCTGCAAATGTCTATATAAACTGCTTATACCCTTAAAATTTTTGCGATTAAGAATCTAACTCCCTGAAAATGACTGTCCCAAGCAGTTCAGAGTGATGTTGTTCCTTCAAAATCTCTTCTATTATATGAATTTATCATGCCAATTCAAGCTAAATATAAAGATTTTGTACTTTGCAGTAGATGATAGTCAATTTTTCTGATTGATCTGGAACAAAACCTGTGTTTTTTTACGTGAACAAGTGTGTCCCTCACTTTTGTTCTATCCTGTTACCTTACTGGTAAAACAGGAATACATCAAAGTATTTATTCCTAGGTATAATCCAGTTATATTTACTAGATAGAAGTCTCCTTAACAAAGAGAATGGGGAAAGGGAATATTAAGTTTTATTAAGAAAAATAGTGTTTTTTTTATAAAAATCATACAATCATATTTGATGGTAAAGCTTAATTGTCCATCCTGTTACCATGCTCCATTTCTTATAAATTCAACATAATGACATTTAAAATCAGACAGGGATGGGTCGAGTACTGAGCATCAGTACTCGAGTAATACTTGAGTATTTGAAATTTAGTACTTACTCAAGTGAGTACTGAGTACTATTTTTAGTCCAATACTCGAGTAGTACTCGAGTACTACATACAGTACTCATGAGTACAGGATGAGTACTTTTGAGTACAGCAATGTTAACATAAACTTGAAGGTTACGAGCAATTACCCACTTACAAAATTGTAGTAGCATAATTTAGAATACTATACATTTAATGATTATATATATATTACACAGTCCACATAGTGACAGAAATGATTAAAACTATGTTCAAGGTTACTTGGTCAAAGGTTATTTGTAACGGGTACATCATATTCTCAAAATTGACAAAGATTAAGTGATGACAGTGTCAGTACTTTCCTCTTACTTTTCCAACAGCACCGCTCAGTAAATCAAGTGCTTGTAAAATACTGACTTATGTAACTGTTGTATTAGCTGCAATTGACTTTTAAAAGATATTATGAAAAGGTACCTGTGTTAAACTGTTTTATCTATTGAATAAAGTAGGCTCTTGATTTTGGATGGCTGTCATTTAATAAGCGCTTTAGGATAGGAGAAAGACAAGTACATATCATTTTGATTCTAACATTGCCAATATTCCGCATTTAGCAAAACTTGTATATTCAGGGTTATTCATAATATCTGATACACTTTCAGCAAAATGCTATAAGAAAACGCTTGATGCCATCCGCTATTTTCATATACCAATGGAAAGCTAACATTTCAAAGTTCTATTCAAAATATGACATGATATGTTACAATGAACGCACCCCACATATTTAACCAGGAGAATCAATTTTAAACAATAATCTCCTTTGTTTATAAATGTTCTGTTCAAAAGTTTATACTAACAACTGATAAGTCAAAAATTGTATGAAGATATACAATTAATTGCTATATTAAATGATTTAAGAGAAAAAATATCTGTAATCACCCTTAGCAGGGCTTTCACTAGGTTTCAAAACCCAAGAGTCATGACTCTTGGCCCCAAAATTCCAAGAGTCAAAATGACTCTTGACATCAAATTTTTAAGAGTCGATTCAAAATACATAGTCGATTTTTATCCGCGACATGCTTATTTTGTTTTATCCATAGCCCCTGACCTTGTCATAAATTCACTTGTTTAGCTTCATCTCCATGAGCACTAAAAAACAGCTGGGTGAGAAGTAACTAGTACTAACTGAGTCTTCAAAGGAAATGCCCACAAAATTTATGTCATTTAAACTTTACTCATGTATGTCCACATAATCATTGTACTCACATGGGTAATGAGGCAGTTCCCAATCCCTAATCAATACTGCTTATTCTCTCAAATTTACAAACATTTGGCCTTTTATGTTGATACTGTCACTTTGGACAGGGTACACTACTGTACGGACGACACTGGTTTTATCGTCACTCCGAAACCGAAAGTAAGTTTCGCACAATGTATGCCTTAAATGGATCCATTTACCCTGGTATTCATCACAGAACATTTAATTTACAGAAGGGTAGGTTGTGATAAAAATGGCATCTAGTTTCTAAATGAGATTGAAAAAATGAGAAACTTGAACCTACATGTACAATTACTACGTCGCCGTTGGGAACCAGAATTTTTATAAATCCCTTTGACCACTTAGATTTTACATTGATCATATTAAGTTAATTAGTTTTAGTTGACAGTATTATTGTTGGAATCACATTTTCCATAACAAATAATCTTAAACAAAAAAGAAGAGGTCTTGAAATCATAGGAATCTAGCTGAACTTACAGTACTCAAGTCTATCCAGTCAAAATCCATTCAGGAATATGCATAATAAAATAAATATATTACAAACATTTTCATTATTTATAAAACATTTCCAAGTGTGATTAACTCGTTTCAATGAAGACTATTTGATATCGTCAAAAAATAGCGTGTATGCTGTTCAATACTGGACATATGTGAGTTTTACATAATGACGTCATTTAGATGTGTAACTCGTGTGAGGCTATATACACGTTTCCTTGTTGATTTGCATACTAATAAGAATCAAGTTAATTTTAAAATGTGATTGTTTACGGTTACGGCGAAATACGTTGAGTCTGTGGAAATTAAAAATTATCTTTTGGATTAAACAGATACATGTATAAACTTAACGATATCTACAACAAATTTTAGTGCGTGTTAAATCATTACATAAATTTGCTGCTGTCAGAAATTAACTAGTCAAAGAATAACTTTTCTGTTGAAATTAACAAGATTTTATGTAAGTTTCGCTTGTCAATTAAAAAATCCATGTAATGGTTGTTGTGACCGCAAGGCCCGATCTCATTGGCTGAAAGCAAATGACAAGCTCCACCTTCATGTAATTTATTATACGGGTGATTGACATATCTGGTCAATATACAAGGTGTCACTTTGTTCATTACACAATTAACACATTTCTTTTATACATACACGGTACCAATTTTCATGATGACGCGTGGTGATTGGATTTTGTATATTGGGGTGACGCACAGGGGTGTATATTGAAGGGTCAAAATGATGCACACAGAGGATTTTCCAAGCGTCAAAATGGGGTATTTTGCAAAACTTGTGCGTCAAAACCCGTAGCTACGAGTCAAATGAAAGCCCTGCTTAGGCTGTTTAACTTGATCAATCATCTCCTTTCTTTATTGTACCCTCAATAATTGAGAATGTAATAACAATTGGTCAACTATTAGGTGTGAGAAACTGTTTACATGTATTCAACAGCAATATTGACACTTTATCTCACTTGATAATACAGAACACAAAAGGATCATAATGAATGTTGCCAGATATTCCTTCATTGATAAAAAATCATGAGTACTGATATGAATACTCATGAGTACCGAGTATTTTAGGTATGGTACTTGAGTAAGTACGAGTACAAGTACTGATTTTTTCAGCTGAGTACTGAGTACAAGCGAGTACTGGAAAATCAGTACTTGTACTCATAATACTCGAGTACAAGTACGAGTACCCCATCCCTGAAATCAGACTTACATTTAAAAAACATTGGGAAATCTTATTTTCACCAATATTATGACTCTTAAGAGGGATAATTATTATTCGTAGGAAGATTTACAATAAAATTGTCCATTCTGTTACCATGCTTTTATGTTCCATCCTGTTACTTCAATTTTGGTAACAGGATGGACAAATAATGGATTTATTGATCATAAATTCCGAATTGCTTAATACCTTACATAAATGTCATTTTAAAAAAGAATATTTTACATAACAAATAATATTTTTAAATGTACTTTGCTCCCGATACTTAAGGAGGCAGAGCTTCTTGAAATAGAAATTTCGGCCATACATAAGGTAACAATCCAGCTTAATTGTCTGTCACAATTTCTAATAATTTCTTTTGTCAAATTGAATGATTACAGAGTAAAAGTGAATATCTCTTATAATGAAATCCTCAATGAATGGCTTTTTCTTGGATGTTATTTTTGACTGACAGGGGCTGACAAATGAAGGGGCTTTTCATCCTGTTACCACATTTTCCATCCTGTTACCAAATTTTTCCATCCTGTTACCGTTTTTTCGTCCTGTTACCATCAGATTTCTAAAGTTTTCAACTTTGTGTATTATTTTATATGGAACTCCTTAATTAAATGTTCACCAAGTTGGCATATGTAACTTTCGTTTTTTTCACAGTTAAATAGTGTAATTATTATATACATGCGAAATGAGTGAAGGTGTATTCTCATGTAAAATGATGTTTTTGTATTAATTAATAACTAAATTATTACTGCATATATACAACAAATATAATACATTTGATGATTTGCAACAATCAAATCATATTTATTTTTATTATATCAAAATTAATGTAGAAATATTGGTGTGGTAACAGGATGGACAAATGATGTTTTTTTAAAAGTTTAAGCAATTATATTTACATTGTTAGCGAAGCAGGAGGTCTCCCTTTACTTGGAATGTGTTTGTTTATAATAACTCTTTCTTATCATGTAAAAGAAAATTTGATTTAGCATAATTTTTTTGATAATAAATTTGTTTCAAAATTTGCACTTTTTTTTAAAAACGCCCGTAAATAGATTTCAAGGATTTTGAGATATCTTGGTAGCTTTGTTAGTCAAGGACTTTGGTATGTGTAAAGTTTTGCATTAGTGGTGCATCAAGGGCATATTTAGACATACTATGACCAGCAAGGTAACAGCCTTTGCTTGATGGACCCAGGAGGCATGGACATCAGATTATATAGTGCAAAAAATGATGCGTTTTAAGCAGTTAACTTTTGACACTTCTCATACTATCGGATGCTGCATGAATTGAAGTACACATATTCATTGTTTGTCTATGCATTGCTCATATTGGGAACAATGCCCTTTATCATATGCATTTAATATGGTAAAGCTAATGATTCCATGGAGCCAGTGTAATATTTTGTATCAAGTACTGGCCTTCCTGCTATTAATTGTAAATATTACAGTTGATTGCTGTTACATCAGAGAGAGAGACCAGTTAGTCAACAGGATAAATGGTTATTATATCATACACATGTTTAACAATGTTTTAAGTGTTTTGTGAACATTCGGTCCCAGCTTCAAACTGGTACGACCTATAGATAAACATCAAAAGAACTTCTCTATTATTATTATATACAAAAGTAAATTGGTAATTGAAACATAGGCTATATTCCTCATGCCCTGATCAGGAAATTAATTTCAGTGGGGTTCAATCAGTTTTTTAAAACTTGCTTCTCAGGAAGGGGTCTGACCAGCTATTGTGCCCATGAAGGGGTCTGACCAGGCAGCTATTGTGCTCAGGAAGGGGTCTGACCAGCTATTGTGCTCAGGCAGGGGTCAGACCAGCTATTGTGCTCAGATAGGGGTCAGACCAGCTATTATGCTAAGAAAAAGGTCCAATGAGCAATTGGGTTCAGGAAGAGGTGTGACCAGCTATTGTGCTTTTTCAGGAAGGTGTTCGAACTGCTTTTTTGACAGAGAAGAACTTTTTCGTAATGTATTGTCTCTGACAGACTCTTAGCTCTGATGAACCAACATAAATTTATACAAAAGACACATTTTTGCTCAAATCAGACCCCCAGTCCCCTCTCTCTGGCCTCTGGATTTGCACATGCTGTTTGAGCATGATGATAGAAACCATCATAAATTTCAGAAAATTTTAGTTATAGAAGTATGCCTTGCTTTTTCTGAAAATAACGAGGGCTGAAACACTGCCAACATTTAATCCTTCATGTTTTTTCCTCCTCATAAAACAAAGATTTGGTGGCTATATAGTGTTACTGAAGATGTAACATTGCTGAAACTTGGCTACTGGTAAACTCCTAGCAGTTCAGGAACTTACAACCTGTGAAATTACCTGATATTTAAACCTTTTAACTGTTTTTTCCTATCTGTGAAGCCATATGTTTCTACTCAATAGTTGAAGGCATCTGCCATTAAACAATGTAGGGTGGGTACCTTGAAAACAGATTGGTAATGTTCCTTACAACATAATTTGATTTATGAAAACAACCCTTAACTAGAAGTGCATTTCCACCACGAGGAAACAGTGTTAGTGCTCGGAATATTTTTTAAGCACATGTTAATTATGGCTGGTTCCTGGTGAATTTATATTAGATTACGGGATGTTGTTAGAGGTGTGGTTCATTGGTTGTTGGCAAAACGATTCTTTGATCCTGTACATGTACTAGTAGTTACAGGAGTAAGTTGGGATACAGTCTGTCTGGCCGCAGGTGCTTGGCATGTGGATATGACCCCCATGACCCTCTACAACCCCCCCCAAATAATAGGTACATGTATAATAGAGATTTTATTTTTTGGGGGGGGGGGGGTGTAAAGGGGCCATGGGGTCATATCCACATGCCAAGCACCTGTGGTCTGGTTAGTCTTTTGTCATAAGTTCTCTTGGACCAAACTAGAGGTGGTAGGTTTGAACTAGGGACTTGGGGAACAAAATCTACAATGTATATGTGCTTGGTATGTGCTTGGTAGCTGAGTCAGTGAAGAGTTCTTTTCAACCAATCTAGAGCTGGTTGATTTGAACATTTGACCTGTTGTATATGCTTGGTGACTATAGATAGTTTTCCAAAGCAGAGGATATCTCCATTTCAAATTGGGAAGTAATAACAACCAGAATTGTAAACAAATATATTATAAAGCACATTATAGCATATACATAGTATTTATAGTAGGCCTAATTTATAGTAATAGTGACATAGGTATGTCGTTACACCCCTGACAACACAAACTTACATCAAACATATTATGTAACATTACTGCAACAAATGCACATTAAGTACTTGTATGTGTCAACTCAGGTTAAATCTGACAGTCATCCATATTAAAAACCAACCTAACAATATATATACACCTTCTATTGCTGCATTAGCTGGCCCAGGAGTGTTTTCATGGTCAGCATAATGAATAATAATATATTGCGAATGTAATAAAACTTGTGAATTTTGGCAATCAGCAATACTCATGTACTATATATGTATATAACTAATATACACTAATTATGCATATGAAACAATAATAATATTCCATTGTATTAATTTTGCTTTACATATCAACCATACCCCCACCCCACCTTGGGGGCATTTTATTACTTGTCATTGTAACAGCTTGTTCGCCATAGGGCTTCATTTGATATACCTGTAAACCATGAATCGATCCTTCGACCCCAGAAATATCCACAAGTTCTAAGTATTTTCACTATAAAATTTAAAAATCGAGTTGAATATTATCAAAAAGCACCATGATTGCCAATACCGACTATAAGTAAAAAAAACTCCAGATATTGATGTTAATACGGTGATGACAGTTTAATTAGAAGGAACATTTGCAACGTATTTTAAAGACTGTTGAATAAATCTCTTGCCAACTTTCATTCCTGATTCTCAAGCCTATATAATTTCCTGGCAACAGATATGTAGATCGTTTTTCTGAAGAATTAACATTAAATTATTTTATTCTGTACGGAAATGAGAAATGGATTCCTTGATTTACATTTTACATTGTATAATATTATCTGTTTTGTAATATGTAGATTCATTTGGTTCTTTCAAGCAACGTGTCACATGGTAGCTCTATATGCATGTAATGTGTTCAAATTTCAATGATTTGTTTATTGCTGAAATAAATCAAATACTATGGTTAGTTACATTGCATGATGCCTGATAAATGGGTTTTGATCATGATTTCAAATCAATGCTGTTGTTTACATCCTGTCTGTTTGAAAACTGATCAGAAGTATTTGCCATTAATATGAGGAATTTTATGTCCACCTCATTAGTCTAGTGGAATCTGATTCAAGCTTATGTGTCCGCATTGAGTGTGAGTCTCTCCAGTAAAATCCCTGGCCAGTGGCCACACGGTCAAACCCCAGCCTTCTACTCAAATTAAAATCAAACCCCTGTCAGACCTTTTCATTTTAATGACTGATATCAGTATGAAATATGCAAATGATATTAAATCTCTTAGTTCTGTACAACTACTTTTATATTCATGGTTGTTTGGTGTCTAGATGTATGTAAACCATTCACTTAGTATATCCTCCTCCTGTTCATCTATCATTATATATTAACGTAAATTACTCCCTACATAACTAGCATATATATCATCCTGGGTGCTGACTGACTGAGATAAGCTAGTTAGAAATCACAGAGAGTCTGTAACTGATAGAAGCTAGAAGTTAGAACAGGTCTCGCTAGAAGTTAGAACAGGTCTCGATGGAACATTCTAACTGTTTGTGTATATAGCAAAGAAAGATGATAAACAATAAGTTGTTGCTGATCATGTATTATATGAGATTCTGTAGTGTGCTTGGATATAACCATTATTGTATAAACTGCAGACTGTAATGTATTATATAATTTTGCAGATTCACACTTACTGTAAAATTGTTAATTTTTGTGGTGGATTAAATTTTGTGGATTTAGTGATTCCCTTTCTACCACGAAATTAAATCCCTTCGAACAATAATTTTAGCCCTTGTATTTATTACCTGAGGCTGAATTGCAAAATCCATGAATAAAAGTCCATTCGAAATGATCTTTTTTTACCAAAACCAAGAAATTTTGTCCCATCGGAATTAAATGATTTTACAGTAAACTGCAGACTGTATTATATAATAGTGAAGATTCACATATAGTGACATTATGTCTGGGATACTAAGCTGATATTTACTTTCACTTTGTGAATAAATAATAAAGCTTTAGGGAATTTTCCAGTTTGCATCAAAGGCACTTTATAAAGTGTTAATGAGTTTTTAGATGAAAGAAATGTTGAGTTGATCTGTCTGGCTCGTTACTTATTGTTTGGTTGACATCTGCTACACAACATCATTGTTTTACGTGTTACCATCCTACACTATACAAATGACCAATTTTATAGCCCATGATCTACAGAAATTACACAATACCCATGGCCAACATCGTAGCCCTTGCCAACACCATATCCCTTGGCTTGCACCATACTTTCTAGCCTACACCATTGGTCCTGATAACTCCAGACCCGCTGGCAAACACCATACCCAATTCTATCTTGTCTACACCATAGACCTCAGCAAAGTCGTACCCCTTGGCCAACACCATAGACACTGGCCTACAGCCTTACACCACAACAAACACCATACACAACAAACACCATACCCAATTCTATCTTGTCTACATCATAGACCTCAGCAAAGTCGTACCCCTTGGCCAACACCATAGACACTGGCCTACAGCCCTACACAACAACAAACACCATATAGTATCTACTTAACATTACACTGGAAAATAAAGTGTAATTTTTTTATTATGCTTTGAACTATTTGGTATGTAACATTATTGTATAAATCTATAACACTTTTATATAACACTTTTATACAACACAATTATTGTACAGAAGTATTTCTTCAAACAAACTCTGACCAACCATTTGTTTACTTCAATAACAAACCAACATTTATTTGATCTTCTTTCATCAGGTGTTTTATTGACATGAATTGTTGCATATTATCCAGAGGCAATAAAAAACAAACATTTGTAAATTGCTTATCTGTAGTTTAAGGTATTGCGGTCCATAGTCAGTTGTTTGACTGTTTATGCTCTTAGTCACACAGTTTTTATGCCTCGGCATCTACTGATGCAGGAGGCATATATAGTGATTGTACTGTCCGTTCGTCTGTCTGTCCATTACAAAATGTTGAAGCTCAAATATTTTTGAAATCCACTAAGGCATTGCTTTCAAACTTTGCATATGACCATAAATGCACAACATTGTCAAAGTCATGTAACACTCCCACATTTCAACAGTATTATGGCCCCTGAATGACTTGCTATTTCATTATAAGTGTTAACTTAATGCAGTCTTGTTACTCAATATTTTAACCTTAAAAATTGGTATAATAAATTGGTTTTCCTCTGTAAGCTCCAGATGTGTTTGGGTCACAATGGGTCGTCTTGAGGTATAAAATTAAGTCACTGGGTCAATTTTCAAGAAAAAATTGTAAAAGTAAGCATTTTGACCAAACAGAGTATTCTTTATGAAATGTGATATTTGCCATGTTCGATACTGAGTACTATTTTTGCTAAAAGTACAATGCAGTAACATGCAAGTACTTATGGACCAGTAGCCTTCTTGGTTACCATTTCTGATTACAGTGGTCTAGCAGAATATTGTACAGCAATCTGAGAGTTCAGATATGTACTGTCTCAGAGAATTAAATGATTATCACAACTGCTAGCATGAAATAAGTTTCGTATTTTAACTAAATTGTAAAGAATTTTTTTTTACCAATGCTTTCTCAAATATAAGAATTCTTCGGCTTAAAGAAAAACTTGCTATCTTCTTCAGGAGGAAACAGAAGAGTGCTGGATAAATCCCACTCATTGGTGTGTTTTTGGTTATTATCTGTTTGATGGTTTTCTTAACGCTTCCAATAAATCATTAAGCATACAATTATACCCTTGTGATAAATATTTCCATTATGGAAGTTAACATTTCGTAGCTGCACAGTTTGGATAAAGTTTTAACACTAAATTGTAGTAGCACAATTTGGATGGGGGGATTGAAATTTATCTTCTCTTTATAATCCCTGAGAAGCCATCTTTAGAATTAAACGTTAAATGTTATAGATTGAAAACAGATTTTCCTAGAACAGTCCATGTTTTGCTATTGGTTTTTAGTGAATTTGGTTGGTTTCTAACAAAGTTTGTTTGGTGTCAACTTTAATAGACATTTAATTAGTGTTAAGCATAAAATGAATACACTGCAATTGCATTAATTGCACATCTTAAATTGTGTGCTATCTTTAAAGGCTTGGTTTGAAAAATGTCTTTCATTAATAGCTTATGATGTAACTGCAGTATAGACATAGTTTGGAAAGTTGCAAGTTTGATTTCCTAAGCTGCTAAAGTAAGATCCTATGGATCTTGGTTCTGATTGGTCATTTCCTATTTTAAATGATAAGTACAGCCATATGTATTGAGTGGTAGGAGTAAGGATGAATGTGCTCAGAAACTTCATGTCTCATTTGTAAGTATAGGTTATAGATCATTAAATTTTATAGGAATTTAGTTATATACAAACTAAATGCAAAGGATCAAAACAATCCAACTACGCTGACTGGACAAAGTTGATTAAACTACTGTAAAGCATTTTAAAATATTCAAGGGAGATTTAATTTCTTGGTTGATCTCAACCTTGAAATTAAATCCACACGATTATTAATAATTTTTATGGTTTATGACTTAGTGGACAAAATATCCCTGAAATTACCTCCCAACGAAATGGTCATTTTAACCAAAACCACGAAATTGAGTCCCATTGAAATCAAATGATTTTACAGTACAAGCTAAAGTCTCATTATAAGCCAAATACTGACTGGCACTTAGAGCAGCAGTGATGATACTGTCTCTAATAATTTGAATAAACACTTTACTTTTACCTGTATTTTTATTTTTTACTTTCAGCGATGTAACACTACCATTAGAGATTTAGAATCCAAAGTACAGACTGGTATAAGTCATCAAAGTTCAGTAACCAAGGACCTACATGAAAGTTTGAAACGCAGACATGATGATCAAGACAAGGAGGTTAAAATACTTAGAAAAACTGTCGATGAAATGGAATTACGTTTGGAGACGCAAAAACAGACGCTTGTTGCTAGAGACGAAAGTATTAAAAAATTATTGGAAATGTTACAAAGTAAGGGTGTGGCCATTGAAAGAATCGAGGAGTCGCAGAAAGAGTTGGAAAAATGTCGGGTACAGCGCGTCGAAGATGCTCAGAAACTGGAAACCATGAAACAAGAAATTGAAACCAACAATACAGAAATCACAAGTCTTAAAGATGTAAGTTTTGTAGCCATTTTATTATATCACTCTTTACCTTTATAATGTCTAAATGAACTAGAAAATATTTCATCATTTAAGTTGAAAAATATAATACCGGTGCCCTGTCGAAATATATCTTGTACAATCGGCCAACTGTCTAACTATAAAATCAGTACCATATATTTGCGGCCATAGGTAGTTTTTGTGGGGGATTATTTTGTGGATTTTGTGGTTCACTTTCAACCACAAAATCAAATCCCATCTAACAATAAGGCGGACCATTGTATTTATTATCTGAAATGCAAAATCCAACACTTAATGTCCCTCCGAAATTGTCTTTTTTAACAAAACGGCGAAATTTGGTCCCATTGAAATAGAATGATTTTACAGTATCTTGTTTAATGATAATACCTTACAAAAATGACTTCAAACCACATTGCCATAAATGTTCCGAGAGTGTAAATGCTTCACTATGGTGACAATTAATGAAGGCTGGAAGTATAGTTATTGCTCTATGTCTGATTTCTTTATGTCAGCGAGAGACAACCTTTCTTTCTAAGCTGTATGTGATGGATTAACTTCTATCTATAACATAAAGCAAATATCCTTGAGCTTTGGTCATTAATGTGTGACTTTATATTCAATAGATGCCCTGTATTCTTATATTTTGTGATACATGTGTGAAGGTTAGATCATGTTGTCACATAGCCACATAACAATATATTTTCTTGATGGACTGTATGGCAATCATTGCATTACAGTAATACTTGGGAATGCATTTAGTAAGCTAAGAGACCACACATGTGCACCTAGTTAACATAGAAGCCATTTTATGCATCTAGTTAACATGGAAGCCATTTTGCACTGTCTAGCAATTACTTTTGACATCAGGCCTTCATGACCAGTGAATTTCTTATTTAATATGCCCCCCCCCCCCATCTTTGATACACTTGGTTTTAACAGAAAATGACCCTACAAATCCAAATCTTGAGTGTCAGAAACTGGCATTGAAGTTTCAAGGAGTTGTTTTTTGGACCGTCTGTCCATCTGTCTTGACTTCCTGACAACTCATTTTGAGGTCAAGATGTTAGTTTTAACAGGGATGTGGCATTTTGTTTTCAAAAGCACGTCTTCCTGTACATATACATTGCAATGTACTGTTACTGTGCCTGTACTCTTAATAATGTTGGAAAATCTGTTTTCAATAGTTACATAATCTTTATACTGGTATGCCAGTAGATGGCATGAGATGGCATACAGACATTTTTTGTGTCACTTAGCAGCCTTGTTACCGATATACTGTGGAATTCTTTGTGTCACCTTGTTACCAATAGTTTGCATCATGGCATATGGACATTCTTTATGTCACCTAGCTACCAGCAGGTGGAGGCTAACAAGATGGTATGAATTATATTGAAGCAAATTAGTCACTGATGAGTATCACTGATGAGCTTATCACCTAAACTGATGAGATTATCACCTCATCTTCCGTTGGCAAAACCACATCAAGGCAAAATTTTAGACTCTTCATCTGGCTACTGTAACTACCAAATGATTGTCAGTAATGACTTAGTTACAGAAGAGATAGGGCAATCTGTAATGTTTGGTCCTGTCAAATTGAATCACTATAGATCTTGTATTACCAAGCACTGGAATGTTTCCTTGATGTAAAATTAATTACCTGAACATAAATATTACATTATATGTATGTCAGGAGGCCTGTTGTTTGTTTGTTCAGACACTTTTCACAAGTTCTTTTACAAGTCCAATGGTTATCAGCATTATCAACAATCAGCATTTTTTGCTTGGAACAAATGGTCACATTTTGCATCTTAGAGGGAATATAATATATAGATGTAAACAGTCTGTAATATCTATACCTGGTGGTTTGTACAGCTTCTATTGGTATATATACAGTATGACAACAGCTGACTGAGTCCAGGAGTAATGCAACGTACAGTTAAGATCTAAGGCTACATAAAACATAAACCCTGTATTCATATTATATGAGCATTACTTAATGTTTAATGTTAGCTATGTATCGGCAGGTTTCCTTCAAGTTTCCTTAGACTATATTCCTAATAGTTTGTATACATGATATAAATGTTTGTATTTACTGTTGTTTACAGGCTAACAGTAAGCTGTCAGAGAAATTGGAACATACACAAGTACAGCTACGACAACAACCTGCCAGTACGCATACCATGCAAGCAATCATGGAAGCTAAGGTATATCATTGTGATGTATTATATAACCATGTGAAACAAAATATTTACACAAGCACTAATTATGACAAATTACAAAATTCTTGGTACTGACAAACAAAGAACTGACAAGTAAAATACACAGGGCGTGTGAGCTGCCAGAAAGAAAGTTGAAATGTATCAGACAGCATAGTATGTGGTTTTGTAAAGATCAGTTGTCAGGAGTTAGTTCCCTTGACCAGAATTACAAACCTAGTAACTTTGCTAGAATATGACTTATCTATAGTTCACAAAACTGTCATTGCACACGTTGATCACAAATCTGACATTACATACCCCCTCTGATACTGTTGATCCCCTACTTACATTGATACAGGAGCCCATTGCATAGCCAAGGTGCTATCAAGAGTTTTTTTATAGCGCTAGACTACATACATCTATGCAACGACATGCTACCAGCGAAAGTGCTCAATAACATACCATTTCTCAGCAATATGTTAGGTGAGCAACAGACTAATTCGGTACATTTTGCTGCGCAACGGTTTGCTGGCCTTGAGCGCTTGCCATGTAAACTTTTTACTTCGTCTACTACGTAGTGCTTTTTCGAAGCAAGCTGTGTCTTAGCATAGTGCTACCGAGCACTCAATAGTGCTTTGAGTAGGCAACAAGCTCAAGGTGAGCACAACTCATTGGTTTAGTAGATCAGAGTTACTTCCCTTTGATGTAGTTGATCATGTATTACACTACTTACATCCCTTTGATACTGTTGGTCACAAATCTGTTAATGAAAGTGTGAATTTTACAAATCAAATCAGTTTGTCTGTAATGTCATTGATATCTGATCAAGTTACCAAGTTACCAAGTTACCACAACATAATTAGATCATTTGCTAGTGATCTCTAAGTTCTGACATTTTCTATAAAATATTCACAAAGGTCAAATCTCCATGTTGTAAGCTGTAAAGTGTAAAAACTTCTTCTGGTGTATGTGATAAGAATCAATAAGTGTTTTTTTTCTTCTAGGCTGCTATATTTTTAACTATGTTATAGATATCATTTGAACTATTGTTGTTTAATGAACCAGTATCAGTGATTTTTTTTACATCAGAGTCCTGAACTCACAAAAATCAGTGAACAATGAAAAGTTTCAAATTATATGAGTCGAAATAATTGGAGATTTCTAAAAAATGATTTTGAAGATTGCTTAAAGTGTATAGAGCTATATTCTAACAGTCGTTCAATATCAAAATAATTACTTGCATCATTTTTATTATGATACTAGACTATCTTGGATGGGTTCCGTGTACTTTTATTCAATCGCCGAAAAACAGATGATTCTTATAGTTTCATAGGGTGTTCTAGAACACTTTCCTATGACAATGGACAGTTCACATGTCAAATAAGTGAAAAATGATCTAATGGATATGAAAGCATAATTGTTTTTCAGTTTTTGAAACTTTTTAAAAAAAATATCTTCCGATATAGCTCTATACACTTTAATACCTATATTATAATCAGTACCCTGGTTTTCAACAGCTATTAGTGTAAAGAAGCTAGTTTTACACAATTCTTTAACAGGTTACTTTAATGTTTAAATGAAATATTTGGACTTGTAGATTTGCAAGTTATCAAGTCCTAGGACTCGTTCATGGATTTGTATTTCACTGCAGTATGTTTGGTTAAAATTCAAATAACATGGGTTCTGCTCATCATCTTCATTAGTAACACATCCACTACAAGTTTCATGCAACTTGGACCAGGTCTTATGGAGCTAACTCCATTTTGTAACAGACAGACACTACACACAGAAGCATGCAAGCACACTAAGTCTTGCATGGATGTAAACCATTCCTATTTCCCCTCTAACATCATGGTTGGTGAACACATGGAATGTTAAGGTATAAAAATAAAATATTACACATAAGAATCAATTGTAGCGCCTCTAGTAGTTCCTTATACTTTTCTTAAAGCATATAATTACTAGAAGCAGCTGACTCTTGACTACATTCCCAGTAATTTCCAGTAAATTGTTGAACTTCTTAATTCTTTTATAATAACAATTGCCAGTTCCTGTCATACAAGTTTTTATGCCTTCAGGGAAAATTGTACAAAAAAACTTGATTTGCAACATGAATGACTTGGTTTGATATGTAAATTCCTCAGAGACTTGTATCTATAGTGTTCACACAGTTTGCATCCCACATACCGGTGGCTCTATTCTGTGACTGACATGTCTCAGTGATCGGGACTTAGTAACTGACATTTTGTTATGTATAAACTCATAGAACGCCAGCTTATAGCATGCTGATATCTGAATGTGTATTTAATCTTATAAAAGCTCCATTAGTGTAGCATATCCCAGTACAAGACACATCTGGTGATCCTCCACATACTTACATTGTTGTCTACAGTGTTTGAATACAGCTACCAGAATAATAAGGGAGATGTTGACTTGGGTTGGGTTACTGTGCTATAAGTTGATGGTTGATTAGCGGTCAGTAAAAATCTTCAATTTGCCTAGTTGGTTGAATGGTTTTGTACACAGTGATATCAAGGTGTTTTTATAAAAACACTTAAATTGAATTAGTCAGAGTCTGAAAAAGTCTTGTCAAATCTATGAATGCAGTGTTTGCTTTTTTCATCATAATCTTTGAATGCAGCCTTTGCATTGGTCATCATAGTCTTTGAATGCATCCTTTGTACTGGTCATCATAGTCTTTGAATGCAGCCTTTGCATTGGTCATCATAATCTTTGAATGCAGCCTTTGCACTGGTCATCATAATCTTTGAATCCAGCCTTTGCACTGGTCATCATAGTCTTTGAATGCAGCCTTTGCATCGGTCATCATAGTCTTTGAATGCAGACATTGCATTGGTCATCATAGTCTTTGAATGCAGCCTTTGCATTGATCATCATAATCTTTGAATGCAGCATTTGCATTGGTCATCATAGTCTTTGAATGCAGCCTTTGCATTGATCATCATAATCTTTGAATGCAGACATTGCATTGGTCATCATAGTCTTTGAATGCAGCCTTTGCATTGATCATCATAATCTTTGAATGCAGACATTGCATTGGTCATCATAGTCTTTGAATGCAGCCTTTGCATTGATCATCATAATCTTTGAATGCAGCATTTGCATTGGTCATCATATTCTTTGAATGCAGCCTTTGCATTAGTCATCATAGTCTTTGAATGCAGCCTTTGCACTGGTCATCATAGTCTTTGAATGCAGCCTTTGCACTGGCCATCATAGTCTTTGAATGCAGCCTTTGCATTGGTCATCATAGTCTTTGAATGCAGACATTGCATTGGTCATCATATTCTTTGAATGCAGCCTTTGCATTAGTCATCATAGTCTTTGAATGCAGCCTTTGCACTGGTCATCATAGTCTTTGAATGCAGACATTGCATTGGTCATCATATTCTTTGAATGCAGCCTTTGCATTAGTCATCATATTCTTTGAATGCAGCCTTTGCATTGGTCATCATAGTCTTTGAATGCAGCCTTTGCACTGGCCATCATAGTCTTTGAATGCAGCCTTTGCATTGGTCATCATAGTCTTTGAATGCAGACATTGCATTGGTCATCTTAATCTTTGAATGCAGTCTTTGCATTGGTCAGCATAGTCTTTGAATGCAGCCTTTGCACTGGCCATCATAGTCTTTGAATGCAGCCTTTGCACTGGCTATCATATTCTTTGAATGCAGCCTTTGCACTGGACATCATAGTCTTTGAATGCAGCCTTTGTATTGGTCATCATAGTCTTTGAATGCAGACATTGCATTGGTCAATCTAATCTTTGAATACAGTCTTTGCATTGGTCATCATAGTCTTTGAATGCAGTCTTTGCATTGGCCATCATAGTCTTTGAATGCAGACATTTCATCGGTCAGGGTCTTTGAATGCATCCTTTCCATTGGCTAGGGTTTTTGAATGCAGCCTTTTCATTGATCAGATTCTTTGAATGCAGCCCTATCATTGATCACTGTTTTGTACGCTAATTGCTGACTTTTCAGTTGGTCAAGGTCTTTGAATGCAGCCTTTTCATTGGTCAGGGTCTTTGATGCAGCCTTTTCATTGGTCAGTGTTAAGTGTTGGTTGAGACGTAGATTGATTACCTTGGCCAATGCATAATTCAGTAAGGATATGAAGTATTAGTCTACTTCATTGTCAACTTGTGTACACATAATACTGTAGACTAGGAGACATTGTGACATCTATTGTATTTGATGTGGGACATTTCGAATGATTGGAAACAAATAAAACGTTATAGATGAGATAAAGAGAAGTTAGAATAGTTCTATCACATGACCCAGGAGTCCCTTTATGGTTACACTGCCCTTCTATTCTTGTCATGCAATCAATATGTACACCATGTACAGCAATCAACACACCATGATACCAGGCGGTGCATTATATGGATGTTGATTTAGGATATACCTTATGTTTTAGGGTAAGCTGCTATTTTTGTTGAATCTTTACCAAGGTACCCTTGTCTGCTAGTGTTGATCCGTTCAGATTTATTTTCTGTCAGTTTGTTAGTACAGTTGTCATGTCTCAAACTTTTCTCCTTGCATAGTTCTGACAAAAACATTTCAAGATAATTGTTTTAGAATTTAGGTATTTTAAGTCATTATAATTTAGCCCTAATTGTAAATCCTCAAAAAAATTATCTATTTTAATACCTTCATCGTAGTCAAGCATCTTCTTCAGTAACCAGTTAAAAATGACTTCTGACTCATAACAGTGATACTTGTAGAGTATTGGAAAGCAATTACTTTTGAATTCCGACATTGTCAAGCATTCAATTAATGCATTTTGTCTGCAAAATATGTTTGGTGTTTAATTATTAATTGTATTGACATAAGTAGGAATTATGATTAATCTGAAAATACCCTGGTTCTCTGATTGTCAGTTGTATGTGGTTGGCTGGCCTGTGGTTGCAAAAGTGGTTGTTCAGCCAGATGGGTGTCCCTCCACTGTTCTCATTTTAATGCCGCCCCCCCCCCCCCCATCTTTGAAGAGGGGTTACTATTTTCACATGTCTGTCGGTTAGCCGTTTCCGTTCAATAACTCAAGAACACTTTGTCCTAGGATCTTTAAATTTTATATGGAGGTTGGCCAGTTACAGTAAATGAACCCTAATGATTTTGAGATCAGTAGGTCAAAGGTCAAGGTCACTGTGACCTTTACCAATTCTGCCTATTGGGCATCCATGGTGCATACATGATTTTAGCTCACCTTTCACATAGTGACAAGGTGAGCTTTTGTGATCACTCTTTGTCCG
This sequence comes from Spisula subtruncata, assembly GCA_963678985.1. Lineage (NCBI taxonomy): Eukaryota > Metazoa > Mollusca > Bivalvia > Venerida > Mactridae > Spisula > Spisula subtruncata. The sequence continues at coordinate 36,440,872 of OY787670.1, read as the reverse complement.
TCGTCCGTCCGTCGTCGTCCGTCAACAATTGGCTTGTGTACACTCTAGAGGCCACAGTTTTGATCCAATCTTCATGAAACTTGATCAATATGTTGTTCTCTATGAAATCTAGGCCAAGTTCGAAACTGGGTCATGTGGGGTCAAAAACTGAGGTCACTAGGTCAAATCTTAGAAAAATCTTGTGTACACTCTAGAGGTCACCCTTTTGATCCAATCTTCATGAAACTTGGTCAGAATGTTGTTCTCCATAAAATCTAGGACAAGTTTGAAACTGGGTCATGAGGGGTAAAAAAACTAGGTCACTAGGTCAAATCTTATAAAAACCTTGTGTACACTCTAGAGGTCACCAATTTGATCCAATTTTCATGAAAGTTGGTCAGAATGTTGTTTTCTATTAAATCTAGGCCAAGTTTGAAACTGGGTCATGCCAGGTCAAAAACTAGGTCACTAGGTCAAATCTTAGAAAAACCTTGTGTACACTCTAGAGGTCACCCTTTTGATCCAATCTTCATGAAACTTAGTCAGAATTCTGTTCTCCGTGAAATCTAGGCCAAGTTTGAAACTGGGTCATGCCAGGTCAAAAACTAGGTCACTAGGTCAAATCTTAGAAAAACCTTGTATACACTCTAGAGGTCACCGTTTTGATGCAATCTTCATTAAACTTAGTCAGAATAATTTCTCCATGAAATCTAGGCCAAGTTCGAAACTGGGTCATGCGGGGTCTAAAACTAGGTCACTAGGTTAAATCTTAGAAAAACCTTGTATACACTGTAGAGGTCACCGTTTTATTCCAATCTTCATGAAACTTGGTCAGAATGTTGTTCTCCGTGAAATCCATACCAAGTTCACAACTGGGTCACGTGGTGTCAACAACTAGGTCACTAGGTCAAATCTAAGAAAAATCTAGTATACACTCCAGAGGTCACCATTTTGATCCAATCTTCATGAAACTTGGTCAGAATGTTGTTCTCCATGAAATCCATACCGAGATCAAAACTGGGTCATGTGGTGTCAACAATTAGGTCACTAGGTCAAATCTAAGAAAAACCTAGTGTTCACTCCAGAGGTCACCATTTTGATCCAATCTTCATGAAACTTACTCAGAATGTTGTTCTCCTTGAAATCTAGGCCAAGTTCGAAACTGGATCATGCCAGGTCAAAAACTAGATCACTAGGTCAAATCTTAGAAAAACCTTGTGTACACTGTAGAGGTCACCGTTTTGATCCAATCTTCATTAAACTTAGTCAGAATGTTGTTCTCTGTGAAATCTAGGCCAAGTTCGAAACTGGGTCATGCAGGGTAAAAAATTAGGTCACTAGGTCAAATCTTATAAAAACCTTATACACACTCTAGAGGTCACCAATTTGATCCAATCTTCATGAAACTTGGTCAGAATGTTGTTTTCTATGAAATCTAGTACTAACATCTTGTCTATGTTGCGTCTGTCTGAAATTTATGGCCATGTTAATATCAATATTGAATGTTTGCACTAAGAGATTTTGGTTTTCTCGAAAAGCATTTTCACTGGAGTAACTGCCCTTGATGAAAATCAGTTCCTCATGTATTTTCTCTCTTCTGCTGTTATTTCACATTTTGTATGTACGAGGGGCATTCAAAAAATACGTAGACAAATCAATTTGCTAGATTATTTTTTCAGATAAATCAATAATTATTCAGTTTTGCGTACCACCACATTCATTCGCCAAAATCCTAAAGTTTCATAGAAATCGGGCCGACGGTTAAGTGAGGATCTTGTTTTATGCATTGCTTCTATAGTGACCACGGGGCAAGCCCAGACGTCGTTGTTGACGTTACAGGTTTCGGTAACCTCACTACATCTTCTAAATTCTCGGAATGATACTCATTGTACAACTCTGTCACCAACCATTTTGTATAATGATCAATTTACAACGGCAAATTACACTTACAAAAAAAGAACATTTAGCATAGATTATTCCATGTGTTTTTTTTGAGTTCCATACTCACGTACCCACATCGCACCAATATAAAAGTCTGGATGCCAAAAATGGTAAATTTGAACTGTAGGGGACATGTTTACGCTGATTAAATCAAGGGATATATACAACACCGGCACGGTATATTTTACACGATGTTCCGGCACTACCTCTAGGTGAAATATCCAATGTTCGGCCACAATTCAAGTAAGTATGTGTGTTTATATCAAACGCAACACATAATTTCAGGATTACGCGTGGTCCGTGGTTTAACGTGACGTCGCGTTTTCTTTCTGCTACTAAGAGTGACTTTGTACGTTAACCAATATCTCTGTAACGGTGTTAAATATGACAACATAACTTGAAACACGAGACTACATAGTTTTAAACGATACACACATAAATTCTCGAAAGGTTTCGCAACCGTTAAAGGTTAGTGACGGGGCGAAGAAATCAACAACAATTTCTACGGGATAATTCGATGGGTTGCCCCGTGTGTTCAATTTTACGTTGCTATAACTACCATCTTTTCGAATGTAGCATATATTTGTCGTGATAAAAAAATGCACTGAATTCATAACCGGTAGAACCTGATTTCTACCAATTTTGATGAAAATCGGATGATAAATAGTTTCACAATCGTGGTTGTCTACGTATTTTTTGAATTGCCCTCGTAGAAACGTGCATATTTATGTATGTTTAAATGCAAGGTACTTGTGTTTGAGTGAGTACTAGCTCTAGGGAAAGAAGCTGGTGTTGTTTACTGTCAATAAACTTCAGGAAATTGAAACTTTCCTTAAGAGGATTTTCCGAGGATTTTCCAAAACTGTGTGAGTTTATTATTCTTACCATACTTTTCATTTGAACGTTTCTCGGAAATTTCTAAAACTAAGAATTGGCGCCAGGAAATAAGTAGAAGACGCAGACTAAGTCTAAGTTTAATGCCACAGTACATATATAGTAAGTTTGACGATGGTCTTATGTAACTATGGTGCGTTTATTAGACTATTTACGGTGTATGATGTTATAGCTTCAAGTTGATCAATAGTTATTAGATTAAGACATAACTTTTAAGCAGTCAGAAAAAACCCGTAACATTTATAAATGGAAGTGGAAAAACTACCAGTATGGATATTTAATGGTAAAGAGTTAACAATGAGAAACTGGTTTATTGTTATATATGGTAAGCGAGATGTATGTATATAATACTGTACTGTGAAATTTCATCCTTCTTACATTGTTTGCTTGGTAATCTGATCTATCACTGTGAAAGTTAGAATTTTCAATTTTTGTAATTCCACAATAAATAATTGTTGCAATGTTTGTTTATTGTAACAGGGACTGTAGGAGTTAAATATGAGACTTTCAACAGTTCAATTTTCATTATAATTATAATATGTTTTTAGCATTTAAAATATGATATTTAACGATAAAATATTTGCCAATCTGAGACTGCCACATCTGTTGGTTGTTTCTTGATAGCTTAATAAAATATGATATTCATCTTCAATTTCTTTTCTCAGATAAAGTTAACAGAGGATTTTTCTCATGTTTGTGGTTACATTCGCATTTATCTTACTTAAAGCCTACTTAGATGTAGTAGTTATTGAAAAAGTTGAGTACTGTAATGTTGTAAAATGTTAAGGATGATACAAGAAAAATTATATTCAAATAATATAGCTACTCATGTTCTGTCCTTTACTTCAGTCATTTGCAAGGACTGATCTGAAGAATTGTTAATGTCATAAATTGCCATGATAATGATGATTAAATTCCAGCCTTACAAAAGATATTCTTACAAGATATATTGTATTAATTTTAGTGTCATTTCCTTGATGCTAGCACAAAACTTTATTGGTTTCAGATTTAGATTAACTGAAAATAAGTGACAGCAACCTATTGCTATAATACTAACCTCATTCTCTTTGGAACTCTCAGTTTATAAGAAAGTAGGGCACCTCAATAGTCTAGTGGTAGAGCATCTGCTTCAAGCCTGATAGGTTCCAGGTTAGATGTAAGGCTGAAGTTTGTCAGACAAAACAAAAATTGTACCAGAAATGTCCTTGCTAGAAGCTTGACATGAAAAGAGGAAACTCGCCTGTCTTCTTTCATGATCCCTAGTGGCGTTAATTACCATCAGGAATGTGGTGTGGAGCGTGATTAATACAAGTTAGAAAACTGTTTTCATGATCTACCTAAATAAATTTGTATAAACTAAAAGGTTATGTGTATGATATTTAGGGCTTGGTGCAAAAATATGGTAATTTCATCAATTTATGAAGGCATGTACGGTACCATAGTTTTGCACTGAACCCTCTAAGTCATTATTATTTAAACATAAAGGGATTCGGGAGGTTCTGTGCGCAAGAAAAATAGGTGTCTCATAAGTCAAATTGACTGGCCCTTTCAATTGGGGTGACACTATAATAAACAAACACTTTACCATAAACAAAACAATGAGTGTTTCCTGTATTGGTACAGCGGTATGTGACTTGGAAGTCGCCGAAACAATTCATACAATTGTTTGGCAGAGCCTCCTTTTTAGCTCACCTGTCACAAAGTGACAGAGTGAGCTTTTGTGATCACTCTTCGTCCGTCGTCCGTCCGTCCGTCTGTCCGTCAACAATTGGGTTGTGTCCTCTCTAGCGGTCACAATTTTGGCCTAATCTTTATGAAACTTGGTCACAATGATCATCTTAACAAAATCTAGGTCAAGTTCGATATTGGGTCATCTGAGGTCAAAAATTAGGCTACTAGGTCAAGTAATAGAAAAACCTTGTTTTTCATTTTATCAAAGGGAGTGTACTCTGTAATTATACTGGTTGTGATCATGTAAGAGTTGTCTCTCTTACTATATTTTAGTTGTAGAACTACGAAATGTGTACTTGTTAGCACTTTTGAGGCTTTAATTTAAATTAAATGCAGAATGTGGATATTAGGGTTATCATCGTTTACAGTGATTGTATGTTTACAAACTATTAAACAATTATTAAGCTGTAATTATAGTCTTATGCAACCTTACTAATCGTTTTACATAGACTTATATAGGGAAAACATATAAAAATCTTCTTCTCTAAAACTACAATGCCTAGAGCTTTGATATTTGGTATGTAGCATCATCTAGTGGTCCCCTACCAAGATTGTTCAAATTATGGCTCTGGGGTCAAAATTGGCTCCGCCCCGGGGGTCACCGTTTTACATAGACTTATATAGGGAAAACATATAAAAATCTTCTTCTCTAAAACTACAATGCCTACAGCTTTGATATTTGGTATGTAGCATCATCTAGTGGTCCCCTACCAAGATTGTTCAAATTATGCCCCTGGGGTCACAATTGGCCCCGCCCCGGGGGTCACCGTTTTACATAGACTTATATAGGGAAAACATATAAAAATCTACTTCTCTAAAACTACAATGCCTAGAGCTTTGATATTTGATATGTAGCATCATCTAGTGGTCCCCTACAAAGATTGTTCATATTATGCCCCTGGGGTCAAAATTGGCCCCGCCCCGGGGGTCACCGTTTTACATAGACTTATATAGGGAAAACATATAAAAATCTTCTTCTCTAAAACTACAATGCCTAGAGCTTTGATATTTGGTATGTAGCATCATCTAGTGGTCCCCTACAAAGATTGTTCAAATTATGCCCCTGGGGTCACAATTGGCCCCGCCCCGGGGGTCACCGTTTTACATAGACTTATATAGGGAAAACATATAAAAATCTACTTCTCTAAAACTACAATGCCTAGAGCTTTGATATTTGATATGTAGCATTATCTAGTGGTCCCCTACCAAGATTGTTCATATTATGCCCCTGGGGTCAAAATTGGCCCCGCCCCGGGAGTCACCGTTTTACATAGACTTATATAGGGAAAACATATAAAAATCTTCTTCTCTAAAACTACAATGCCTAGAGCTTTGATATTTGGTATGTAGCATCATCTAGTGGTCCCCTACAAAGATTGTTCATATTATGCCCCTGAGGTCAAAATTGGCCCAGCCCCGGGGGTCACCGTTTTACATAGACTTATAATTATAGGGAAAACATATAAAAATCTTCTTCTCTATAACTACAATGCCTAGAGCTTTGATATATGGTATGTAGCAGCATCTAGTGGTCCCCTACCAAGATTGTTCAAATTATGCCCCTGAGGTCAAAATTGACCCCGCCCCGGGGGTCACCAGTTTCTATATTTACGCTCTACCTTTGTTAGTCTAAATTGTGCAGGGCTTCATTTATAATCAGGTGAGCGATATAGGGCCATCATGGCCCTCTTGTATATATATATATTGTAGTGTAGCTTAATAAATCTTTTGTAGATAACTTAATCCATTTGTTTTAGATTTATAGAAGGTAAGTGATTCATATATTTGTGGTAGATGTACTGTTGATACATTTCAGTCCATGTATCAATGTATGAGTGAGATGTGAACATATTGATTCTCTATATCAATGAATGAATGCTGTTGTGGTTGATGGTTTATCTGTTATATAGGCAACCTACTTCCTTAGTGCCGCCCTAGCTCAGTGGTTAGTGTGCTTTCCGCCTAATCTGGCAACCCGGGTTCAAATCTGGATGGAGGCATTCATATGCCTGCCATATTTCAGCAGAAAGCTGACTGGCAAATAAAGGCTATGTCCAGCATCTTACCGTATTAAATTCCTGTCTTGTACTATTTCAGGATACCTTTTCTTGTCCTCCTGAGAAGGAATTAAAATAGAACATAATGCCTTACTGTATTAAATTCCTGTCTTGAAAACCGACTGACAAATAAAGCCTATGTTCTGCATCTTACTGTATTAAATTCCGTTCTTTGATATATTTGCAGGATTCAAGGATATCTGCTTTAGAGAAGGAGTTACAGAATTTAGAAGAGAAGTTAGATCGTCTAGGTGAAGACGGGGTACAGGAGAAGGATACCAGTCTGAAGAAGGAGATGCTACCTAGTAAAGAGAAAGCACTCAAATCTGAAGTGGGTTTTATTGCACATTTACAACATTTTCCTTTGTTGGCATAACTGCCCTTAAATAATAAGACTTAAACATAGATATTTTCCTTTGGCCATCACAAATTAATTACTAGATTTCTGTATCATCAGATGATTTCAATGTTTTGAAAAATATCACATTCCAAATAGTGTCTCTTACCAAAATTTGAAATCAATGTCAAACTTGTTGGTTCCTTGTGGAATGGTAAGTTAGTACTGGTTAGAATACTTTACAGGGAAATATATTTTGTGAATTGGTCACTCTATAAAACTGAATAAAAGCCTGACCGGAATAAACAAACAGGATGTAAATAGTATGAAGAAAGATAATGTTGGACTTCATTAAACAGAGACTCCAAGCTTATAATATGCTTGCTAATTTCTGATGTGTCTCCATTTTATGTTGTTTACTTCGCTATGTTTTAGTGACAATGTACAGAACCATAGCTCTGCATGTTGCCACTCTAAATACATCATAACCATACATAAAAACAAGCATTCTATTGATTACATGTATTAATATAGAAATGCCAACTGTTCCAGGATGTCATTTATTAATTAAGCGTTTATTGGCATACTTTGTGCTCACAGTATGACGATATTTGAAGTATTTGATGCTCAAATTTCCATTTCTCTTTCATTGAAAATTTGGTCTCAGACCTTACTGTGTATCCTTAATCATACCATACCCCCTACTCCAACAGCAGGAAAAAAGTGGAGGCTAAGAATTTAAGTTTGAATTTGAAGGTCACAATGTGAATGTCAAGGTCAAATGTGACAAAATTAAATTTGAAGGTAATATGAATGTCAATGTCATAATATACTTGGCAATATAACAATATGCAGGTCAAGAATTTAAGTTTGAATTTGAAGGTATCAACATGAATGTCAGGGTCAAATGTGACAAACTTTTATGTGAAGGTCACAATACGAATGTCCAGTTCATAGAATGTAAGTCGGAGTCATAAAGTCATGTATATTTTTCATCTCATGAATTTCATCGACCATTAATGTACCAAACCTAGTGCCAATGTTTTTGCTTTCACTTTTGATTTAATAGTAATCTTATAGTAACTGGAAATCTTACAATGGAACGTGTTGTGTATCTGCATTTAAGCGACTAAGTCACAGACTCATCCACTGGTGAAGCTTATATCATTGTTCTTTATGATAACAATATCTGTCTTGCAGTCTAAATACATTAATATCATATTGAATACATGTTGGTTTATTTGCTATTTCAGATAGAAAACTTGAAGACAGACCTGGGTACTCGGGACAATGAGATTATTGGTCTAAAGATGAAAGTAGATACATTAACCAATCAGGAATCAGAACATCAACATTATATCAACGTTCTCAAAGATCAGATCAAATCTAAGGAACAACAATCATCCATGTTCAATGCTGATGTAAGTATACAGTAGAATCTCGATGCCTCAAACAGTTCTTGCCTCGAACAACCCAGGCCCGGTGATTATAAACATTGGAGAACATACTCCATGCTCCAAGTCATACTCCCTACTCAAATTGGAGCATTTTTTAGTTACCAAAACTGCTGTAACTTCTTTATTACTGAATGGAAACATATGATATGGTGTTCATTTTCTTGATTAGATCATTTGCTACAAGTTGGTGTTAGGTTTGATGCAAAATTCTAAAAAAAGCTGTTTTTCAAGTTGAAGCATGGAGTATGGAGTTTGAGTATGAGAAATGTTTATAATCACCGGGCCTGATGCCTCAACTGGCTCTTAGGTCCCAGCAAAACTATTTTCCTGTAGTATTATAAGTAGAATCTCAGGATGTCCAACTCGCTTACCGTTCTTTGGCACAATTAAGATAAGATAAGATAAACTTTATTTAACGTCGATTATAGTTAACATAATAAACATATTTAAAGCTACAAAGTTGTATTCGACATAACAAAGAAATCAGATATTTAAATATAAATATATACAAACAATGTTACAAGAGAATTAGCCAATTTACACATGAAACTACAAATAGGCAAGACAAACTAAAACAAAAATGACAATGCTAAACGATACGGACAAAATTAACCTTAAGCTATATGCATGTTTGATATGATTTATCAGGATCAACAGTGGACAGAAAATACAGTGAGTTGACAAGAGAGTTGCTGGCTCTAACATTGTGTATAGTGTGTAAATTTAGTAATATTATGATTTCTGAAATTTCATTATTAGTTGAAGATTGAAGGACACTATTTATAATAGGTTGTCTTATATCACATGAAATAACCATGTTTTGTATATGGAACAATTATTTTACAAAAAAGCGCCCAAGACATTGACCCAAAAAATTCCTTGTTTTACTTGATGGTCTAAGCAAAAGTCTAGGGTTGCCTGTCTTTGATCAACCTAGCCTTATAATTGCATTTATAAGTTTAATTTTCCATTAGATACTGAACCAATAAACTGACATTTAAACAAGGTGTAAATTACATAATGCTTGCTGACTATCTGACATTTTAACCAGGGTGTAAAGCACATACATGCTTGCTGATTACCTTGGTGGTAAAGTAGGTAATTAGTGAAAGGTACCATCACCTGCCTCCAGATATCAAGATAATGATGCTGACCATAAAATTGTAAATCAATGTTCAGCAGCCAACTAATTTGCAGGGAATGGACAGAAACCACATGCTCACAATATTCATAACAAAGTTTTACTGTGTATGATAATAAACAAGGTTACTTCTGTATTCTATCATAAGCAAGCCACAGGCTGTCATGTAGTGTGCCAAATAATTTATTGAAATACCAACAATTTCAACAATCATGTTGCAGTTTTTGCTTTGAAATGACAAACATATTTATAGATATAATAACATGCTTCTGAGTTTGAATCAAATATAATAGATTTGTGATAGGAATAGTATGAGAGGTAGGAGAGTTTGATTGATTGACTGAGTGGTATCTGATAAAACTCTTCCATAAATCATTGCCATGGTGCCAGAACCACTCTTCAATGTGTGATAGTGACTAGTGAGGTGGCTAGGCTATTGATCTGATACCATGCTTTGAACTAATACCCTGAAACTTTCAGGGTATTAGTTCTCATTACCCCACCCACCTTCATTCAAACTACAGTAAAACTACGGTTTGACAAGCATTGATTTAACAAGCATCTGACCTTTCTCAAGCAAGTTTCCAAGTCTTGGTGAATTTGCTCCATGTTTTATTTAAAGTAACACCAAGATGACAAGCATCAGTATTATGAGAACCCAGTCTATGTCCCAATCACTCCTCAAGATAACAAAGTTTAACTGTATATGTAACTGCAGTAAACTGATGGGCTGTGTATATTATGATAGAATTTTACCAGAATTTCAGTTGTGATCTAGACTGATAGCTTTTAGCGTGTTCAATGGTCTCTATGAAATGTGGACAATTTTCTATGCATGGTGAACCGTGTGCACCATATTCGGACATATAAATGACAGAAGCACAATAATTTCCATTTAAATGTCGTAACATTGTGTATATAATACACGCTGATGTGTTGTTTGTTTCAGTGTTGCTTGTTTCAGTGCAGCTTATTCCTCAGAGGTTATGTTTTACACTATAGACAAACAGATGCATAGTTTACATGCAAATTGACATGCACCAAAAATAATTTTTCATGCTTATCTAGTATCCACATTCTGCTCAAATGATTTGATAGTTTTATATCAGCTGTGTTGTTTGTACTTGAAAAAACTTATAATCATGTAGTCAATATGCATTTGATGCACTCTAACTGACATGATTGTACGGGCGTTTCAAATTACTTCTTGGTGAAAAAAACCTTAACTTTCAATAAGAACGTCCGTCATGTAAAAGACCTAGGAAATCAAGCTAGCTGATTGATTTGTTACTAAAGCAGAAAGCAAATGCTGATTTAAAACCAGGTATGTGTCTTACATCTCACCAGAGTCAAACATTTAGCCCAAGGTTAATATATTTTGTATTGACCCATACAGTTTGTATACTCACCGTAGTCAATAGCTTGTACATGACCCTAATTAACACTCTATGTCATGCACCCGATACTTGCCCCATTTAGGGCCATCAGGGCTCTTTTGTTATTTAATTTTATGATGTTGAGATTGATGTATATATGATTACAGATTGATGATTTGAGAGAACGATTAAGAGAGAAGGACAATGCTATAGATAGGAAGTCCCAGAATGCTCAGTCATTATCCGTCGAGAAACGTAAACTAGAATTAGAAAATGCTGAACTGAAAGACAACCTCGATATCAAGGAGAGGAAAGTGAATATTTTACAGCGCAAGGTAATAAGGAATGAAACCTCCTTGTTGGGTAATTATGTAAAAGTATGATAATGTCTCTCGTTTGAAGTGTGGGAGGCATACTGATTTTGTGCTGGACGTCTGTATGAATCATACCTCACCAAGCTAGTTAAATCCAAAATAGGAGTCATAAAGCAAAGCATGTCAAAATATGCACTTATGTGTGATTTAAAAGGGAATTACATGCATAATCAAGGAAGGTATTAATTCTTAATGGTTATAAATATTGGACAGAAGATCATAAAATGAATCAAATGTTCCTTTGTGCAATAGTAAGTTAACTTGGAAAACAAAATTTATCATTGAAAATAGGAGTAACTCCACTTTAATAGGAGTACTTGACAGGTCTGGTATGAATGGATGTCTTAAAGTTTGACTGTGCCTCTTCTCTTTGACCATGTCAATGAAATTTCACATGAATATTGGGTACCAAGCCTTGTTGTGCATATTGTCAGAAATTTGAAGTTGAATCATTTTTGCTAGAGTTATGGCCCTTTGTAGTAGCATTGGTGGTTTTATCCCATTTCATTTTGTGTTAAGGAAATATCTACACAGAACCAATTTTCTCTCTGCATGATAGATTATGGAATATAGTGTCAGAGGATAAATAATACAAATTGAATCATATCACTATCATATCACTATTGGCATTTGTCTTCTGTTGTATTATTTGGTTATGTGCAGGGTTGTATGGTGCCATTTTATGCTGGAGTGCTTATCTATGTCCATGTTCTGTCTGGCAATGATTGATCCCATCCAAATTTTATACAATAGAAACGATGTGGGGGGGTAATTTTCATACTGTAAACCAATTTACTTTCGAAAATATTCACTTTGGCGTTTTACTAGTGTAGGCATATTCGGGCTACAAATTTTTGTGTTTTTAGTCTCCCGTGATGTCCAAAGTTTATTGAAACTAAATGATAACTTAAGAAAATTCACATTGGGGTAGTAGATTAAATTTCAGATTAATTTTAATTTTTTGACGAAATGAAATTGAGAAATTGTCAGATTGAAATTGGTTAGATACGATTACATTGTTTACATGCTGTGTTCCCATTACTTCCGCTTCTTATCTCACCTTGGAAACTGGTTATGTACGTACATAATAAATGAGTAATGAAACTATCTCCCTTGTTTGATAAACGTCCCATGGTTTTAATTGATTTAGTCTGCAGATCAATTAAAACTGCATAAAGCTGCATATGATGCCACTGGTGCAATGATTTCCATCTGTTCAGACTCCATTGCCATATTAACATTCTATGGAGCATGTTGTCTTAAATTTGCCTTAATCCTGTCCAGTTGGAATTCTCTTGACTATTTTGGATGTTTCTAATAGAATAGATGTAAATTCTCTGATGAAGTGCAATGTTCTGTATCATAGGTTGGGAATCTCGAGGACCTGTTATCCGAGAAGGAAGAACAGTTAACACAAGTGAAGACACAATCCACTAACTCTATAGAATCATCTGATAGTGCCATATCTGCCATGGAGGAATCTATCTCAGAGAAAGATAGACAAATTGAAAGGTATGTACTGTAAACCTAGAAATTATTTCGCGCGATTTAAGTTCGCGGTGTTCGCGGCTAGTAAAAATCCGCGAAAGTAAATAGCCGCGAACACGTCCAGGACAAGAAAAACGCGAAAGTTTCTCGTTTTTGAAGGAAACTCATCATTTTGGTACGACGTTTAAAAGACCGTATTATAAGTGCTATTTTGTCAAAATATGGAATGTTAAGTGTATGTACTTTTTCTGAATAAAGCCTTTTATGATCACGGTACAATAATGAAAACACTTTGAAAAAAAATCTTGAAAACGTGTTTAACAATACACTCAATATATGAACATGCGTGTAAATATTGCTGGTTATTACTGGGTATATCATATTACAAAATGACTGATAGTGTCAATAAAACTGTGAAAACATTACCAGCGTAGTTTGCAATTTGTGTAAACAATACAATAGGTAACTATCCACATCAAAAAGAGTTTGAGAGGGTTTAACGAAGGTGAGAACTATAATTAACAAGCAATTATATACGAACCGAGCAATGTATGTGACAGGTTCTAATATCAATAATTTTGTCACAATGCGACTTAGTGTTCGCGGAGTTCGCGGGAGACTTAAAAACGCGAAAGTTTCTAGCCGCGAATATGCCGACAATCGACAAAACGCGAAAGTTTCTAGCCGCGAAAGTTTCTAGGTTTACAGTATTATTTTATTTTCCTTTGTTTGTCTGTTAATGTTTCGCTGTTTTAGTTATTATTACATATATGAGAAAGATAGACTAATTGAAAGGTATGTATTATTTTCCTTTCCTTTGTTTGTCTGTTAATGTTTCGCTGTTTTAGTTATTATTACATATGGCGGTGGTCCTTAAGAGGTCAATACTCGTCAAAGAGAAAAGGACTGTCAGACAAAACACTGCTGAAACAAACAAATGCGACACTATTACTAAACTTTTATTACTGGTAGTGCCAATATGAACTGAAATCTATGTAAATACATTAAAAAGTTATCTTCATGCGTTGTGTTGAACTGTCGAAAGTTATCTTCATAATTTGGCTTATATTTGATGTGAAGCTACAACATTAAGAAGTTGTGCTCCAAGCTAAGGAGAGAGATACAAGACAAGGCGAGTTGGATCCACCTAACTAGTTTTCCCAAAATGTATTCTGACAAGTGCTAACATTACCTTCCACAAAAAACCTGGTTTGTGATCAGGCTTGTGGCTGTATCCAGCATGCGCTGTCAACCATTCAGACAGAAAGCTTCTCCCGTTACTGTAACTATATTGTGTTTATATGATATTACAGGTTAAAGGAACAAAGAGATCTGTTGGAACTGGAACATCAACAAGAATGTGAAAGATTAGAAACACAAAATCATAAATTGAAAACACAACTAGAACATCTACAGCTAGAAGAAACTGACAAACAGGTATATATCATGTTATAGTAACTCAGATGATTAACAGTGTTTCCAATATACTTAGTGCTTTGAGTTTATGTAGTGCTTGACAGTATTGGTCAAGAAAGTCTCCTCAGTTGATCACTTCTGTTCAGTTTCTCCAAACACTTATCATATTCGTTTAGTAAGTGGAGTTAATAAATTCCGATATTTCTGTGTTGAGAAGGAATTATTTGTATTTTCTAAGAGGCAATAAAACAACTGGCTGGTCATAAAAAATCATTATACTTGAAGGTCATAAAGTAAGGGAGGTAACTACAGATGTATCAAGACTAGGCTAATAACCAGCCCAGGTTATTCCAGTCCCTGAGGTCTGAGCTGCATTTTCACCTGAGAAAGTATTGAGTCTGTGAATATAACCATTCCAGGCTACAAGATATAATGCTCTGGCAATTTTGCTCCAATGTAATGCTGTGAGATTTGTGATAGAAATGCAGGAGGTTGTACCAATTGGCCTCCGAGCATGCACGAGTCTAAGATGTGTATGTAATGCTCTGACAATGTTTCTTAAATGATTATCTCTTTCAGACTGAGTTATGTGATTTACGAGAAGAAGTTTCGGAACTAAAATCATCCAGATATAAAGGAGATGCCAGGTTACGTCAACTTGAACTCAGTATATGTGAAAAAGATTCAGAAATCTCAAAGGCTAAACAAGAAATAGATGAGGTAAGAACTGCTTTCAAACAAAAATGATAAACCTTGCTTTTTCAAATGATAGCCAAATTAACCAAGGTGTTAAAAATTTACATTAAACAATTCGCCTATATGTAGAGGTAACATTCAGGACATGTGATTATGAAAAGGAAGTTTTTTGGTCGGTTGGTCAGTGAAGTAAACAATCATTCAACCAATCAATCAATCAATCAATGATAAAAATGAATGGATGAGCTCATGTTAAAATGTCCAAATATACAATTTTACTTCATTTATCTACAGCTGAAGAAAGCAAAGTCTGTAGCCAGACTGGAATCAACAGAGGATCGGTTGTCAGAGTTAAGTAACAAGATAGAAGAATGTCAGACTGAGATGAAATCAGCGCAGGCAGAAGTGGAGAGATTGTTAGAAATACTCAAAGATACAGAAAATGATAAAAATGAAAAAGAGGTTCAGTTGAGAGAGTTACAAGAGTAAGTTATGATTAATTTCAGATGTTTTGTTATACTAGTATCAGTTTATGAGTTCTTTGAATGCTCCGTTTTGAAAAAAACAAAAACAATTTGAACAGCAAAAACATTCATCTTTCTATTCTCTGATTGAAATGTAGAATATGTTTTAGTATTGTTTACAAAATGTTAAACCATTTTTGATAGCCTCCTCACACTTTGACTTAAGAATCGGGTAGGCGAGTCAATCGCTGCTCACATGTTTTTTCTATCAAGCCTGGTCTGGTATGTTCAGGCCTATGCCTGATTTCAAGATTTTGAATCCTAACATGTGCTTTCTTTGTCTGTATTTAAAAGTGGAATTTCAGAATTTGAAACCAGGATTTTTAGACTTGAGAATGATTGCTAATTACCAGGCCTGTACTATTCTTTTAACATTATTCAGGTAACCACTGTTCAGTCTGTTCCACAGTGACAAAAATCAGCTCATTTTTGAGCAGGCCAGTACAGTTACTTCAGTAATCACCGTGAAGTCATAAAGGGCCACTGTGGCTAGTTTCACAGCATGAAGGCAATAAATGATGGATCAACTTCCTCATAAGCCCCAGATGTTTATTATTTTATGTATACTAGTATCTGCCTTTGTAGTGCAGCTCAATATACGCATGTACTACAACATTTTATGCTAAAGTAAAATTTGTATTGAAATTGAAAGATGCATTACCAAATGAAACAATATGCATAGGCCTACTTATGATAAGTGTTTATAATAGTGTTTATGATAAGTAAAATGTCAAAGGAATACTAGCCCAGTATAATTCCTGAACATGTTTTGTTAAGTTTTGTTATGGTTTCATTATGCGCCCCACCCCTTATTTTACACATTGAACTAGTAAACAAAATATTGAACATCATTAAATAAAAACATAAGCATGCTACTTAATTGTCTGGTAGGATCGACTTATTATAATAATGGATAGATAGGAGGTAGGCCGAAGCCCAAAATACACGAATATAAATACAATAGACATATGTTCTTATAATGTTAGAGGCTTAAAAAAGTTTGAAAATGACAAAAATGTTGTAAACTTTGTTAAACAATTCGACATTTTTGCGTTCTACGAAACATGGCAATCCGCGGGGCATGAATTTGATAAATTCATAGATGGTTTTACGATATTCGAATCTTATCGGCAACCGAAAGTCGGTAGCAAACGTGGGTCTGGTGGTGTCCTTGTGCTGATAAAAGACTATATTTTTGAGCGCAAGTTAATACATCGTATATATCACCAGTTAGCTGACTGCGTTGTCCTTCATATAAACAAACAACTTATTCCATCGACAAAAGATACTGTTGCTATATTTACATATGTGTCGCCAGAACGCTCACTTATTTACACGTATAACAATGACAATGGTATTGACATTTTGAGTGATAAATTAGCTGCGGTTCTATCAGATTTGCCAGACGTTAATATAATACTTGCTGGAGACCTAAATGCTAGGGTGAAAGATATGAACGATTATATTGAACATGATGATGTTGATTTTATACATGGCGACGGTTCCAACTACCCAAGTGATACTTTTGGAAAACCAAGGGCTAACAAAGATACACATTCAAATAGATTTGGCCATTCACTAATAGACCTTTGTTGTACATTCGATGTACACATGTTAAATGGTAGGTTCCCCGGTGATGTAAATGGCGAATTTACGTGTTTTGCAAATGATGGTAAAAGTACTGTTGATTATATGTTAGTGTCAACTGAGCTGTTTGAAAACATTATTGACTTTAGTATTGGTGAGATTGATGTTTCCGACCATTTTCCGTTGATATGCTCTATTAGGTGTACCAAGGAACAAACATTTCATGAACATATAGTACAAGAAGATGTAATAAACTTCGACAAATACGTTTGGGATGAAACAAAACGCGATACATTTGTCATCTCGTTCACTGATCTTTTTGACGAATTTAAAGTGAGCCTTACTGAAGCTAATGCTATTGAAAAGCTCGATGACTTTACAAACATTTACAAACGTGCTGGCTCTAACATGAAAAAACGTTGTACCAATGCCAAGACGCAACGCGAAGTAAACCAACCAGACTGGTGGGATCGAGAATGCGAACAATATAAACATGATAAGCATTTAAAACTTAGGCGATTTCGTCTATCTAATGACAAAAACGACTTGTCTCTATATATTGAAAGTCGAAAAGCGTTTAGAGCGTTATGCAAACAAAAACGGTGGCTGACTGAGAAAGTGAGAAGATTAGAGCTGATTGACTCTTTAAATAGCCCTAAACGATTCTGGCAAAACATAAAGCGCGCCTCTGGTAGTAAACGTCAAGACGATACCAAACATATACCTGGACCTGAATGGTTTGAATACTTCAAAACATTATTTAATATAGATACTGAACGTTTACCGAATAGTGAAAATACTAACTTGTTCGAAAATATAAGGCTGAACGACATAGATGCTACCACTTTAGACGAATATATAACTGTTGAAGAAGTTTTAGCTAGTATGCGATCGCTCAACACAAACCGTGCACCGGGACCAGACGGTTTGTGTATTGAAATGTTCAAAGCAACTAGTGACACTATAGCACCATATCTAACCTTACTCTTTAACAGAATTTATGAATCGAGCGAATTTCCGGAGAGTTGGAGCATGAGTGCAATTACACCCGTACACAAACGCGGCCCCAAAACAGACCCTAATAACTTTCGAGCTATTTCGCTAATAAATAGTGTGAGCAAAATATTCATGTATATATTGAGCAATAGACTCAGATTATGGTGTGAAGAAAACAACATAATTGATGAAAGCCAAGCAGGCTTTCGTAGGAAGTATTCCACTGTAGACAATATCTTCAATTTACAATCTGTAATCCAGAAATATGTATCCAAAAGTAAAGGTCGAGTATATGTGTTTTATATTGACTTCTTTAAAGCATTCGACTCATGTACGCATACCAATCTATGGAACAGTCTAATACGCAAAGGGGTGCCTTCTGATAGCAAGATTCTGGGGATATTCAAATCAATGTATTCACAACTAAAGTCATGTGTGAAGGTCGGTAACTGCTTGACAAGATACTTCGAGTGTAATATTGGTACAAGACAAGGGTGTGTGACTTCACCTATCATATTTTCATTGTTCATTAATGATTTGATTGCATACTTAAAAGCTGAATGTGCGCCAGGTATATATGTTACTAACGACATTGATGAAGTGATCGGTTTCATGTTCGCGGATGACGTTGCGGGGGTTACAGAAACTGCCATTAAACTACAAAATCAGATCAGACATATTGAACGCTACTGTGATGCTACAGGAATGAGTTTGAACGTTGATAAATCAAAGATAATGGTTTTTAGAAATGGCGGTCCGTTACGCTCGTACGAAAAATGGTTTTATAAAGACTCAAAAATTGAAGTTGTTCCTTGTTACAAGTATCTTGGCGCTTATTTTACGTCTAAATTAAGTTGGACATATATGCTAGATGTTTTGTGTAAACAAGCCACAAAATCCATTGTTTATATTTTGAAATGTCAAAAGTATTTTGGATATTTTCCACCATCTGAAGCATTCAAACTATTTGATACTATGGTACAACCAATTTTGTGTTACTCTGCTCAGGTCTGGGGTTACCAACCATACTCGTGTATAGAACGGGTGCATGTTAGATTTTGCAAACGGCTTTGCGGGCTAAACAAAAATGTTGCTAACTTTTTTGCATTGTCAGAGTGTGGAAGATATCCATTGTATGTGAACTATATGTCACAATGTGTTAAGTATTGGTTGACTTTATTGAAAATGGACTCAAAACGCTACCCAAAACAGTGTTATATAATGCTACGTAATCTAGACATGTCAGAACGCAACACGTGGTGTACAAAAGTGAGGGCAGTGCTATTTGAATACGGGTTTGGATATGCTTGGATAGCAAATGACGTTGGTGATGACGTGAAGTTTTTGTCCATGTTTCGTGGTCGATTAAAAGATTGTGCTTTACAAAATCTGCATTCAAATATAGACAATAGTGCTAAGGCAATCCATTATAAGAATTATAAAACTCTACTTGATGTAGAACGGTATCTGTCGGTGGACATGTGCTACAAGTACAAAAGAACATTAGCCAACTTTCGTTGCTCTGGTCATTCCTTGATGGTTGAGGTAGGGCGGCATCAAAATGTTGATAGAGACTATAGACATTGTGCTTTCTGTTTGAACAACAATATACAAGTGGTAGAGGACGAAATGCATTTTTTACTTGTATGTCCCCTTTATAATAACATCAGACAGTGTTATTTTAAACAACAGTGGCTAAATAGTATTGTTTGTGAGAGAATGTTTTATAACGTAATGTCTGACACTGAGTTTAGTAGTATCACTAGCATAGCCAAATATTTATACTTTGCAATGGAATATAGACGGGTCATGCAATGTAATTAAAATGTAATTCAGTCGTAAAATCAGTGTATGTCTCTAAATTATTAACATTGTTTGTGTTGAATGTTTTGTTTCTAGCTTGTGTTAATTAGAAATGTTCATTTATATCATATATGTAAATGTATTGCTTAAAATGTTGACTTTTATACAACGATGATGCTTTATTTAAAATATTATTTTGTCACTCACATGTATCAAATGTAGAATGTGTGTATTTTGGGCCGGTGGCCTTGTATTACAATAAACTTGAGTTGAGTTGAGTTGAATAAATACGTGTACAGTGTTCCAATCCAAAAGCATTGATGGAAAACAGCAAATTTTTGTACTAAGTTAAACTTCAACCTAAATCTGTTGACTGAAAAGGGCCATTACAATTCGTGCACAACCACCTAACAGTAATAAATTAGCCCGGCCACCGACTAGACAATATATTTTATCAATCAAATAGCATTTTGTTTTCAATTTAGCTAGATTTTATTCTGGGCTTGATTATCTATGTTTGAGGGTGCAAAGGCAAATAATTTCATGAGAAAATACTAGATTGAAGAGTTGTCTCTATAAACATAGGGTATGTTAAACAGACTAGTAATAAATAAGTATGCCTAGTTTCATTCATCCAAAAGCATTGGTAGTAAAAAAGAATTGAATTTTAAAAACAAATGTCTTAGTTAAAAATTAGCTCTTTAATAAAAAAAGCATTACAGAGTTACGTCACTTGTATAACAGGGTCGACCAATGATATAAAATAAAGTAAACAAAGTTCCAACGTAATAGCATTCATAGTAAACTAAATATCAAAAACATTTTTGGCGGGAAATAAAGTAATCTAAATTTTAACGATGTTTTCTATTCAATATAAAGTTTCGATTTTTATACTAAATTCTTATTTAAAAAATCAATAATTATGCCTAATAATGGTACATGTAATATGTTTTTTGTTTCTCAAAGAAAATGCAACCCTGTAACAACCTAGTATGTTGATATCTTGACTCTACTGGCTGACCATATGGTTCCAATATATTGAGATTGCTATCAGGAAATCACCATGAAGGAAACTCCTTGGAACCCTTGGTCAAACTGGGTTTATGATAGCACTGCATGGAGAGATAAATTAGTGTTAACCGTTACTCTACATCAAGGATTTCTTCTGAAAAGTGGGGCTGTGGAACAGACTGTGTTATGTAATATTTGCATAGTGTATTCCTCCTTGGGAACATGACTGATTGTTCTGTTTTAATTATTCAGTACGATACAACAATATAAACAGAAGTTTGGTACACTGAAGAGACAACATCAGAAGGATAAACAGAAGAATGCACATTTACTAGAGGAAGCTCGTAGACGTGAGGAAGATATTGGTACTGATGCTCAAAATCTTAAGGTAGGCATTGATAACCTGTGTTAGTATGTTTTCCACATAAGATGGGGAGAAATGTTGATTCTTTGCTGGACATCTGGGTGGTTGTCACTAACTTTGTCCATGCTTGTTTTTAGCTCACCTGTCACAAAGTGACAGAGTGAGCTTTTGTGATCACTCTTCGTCCGTCGTCCGTCCGTCCGTCTGTCAACAATTGGGTTGTGTCCTCTCTAGCGGTCACAATTTTGGCCTAATCTTTATGAAACTTGGTCACAATGATCATCTTAACAAAATCTAGGTCAAGTTCGATATTGGGTCATCTGAGGTCAAAAATTAGGCTACTAGGTCAAGTAATAGAAAAACCTTGTTTTTCATTTAATCAAAGGGAGTGTACTCTGTAATAATTATACTGGTTGTGATCATGTAAGAGTTGTCTCTCTTACTATATTTTAGTTGTAGAACTACGAAATGTGTACTTGTTAGCAGCTTTGAGGCTTTAATTTAAATTAAATGCAGAATGTGGATATTAGGGTTATCATCGTTTACAGTGATTGTATGTTTACAAACTATTAAACAATTATTAAGCTGTAATTATAGTCTTATGCAACCTTACTAATCGTTTTACATAGACTTATATAGGGAAAACATATAAAAATCTTCTTCTCTAAAACTACAATGCCTAGAGCTTTGATATTTGGTATGTAGCATCATCTAGTGGTCCCCTACCAAGATTGTTCAAATTATGGCTCTGGGGTCAAAATTAACCCCGCCCCGGGGGTCACCGTTTTACATAGACTTATATAGGGAAAACATATAAAAATCTTCTCCTCTAAAACTACAATGCCTACAGCTTTGATATTTGGTATGTAGCATCATCTAGTGGTCCCCTACAAAGATTGCTCAAATTATGGCCCTGGGGTCAAAATTGGCCCCGGCCCGGGGGTCACCGTTTTACATAGACTTATATAGGGAAACATATAAAAATCTTCTTCTCTAAAACTACAATGCCTACAGCTTTGATATTTGGTATGTAGCATCATCTAGTGGTCCCCTACCAAGATTGTTCAAATTATGCCCCTGGGGTCACAATTGGCCCCGCCCCGGGGGTCACCGTTTTACATAGACTTATATAGGGAAAACATATAAAAATCTTCTACTCTAAAACTACAATGCCTAGAGCTTTGATATTTGGTATGTAGCATCATCTAGTGGTCCCCTACCAAGATTGTTCATATTATGCCCCTGAGGTCAAAATTGGCCCCGCCCCGGGGGTTACCGTTTTACATAGACTTATATAGGGAAAACATATAAAAATCTTCTTCTCTAAAACTACAATGCCTAGAGCTTTGATATTTGGTATGTAGCATCATCTAGTGGTCCCCTACAAAGATTGTTCATATTATGCCCCTGAGGTCAAAATTGGCCCCGCCCCGGGGGTCACCGTTTTACATAGACTTATATAGGGAAAACATATAAAAATCTTCTTCTCTATAACTACAATGCCTAGAGCTTTGATATATGGTATGTAGCATCATCTAGTAGTCCCCTACCAAGATTGTTCAAATTATGCCCCTGAGGTCAAAATTGACCCTGCCCCGGGGGTCACCAGTTTCTATATTTACGCTCTACCTTTGTTAGTCTAAATTGTGCAGGGCTTCATTTATAATCAGGTGAGCGATATAGGGCCATCATGGCCCTCTTGTTTATAACCATTGCTCAGATTTCAATAAAACTACACATTAATGGTATGTACAAAACATATTTTTGCATATGCAATAGTCAGAATGTTTTTTATCCCCCGCCGAAGGCGAAAGGGGATATGGTAATGGTAGGCGTCAGTCCGTCCGTCCGTCCGTCAGTTCGAACTTCTTCTGTGTGCAACTCCTCCTACATTTCTTAAGGGAATTCGACGAAACTTTCACAGAATAACTGCTATGATGTCCCCCAGCGCATATTGTCAGGATTTTTTTATTCGACCATTTTTGACAGAGTTATTGCCCTTTGTTGTTTTTTACATATAAATTCTTCTGTGTGCAACTCCTCCTACATTTCTTAAGGGATTTCGAGGAAACTTTCACAGAATAACTGCTCTGGTGTCCCTGAGCGCATATTGTCAGGATTTTTCATTCGACCATTTTTGACAGAGTTATTGCCCTTTGTTGTTTTTTACATATAAAGTCTTCTGTGTGCAACTTCTCCTACATTTCTTAAGGGAATTGGACGAAACTTTCACAGAATAACTGCTATGATGTCCCCCAGCGCATATTGTCAGGATTTTTTTATTCGACCATTTTTGACAGAGTTATTGCCCTTTGTTGATTTTTACATATAAATTCTTCTGTGTGCAACTCCTCCTACATTTCATAAGGGAATTCGACAAAACTTTCTCAGAATAACTGCTATGATGTCCCTGAGCGCATATTGTCAGGATTTTTTTATTCGACCATTTTTGACAGAGTTAATGTCCTTTGTTAATTTTTTACCTATTTGTCATGGAATTTTGTCAAAACTTTTTCAGAAGTACTGATATGAGGTGCACTAGCCGATAACGTCAGGGTTTTTCATTTAGACCATTTTTGAAAGAATTATGGCCCTTTGTTGAGTTTTTACATTTTAATTAACTTCTGTGTGCATTTTCATGTATGTACACTATATAATCTTGCATCACCAACAACAATTCAACTGTAGTGGTCATCTTTATGAAGCTTTCGTGATAATATTTACCTCAATTTTTCCTTCGGCAGGGGATATGGCTGTCAGTGACTGCTTCTTGTCTGGGATAATTTTTGGCTGGAGTAATGAACCTTTAAGGTAAAAACTAGGTTTACCTGCACTCGTTTGCCTCAAAGGATTTCAATTAAATGTTGCATGTTTAGTTCATATCAAGCTTTAAGTGTGGGATATGAAGTTTTTCCTATGAGTATTTTTATAATACAGTCATAAAGTTTAAAGGGTCGCTGAACTGCCTATAACCATTGAATACTGCTCACTAACTCTTTATTTTACCACAGGGCTCTATGAAGGAGAAGCAGGACCGTATAGAAGAGTTGGAAGAAGCTTTACGGGAAAGTGTTAAAATAACTGCTGAAAGAGAAATGTTACTGATGGAACAGAAAATGCAGATTGATGCCAGTCAGAATACGGTATGATTTGGTTTTGCTTGTGTAATAAGCCTTAATGTAATACACTCTTATTGATGGGTTCATATATATGTGGACAGGGCTGACCATTCCAGATTATGTTTCAACTGGACAGACCTGTAGAGTAGTGGATAGAATACTGACTGGTCATCTGAATAATCCAGGATTGAATAATGGGTTTGAACAGGTTATGTTCTTCCATGACAATGATTACAGTAATTTTCTCCATTATGAAGAAGTTGTCTGTTACTTGGGGAATAGCAAGTTAGTACAGGTTGATAATTATTTCACAGATAACAAGTTGGTTGTCTGACTGCTGTATATGACTTGAAAAAGTTGGGAAAAAAGGATGCCTAAGACAACAAAAAAAACTCTGGTTTCCTCAATGATAAAACTTGAGGGGGTGCTAGACTGTCCCCTGGGTCCACAGGATTAGTGAGTAAAAACATTTGTTTCATTAAATCTGGATTAAATATATTGACAAATGGTTGAAATACAATCAAGAAATCAATTTTACCTTACTTGTCTTATAGATTGAAGAGTTACAATCATCACTAGAGAAGACGAAATCTTCTACTAGAGAATATACCAGCAAATTATCATCCTATGTTAAACAACTTGAAGATAAAGATGTGAAACTGAAGAAAATGAATTCAGAAAGACATAAACAGATGGAAGAAGTCTTTGAAATGAAGTAAGTTTTGTTTTCTAACTTGGTGTGATGGAAATATTTTAATTGGCTTACCTGATAATGGGCTACATGGGTGTTGAATAAATAATTTCAAACAAAGATGATGTCCATGTACTCTAATACTCTTATTGTGTTGGTTTTTGCCGTTCTAGATTTTAGGTTGGATCTCAGGTTAGGTATACAAATTTATGTAGGTTACCAACATGTGTTTCATTGACATTTACTAGTCAGATTCCATGTTCCTTGTAACAAGACACTTGCACTAAATGAACTACAAGATTTTTCTTTAAACTCAAGTTTATTGTGATGTCCGTTAATGAAAGTTAACAGAATTGTTTATGTACCTGTAAATATGTTTGGACACTTGTTGTGTTATTTTGTGTAGTTTAGCTTTAGCAAAGTTAAAGACCTTCTTCATAAACAGTTAATCTGTGTTTTGGAATTTCCGTATTCCTGATGTTGTTATTGAGTTGATGTATATTTTCAGACAAGAAGCATTACAATCTACGATATCTCAAATAGATACACATATAGCATTATTAGAGATGACTAGTACCAAGAAACAGAGGAATATGGAGGAAATTGATGATCTGAGTAAAAAGAAAGATGCTCTTAAACAACAGCTAAAGAAACTAGTATGAAACTTGCTTAACATCTTTCCTTGTGTTATTATGCTCCATTTGCTCTTGTCTTTCTGTCCATCAAATAACGTTGTGTCACAACTAACTGTAATGAAACTTTGATCGAATATTTGTCAGCATATGTTAAGTTGCATACACAGATATTTTGATTTAAATTCTTGCAATATTAACTTGCCGTGTAAAATCGGTAAACATGTGAGCTACAGATGCTAAACTTCATGGAACTCTTTAGTCGGAATATTTATGTATTCTAGCAGTTAGTCATTTTAATTTTCTTATGTGTATTTAGCTATTCTAAACTTCCAAGTAAATATATACAGATTATTGTATAGATTATCATTAATGAAACTTTTAATTGTTGTGTTTAGATTCAGGATCGTGACAGATATTTGCAAGAACGAAGTAAAGGAACAAAGAAATCCCGATCTAGATCTTCCGATCCTAAACTAGAAAGTATCAAACGTGAAGATAGTAGACATTCAGATACAACAGTAACTTCTACCACAGAGCCATCCCCAGATAAAGAAGAAGCTAACAAACATAATGCTGAGCAAACCTGACACGGCCAAATGTAGACATCTAGATTTTATATAAACATTTTAAAAAATAAAGTTTTGTGGCTTGGGTGGAGCCTGGGGGTCAGCTTCTTTGGTTGACAATGCGTCACCATTGGCTGCTCTTGCCACCAGAATAAATCTAAGTACTGAAAGTACTGACAGGCTGGCGAACTGCTAAGGAACAATAGCTTTTCAAGTAATATAACATCAATAGCCTACAAGTGGTTTTCTAAGTCGAAAGAGAGGTAAGTGCTGGACTCAACAAAAAAAAAAAAATTAAAAAAAAAAAAAATTTGGAGCCACCGTGATTCGATCGCTGGACCTTAGCATCAGAAAATTACTAAGCGAGTTGCTCATCCACTCGACTACGATCTCCTTGGAGATTACTGACCTAAATAATTTAACATAATAAAATCATTTATGCGCGCGCTATATCGCGTTCGTAACGCGTAGTATACGAACGCGTAGTAATAATTATCAACGACTTTAAACACCTTTTCTTTTAATTTCATACAATTTCCTTCCATTTCAATATTACAATCGAACAGAATAAATGAAACAAGGAAAGTTGAATGTTTTTATCTTGCAAAACTGATTAACGAGGAGGAACTATTTGCATTGGGTGTATAGATTCTGTGTTGTCAGTTTCGGGAGTAAATTCATCTTAGTGGATTTCATTTTTTAGGATTGTAATAGTCTGGCGCAAATCGCCAGCCTAAAAACAAAAACACACAAAAAATAAAGACAGGGTTGAACCTTTGAAAATGTTTTTTTTAAATTTCAAGGGTGAGACTTTTATCTTTGGCTTTTGTGTATGAACAAACAAAGTTTGAATCTGTCAGAAGAAGTATGTAACAAGAGCCAGTAGAAAACTGTTTGTATGCTTCATGTGCCATCGAGGTTGTAATCTAAGAAGTCATAATGTCAGACTTGTTTTAAGAATGCATTTCAAATCTTACATGTCAGACTTGTTTAAGAATGTATTTCAAGTCTTAAATGTGGGACTTGTTTTAAGGATGTATTTCAAGTCTTGCGTTAGCATCATGATGTATACAGACCTGGTGTGCTGTTGCATCTGACACATGTCTTGCATTATTGTGATCTATAAGTGTTCTATCAATGCCTAATCAATGTAGAGTTTGTAATGTACTGTATAGGTGGTAATGTTTTGTTAGCATCATGAAAGTATGGACAAATTTACGAAATTTACTAACGTTTTTCTAGCACAAATTTTGGTCTACAAAAAATCAATTACTAAAGATTCGCTTACTTGGTGTCCTAACTTCAAAATTTGAATTTTCGACCAATGGAAATATTCACTTATACAGGGGTATATACAAGTCTACTTCTAACTGGTACATTTACATGTGATCAAACTGTGATTTCATTATTCATAATGAACCATTTAGGAAGTTAAATGCACTTTTATATCTAGAGGTTAGAGCATTACATGAAGATTCTAGATAAACTGCTATTTATCATATAAGATGACAAATTAAATACTATATTCTTTTACTCCAGCCATCTTTAAAAAATGCAAGTGTTGGTGAATTCAAACACTCAAATTTATAAATTTTTTAATGAAAAGGAAAAACAAAATTATTGTTAAAACCATGTGTTCATTCGTTTTCATCATTAAATGGTTGTTGTCGAAAATTTAAGTTGACGAAATTTAAAAAAAAAGTTGTTGAAATGACCATGGCATGCTCTCATTAAGAATTCGATCGTTGATATAATGACTGTCTGTATCATAATACTTATCATCAGCTTTTGTTTATACTGTTCTTTTTTCTTGAAGGTTTTTCAAGGTTGTTACTTTCCTTAAAATCCAGAGAATCCATACATGTACGTTGTATGAACTGTAATTTACACTTAGCGGCACTACTAACGCTGCCACTTGAATTTTCTTAATATCTCGAGAACCGTTCAAGATAACTTTATCAAATTTTCACCAGTTTTAGTTTGAAGCATGTGCCTCTTACTGCTTTTGAAATTTTGGAAATTGATGGGTATGAAAATTTGCGGTAAATAAATAATTTACGTCACCCGATATTATAAAGTCACAAAATTAAATAGCGTATTAATTAAGGGTAAATCGAGTATTTTCAAGATTTTATTTCTTTAATACTTCAAATGTTATATCATAAGTGTTCACAATAAAAAATATATCTAAAAAAATCATCAACATTACAATTTCCGAGGAAACGAAATAGCAGTAGATACGCTAAGACCGCCCCAAAATCTACTCGTATTATAAATGTAAAGCCGACGGGTTAAAATAACGTTTAACCTCAAATGAGGCTATTTGAATGATCAAATATAAATTACTTCTAAATAATGAATGTACATAGTATGTAGTAGAGTTAAATTTATTCAGTTTAATGCAATTTTGGTCACCCTAGGTTTAAATTTCAAGTTGAGACTAACCCCGTTATTCTTAGGAATCGTATTTTTCAACCGACACGCTATGGTTACGGTAAACACTCTTTTTGGAAGCAAAACCAAACTTTTTCCTTTCCTAGATAGTTGGTAAATATCGTTAATGATTATTAGAAGACATGAGCAAATAAAATGTCAACACGCACAATTATTATAGGAAGAAAGGACATCTAGACGCACACATAACGACCAGGTGACCGGTATTGCGCGATAAAAATGCGACTTTCATTTTTAGTATTCAGTCTGTTGAAGACATATCATACAATAGTCTATTATCGGATCGAGTGGAAAATTCGCCAGAACTTGTGTCAAATATTGATATCCACGTGTGCCAAATTTCATAAAAAATCATCGAGGACTTTCCAAGGAAACTGAAATATATAAATGGCAGCGTTAGAAGTGCCGCTAAGTGTATATGTCATTGAAGGTGCAATGGTTTCAAGTTACAGTGATATTTCTCAGCCTAAAATTGTCATATTTTTTATGACCATATGCATGACCATATATTTGAATTATTCTTATGATTGTATCTGTAAACAAGATGTTAACTCTTCCAAGTCAATGTTTCAGTGTACTATTTCCCAACTACTGTAAAATCATTTAATTTCGTTGGGACAAAATTTCGTGGTTTTGGTAAAAAAGACTATTTCGTTGGCACTTGAATTCATGGATTTGGCAATTCAGGTAATAAAATAAGGTCTAAATTAATGTTCGTTGGGATTAAAGTTGTGGTTGAGGTGAGCCACGAAATCCACGAAATTTAATCCCCCACGAAAAATAATGATTTTACAGTATAATGATCCTGTATTTTGTTGATGACTCATATTGAACAGTAAAACTTTGATGCCTCAAACTGGCTTCAGACAAAGAAAACAATGTGCACCACCATCCTGTTTAAAGCCTCTTGGTATACTAGCTCATCCCCATCTTGCAAAACCAAATCTGTTTGACATCTTGTACATAGTAACATGCAATGTTTTACTGTGTATATATGTAGCAAAATGATGTGAAGGTTGAATTTACAAAATGTAGTTCGTGAACAAATATGTGAAATATGAACATAAATATTATTAGTGAATATAAATATTTTATCTGGGTTGTGAAAGGACTAACACTATTTACAGGAGTACTAGTATATAAAGGAAGTTTTTATTAATAATTATCTTAAGTTTTATTATTAAGAGGATTATGTGATACAAAACTACTGGTGTCTTGTTAATTGAATCATGTGCTTCAGATTGTGGTATTTTGTTGAACAAATTATATAGGAATGCATTTGATGTTGTATTTTACCTTTTAGTGAAGTCACTTTATTGTTGCTTAACATGATGCCCATTCTCTTTATTCATCACATGTTCATTCTGTTCTCAGAATTATATATTAAATCTAGATTCAGATTTTATTTGAATGGGTAGAGCACTATCTTGGCGATCACACCTGATTAATCTGGGTTAAATGCCGTTCATTGCTGCCTATTCCTGGTCTGGATTTTCATGTTCTGCATTTAGTTACGGTCTTTAACTCCACATGTGGAGAGAGGCAGTTAATGTCTCATGGAAGATCGAGTCTGCACAGGTTAATAACCAATTGATTTTCGAGAAGTGACACTCTGAATCATGGACATTCAATGTAGCAACGTTTTCTATGATGTCAAGAGGTTTTTTTATACATGTGTATAGATTTATAATTCAATATCAGATATTTTTAACGGAATCTCTAACTCCTTCATATATTTCAGCCCATTGTGTTCATAAACATACATATAGCCATGAATTTAGTTTTCTCTAGAACATAATGTATTATTTTATTCTATAATGACCTTTTGTATGACATAGTGTTGCGTACTATACTGTTAACATTCAAATCGATAGCGATGCAACATTATGCCAATCCTGCTATGAACAGCTGCCTTTGTGGTCAATTCTGTTTGCAGAATTCAAAAACTTGTATACTTATGAATATTGATGACAGCTATTTGCTTAAAAGAAGACATGTGATACAAAATGTCTTCATCACCTACGGTGTCGCATACATGTTGCGTTTTCATTACATGACATCTTATAGTGCAATATTATGTGTCTCCATTGTATACATGTAATGCGAGGATGTAGTATGAGGAATACACATAAGGCTTAATTTGGTGCTTTTACTAATATTTATATAAGAACTAAGCTGTATAACATATTTATGGAAATATAAATTTTAGATTAATGACTTGTACTAACTTTTAGCACGTTATGATCAAGGCATTGCCATGTAATTGTGTTTGCGCAGTATACAATATGAAAATTACTGATAACCGAGTTCAAAGACATCACATAAAAATCCTGACTGTGCCAAAATTCCATTGTACTCAGGCAAATGCTTTTGCATGGGGTGATGGCCCCCTGGTTCATTTGAGTCAATACATATAGCAACATTACAAGTCACTAGTAAGACCATAAAATCATGCAGTTATTGGCGATCGCTTATTAGCATCCCTATTCATACAAATTTTTGCAATAAATGGATTCTTTTTTTATCTGAATTTTCAAGCCTTTGCTTTTGACTTAGGTTTCAGAAGTGTGCAATAGTTTCACAACTAAACCCTAATTATCTGTGTATATCAGCCTAATATCTTGCTATTAAAGTTACTTTAAACAGATATATAATCAATTTATTTAAGTAGATTTTTCATATAATGGAAAGAATATTGTAAAATGTAATGGAAAAGATGTATTTATATATGTAACTACCCTGTAAGAAATACTGTGAATGCAGATTGTTGTTTAACGGCAATTGAAACATTTCCTTGAATATATGCATTTTGAAATCCGGAGATCGTTTTGATTCTATTGAGTACCCCTATACCGAGTGGTAGTCTGTGGTTTTAAGTTTGCTACTGAACCTTGACGTTCATTTTAATAATTTTGTACTAGATTTAAGTGTTTTTATTTCATGTAGCCAATATACTTAAGAATATTAAACAGCAACATGTAATGAGTTTGTGAAATTATATTGCTTTTGAAATTCTATACTCAACAGTCCAACTTCGATTGTACTGATAATTATTTCTACACTCACATTATAGCAGTAACGTTTTACTGTCGGTACTGAGTATCATAAATTTACTTTCATGTACACGTTGATGCAGGGCATTAGATTTTACAGATATTTTTTATTCTAATAATTTCATACATAGATCTGAAAACTCTGTTCTTGTTCTTTCATTGCAAGGCTTTCAAAGTTAGATACTCAAGACTTGCTTAACTTCCTGTCAGACAGACACTGGCAACTACAGATAATAATGACGACTTTTGGACAGTATTTTAATTTTACGTATTTTTTTCTAGAAATGAAATATTAAAATTATTAAGACAAAAAAAGTCCACTATAAAGACAAGGTTTCTGTTTTGATTGGGTTTTATTAGACAAACTAGGTAAAGACATTTGAACTCGAATTAGCTTTATTTTTTTCAGCTTTAGTATGTCAGTGATGATTTATGATTATTTTAAGCAATTTATCCTGTCAACATCTACTTCACCAACCCATTATGTGATCATGTATGTACTATTATGCCAAGTTTGATTACGCATTGTTATTTTGTATTTATATGTAAAAATAAAATTTAAAATTCAATTCTGTGTTGGAAGTTATTCTGTTTTGGCCTTTCTTGTAAAATGATGTTGCAGTTTTGTACTTTTAACTCCAGCACAATAAATAGCAATACAAAAACAATCATAAAATCCCCATAATCATTTCCGACCAGTTAGGAATATGCAACTTTATATACATGTATGTTGACCTGCGTTGCTTCCTTTTGTGACAGTATGGACCCATGATTTTAATCCATAACAAAATTAAAGGCACCTATGTGGTTCACTGGTTGTATTAGTACTTTACTGTACATACTACACTTTATTGTGCTAGAGTCATACATACATGTAAATGAATCAATTATAATGCTGTTTGATTGACTGCAAATCCTCCCAAAATATCAAAACAATTAAGGTCTACAGGTAAAGCACCTTTGAAAATTAATAGAATGGTAAATCTCTGGGTTTTATATAAATGCAATTCAGTACCAATTTATAGACAAAACTCATTAACAAGAAATTAATTCAGGACAGCAAACCAAAGAGAAACGCATGGATATTCAGAGCATTTACAATCAATAAAACAGCATTATTCAATGTTCACACAGCATGATGCAGATGTGTCAAATGCGTATATGTTTGGTTGCTTGATCAACCCTGAGTTGCAATGTAGTGATATAACTGGGGATAACTTGGTACTGAAATTCTTACTGGAATCATAACCTTAGGCACTTTAAGAATATAAAATGAGATGTGTCATCATCATTTACAGAAATAATTCGGGGGAAAAAGTCAAATACATATAGTATTCATTTTAATATCTTATTGCCTGATACGGCACAACAGTTGTGTAAATAATAAATCTTGGAAAAACCAAGTACGCTCACCAGATTCAGGTCTGTCAATTTATATTAATTAAGGCACTTCATGACAAATGGTATGGACCGTCACAAGTAGACTACCATGCTAGAGAAATACTAGTACCATGTTTATATTGTCTTTGTAATGACAATCTTGAGTGATCCCCAATCTCTTTATTGAACATGTACACTTTTTAATGTTATAAGTACACCAACATGTAAAGCAGATATCATTTTCATTTTTTGCATGTCTTCATGCGAGTAGTATAGCAGCAATATCCGATAATTCAATGATTGTAATTTGTCTGCTGCAAGCAGTGAATCGTGAATAGACAAATTATGCAAATGCACAAATGATTTTCGCACGAAGTCTCAAAATTTTACGTTCACTTTGTCCAACAATACCCACACCCGGAAAACACAAAACCGGAAGAATTACGATATCATACCATACACAAGAGGTTTGTGAAACATACACGTCTTATGACACTAAATAGCCTAGTAGTGTAGCTAAGTCACAACAACCTTGACCTTTGAACTATCGACATCAAAATTAGTAGGAGTCTACATCTGATGATAAGCAACCTCGCTGTAAAGTTTAACGATCTTACTTCTAATATCCTATATTTCTTATGGTGTGGACCCGTGATTGTTGTGTGTTCAAAGGTCATGGTGAGTTTGACCTTTGATCCAAATGACCTTGCAATTGAGTTGGGCCTTGTGTGGAGGATGAATAATCTCCACTTACAATTTTCTAATCCTAGGTCCACCCGTTTTGGAGTTATTGTTGGAAAACCATTTGGAATGTCGACCGACCAACTATTTGCATGTAACGCTATGTACTGTGTTGGTGTACTTATAACATTTTATGAGTGTATGTATTCTACAAGGATGATCATGTGATGGCCAAGCAGCCCCCCCCCCATACTGACATATAATGCAAATGGGTTCATCTACTGTTACTGACCCACCTCCATCAGTCGATGTAGTTTCGAGATGGAGGATCCTTGAGTACTCGAAAGTAGTGGACAGAAAACATATTTGGTCTACCGGTCGATGTGTTCAAGACAATATACCCCTTATGAAAGATAGATGACATAATAAGTTTAATACCCAAGTAATGGAACGATTGAGCAATAATTGCAGTAATTTGTAGCTGTACAAGTTCAATCACACACTTTATCAACAGATTACAATTGAAAGTAACATCACAATGTGTTGTACCATAGAAGTGTACCGACAACGGACAAAGTATGATCACAAATTTTCTTCTCTTTATGTCTAGAAGAATGTAAAAATGGGTAAAATTGTATGAAACATGTAAATTCTAGAACACATATTTGAACAATGATGTGAAGTTTTTCCATTAAATTGAGATCTATCACAGATTGAACACATTCCTGGCACAATCCATTGTTTGAATGCTTGGTGTAACAGTATTTGTTCCCGACACAAACTCTCCGTCAAAACAATCCCTCGAGATTTAACGACATGGTGTTTTTCATTTGATGATATGACATGAATGATCAGATTATACCTGGTGTAGTTAGAACACAGGAGAAGGGTGGCTGCGGGGGTGTTTCCATCCTACCCGAAGGCTCCACCCCAGCCACCAAACTTTTGTAGTTAGAACACAGCCCTATCCTGTCTCGGATCACTGTGTCACAATGTGGAAGTACAGATATCACAATTTGTTATATAATTTTGGCACATAGATGGTATTATCACAGCACTGTTTGGGTTTCCAGGATGAAATACATGAACGTAATGGATGATAATTATTAGCACTGGCATCCGATATCCAGTGTCATGTAACACACACAATTAGAAACAGTAGTAGAACTATGTTTCGTTTGCACCAATATTTGCACCAATCTATCAGAATTGTGTAACTAAACCATTCACAGTGTAAATCACACAATGCTATCTCCATGGCAACACAGACATCTCAACATTTCCAGGAAACAGACACTACATAAAACCGCAGTTTTAGGAGACACATATTTTGTTTTGAATAATCAGTCTGCTTTAGCAATGTGTGAGGGAAGCTGGTTATTTGTTAGCACTCATAGAGACACTTGGAAAAACAAACACAATTCGGCACAAGGATGTTTCAAACACATAATGAGCGAATGTCGAGTTTTTCCACAACACATTGGTAAATGACAATCTATAAAATTTGTTTTTCAAGGGTTTATTTTTTTGCTATTCTACGAGAATTCGTTCCATTGAATCACTAGAGAAGCACAGTTAAAGGTTTGACATAAGCTCTTTTAGACATAATAACAAACTAAAACATCTAGTAGTTGGTTGATTACAATATGCACAGCATTAGACCACATCGTATAACTTGGTTAAAACACTACTTGCTTCAGTAAAAATACAGATGGCATTTCAACACAAAAATCAGTAGATATTAAACTTCGAATAACTGAAATTCACAATTTCCTACAATTTGAGCACAGCTTTGAGATTAGCCACAAAAATAGATTAACATTTTCCAAAAATATGAAAGCACTTTTAACCACTGCACAAATTTAACACTTCCAGATAATACAAAACATTTCTCCGATAATGAAACCTAGATTTAACCACAGAATATTCCTCACTACTCCTTCAGTATAATGCAGTGCTCAAAACTACAGATTTACACATTATGCACATGAATATAGATTTTTTTTAAAAATAAGCACACAACAATAAAGAAAGGGATAAATCATAAAACTTAATCATGATACGTCACATTTTTCACAAGTCTGGCACATTTCTGCAGATTTTAAAAACCTCGATCACACATCACACATACACAGAATAAAAAGTCTCGTCACTTCCAACACGTACGGCTACACAAATGTAGTTCACACATCACACATTTCGATCTCCACAAAGAATGAACTTTCCCACTAGTCTCTGCAGAAATATAGTCACAATTTCACAAACACTTCACAGTTCTTTGAAGTTCCATCAACAACTTTTCAATATTCTCTTCGTTATTCGGATTACTCCATGTATTATCATATCGATTTCGCCAGCAAATACGCTTGTATATCTGAAATGTAGATTATGCAATCATTACAAACAAGAAACATGGAAATTACACATGGACGGTTTCATTATTCTGTGTAATGATGGTTTTTCCAACATGTGTAGTCACTGTGCACAGGCAAATATAACAATACAGTATTTCTAGTTGCAACAATATCAATATTGACTTCTTGAGTAAAACTTATACCCTATAATCAATTCAATGCAATTCAACCAAGGTTCAAATCCCAGGTTCAATTCCCAGGTTAGGCATTATTATATACGCATCCAAAGGCATTTGTACTTCAACTTTAAGCCCTGATTCACAGGGAAAAAATAGGCAGATTTATACAAGTTCTGCTTGGTGACCAATAAACTGGTTAGGTCAACAAAACTGTGCATTGTGTATAGCAGCAAGTTTAAGTCTGATATTGGATTTTTGATTTTGTAAACGTCAAGATGAACAAGAAATGCTGTTTGAAAGAGCGAGTGTGTTATAACTCAAACATACCGTTACTGTACCATGATCTGTCAGTTCCACACACCCACATTACACACACAAACATCTCTCATGGTCTGGTACAATCAACAACTGACAACGGATGCCCAAACATAATCCTGCAAACTTCAACAATATTCAACATGGTGACAATAGTAAGCAATGTACTCAAATATGAAATGTCCTTCATTAGTGAACAATTCACATAATGGTGTATACAACAGTACTTAGCAATGATTTGAATGAAACAACAGTACTTAGCAATATTTTTCAAACATAGTAAAATTATCAGATACAAATGATGACAATCGATGAATTCATGACTTAACAACAATAGCAATTTAGTACAATACAACAAGTTGTTCACTATTAAACCCCTGACATTGGATGAATTATTTCATGATCAATCACGCATACAATGCATAAAGTTTTCATGAGGAAAGTATAAAAAAATTCAGTTTATTATCTAAACAATTTCCCCAAACAAAATCTACTGAAGCAACCAAAATTAATAGCATTTCTGCTTTAATTTCAAAAAGAAGTAATCTACTTTCATTGAAACCAAAACATTCTAAAATATTGAGGTCCGCTTACTTTTGATAGCAATTCTTGTATCAGAAATGTAAGAAACATAGAAATAAACAAAATCACATACTGGATGTTTTCTTGAACACTTGACTTTAACAACTAATCTTATTCAGGTTTTATCATGAAAAATTAACATGTTATCCACGTGTAACTAATTCTTAGTAATCATACTCATCCAAAAGGTAAATGGTATAGAGCCGCTATAAGAGCATGTCACTCAACATGTTTGTAAAATTTTATGGAGTCTTACAGTTTTACTTTATACATTAGCAATCACATTACACCATGCATCGTAACATGTATGCATGAATTGATCATGTTTGTACATACATGTATAGATGTCTATATTTAATCACATTAACTGTGATCATTACAACAAAAGTATTATGACATTTCCTGGTTATATAAAGTTACATTAATGATTTCAATTACCCTAGGAACACGAACATACATGTAGCTTAACTTCACAATGTAATACATACAAAACAAGAGCACCGCGTATGAATGCTCGACTTTTTTTTACAATAACAAGGGCAGATAACTCAATAAATATAGGTCACATGGTTATCAGCTTTGTTAGCATGGAGTTCTCTTGTGATGTTGAATAACTATGCTAAGTTTCAAGAGGATACCTTAAATAGTCTTTGAGAAAATGACTGACAATGAACTTAACCATCACACAAGCAGACGATCACATCACAACAATAGCCTCACTTTTTTTCATCGAAAAGACAAGCTAGTAAAAATCATGCTATCTTTCTTTTTAGTAGAAAGCAATTTTAATTTCATACTCAATACTCTTTAATCGGTTGAAAGGTACATTTAACCTGGCAGGTTTTCGAACATTTTAACAAGGGACATTACTCTTCTAAAACTTAGTTACAGCTACACCATATTAACAGTTAAACCTGCAATCTTCATATTTGAGCATGTTTGTTATTTCTGCAAATTAATGGAGGTTTATATCAGGTTCAATATAATGTAAGATTTCAAATATTGTGTAAAATGAGGCAAGTAAGAAAGATTTGTTGGAATCAATAGATCCAGCAACTTATCAAATTTATATATAGTTATCAATTGGCTTTTCTCTGAAGTTTGCAGAAACTTTACAAAACACATATTTACAAATGACAAAATGCTTGTCAAAATGTTAAGTCAAATATATTAAAATATACTTTTAAAGCAATATGACACATGTATGTAAGTAATACAAAAAGGGCAAAAAGAAATATTTGTTCACATAAAAATATTCAATATATATTTTTTACAATTCACTCTGTTGTTCTCAAGGTCAAAGAATGTTAATTAATTACAAGTTTTGTATGAGACAATTTTTTTACATTTACAAGAACTTGAGTAATTTTACGATCCTGCAAGAGTGTAAGTTACATGAAGTTATGTATATATGATTCATATGATACAATTATAACATGATTTAAATGAAAGTAGCGATAATAATACATCGAATGTCTTTCTTTTCAAACATGTTTGGATCAAACTCTAGGCTGCACCACGGACAACAACAACAACAATGTAATCATCAAGCATACAATCAGCGGGCAGCTTCGGGGCTCGGTGCAATAGATACTCGTACCCAAACTGACAAGGAGGAAACGCATGTAATAAGCCAACATTGTCTTTGTCTTTAGTCGGGTATGGAGGCAAACTAATAACTCCCGCAGCTTCTTTCTGTTTCAGATATGACACTAGATTCTTCAGAGGTCGCTGCTGAATGTTTCTCCCAGGGTCATCAAAATTGTCAAGTGTACTTGGGAATGCAATCAACACACAATGGTTTCTTGGTCCAGCTTGCACTACACGTTTCTGAACATCATCTGTTTTACTCGGATCCAGTCGTAACCGTTGTTTGATCGTCAATGCTGGTGTCTCAGTACTAGTAGGATCTCTCATCAATGTATCAACTATGGTCACATTGCCACTAACCACATGCATCCGAGCAGGAAATGCACTCGATTTCAGTATTAAAGCACCATTCCAAGCCACTGGCAACCTTTTAGCTAAATCAGACAAAGAAACAACATTATCTAAAGGTAACATATCGTCAGGTGATCGGGATCGTCTACGATAACCATCTCTTGGAGGGGTATAATCTTCACGTCTTCTATCACGTTCAAAGTCGCGTTCCCCATAATTTCGGCCAGGAGACCTTGACATTCTTCTGTCACCAGGTGAACGTCGGAAGTCATCATAATCGCCACGTGGACCATCTGGGTGTCTGTAACCATTGCCTGGCTCATCACGTCTGTCCCAGTCATCTTTTCTGCGATCGCCGTAAGAATCTCTAGGAGGTCCTGACCAGCCATCTCTAGGTGGTCCATCAAATCTAGGTTGTTGAGGTTTGTCATAGCCATAGTTACTTCGAGGGGGTGGTGCATCAGCAATGTTTTGACCAACATGACTTGGATCAGCAAAGTCAACTCGGATCTTTTTGTCCTTTCCACCAAGTGGAAATCCTCTCATTTCAGTCAAAGCAGCCTGTGCAGCATCAACATTGTCGTAAACCACATATGCATAGTTCTTAGCATGTGGCCACTCAATCCTATGAATTACACCAAATCTATCAAATTCACTTTCAAGCGTTTGATGATTCACCCACGGCCCTAAACCACCAACCCACAAACAACTAGATGGATTTATTTTCCCATAGCCTATCTTGCACTGAAATCTACCAATATATTTTCCTGACATTTCCACTTTTGCTCTATGAGCCATGTCTAGGTTGTAATATTTCAAGAAGGCATAAGCATTTCCTTGCCCTCTCTGTGGTCGTTTGATGTCAATTTCATCAATAGGACCGAACGCCTCAAAAATACTTCTAATTTCTGGTTCAGAGATATTGTAATCTAAATTTCCAATGAAAAGAGTTCTGGTGGCATTAGTATCCTCCTCTGGCGGAACATGATCTAAATGGTGAGGAAACTTTTCACTTCCAGGAGCACGCTTTGGAATAAACCCACCTTCCCTCGGTGGGCCACCTTCTCCTCCACCTTGGAAGGGCCGATTACCAGGCGGACCATGAAAATCTCTGAAATGTGGTGGTGGACCTGGAAAATCCCTCCCAGGACCTGGTGGGGGTGGACCAGGGGGTCCTGGATATCCTCGTCCCATTGGTTCAGCTGGATGGTGATAACCGCCACGCCCTCCACCACTTGGAAAGTGATTGCGTTCATAACCTCCTCCTCCTCCGCCGCCACCAGCACCACCACCACCGTGGCCACTAACAGGCGGACTAGAGCTACGAATTTTGTTGTACACAGATTCTATTCTCACTGGACGATCAAACACAATCAATTTTCCTATTTTGTCATGTTTAGCAGCACGGGCATCTTCAGGATACTTGAAGTTTATGTAAGCAACTCTTTGATCAGCGTTATAAGTAACATTGACATTCATTTCCCCATATTTTTCAAATTCCCTGTACATTTGATCTTTTAAAATTCTATCAGGGACTTTGCTAGAGACACCACTGACACATAAGGATCTATACTCTGGGTTTCTATTTTCAGTTCTTGGCATAGGGGGTGGGGGATATTCAGGGTCGTATCTATCGTCCCTATATTTAGCACGAGGGCGATCCATTTCGTCGTCAAAATCACGGTAAGGTTTCATGCGACTACCACCACGCCTATCCATATCTGGTGAAAGTCTGTCCCTTCTACTATCATGCTCTAGACCAAGATAACCGGAACGGGATCGTTTGCTAATCGGCGAACCATCCCTATCTTGTGAGCGCTTCATAATTTGCAAAACAACAACAATTTTGAGATCTTTTCCAATAAGACATTCAGTTGCCTATCGCCATAATAAATTTGCATGCCCAGCAAAATCAGTCCGCCGCCGGGGTGAGGGTTACTTTATTTCAATTGCGTACAATTAATGCAATCATAAAGTTCAAGATAGTATACTACAATAGTTTAAAGAACAAATATGTTTTCAATACAATATAATAAAATTTAATAAATGTGATATTATCAGTACATTATCTGCACTATTTTCACCATTTCCGGATGACGCTTAAAAGTAGTGCGTAATACAGTTTGTGATAAATCCCTGCACATACCGTCAAACCCGAAAAGTTATCGCAACGAAGCGAAGCGAAGTTACTCCCCTTTTCATAAGAAAAGAATGGACCTATTCATGAAATGAAACAGACACTGTCAATTAAATTTAAGCCAAGGGTGCTTTGTTTCCGACAAATTAAGTAAGTTTATTAATTGAACTATAGTTCTCAAATAATCTTCAAAACTTTAAATCTACACTTGAAAGCAAAGCGAACTAATGATAAAATGTTTTGAGGATAATCATATGCAGGCTAACCCAGACAAATTCAAAGCTATTTGTATTGGTAAGCATACTGCTGAAAATATCCCGTCTTTCTCAGTCAGTGGCATAGATATTAAATGTGATACTCATGAAAGCTACTTGGCATAGAAATTTATTCAATTTTGAATTTTGAGTTACATGTTACATGAGTTACAAGTATGCAGTGTCGTCGATGCTCCAGAGTGAGCCCTGTACTTTAACGGGAAGAAGAAGATGTTACAAATATTTGTATCACAGCAGCAAGACAACTACATGCCCTGTAGAGACTTAGTAAATGCCTAACTCAATAAACTAAACTTCTTATCTACAAATGCTTTGTCGGGTCTAATTTTTTTAAAAAAAATTTTACCCTCTTTCTTTCTTCCTTTTTCTTTCTTTCTCGGGTCTAATTTTAACTACTGTCCCATAGTCTGGCATTTCTGAAGTAAGAAAAACACCAACAAACTTGAAAAACTACAATTCAGAGCATTAAAACTAGTATTTAACGATTTAAAATCTGACTATGAATCACTCATGGATAAAGTATTTAAAGGTTTAAACAACATCTCACCTGTATAATATTATATACAAGCACTTCTGAATGTCAAATCTAAAAACTATAATTTCAGGAACACAAAAACTCTTGAAGTGCCAACAGTCAAAATCACTACTTATGGTAAAAAATGGTTTCGCTTCGCAGTCACTCAGGTATGGAACAGTCTTCCTAATGAGTTAAGTGTTACTACGGATTATAAAGGGTTCATGGGACTGATCCATACCTGGAGTGGTACTAAGTGTGCTTGTACCATGTGTACATATATTTTCTCTTGTGTGGCTGGCTTTTTCTAGAAAACATTTGGTGGCACTGGTATCGTAATCACTTTCACTATTTTTTATCAGGTAATCTATTCATCATATATCGCCGTCTTCTGAATAATAGAGTTAGGATCTTGGTTTTTTCCGTCTTTCTATATATTCAAGTTTTTTGCAGACATGATATGAGTTTTGCTGTCCTTCTTTGTATATATTGGTGACAGCGTAGTGGCCTACTACGATGGTGGTAACGTATGGAGACGGAAGTGGATACCATGACTAATTTGATGGCCGTTTTTCGTCGATTCGGTAAGTAAATCTTGACTTTTCATTGCTTAGTAAGGCGGTTAGTGCTGACAAAAAAACTGATGATGATCAACGTCGATGGCATCAGTCCTGAAATAAATGCGAAAACACAAAATCTTGAAATATTCAAGAACTTTTAATATATTGGCACAATTATCTCAGAAAATGGATCTAGGTGAAAGAATCAGACTGATGCAATCACGGGTCAGGTCTATATTTCTCGACGCATGTGAAAATTAGACTTTCTACGCGGAATATGAAATGAGTCCAAACCCCAGAAATGAGACGTTATCATAACATACTCGTAATAACATACAGAATCTGAATCACAAATATGGAGGCGAGTAACAAAGTGAAACAAGCAATTGATCCTTATCTATAACTGTTATCAATCGTGAGATCAAGAAAAAGCCGTTCTCGTTCAACCAGCGTGTTTTTCATCCGTAATACTACTATAAACTAGAGACTTGACTATACACTGATTCATGATAATGGAAAAAGCAAATGATACGGTAAAGTGACAGTACATTTTGTGTATCTTCAGGACTTGCTTAGACGATCGTGCAAGGTACAGTGAATTGAAGTAGAAGAAGACGTCGCCAAAAGAAAACATGGGACAAAAAACATTACTTAGTGGACGGGTGTATCTCTCAACGATAGTCTAATGGAAGCAGCTGACCGGGATAATTGTTTTTGTACGATGACCACACTGCTCGCAATACATGAATAGGTAAATATTATCTCTGTATATTTCCCTGTATACATTAAAACAGTGTGTGAAACCAAACGAAAACGCAACAACATTCAAAGCCATTATCATGTCAATCTAACTTATTTTCTATACTTCTTTACAATGGTAAAATCTAGATAAGATTTATAACCAAAACTTCCTTATAAACAATAAGTTTGCACGTGAGGATTCGTTTAAAACAGTTTCTGCGTTTAAAGTTTGTTTAATGATATATTTTCCTCGTTTATAAAACAAGTTAATGAACATTTTAGTAAGGATTCTTTTCCACTTATTGAAAAACATTCATGATTTAACCAAGTTATTTGTAAGACATTTCCTACATTTTAATTCACAATTTTTAAGGAATTTGCATTGTTTTCCATAGGTTCGTATTATTGTAACTGCTGTTCGTCTTTCTCTTTAAAGAAAGTAAAAGTTAGCTGA
Organism: Spisula subtruncata; assembly: GCA_963678985.1. Lineage (NCBI taxonomy): Eukaryota > Metazoa > Mollusca > Bivalvia > Venerida > Mactridae > Spisula > Spisula subtruncata. Next base: position 36,397,069 of record OY787670.1, on the reverse strand, counting down.
TACTTAAAACATTAATGTATTATGTGTTACAAGTATTAAGGAGTTTAAGGTTTGTTGTGGACACAAATGCCTCAGGCAGCTATTAAGCAATTAATGCACTAAGGATATTTACCGTCCAAAGTTTAAAGAGCTTAATCCAATTATTAAGCTGTTAAATTAAATTGCTATATAAAGGTTATTATAATGTTCTTTAATGTCAGTTTAGATATTCGTTCACTGCGTCCGCTACTTTATGATACTACTTTAAAAAGTAGAAAGTGAATTGGATCGTAAATTCTAATCCCTGGGACTCGACCTTATTTGCATTGTGGGTGTTTACACTTTTATAGCAGTGAAGTTCTACAACGGTGACAGATTTTGGAAAATATATCGTATAAAAACATTATTTTCTACAAACTTTTGTGTGTTTATGATAAGAAAAATCGCCAAACGACAATTTGATTTTATGAGCTGGAATATATGTACCTTATGCAAATGGTTGGCAATCGTCCATTCATTTTTGCTTCAAATCGTCTGAAAGATTAGGTACACAAAAGTGGCAGGTGGTAGAAAAACTGCACTACATGTAATTTTTTCCCAGATTATAAACTGCTTTTATCCAACTCAAGATTACTTTCGTAGTACGAACGAAAGCTATTTAATAGTAAATTCAAAATTGGAATAACTTTCGATTTTTAACAGAAATGGCGATGTCTGTCGTTTAATTTGGAATAAGTTGCGATGGTTGAACAGACAGTGTGACGTCTGCTGGCACTACACATACGTATATTGTAATGGAATCACAAGGAGTACGCTGTCGTGAGCTGAGAGAGGAGTTTAGGCTTGCCAAATTCGGTCTGGACCATGGTGACCCTTCCCTGTTCGTGAAACCACAGGTACGTGAATACTGCGATTGATAACAATATGGCATTTTAAATTATGTATGTTATTATTTAAACGATGCGGTCAAGGACAACCCATAAACGTGCAAGCACTAATTTCCAAGGGGTCCTGTGTTTTGGTGAAGGGACAGCAAATAGAAGAGATAGTGATGGGATACAAGGAATCCGGGCGCGCTGCCCTAGCTCTTTCTGAACAGACTCCTTGGCTTGGTTCTTTAACGTGCCCGGTGTATAGCACCGATACACGCGACACCATCTCTGGGTTGAGAACCAGTCTAGTTGGATGGGAAACAATAAAAAGCGTTTCAGAAATAACAATAACCAAATGTGCAGGCCGAGGATATGACCAGGGACGTCTGGATCATTAGTGATACATGCAATGAGCATGGGGAAAATGTGCACCGTTCGCGCTATTATTCAAAGCACTGTGTAGTTGCAATGACTGCTTTCTTCGAAATCGGGTTACTATGTTCTTTTTTTTACATTGCATACATTAATATGACATGATTTAAATTATTTATATTGTCATGGTGCTATTGCATAACTTTAAATATTGTCATTTTGGAGCACCTAGCTCTAAAGTAAACAATCTTTTATTATGTATGCGAAGTAAAACTATCAATACATGTATTTACACCGCTCAAATGTACTCGTAAGCTTTATTATAAAGTTTACTTAGGGTTGTGTACTGAAAAAAAAGCCGAGCTTAGCCTTTATTTGCCAGTCAGCTTTCTGCTGAATATGACAGGCACATATGTACTATGTTTAAGGGCTGTGCAAGTAAGATTCGGTACATTATCTTTGTACGAATAATTCATACGTACAAGCGCGGTCCTAGCGGGTTGGTCAGGTCCTTTTAGATTTAGGCAAAATGTGATCATCGCTTGCACAACTACATGTAGTAGTTTCATTAGATCACTAATATAAAATAGCTGGTCGGTCAACCCTGAGCATAAAAGCTGGTGGGATATTTTGCTGAAAAATCATAGCTTACTTACTTTTTCCTTTTCGCCCCCCCCCTCCCATCGGACATTATGCTGCAATAATCTCTCTCCATTTGGTCATGTATTTGGTTAATTTCTCACATCTCCCATTGATAGAGCCATGTCGGCAACATACGTGTTTGGTTTACCAGGTTTTTCATTTTCCAAAGTTGTGACCATCGTAGAGCAACCTTTGGTAGTTTGGATTGGTCCCTCTTAAAGAAGCTTGTTCTGAATAATTATTACCTGACGATTTTTATTTCTCAGACTCATTAATTCATTCCATATATTTTATTATTTTCAGTGCTTCAAACCGAAGTTTTACCTAATATGGACTACGTTTTGGGCAATTTACTACATTGCAATGCTAAGCCTGGATATTCACTACAACATTGACCAAGGCGCAGAATACTTTACCTACCTGACTAACTGGTCGTACTTAGTACAAGCAACATGTGTGTTTCTGGATTTTTCTGTAACAGTATATGTATACTGTCGACGGAAGGATATTCGAGATGGTAGGTGTAAACAGGATGAATATTCATCCGCTAGTTTCTCCTCTTTCCCCAGACCTGTTCTATGGCACCGTAGCCCAAGGTGATTATTTCGTTTGTTGTCCCTTACTATTGTATATTCTAAATAGTAAGTGGCCCAAAACGAAAGAATTCCCTTTGACCGTAGCCACACAGAGTGAATATTTGAGAAATATCCAAACTAGACACGTTTATTGAGAATAGATATGAAAAAACAACTCTTGTTAATATTTGCCATGGTACTGTTTGTTTTTCGCTGAATACGATCCTCAGATCCCACGATGACCACAGAAGTTAAAAGCCAGTTCAGTTGTTAGTGTATGCACTTGTTGACACGGTTCAATTTCTGGACCATATTCCTTAAAGCCAGTAAGACCGCTTATAGAATTAGTCGCTTTCCCTTACAACATTAAAGTTCCAAATGATACTAATCCTGTGGCTTCACGGAGTGTATCGTATGCTATTGTAATTGCCTATTTCAGCGCGAACGTTAATTTAATCCTAATTAGATTAGGTTAGATTAAATTGGTTATCAAACCGTCGAACGTCATGTGATTTATGAATGACAGTTCTTAATACAATTATGGAACCGGCCTGTAGGGTTGTACGTAGTAACAAGGTGTGTCTAAATGTTTTTGTTTTTCCTACAGAAGTGTGTGGGTATAATGCAAGTATGTACCTTACACTCTTCTTTCATGTTTTGTTGCTTCCCACGGCCATGGTAAATGTCAATGCGTTTATATATACCTTTCCCCATCAAATTCCACTTGTTGGATTGGAAAACAATTTTGCTAAACTTTATTTTAATAGAGTTTCAGAGTTTATTTTCAAATACAGCTGAGACAATAAAATCCATGAGTATGCAAATACATGTATTCGATTATACAGTATTACGTTCCACATCTTTTTCAATCGTGTTTCTTTTATAAAACAAAACATGAACATGGAGCATTGCATCCCGTTGCCAAATGAGTGTGCACACGTAACTAAAAATCAAACTACACATTCTGCGTACATTTTTTTGTATTAGGTATGTTTTGGCGTGGTTAAAGGGGCATGTTGGACATGCATTATTGTATTTCGCGTACTTGTAAGCATGCAAACGAATGTGCATGAGCACATTAACTCACTGGAAATAAGTCGAACGTTTAGTGAACCCGTGCTGCTCAAAACAGTTGCAAGCAAAGCATAATCACGCAAAATTAAATACCCGTACCAGTCCTTAATTTTCAACTTGACACCACCTTTTTAGCAAGTTAGAAGGTTTTGTTCTTACTCTTTTGTCCATTTGCTTTCTTTCAGGTCAAGAGTCTGGCATGACTTGGTACTTGAAGTGGCTATGGGTAATGTTCAATGTTAGTAATGCAGTGTCCATAGTTGTCACACTTATGTACTATGGACTGCTTGAAGTTGGTAAGTAAATGATGGCAACAATCAATCGTGAAAGCTCGGTCATTTCCGTTTTTCTCCGGTAACTTTCAACGTATATTTGCCATTCTGAACACCTCAGTTTTTATCCAATAGAGTTGTATTTACCGAAGACAAACGGAAATCGCCGAGCTTTCACGATCCGTATATTTGCACTGCAAAAGGATGAGGTGATCAGAATGGACAACACTCGACACTATGTCGTATGAGACAATATTTCGCGTTTGATAGATTTCTGTAAAGTTTATCAAGATATTTTGTCAGTTAACTACGTACATTACAACTTAATAAACTCATCAACTAGTGTTTTAAATATTTCATAATCACGTGCGTTGTATACGTGATGACGTAGGTTTGGTGGACCAAGAGTTCATACATAGGTCGAATCTGTCAAATTCATTAGTCTTGACAAATCTTCACAACTTAGTTAAATTCACTATTAACCTTACTTCAAGTAAAGTAAGTTTGACAGAGGATCAGTACATTTTATATATTGTATGTTATTTAATGTTAATAAAATGTTATGTTATGTTATGTTATGTTATGTTATGTTAACTTATGTTATGTTATGTTATGTTAATAGTTAAGTTATACCGGTATACTATTTTGTTTTCAGAACATTCGCACGGCAGTATCAACAAACACCTGCTGAATTCTGTGTACACGTTGTTGACATTAATCTTTTGTGCCAAACCAGTGCAACTTTTGCACGTGTATCATCCAATCATATATGCAATACTTTACACCGTGTTTTCCATAATTTACCACGTGTCTGGCAACGATCCTGTTTACAGCGTTCTGGATTGGAGTAATACCGGAAGTACTGCGTTATTCTCTAGTGGGGCAACCTTTATTGCCATCCCCGTAGCACATCTTCTAACATTCGCTATCTACACCATGCGACAATTCATATTTTACAGATGTAAATGTTTTAAACATATGAATAAAAATGAAGAGTTACAAAAGGAGGTAACAATGCGTGATGTGGAGTTACAAGATGGCGGCACCAATAAAACACACAGCTCACGCACTTCAGTTGATCCGACCAAAGATGAATACTTTTAAACTTGTTTTACCTACGCATGTTTATGAATTATTAATAATAACATAATATGTTATGCCAATGACAACCTTTGTACTGTACACTATGCCATATATCTATTGCTGAATTGTTATATTTCCTGTAAGCCTATACGTGCTTTAAACAGGTGTTCGGTATATAGCTACGTTCTTGCTATTATGTATTATATTTGGACACCTGGTTAATTCAGATTGAATTGAACAACCATGGTTTTCATTTAATTAATGTAACTTTGTGGCTAGCTCCCTCAATTAGTCTACGAATCTCACTGCTATAGCATATCTGTTAATAGTATCGTAGTTCCAAGCCCACTATTTAATATATAAGCATGTACATGTACCTCTATACAATTTTGTAATTCTAAATCTTCATTCTGACTGAATTTCTGTCATAAAGTATAGAATAAAAGGGATGACCTTATACAACAACAACCGAATAGACACAGCTAGATAAAATACTAAATTTTATTGAAAATTGCTTCCACAAAGTGACTTTGAAAACAGCCCACAAGGTGGATTTTTGACATCTGAAGTGAAAACCACCAATCACATTCTATGAGATTGGAACTCAATGATAAGAATCGCACGTTTCACATTAATTACTTTTGGACTAATGGCACCCAAGGTCGTGCTCTATGGATGGAGACGTTATAAAGATCGTGTGGACAAACTGTAGTATTGCATTATATCGTTGGTAACGGTGGCTTAGAGGTAGAGTGCACTGTTCAGGATCGAGAGGTCCCGTGCTCAATCCATTCTGGACCACTGGTTAATTTCTATGAGCAAGAAAACTCCACCAATGTGTAAATTGGTACATGTGAGGACAGTGTCTATTCATTGGCGTCAAAGGTCGATGTTGACAAGGGAAGTTTAAATGTCAAAGGGTGGTATATATTGTAATACCTTCAATAATGTGTATATTTCAGGTATACCTTTGTTATAAATGGTTTATTAAATAAAGTATTGAATAACTAGTAGAAGTAGTATATACACTGTGCATATAATAGAACATTGTACAATGTAGTAAAATACATGCACCAAATGGGAAAACTATTTTCAAAATCTGACACAATATGAGTGTACAACCATGTCTGATTTTGCATATAATTCAAATATAGAATTTCAACTACATCTACACTGTCAACAACTAGTTACACGTCATTTTCCCCTCCAGTTGTTGCAATTGTTTTCTTAAAGAAATAAACTTTGAAGAAGATGTTGTTGTTGCTATAGCTGTTGTTGTTGCTATTGCTGTGGTTGTTGTTATTGCTGTTTTTGTAAGTGTTGCTTGTCGTTGTTGTTCTTGTTATTGCAGCTGCTTGCTGCTGCTGCTGCAGTTGTTGTTAAACTGTTCTACGTGTATATCCACTATCGCATATGTAGTACTAGATCTAGTATTTAAAGGCATTTCACCACACCAAAAATGATTAACCCTAAAGTGTCATTTCGTCCACAAGTGCATTCTTTACCAGAATCTTAGTGTAGTAAAAGTAGAAAAAACATGTTGCAACTTGGTCTAGAAACATGACTAACCTCTGATATGAGGATGTTGAGTGTCTAGTGTGATACTTGATATAATATTATGTACCTCCGGACACAACGACACTACTAAAGTATGTAGGTATCATAGTGTGTTTCGATTAGTTTGTAAGATAGTCTAGTTGCATACTTTTAAATCACTTTTTAATCATCACCAATCTCCACATACAATGTATGACTGTGAGATGTTCTTGATAAAATCCTTTAGTTTTTACAAGGAGGTGTCAGATACATGTACATGTACATGCAACTGCACATTTTCTTTGTCTTAAAGTTGCGATTTAACTTGGAATAGTAGTTACTTACATAATATGGCTATATTCTTATGGAACACGGAGACAAAACTTGTAGCTACATGTGTGTACAGTTAGATAATGAGAGAATTTACAGAAGGTAGAAGACGTGGAATACAGGGAAGCCTGTTTGAACAACTTGATGATCTAGACGTTATTGTTGACATCACTCTTCTGTCCAGAACACAACAGCAAATGCAGCAAAACAGCACATCAAACTGAATATTTATTTGATTAATGCCAACATAGACAAGGCAAAATTCATTCAGCAACTTAAGATTTAAAACTATTAACATAAACGATGTAAACTCCTTAAAAAAACAAGACGGAAGTTATGCTGATGTTAAGGCTAGAACCAACAAAGCAAGATCTAGAGTAAGTTTCAATATCTAAAAAATGTATATTGACTTCCAAAAATATATCTAGCAAAAAGACGAACGTAAAGACCAAATACATGTATTTTGGGTATTTGTAAAGACATACAGCTCAAATGTGAAAACAGTCCTTCTTACAGAAACATCAACTTACATAATAATGTATTATGATATGAAACGCAGCCCAGGAATACGGAGAACACCACATTTCAAAGCTTCACAAACTACTGCTTTAAATGGACAGGCAAAGTAACAAACGAAGACATGCGAAACAAAACCAACCGATTTCAGAGTCCTGTCTTTCTAACGCGAAATGTTCATGAGTGAATAGTATAAAACGAAATCGGGTTTTCCTACAGAATGAACGGTGCGTGTTTGTGGTTAATCAACTTCAACTTCAATGTTTTACTCTCCAACGCCACTAGGGCATTTACTGAAGAGGGTTTAAAACTATGCGCAGTGTAGAGTGCGGAGCGCTTCATAAAAACTATGTAGCATTCGCCAAAAAGTTTAACATGTATTTACACTATACAACCGGCCTGTAGCACTAGGCGCGGTAGAAGGGCAGTGGCCTAACTGCCGACTTGAAGGAGTCCAGGCTCGGGGCTGTCACCACTGATGTAGGTAGAGAATTCCAGATTGTTATTGTCCGAGGGAAGAATGAATGTTGGTACGCATTGCGCAGACACTGAGGTGGTATGAAGTTTTGCGAGTTATGTCCCCTAGTTGATAGGATTATGGAGCGGTCTGGTAGGTAGTAAGCTGGTACAGCGACAAGGCCATAAACAACCCTGTAGAGTAGGATTAAGTCAGATGATTGTCTACGCTGTTGTAAAGACTGCCATTTAAGGTCATTGATGATTGTTGTTACGCTGTCTGGTTGGTATGGATTATATGGTTTATTAGCAACGAATCTTGCAGCATTGCGTTGGATTTGTTCGAGTTGTTTTAATTCAGTAGTTTGTTTCTGGGTCGGGTTCCAAATGGGTGATGAATATTCCAATTTTGGTCTTACTAGCGTTTGGTATGCTCGTTCTTTAACTGATTGAGGACATTTATTGAGATTACGTTTCAGAAAACCCAAAGTTTGTGATGCTTTTCCAGTAATATTGTCAATATGGGTGTCATATTTCAGATTGTCATTCAGTTCGACGCCTAGGTAAGCATGATGTTCTACAGTTTCCAAAGTTTCACCATTCATTTTGTAATTATAACGTTTCTTATTGGATGTGTTGGAGATGTTCATTATAGCGCACTTTTTCACGTTGAATTCCATCTGCCATGCCTTGCTCCACTCTACAAGTCTATCGAGATCCTGCTGGAGTTTTAACTGATCGGCTGCAGATTTGATAACACGGTATATTACACAGTCATCTGCGAAGAGGCGTACAGTGGATGAGATGTCGTCAGCAATATCGTTTATGTACAGCAAGAATAAGCAGGGACCAAGAACCGTCCCTTGGGGCACCCCTGAAGTTACACTGGATGTATCTGATGTGGCGTCCTGTACAACAACTTTCTGCGTCCTACCTGATAAGAAGCTGTTTATCCATTGCTTAGTATCATTGCGAATTCCGTAAAAGTCCAATTTAGATGACAAACGTTGGTGGGAGACTTTGTCAAAGGCCTTGGAAAAGTCCAAAATGGCCATGTCTACTTGTTCACTTTTATTCATATGTTTCGCTATATCGTCTGTAGTTAAAAGCAACTGAGATTCACAAGAGCGTTTACGTCTAAAGCCGTGTTGGTTTTCACAGAGAATGTTGTTTGAGTCCAAATGATTCATAACACTGGAGACGACGATATGTTCAAGCATTTTAGATGCGACTGAAGTTAGAGACACAGGTCTATAGTTTGCAGGTTTCGAACGATCGCCCTTTTTAAAAATCGGAACAACGTTAGCGGTCTTCCAGTCAGATGGTACGACTCCTGTGTCTAATGAACGTTGAAAAATACACTTAAGAATTTCAGCCACAATTTCACAGTTACGTTTCAAAATAATGATTGGAATCTTATCCGGTCCAGTTGCCTTTTTTTCATTAAGACGTTTGATGCTGTTTATGACACCTTGGAGGGTAATTTGGATTCGCTCCATGGGTTTATGTGGGGATGGTCCTTTATCCGGAATATTAGCAAGGTTCTCTTTGGTGAATACAGGTGTGAACTGTTTGTTTAACATTTCAGCCTTTTTCTGAGGTGTATCACCTATGGTACCTTCGTCTTTCAGTGTGCTTATCCCAGCTGAGTCCTGTTTCCTGCTCTTGATATACTTCCAGAAGCTTTTCGAGTTTTGATCTGTTTCTGGGTCAAGCATATCATTCAAATATTCATGGTAAGATTTTCGAAGTCTATATTTTACTTCCTTTTTTATTTCATTATAGGCATTACGTAGCGATGTTGATGGTGAAGTACGTAGTCTTTTGTGCAATTTATCACGTTTTTTCATCATTTTTCTTAGTTCATTTGTAATCCATGGAAGGTCTACCTTTTTACGAAGGGATTTAGTCGGAATATTATTTTTCATTGTTGATGTTACGGCAGACTTAAAGTCATTCCAGAGTGTTTCAGCACTGACAGATGGATCTGCGGATAAAACACTATCACGGCACGAACCTAGATCTAGCTTGATCTTATCCCAATCAGCTTTACCATAGCGGTAAACAGTACGTCTCTCGCGTTTACATGCGACTGACTTCCACGAGGTGGTGACCTGTAACATTTCATGATCACTCATGCCAATAGGAGGACATATGGTGTGTTTAATAACGGTGCTCGGATGTGATGTGAAGAGTAAGTCCAAAATTCTACCTTCACGAGTAGCCATTTTATTGATCTGTTCAAGAGAATGATCACGTGCTATTTTACAAAGTCTATCACAGTGTCCTTTATCCCTTGACCCGGTAGGAGCTGCTGAGTTTTCCCAATTAATGTCACCAAGGTTGAGATCACCGCCAAGTTTTATAATGCAGTTTTTGTATTTAGCGTTGTCGTTGATCTTGCACAGTGATTTATTCAAGTGATTAAGGGCTTCCAGAGATGATTTCGGTTCACGATAAAATGCCCCAAACAAAATCTTTTTCTTATTCGGCAAAGTTATTTTAATCCAAAGAATTTCACAATCTGTATCGAGGTCTGGACACTGTTCACAATCGTAAATTGGCTTGACAAGAACGATAACTCCACCGCCTGATTTTTTATCAAACATTTTCAGATCTCTATCTTTCCTAAATACTTTGTACATGTAATCACTAGGAGTGTTATACGGAAAAAGTTCTGCATCAAAAATAGAAGGATCCAGGTGAGTTTCAGTTCCTATCATTACATCAGGTTCCATGCTTGATAGCACATGGTATAGTTCCAGCTTTTTGTTTTTAATGCTACAAAAGTTTTCAACAAGTATGGTGAACGGTGTGTCTTTGTTACTGTAATTCACTGTAGTATCTTCATGATCAGTAGAAACACTCAAAGTTCTAGGTGTCACATTACTTGGGATATCTGACAGAGACGATGACAGGTCTGGATCAGAAACAATGCTTTCAGCATGTGATGACACTGTGACATTTGAGATGTTCATAGGTTTAGGTTCAGGGGGGTGAGATCTCGTTGGTGTCGATACATTAGGATTGCCAGTGCCGTGGTAATACAATGTAAGTTTTCTTTAACCATTTATTCCACCATGTTCATATCATCAAGCGGCTTTAGCCTACTTGACCAAACAGTGCAAACACCTAAAAGATATAGGAATTTATTGTGCCTGTAAATTCAGTCCGGAAAGAACGGTTTGGATTGGTTTTTCTCCCTCCAATGTCAAGGTCACCCAAACAGGAAGTCGCCATTTTTGACAACAAACCAACTTTCTTGTCATAAAATATGTAGTTTCTCCGTCTCCTTATTTCATGACAGTATGGTTAGTTTGTAAAACGCAGACATGTCCGTTGGTGGAAGTTCTGTGAAGGACAGTGGTAGGGCTGCGTTCTGGAAACGCTCTGGTAGTGGTCCAGGAAGGTATAAATTATTCGCTGAAATTGAATTCATTTGACATGCCGATTGCATGGACCAATGGCAATGATGGTGGTTGAGAATAAAAAATTAACACTTAATCATTAATTGAAGTCATAACCAATACTGCAGATTTCATTGTTTGCATCACTGTAATGTTTTTATGATACTAGGCAAACTCACAGATGATTTGGAAACAATTGTTGACTTCCCGTAGTGTTTTAGCCAGGCCTTTGAAGCATGGCGTAGCGCCATGCCCTAATTTCCAAACGCCATGTTGCCCTTTAATCTGTATAATTGCGCCATGTGTCATGAAAGTGCCCTTTTCACGCCCTGATCGAGTGTCATCAATTGAAATTACGTAGTACAATGTATGTTTACATACCGCCGCTAATCCGACAATTGCTCTACTTACTGGTTCCGCGCGTCACACGCTGTGTGTATACAACGATACATCCGGGTTCTTAAAGGGAACCAGTGCGCTGTTACCCAGCTTCGATCAATAATGCATTGTTTACCGCACAGCGAAATATACGACTGGGAATCAGTAAACTGTAAACAACGGTGTTGTGAATTTTGTGACCAATAACGCTCAAAGGGCAATAAAACAAACAATTAGCACCTATGATCGGTATATTTAATCAAAGTCGATGTCGATAGACACAATTAAGACTATTGATCTGTACAAATTAAAAGGTATTTACGTGTAATTACCGTATTACGAGAAAATTGTTGTGTTTATCATCGCTACTTTCAATTTCATTTTGACGGTTTGCACGCTTTAGACAATTGTTTTTTATTGCTCAAAGTTTGTCATACGAGCAATTATGCGTTCAGAAGTGTGTTTTATTTTATTCTCTTCGAATATTTCTGACTGTCAACATCTATCAATCATGCCTTCTGCATGACGTCGTTAAGCGTCAATAAATAAAGAAAATGTCAAAGTTGCAAAGACAACCAAGCAGATTTCATCGTTTTTTAGCGGTGTTACTATTCCAGAGTGGTAAGTGTCTGCTTATTCTGGGCAGACAGGGCAGGGCAGACATGCCAGTGCAGGCAGGGCAGGGCAGACAGGCCAGTGTAGGGCAGACAGGCCAGTGCAGGCAGGGCAGACAGGCCAGTGCAGGCAGGGCAGACAGGCCAGTGCAGGCAGGACAGTACAGGCAGGGCAGACAGGCCAGTGCAGGCAGGACAGTACAGGCAGGGCAGACAGGCCAGTGCAGGACAGACAGGCTAGTGCATGCAGGGCAGGGCAGTGCAGGCAGGGCAGTGCAGGGTAGTGCAGGGCAGACAGGCCAGTTCAGGCAGGTCTGTGCAGGCAGATTACATAGTGTAAAACATGAGGGGATATGACTCTTGTAGTTCTGCATAGAATTATAAATTTTATAAGTATTTATTGGCTAAGAACCAGGATACTCTGAAGATTTAGATAATGAAAGTACACACACACACACACTGTCACATGTACTAGTCAAACAATATATGGTTTATGACAAAATTGAATACACAAAACAGGGAAACAAAGAAATCAGCACATCTGTTCACAAAATGTCAAACAGTTAAAGACTGCCTTTGACGAAGGATTTCGCGCACTGAAATGCCCCATCCAGGAGCTTATCGCCATGCCTTTCCAAAATTCTGGCTAAAACACTAAACTTCCCATGCAATAGCGTTTAGCTCTCGGTCTGGTGCGTCAGACCGTTCTGTCGGACTGCGTGTCCGATGGTTTGTAATCGTCAGTATGCGTTTGCATTGGGTATGTATTGTATTGGGTACGTTTCCGCGACGTGTACTTTGTAAGACTTATTTTGATTGGTCGGTAATAAATTTGTAAGCAAATTGCAAAGCGCGAACCATTTTTCTAACTTTGCATTCTTGTACTCCTCCTTTGAAGAGTCTGTTCCAATTTCGCGTTGGAAACATGGAAAAATATGGATAAAATCGAAAGAATTATCGGTAATTGGCCATCGGACAACAAATTTAATGCTGATTTCTCGATGACACTTTTTGACAGTACTCGGAAACGAGGAAAACCATCTTAACAGTTTCTCCGTTGGTCCGACAGCTTGTCAGCGACTATCGGGAAGTCTGCTGAATTGACAATTTTGTTTGGCTGATAGACATCTTTCCTAAACCTGTTGTCCGGACCAGATTGGTACAATCTATTTTACCCAGTGGTTTAACAACAGCATCCTTCCTGCTTCTGTTGCAGAGACCCCTACTTAGTACCCTTTAAGATGGGTTGTCTGATCTCTCCATGGGGGATTAGGGGCGGCAGGGATAAGGGGGAATTATAGACAGATGAATCTACCTGAACGGCAGGAATTTGACAACCTCGTTGACTCCTAGTCTCGGGGCATAGACATTGGTTGGTTCCTAGACTGGGAATCACTATGTGATGTGTCCCGACCGCGGGGATTTGGACAGCAAGAATCGTCTCCAGTGTGGGGATTTAGATGTAAAAAAATTGATAAAGTCTAATTCCCCCTTGGTCGCCTGCCACGAAGCTAACTGTTTCCTTGCCTAATCCTATCAAGCGATAGTTAATTAGTAGGGTTTTTTAACTTTTATCCTACATTGTAATCTAATAGTAATGATGAAGGTATGAAGCAATGAATAAATCTCACAAAAAGTCATCACTCATATGATGGACAATTTGCAAATCTGTATAAATATTCTGAACAGCTTCTTTAACTGGAATTTACAGACTTACTTCCACCCAACCTCCACCAAATACTTGCTCACCGTCTGCTGTTCAGATGACATCCTCTTACTCTCCTTCTTCCTCTCTGCTACCAGCTTTCTAAGAAGGCCTCCGCTGTCAATAGCGTTGCGGTCTTCAAGAGAGGTCTGGTCACAGCATGATCAATCAGCAAAACTGAATAGTTTTCCTATATATTTCATGCATAATTACTTGCCTGAATTAAAAATGATAAAAAATACTTGTCCCAGACAAGTGCAAAATTCACTGACTGCTGAAACATGATGATCATGCCCTTTGTGTAGCAAATACATCAGACTTCAAAAGATTCATACACCCAAGCACTTTTCAACATTCTGGTTACCATGTACCAAGAGTGTTTTTCACCAACTTTATGTAGTGAAAGAGTGGCTGGAAGATGGAATACATCAAGTGTGGCTGCAGAATGAGATTAAGCATGTTTCACAAGCTTGATCACTTACTTAAAAGCAGGACTTGAACTCTGTAGCTTACAGAGAATGTAATTTCCGCTTTATAAGCCCCACCATAGATTTGTTATAACTGGAACTAGGTCAATTAACTTTTTTGGAGCAGGAACTAGGAGTTCAGCTTTTCAATTTATTTTCTCAATTTATTAAGTGTTGGGCATTGTGCCGTTTATTTGTGGTACATGATGTTTTTTATGTTTACTGAACTCATCTGTTTAATTTGAGTGCTGCCTTCTTTTTCCGATTTTCTCTTATTCCTTAGATTATCCATGTTCTGTAAATTGATACAGGAAATTGTTAATATGTTTGTTCATAAATATTTTTTAATCTTATACTTGCATACATACTTTTTCAGTGGAAAGCCAGTGTATGGTGCACAGCATCCACCTATGCAACAGCCAATAAGGTAAGTGTAGTGTTATATTCTGCTTGTTTAAATTTAACCATTGTTGATTTGGAAAATGGATCATACTGATCTAAAATTGTGCAATATAAAACAGCATTTTTTTTAAATTTCTAGTATGAGTATAAAATAAAAAATGTTTGTTAGCTTAACAATAATAGTGATGGGGTAGACTGTGTGGAGAAAAAGAATCATAATCCTAACCATAGTAATTTAGCTATTAAACTATATTAATCTATTTCATTGTATAACGAGCAAACATCTTTGGCTGCATGTCTTATTTATTTTGCCTCAAATTTATTGAAACTGCCTATGGTCATTTTCATCATGAATATTTTTAGGGGTTCATTATGCTTTCAAATGATTTCCTCGTAGTCTCGTGCGTTTACTTATGTATGACAACCCCTGCAGAGTTACATACTAATGAGCTGCACACACTTTTAGTCTACCCCTACTTACACAATTATGTTCTTATGACAATGTCTGTGACATATGTGTACCTAATTATGACAGTGTACATGATTATGTGTCATTATACAGTCATGTACCCATGACAGTGACAATTATAAGTATGACACATTTTGCTCGGTATTGGTCTGACTTATTTACTTTCAATCTCTTATATTTGAAAAAATGTAACTTTGAAATATTTTTAACTTTCCAGACATCTAAATCATACAATGTACTGTGTAAATATATGTATATCTACCATCTTAGTTATACGTTATGATGATTGGTTATCTTTATCCTCAGATAATATAAATTGTAATGGAAATAGCTCTAGGGTATATTTTGATCAAATGGATGGGCATATGTTTGCCTGATAAAAGGCAATGTAAATTGTCAAAGTATAGTAAAATTATGATATTTATTGTATGGCTTGTTTTCACTTCCTTGTACACAGGCCTGTAATATCCTCCCTTTTAAGTATTCTTAATACTCTTGTTTTATATCTTATGATGTTTGAAAGCAAAGGGTTCAAATCCAGTCAGATGGGTTGATCTGGTGACTATGCGATGGGATTATTTCCTCCGTTTTTGCTCTTATGCATCCAAAGGCCTTTGCACATTGTATCATGTCAAGTCTTCCTGATCAAAGTTTGAAGTACATGTTTTACCCGGTATCTGATTTCAGTAATGCTATCAAAAAGGATGATAAAACGAGAGCAGCTAGAACAGGTGATTCATTCCAAGATTTTCAAAAGAAGACGCTAGATGCCTGGGATGATGGGGACGATGATCTTATGATTGATATGGCTAATATCAAGATGTCCATGAAAGATATACAATCTACTGCTAAAGCTGTATTAGACAACCATAGTAGACAAACTAGAAATGCAAACATTCAATATAATGGTAAATATATAAGTAGACTACTAGTAGTAAGATCACAGTTTGTGAAATACCATTTTTATGCCCCGTATCGATAGATCGGGAGGCATATAGTGATTCACCTGTCCAGCCTGGTTAACCCAAATTGACTGTTTCTTCTAGCATTAATATGTCTTGCTACAAAGCTTTCAAACTTGCATGCCTGTTGTATATGACCACTCTCCACACGCCTGTATCACCTGACTCCATTAGGCCTTCACCTTGACC
This sequence comes from Spisula subtruncata, assembly GCA_963678985.1. Classification (NCBI taxonomy): domain Eukaryota; kingdom Metazoa; phylum Mollusca; class Bivalvia; order Venerida; family Mactridae; genus Spisula; species Spisula subtruncata. Next base: position 36,380,769 of record OY787670.1, on the reverse strand, counting down.
TAATTTTGGACTTAGACTTATAGAAATGGCTTCCACAGGGCATTAGCGTTTATTGAATGCAGTCTTGTTAACTCCAAAATTGGAGAATACAAGCCTATAGGGGGTTAATCAGGTTGGAAATTGTCTTTTTCATGTAAGAAACGTCTTAACTCAATGTTGTCCAAAAGTGGATTAAGTATGGCTTTGCACACACCCATTCAATTAGCACATGTCTAGCTGTCCAAGATCATTAGTTATTATTGATAATAAGAACTAGTAACTTCTGCAAGTATTATGTATAAAGTGTAAAGGAAAACTATTCACTTATGATTTGGACAAGTATTTTGAAATGATCTAAAATTCATAGACTGTGATCATTGTGATGATGAACCTTAATATTAAGTTAAGTGTAAATGGGTTCCTGTGGTATAATGAAGTGGATGGTGACAGTAGATACTTTGTTAAACAAGTGTTACAATTGATCAAATGATGAAATCATGCATTAAGATGATAATGTGTTCAAGTTGTTACCGACTTAAAGTAAGGCGTATCTTGTCTTGGCTTTGGATCAATCTTAGGTACCATACTTGAAAAATGTCTGAGTTTCTGTTGTCTTTGATTAGATTGACTTCAATTACTTTCTTGCATGTTTTGTAATGGCTTAATTGTTGAGTAATTTTTCATCTTTTAAAAACTTTACAGGTCCAAATCTGGGTTCAGGAGCTCAGAAGACGGCCCCAGGTATGGGTGTGCGAGTGAACAACAGTTGGCAACCCCCTAAACCAAGCCCTATAAGATATACACAAGATACAGTCATTGATAAAGAGGCAACAAAGTTAGAGAAAATAAAAACATTGTTAGCTGGTCCTAACACAAATATACGTAAGTGTTTCTTAGACGAAGTTCATGAAAACCTATTTACATAATTTTGGTAATAAAATATATAGTTTTATACTGCAAAATGCAGGATGGACTGTACATTGTCAAACTTAACTGAAAACATTATAGATGAAGGAAAGTGTACATGAAAAGTATGATCTGCACCCAAAATAAAGATTGATCATGCAGCATCAAAGTATAGCTTGCCTTGTAAATGTCTGAAATCTATTAAGTTCTCTTCCGAATCGGCTTTTGAATAAAATGGTCTGAGCTAGCCATGCAAGTATGATCCATGTCTACAGGTGGTAGTATGTGCTATCTTCACAAATAATGAAAACATGAGTTTACTTGCTCATATAATGTAATATTATTATTATTAATACTGTTTCTCCCTAGGTGAACTTCAAAAGTTGAGTTGGTCAGGTTTACCAAAGACTACGAGGCCTACATGCTGGAAAATCTTATCTGTAAGTATTTTTCTTGTTGACATATTCATAATCTTTATTTTTAGGGTATAGTTTATAAAGTGTTATAAATCTTAAACCCTATTGTGAATGTACCATGCTTTTGAACTTGTATTAGGTTTGGTTAATTGTCTGTAATTGGTTTGGTAGTCATAGGGGTCAAGGGGATGGGCCATCTATTTATCCCAGGGTCATGGGTGTGAGTATACACACTGTCATTTAACTTAATCAGTAACTCAGCAGTGCTTAAGATTAAATAATTTATTTGTAAAAAAGCTTCACAATAGTTTACTAGTCTTTCATATTTACTAAGCAAATGATCATGATTATCAGTAATAAGGCACCCTTGATCATATCTTCTATGTTACTATTAGCCAGATATGAAATGTTTCAAAAGCAGTTTCACAAGCAGTTATGTCAACATGACACTGCGGCCGACAATATTATAAATGACTTTAAACAGATTTGTAATGTACTGACTATTTTTTACTAGGGATATTTGCCAGCTAATATTGAGAGACGACCAGCATTATTAGAACGTAAACGTCAGGAGTATTTTAGCCTTATTGAACAATATTATGATTCCCGACATGAGGAAATGCATCAAGATACATTTAGACAGGTGAGTTATAGAACGGTGAGTTATCGTATTTATACCTTACTCACTTTTCATGATGTTTTCACTTTAAAATTCATGTTTAAAGGTCTTATTTATAAATATGTACAACTCTTCCATGGTCTTGATGCATCACTGCAGTTGTTTTGAATTATATATTTAATTCTAAATCTAATTTTGCTTTTCTTGTTATTGACTGCTTTGAAAGTTTTGGTCTCTTTTGTGATCTTTTTGATTGTCTTCAAACTGAATTTATTACCAAACTTTCTCGTGAATGATGTTAGAGACCTTTTATCAATGTTTAAGTTAGATTTATCTTCTATGACTGATTTATTGCTTTGGCTCAAAAAAAGATACTTAACCCTAGAAATTTTGCAGTGATCCTAAATCCTTTCATGTTGTTTAAAAAAATATGTGTCGTTTCATTTCGCATCTTTCGATGTGTCTGAAACTTAGACTTCGATTTGGGCAAAATTTCAATTAGACGTGAGATTTTATTATATCTTGAGATGCATTGAAGTGGTATATATCACATGCTACTCTGTGAATAAGTATAATTGTATTGTACTGTGAATATTTTCAGTTATGTGTCAGCTATGCTGCCATTACATGGTGATGTTTTTAAAACATCAAAACATCATGTTTACATTTTCCTACTTTGACTATTTCCCTGCAGTTTGTCTGTTGAAAATCAAGACCGGAATGGATTGCAATGTGTGTGATGAGTGTTTTAAACCATCTTCACTATGTGTTTGTTTACAATAAATATGCTATTTCTCCTGAAATTTACCTATTTCTACTCTTGTTTCCCTGTTTGATTGCCCATTGTTCATGGTTTGTATACCTAAATCAGCATCCTCAAAATATTCGAGGATGCTAAATCAGTGAGACATTCTACCTGTTTCTTGCTATACTGTTATTGTTCTAACTAGTTACTACAGCATTGAAGTGTATATTTTTACAGATACATATTGATATACCTCGTATGAATCCATTAATTCCAATATTTCAACAATTATTAGTACAAGAAGTAAGTTGTATATGTGGCTCAAATATCCTGGTAGGGAAATATGTCATGTGATGTACGCTAGCTCACTCATACACAAATTACCCTTCAAGTTTACTAATAAGAATAGTATTTGGCTTCCGAATTCTGGTTTAACGAGGCAGGGGTGTCTGTCTAATAAGCCTTGCCAAGTGAATATTCCAGACCATAATTATATACAGCTAATATTGCCTTTGAATATTTGATCAATTCAATGTAACAGTTTGTATTGTCTAAAGTCTTACAGTTAAATACCATGCTCTACAGTCTAGATTGTATCCATTTAAATAATTGACAAAAAGAAAAATATATTTTAACAAATTATTTGGTACCATCAGTTGAGGTGAGCTAGTTGACATACATTTCTATTGTATCATGAAGTGTGTGTATTATATCATACACTGACATAGATCCCTGCCAGGACTTGATTACAGGAATGTGCATGTTTTGTCCCATGGTATAGGTCCCGTTCCTTTCTGTTTTATTGTTTGATTTTTGCTTGCATGCTATATTGATGTAAAGTTAAGAGACAAGCAATTTGTACCCCAGGTGACAAATTTATTGAATAATTCTGTACTTAGAATATGTTTAAACATTGAATATATTCTAAGTAATAATTTTATTTGCTTAAGCAGGATAATGCAAGACACGCATGCTGTTTCTAACTTTTAAAATTCATAAATATTCAACAAATAATTTTAAATGTGGGGAATCAGGGTTCCAGTAATATATTTTATTTATCATACAGAATTCTCATTGATTTAGCCTCAATTGATTTCATTTCTATTTGGGTTTTCTTTTTTAATTACCTGTCTCTTAACAAATAACATCATTTTCGTCAGAAAGAAGTTGGGCAAAATCTCCTGGTTTGAGCTTTCAATAAGCTATCAAAATAGACAAGATGAGCCTATTTTCGGAATTTTGGCCTCATTTCCAGATGGTTAGGTCAACCGAGTGTTTCAAGCTTGTAGCATGTTTAGGGTTGCATCTTATAGATTACTGTTTTTACAGATATTGAAAGATGTACCAAGAATGACGTCATTAGCTCATTTATTTCAACAAAAACGTATACAAGAAGTGAGTATTCAACATAGATGTGTATCTTCATAAAAGCTTAGTGATTACTAACTTTCAAAGCATTGTCTGCAAAATGTACATACTGAGTGCACCATTCCTGGTTTCAAGTCTAGTTTCATTGGAGATCATCAAAAACTTCTTTCTCCTTGCTGAATAGGAGTATGTATGTTAAGGATGATTTTGATAAATACAGAAATGTTGTATAACACAAATCATGATAATACTTAAGCTGAACAGCTACTTCTGTCAAAAACCAAGAAGGTTACCTTTGTCTTTCATTAAATATAATGAGTTACTGGATTCAGCTGAGTTGCCTTTCTCCTTTTTATGTCAACTTTAAAAACTTAGTATTTGGCTTTCGTTGCTTTCTTTGTTGAATTACAAGCATGTATGTGAACTGATATAGACCTGCTTCAATATTATATATGATATCATATATGCATGTAGGCTTTCCATGTCGTAGATTAATATCATGCTATGTTAATGTATTTTTTCATTGATATGTCTGCTAATTCATGATGGCTTCATATAAGAATAGTAAATTCTGTGTCTGGCGTCTGCTACATGCTATGAATTACGCTTGTTTTGTAGACAACTTATGTTGTACTGTAGTGTGTATCACCTAGGTGCAGTATATTGCTATAGATAGTCTTTGGTACATGTATTTTACCTTTAAAACTTGTTTTCATTCTACTAGCATCTTAAATTGTTTTAAAAGTCAATATTTTAACAGTGACTTTGAAGGTAAAAGTATAATAATAGGAAATTTAACAACAACACATATTTTGTAAAATTAATATTGTATTTACGTTTCGGCCGAGGTCTTCTTCAGAATAACAATAACAAAACAATTTTTTTTAAGGTAAAAGTATAGTTTCTGTATAGTTATGCATGATTTAGGGTATTTTCTGACCATTTTTCTTTTAATCTGTCCTAAATGGGCTGGAACTTAACCATGCTTATGAATATGGGTTGATTTAACAATATCATGGTACTTGTATATTACAATAGTTTATATAATCAGTTTTTACTCTTTTGTTTTTGTATTTTATGGTTGTGGTCTTGTGGAGAATTGCATGTATGGTTTAAATACCTCAATAATTGTTATATTGCTTTGATTTGTTAAGTGTCTGTAGAACACTTCTATACATAAGCATTTGATACCTCAAGTATGGTTAGATGAAGTTGTTTGTATGTATAGCCACACTATCAATGATATATTGAACTCGTGAATATATTCATGTAGTTTTGTTCATGTCTCTCTCAAATGAATTGATTGAATGCCATTGTCAACTTAATGCATAAATTATCTGAAATCACTTTTAAGTGTTCACTAAATAAGTTTTATCAATACAACCTAGACATTTCAAGGCATTCCACAAATTCCTTCTTAAGCGATATACAATGTATATTATGGTGATATACTGGTACAATGTTTATCATTTGTTTAAAACAGGAGCCAGGTTCTGCTTATTCTTGCCCTGTGCCTGTAGTCATATTTTATTTCGAATTTGGACTAATGCCAATGCTAAAAGGAACGTACAGTCTGTTCAAAGTTAAATGATAACGGTTATAAGCATTATCTCGTCTGTCAGGTAAACTGTGTTTATCTAGATTTAACTGTATCTCGTCTTTCAGGTAAACTATGTTTATCTAGATTTAACTGGGGTATATGAATTTACTATAAAACCCGCTAGTCTTTCAAATGGGACTGTTCCCTCATTAGTATTACTTATTGAATCAACAGTAACTATAATTAACTTTTTTTTTGTATCAAACACTTATGTTATTATTAGATGAATATTACTTCAAGTTTATGTTTTAACATATTATTATCCATTTTACAGATATTTGAACGTATATTATATATATGGGCTATACGACATCCAGCCAGTGGTTATGTACAAGGAATCAATGATCTTGTTACACCTTTCTTTGTTGTATTTCTCTCTGAATATATAGAAAATGGTAAGTCTAGTAACACATCACTTACAAAAGGTGTTTTGAACTACTTTATTATGTCCCCCTCCCCCCTTTCTTTTGTGAGGGGTACATTACTTTGCTCATGTCTGTCTGTCGATCAGTTTGTCTGTCGGTCAGTAGACCAAAATGGTTTCCGTGCAATAACTCAAGAATGCTTCGCTAACGCTTTACCATTTTCGACTATTTGGCTGCCATTGGGCATATGTGTTTCAAAACATCTCTTGTTCTTGGTTGATTTTAATACTACTAAAACTTTGTATTTTTTAATTTATTTTCAAGACCCCACTCCTGACATTAGATGCTATTGGTGTATTTATATAGCATATGCATAATATTATACTGTATTATTCCTTACAATACTATAACGTGTTAACTTATATACTAAAAAGGATGTGTCTAGCTTTAAAATGCAACTGATCTTAAATGAAAGTGCTTTTACTGTAAGACCAGTTCTCTATCACAGATGACTGTAGGTATATTTAATATTATTGTAAAAGATATTTATATTTACTAGGAGGCTGTTGCATTAGCAAGGCACTATCGAGCGCTCGTTAGTGCTACGCTAAAAACAGCTTGCTTCAAAAAAGCCTTTTGTAGTGGTTGAAGCAAAAAAATTATATGCTACCGTCGAGCACTCGCAGTTAGCAGTCCCCTGCAAGCACTCAAGGCTAGTAGTCCGCTGCGTAGTAAAGTGCACAGTAGCACTCATCTAGCAAAATGTTAAGAAACTGTACGCTATCGGCAAACTGGTTCGCTGGTAGTATGTTGTGTCGCATAGACGTAGTAAAGCGCTACCAAAAAGTGAGCGCTCGATAGCACCTTTGTTATGCCAGGAGCTACTGGCCTACATTAGGATATGGTCACCCATGTTTCCTTTTGATTCATTGAAGATATGTTATAATGATGATATTCTACCATTGTTTTCACAGATGTAGAAGTAGAAAATATCAACCTTACTGAGTTACCTGAGGAAACATTAAATATAATAGAAGCTGATACATTCTGGTGTACGTCCAAGTTGTTAGATGGTATACAGGATAACTATACATTTGCTCAGCCAGGAATTCAAACCAAGGTCAATGCTCTCAGGGAACTTGTGAAACGAATTGATGGTTAGTATACAGTCATACCTTTTCTTAATTGTTAAGTAACGACTACAGGTGACAGATATGATAGTGTTGTTGTATGTATACAGTCATTGTATTATTGTTGGGTCAAAACCCTCCCCTGATGTAGAATTTTCATGTAAAAAACCCCTGTCAAACAGGCTTTTTGAAAACAGAGCGTTGTCAGCATGTGTGGCTGTGCTCCTCTGCATTCTTTGTCTGGCTGTAAATGTAGTTTGCTTAAAAAAGATTTTTAAAAAGCTAAACCATTTACTCTCTGATATTTGCTTTTAAGATTTTGAATAAGGGGTCTAATTTAGTTAAGACAAGTTGAGTGAAAATGCTAACAATTTATTTGTTTTTGCAATTTTTCAGCCCAACTTCATGCACATCTAGATGAACAAAGTGTGGAATACTTACAGTTTGCATTTAGATGGATGAACAACCTTTTAATGAGAGAAATTCCTCTTAGATGTAGTATACGACTCTGGGATACATTCTTGGTGAGTTTACCTGGCTATACCTTCTCAAATACCTTCTTGAATGTTGTGGCTTTTCTAATAAACCCTAATTTGAGAATCTATTACTCGTTGTCAAGCGCTATAAATTTATATTAAAGAGTTTTGGAAACTTCATTAAGTGAGCCTCTGGCGTGCTTAATGATATTTCGTGAACAAGTTTAATATAGATATATCAATTGACAACAAGTGATAGAATCTTTATATCATATGCCACTAATAACGCAAAATATGCATTTATTTATTGGAAAAACTCACCAATATATGTAACTTTATACTACATGTGAAAAATGTGAAACCTGCATTGTTTGTCAATACATCAGTGTTACTTATATTATCAGCTCTGTCAGTTATGTGTACAGAGGAGAGACAACCCAAATTCCTTTTTTGTACATTTTTTTACTTTAACAAAATATCTTTTCTAGGGAGATCATTTTTACTATGGGTGCCAAAAAACTGCACCTGAGCTTTTACCTTTTGTTTCTTCAATGATGTTGAGTACAGGGTTTATATACGGTATTACACGATATTCATGAGTTTTATTTTCATGTATTACAGTCTGAGACAAATGGATTTGCCGACTTTCATCTGTATGTTTGTGCTGCTTTCCTAACGAGATTTTCCAAAGATTTGTTGAGAGAAAGAGATTTCCAGGTAATAGGTGTTCCTTGTCCATTTGTTTTCTACTGATTAGTTCCAGATATCTTAAATTTGAATTTTCTACAGCCAATTGAGGTCATTATAAAATGATGTTGCTCTACATATTCTACAATTTAGCTGAGTTCTGTTTAAGCTACTTGTACAAGAGATGGGGCAAAATTTCCCTTTTAATATTCAGCTAGAAACAGAAATTGCAACACTAATCTAAAGACACTTTGCTGCACAGTTGTTTCTGTCCTAGAAACAGTATTTTTCAACAAATTTGCAAATATAAGGGCAGATAAATCTGGGCAAAGTTAATTTCATACAAAAGTTTCTGAATTCTAACATGATACTGTGTATGAACAAAATTTGAACAAATTCTATTTTGGAGTAATTTTGACTTTTGACCCAATACTTCAGCCACACTGTTAAATCACTTTTTTACTTGAAAATTTGTGCAATTCAGAACTATCCTTACAATGAAAATATTGTAATATAGCCCAACAAACAAATATGTGTTTACAATGTTCACTTTTTTAGTTCGAACAAATATCTCTTGTGTGAAATTAGAATATGTCACTCGTGTAACATAAAATTTCTGATATTTTTCAGGGTATTTTGATGTTTCTACAGAATTTACCGACACATCATTGGCACGATGATGAAATAGGAGAACTTTTAGCTGAAGCTTTCAAACTGAAATATATGTTTGCTGATGCCCCTAATCATTTAAGTAAAAAGTCATGATACAAAACCTCTGTGTAGTTCTTTACAGTGCAAATATTGATATGAATAGAATCAGGTGAATTGGTTGTTTTGAAGTACACCGCTATTCAGGAATGTTTTTTGACCGAAAGATAAATTCTTCATTTTGAAGTACTGGTATTCTGAAATTGTTTGTGATCGAAAGATGAATTCATCATTTTGAAGTACACCAGTATTCAGGAATGTTTTGTGATTGAAAGATAAATTTGTCATTTTGAAGTACCGATATTCAGGAATGTTTTGTGATCGAAAGATAAATTCGTCATTTTGAAGTACTGGTATTCAGAAATTGTTTGTGATAGATGAATTTCTTGTGGTCAAGAGATTTGATGACTTTAAAAAGGTTGTCAAGCTGATGTGTGAAATTTTGATTATAATGGCCAGTATTTTGATACTGTTGTAGTTCAGAGATTTGGGTGTAAACCACATCTTGTAGCATCTAGATGGTTTGAGATGACGGACATGGACCCAGTGATGTAGTGCTTGTCAAATATTTTAATTAGTATGACTGTCACACAAACAGTACTTTAACAGTTCCCATGCTAGTATGGAACTTTTAAGTTAATACATGTAACAGTCTCTTCTACTTATGGCTACTTTAATTATTGAAATAATTCACTTCTGGCTTAAAAAATTTAGCAAGTGGTGTGAGTTGAAGACACATCTGTCTGCTGGTGTTTGCACAAAATGATGTACCGAGTATAATGGTACAACTGTTCCCTTTTCCTGATTTGGACAAGTAGTTTCAAATCCTTAATTTACTGAATGACTTTTTTATTGTCTGTTTGTCTTTGGCAGCCAGAAAATGGAAATAACTGAATTGGCTGCTTTACCAAGATGATCACATTAATAATTAACAAGAATCAATTATTATCTTTTGAAAGTGGTAATAATTCATCCCTTTTCCAAAACAAGATTGTATCTTACTGTTTACTGTGTAAACCCGATACAACCTTGATGTACCAAAGGGATAAACTTATTCAGTTGATTTAACTCTGAACATGTCTGGTGTAAGGCTCAGAAATCTTTGTACTGATTGTTTCTCTGATGAAGAGAGATATTGCGCAATATTACATCTGTAACTACATGTGCATTAGACACCCAAGCATGAGGGGTGTTAAAAATATGCAGAAATAGTCAGAAATCTTAATCACTGTGTCAATATTACTGACACAGTGGTCAGATTACGGAAGAGTGTACAACAAGTATACCTGTGTAAGTGGATATTTCCACAAGCCAAAAAATTTAACAAATTTTGAAGTTCAAGCGAACTAGTTTGTGGAAATAATAGCGAGTTTTTACGTCACTTTTGTAACCACCTACTCCTACTCTCAGACTCGTACTCTCATAAGAAACTGTGTTTGTCAATTCCAATGATGATATATCACTCAATACCTACAAATTCTAAAGATTTCCCTTTTTTTCAATGACTTTTTCTGCATATTTTTTACACCTTTCATAATTATGTTTCAAACATGTGTGAATGTAAGTTTTGATGAAATAATGAAAGATGGTTTTGTATATAGAATCAAATGTGTATATGATACAATTATATGATACAATTATATAATGTTCAAAAATGGTGGTAGATTGATAGTATATTATAATTTATAGTATATATGTATGAATAATGTTATTAGTCTATGGATATGATAGCGTAGACTCACACGAAAGGTAGCACCAATCTGCTACTAAATCATTTGTTATAGACACTGCTTCTAAATAAGTTATTTGTAAGTAAATAAAGTATGTAAAGACTTTATTTAACGAGGCTACATATTTGGTTTCTGGATCTTTCATGTTAGCCTCAAGATTAATATATTGGTGTCCGACACATACTGTCTGTTTATTTCCTTATAGGTATATCATTAAGTATGAAATAGGCCTGTAAGTGCTGAAAAGGTGGTAGGTTTTACGCACCAGTGGTTAAAGTGAAACTCATTAATTATTCTTTCTTCGTAATGGTATTAAAAGAGTATGTTGTTTTTGCCTTGGGAAATCTGCAAATCTTGTTTTAGATTATGTCACTTCAAAAACCACAGCTGACTTGTCTGCGATAAAATATGACTATTATTGTCGAAATACATGGTCAGCTGATTTCAACAAGTTAAAATAATATTTCTCTTTGTGTGAGTGTGTTGTTTCGGGGATCATTTTAAAATGGCATACCGTTGATTTATGATGCATCACATTCAATACATCGCTGGTTTAGAATGAGAAGGTGGTAAGTACAAAATCAATATTTTGAGAAAACAAGAATAAATTGTTGTGACAACCACTCTTTACTTATGGAAAAACAAGCTTAATAACTTCAATTTTGGTGAACATGACAAGTTAGGATTTTCATGAAAATAAGCTCATAAGAGCCTTATGATGCAGATCTCAAATATGTATCAGACTTATAAGGTTGTAAGTAGTAGTTACGACCTCATTCTAAGCCAGCGATGTATAATAGGATAGTTACATGAAGTGTGATGTTATGAAGTGTGTGATGATGATGTTATACTCATGATAATAGAATACTGTGATATATATATGTAGTGTTTTATTGTTTTTCTTTGTATGCTTTACAATGCCTATACATTGCTGGTTTCATATCATAATTTAAATAGCAGCTAAATTATCAATGCTTTTGTTTATCAAGATTATTCACTATAAAAAAGAAAAAAGACATTTTCTTGCTTCATCAATATGTTATCAGAAACTTTTTCATTATGTATGAAGTAACTCATGATGGTCATGACTTACTTTATGTTCCTTTTAGCAGAATATTTCATTTCAAACTTCTCAATTCAGGTATCTCTTTCAATATTTTGCTGTTCCTTTAGTTTACTTTAAACTTTTTTTAACCATTTACTCCAAAGATCCCTGACGCAGTTACCTACAGTAATGTTATTAACAGCTACCATAGTTTTCCAAGTATTGCTAGTACTTTTATCAACTCAGAATCATAACTACAATTTGGATGCATCCTTTATACAGCTTTCAGGCATTTCTCAAGACGCTAATGGACAAATTGGGTGTGGCCCTATTCTTTTGTCATATTTATGCATATGACTTTTTTGCTTGTCCTCACATTTTTACCTGCGTCCAGAACACATCTGTGTGCAAAACATGGGGGAAATATGCCCTGCGTTCAAGGTAGAATCGCATTGTGTAACGTTCGTTATGTTTAGTAACAGGTACGAAACGTTTTGAAAACGTTACAAAACGTGATTCTACCTTGAACACTGGGATGGTAGTTGTGTTGTATCATCTCCATATAGATTATTCTAATTATAGTTGACGATATACTCCAGTTTAGTGATACAGCATGAAAAGGTGGGACCATGGAATGGAGGGTTAATCTTTTAATAAGACTTTTTGATGGCCTGTTTGGCTCAGTATTTAAACTTCATCATGGGTTTTCTGACATTGGTATTAGTGCTTACAATCAATGAGTTTGAAATCATGTATTTTTGAATAGTAGTATTCTTTGTTTGTTATGTATAATAATTTGGTGTGTATATGTATGTATATATGAAATATGGTGCATATTGGGCATGGATGATGATTTGTGCCATTGTTACAAATTATAGATATTTTTAGTATTTTTGTATTTACAAGGAAGCCACGCATGGTTTTGTTAATCCTATGGATTGTTGTTTTAGCTTTTGATGATTGTAATATAGTGGTTTGTTTTGTTAGTGAGTTATAAATTAGACAAAATTTGAATAAGTGAAGTACTTAGCAAATGCTAATAATGTATTGCTGTTGAATTACAGGTGATTGAATACTGTTGCTGATTGCATTTAATTGTCAACTTTATTTTGAAGTGAAAATTTATAGGTTGAAAGATTGTTAGTTGTGAAATATTACAATGTCCGACTCCGACTTGACATTAGCATGTATTCTTTATTTTAACCTGTGTGAATTCATGTATTCCAGTTTGTTTTCAGTTGTTATTTATTGAACATTGATTGATATGAATATGACATCATTGCTGTGCAATATATTGTGTACGAGAGATGTGGTGTGTAAGGGACTTTATAATATTGTTGTTATCACAACTTGTCAGACTTGCTGGGATACTGTAAAATAATTTAGTTTCGATGGTACAAAATTTCATGGTTTTGGTCAAAAAGACCATTTTGCTGGGACGTTAATTTGTTAACGTTAATTTGTTAGCGTTAATTTGTATTTCAGATAATGAATATGAGGTTCAAATTATTGTTCGATGAGATTTGATATCATGGTTGAAGGTGAACCACCACAAAATCCACAAAATTTAATTCCCCACGAAAACTAATGATTTTACAGTAATCTACATGCGAGTTCAGGTATGGATGAATGTCTCACTTCAGAGTGATTGTCTCCTTGCTCGCAACAACTTCTATTTAATGGCCAAAGTCAAGTTGACTATCTGTCAATTTAATCATTGACTCCATAGAGCCCTCGTCATAAGACCTGTTCATTATCAAATGTGTGTGCCTTTAGCTCATACGTATTGTTTGGGAGGTTACATCTATTTGGGAGCTTACGTCTATTCGGGAGGTTACATCTATTCTGGTTTCAGCCACTAGGTTTTCAGAAAACATGGGAATGGAGTATGAAGGAAGAATGTCAAACACACATCGCACTTACAGTTGTGCAGGGCTGTGAGTGGCTGTGTGTGCAACAGTCGACACCTCATTCCTGATGAAGTACATCTCCATGAGGGTACTCTAAACGAGGAGGAATATTTCGACCGTAGCTGTTACTGTAAAATCATTTAATTTCGATGTGACTTAAATTTGTGGATTTTGCATTGTTCGATAGGATTTGATTTTGTGATTGAAGGTGAACTAGGACATCCATGAAATTTAATCCCCCAGGAAAATTAAAGATTTCACAGTATTCTGATTTAACAAATTACTGTTATGCTGTTCAAAAACATTTTTGTGTATACTGAAGCTGTTTATTGATGACAATTTTATAGTATAATCACAGGCTAATAATATTATAATGTTCAAAAATGGCAAAGTTAACTTTTCAAAATACATGTATTTATATTTTAATTTTTTACAGGTAAATATGTTTAATTATGTAAGTGAAATTATTGGGTTATATGACCCCTTACCATAATTACGCTGAGGCCTAACAAGAAATGTTTGTTTTTTCAAACAAGCTAAAAAATTGGATATGTAAGGCTGATTGTTCTTTGCAAAGAGCAAGAGAAAATGCCTTTCGAAAAAAGGGGGGAAAAAAGCAAAAATAAATATTGTTTTTCAAGCGTCATAGGTTCTATTTTTTTAGGATAACAAACTCGTAGGTTCTGGATTGTTAAATGTAGGTGGAATACATGATATAAACATTTTTGTACATACCTAAACATGATGTTACCACCTGTCGAGAGATGAGTGTGTGTGTTTAGTAGAGAGAGACTTGTATGAACGTCTTATCAACATTGTTATGTTTTATTTGTAAATACTTGAAGTTGTTTAACTTTGCACTGAATAAGGTCACACCATTAATGTACACACCATAGTTAAACATGTATTCATCTATTCGAAGCTACATCATCAAATAAAAACAAATTTAAAATTTATACTTGTTTGTCTTTTTAGCTCACCTGTCACATAGTGACAAGGTGAGCTTTTGTGATCACTCTTCGTCCATCGTCCGTCCGTCCGTCGTCCGTCAACAATTGGCTTGTGTACACTCTAGAGGCAACAGTTTTGATCCAATTTTCATGAAACTTGATCAGAATGTTGTACTCTATGAAATCTAGGCCAATTTCGAAACTGGGTCATGTAGGGTCAAAATCTAGGTCACTAGGTCAAATCTTAGACAAATCTTGTGTACACTCTAGATGTCAACAATTTGTTCCAATCTTCATGAAGCTTCGTCAGATGTTGTTCTGCATGAAATCTAAGCCAAGTTCTAAACTGGGTCATGCCGGGTCAAAAACTAGGTCACTAGGTCAAATCTTAGAAAAACCTTGTGTTCACTCCAGAGGTTGTGGTTTTGATCCAATCATCATGACACTTGGCCAGAATGTTGTTCTCCATGAAATCTAGGCCAAGTTTGAAACTGGGTCATGTGGGGTCAAAAACTAGGTAACTAGGTCAAATCTTAGAAAAACCTAGTGTTCACACTAGAGGTCACAATTTTGATCCAATCTTCATGAAACTTGGTCAGAATGTTTTTCTCTATGGAATCTAGGCCTAGTTCAAAACTGGGTAATGTTGGGTCAAAAACTAGGTCACTAGGTCAAATCTTAGAAAAATCTAGTGTTCACACCAGAGGTCACAATTTTGGTCGTATCTTCATGAAACTTGGTTAGAATGTTGTTCTGTATGGAATCTAGACCAAGTTTGAAACTGGGTCATATGGGGTAAAAAACTAGGTCACTAGACCAAATCCAGAGGTGTACGTTGATGGCATATAGTGAAACTGGGTATTTGCACATATTAATACTATGCTAATGTTGGCATAAATATGAGAGCTGTTCATTTAATACCCGGACAAATAATATTGCTGAAAAACTTTTGGACAGATATTAATGAAATCACACAACAGTACACTAACATCATTCCTTTATTCACATACAAAATTGCAACTTGGTACGAACATGAGTACATATAATGTGAGTCGGCCCAAATTGTCATTAAAAATGTGACGCCATTTCGGCATACAAAATACTACTTTTTATATCATTTAATCATTATTTAGGGATCAAGAAGTCACCCAAACACATATATTTGCCATGTTAAGCTTTTCAGTTGTGATTTATTATGCTATAACCACAATACTATCGCATGTAGCTGCAATTTATATAGCAGTTATTGTTCTATTAGTGTCTACCACCAAACAGGCCTTGAATCTTCAACATTTTCTGTTGATTACTTGACGTTTGCCTGGCCTCTGATCATTACGTGGTGATACTCTGTCATCACGGAACTAAAAAATATATATATCACGGAAATAAAAAATATATATAAAATGGATGTAACTTATATACATGAAAATGGAAATAAATCCTGATGAAGGGCATGGGCCCGAAAATTTGAATTACGAGTCCGTTATTTGTTTAATAATGAACATTTCTTTCCTATGAGAGACAATTGATATAATAATATATACTAAATTCTATAGATCATGTCTTCATCTGTATGCTAGTATTGGCAATCTAAGATTTCTCAGTCTTTCATCGTACAGCATATATAATCAGTCATACGTTCGTACACAAGCTTGGTGGTGCGTTTCTGTACTTTTTCAAGCATATCAATATGGTTCTTTTTATACTTGAGTAGCGCATTTAATGTGAGGCCTAACCAAAGACCTAAATAACTTTTATTTTATGTCTTTGGCCTGACTAAGCTTTTGTACAGCGTTACAAAAGTGTCACTATCCACACGTTCAATGACCTGGTATAGCTGTATCATTGATAAAAACAATTTGAAAAAAAAAAAAAAACATTTTAAGTGTAAAATCAGAAACAATGTAATTCTGTCTAAAATATATTTTTCTATACAGTAAAGGTAGATCTATATTTGTTCTAAAGTAGTCAGAATTTCAAGAAATCAAAAATTGACTTTCAATATGTACATAAACTTATTATATTCATATATAGCAATTTTATAACAAATTACCCATAATAGAAACAATATTATACTATGTAATGTAGATACTGTTTCGAAACAGATCGGGAATAAGTTCCGGAATTCTGGAATTTAGCCTCGTCTACCTTACAAAGTTACTTCCCTTAGTATTGTTTGTTACATTTGCTTTAATAAATAGAAACTTTAAGTTTGTATTTTCGTCAAATGATTCTGTTGGATGCACGCAGTCTTAAACCAGGTATAGGCGAAATCTTTTGAATACAGTAATAATCTACTTTCTTAGCACTGTATCCATAACTAAAAGATTGACGCCTGTGTCAATAAAAGATCATTTAGTTACAGTATGGTATCCAGAACTACAGTACTCCAGGGGAAGCTTTTTATGCCATTTGTGTCCGGAAATATCTTGTTTGCAAGTAGGCCTATTTTCAAG
The DNA here is from genome assembly GCA_963678985.1 of Spisula subtruncata. NCBI lineage: Eukaryota > Metazoa > Mollusca > Bivalvia > Venerida > Mactridae > Spisula > Spisula subtruncata. Next base: position 36,363,679 of record OY787670.1, on the reverse strand, counting down.
TTTTCAATAATATTTTCAACTTGCGATCCAGAATTGATTACTGCTACCACCAGATTTGGAGCATCATAATGTAACAGGGAAAGAAAGGGGCTCTAGTTCTAACCTGGGACCCTTTGCTTACAGGGCGAATGCTCTACCGACTGATCTAGCCGGCTGCTTACACAAGTTTCTCCTCTATTAGTAATTAAATCCTATACATCCCTCCTCGAAGAATTCATCCTCAAATTCCAGGAGTACCAGAACCTCTGTGGGACGTTCTGAGGGTGTAAGTAGATGTGGGGCAATCTGCTAGGAGAGTTTTTAATTTCTGACCTTTATCTCCAGTGCAGATTTGCACTAAAGTGTCATATATATGGGGGGGTTTGCGATCAAATTTTTGGCGCAACTTGAAAAGATGAATGAAAAGTTGTAAATAACATGAAATATATAGCATGCATCCACGAAGATCAACCCTTTTTCTCGTTATCTGCACCAAAAACATCCATAAAACACTCAGCGGTTCGTTTGTCCGACAATTTTAACACGACAATGTCGCACTTATAAATTCCACTACACAGCTATTTGTTGTTGATATGCAAATCGCATTCCCCTATCGACCAATCAGAATACTTGATGGAATGAGTTTCTAGAACAATGGAGGATGCTTGGAGATCTTGGGCACTATTTGGTTTTCACAGTGATGTACACTGGTACGCGTGAAACCAATTACACTGAGCTCGCTCGGGTGAAACTAAAAACGAAAAATTAACGAAGATTTGTTGACGAATCGAGCTGATTTTTCTTGTAAACTGATAGTTAATGACTTATGAACAGAATACGATAAGTTAAATGAATTTTACTGCTCGCTTAGCGATTCGCACAACGTTAGCATATGAATTACACACGTGTTGCGCTCATCTATACGGGCAGTATACACGTACCGGATACTCACAGTTATGTTTACATTGGATTTTCGGAAATTACATGTACTGATTTATTGATCGATTTATTGATTATAAGGACCAATATTAACAGGTATTCTGTGCCATTCGTTTATTTTTATTATATTTTACATGTTCAATGCTAAAAATGGCTCTAATTTGGCGTAAAAGACAGAATTCATGTTACTCAAAAACTGATCAGTAAAGCGCATAATGGGTCTTGACTTAGAAGTGGATACTCTAAGTCGAGATTGTTTGACTAAGGGTGTAAGGTGGGTTATTTGCAATGGGCGCCAAATGTAACAGGGAAAGAAAAATGTGCAACCAGACAGGGGCTCGAACCCGGGACCCTTCGCTTACAGGGCGAATGCTCTACTGACTGAGCTAGCTGGCTGCTTACACAAGTTTATCTCCTATTAATTATTAAATCCTATACACCCAGCTACAATAATATAGAGATATTTTTTTGCATGTCTACATATAAGATATCCTTGTCTTTAGTGAACTAACAGTCAGAAATGTCCTAGAGACGTTTAAAAGGCAGCACCTCGTCTACGTACGCACCAGCCTGTGATCAGGCAGTGTGTCCTGACATTGGTGAGGTAAAATCCTGGACTAAAATCCGAGTATTCCCCTTCCCAAGGGTTAGGGGTACACAATTTCAATTGACTGCAGGTGCATAAATGCATCCCCATCTCCTATTTTAGTTTCTTAGTTCTCATGAAATATGTGCTTATTTCAAGACCCTTAACTACCTTTGATTTTAATATTTATTTATAAGCGCTACATTGTTAAATAATTTTTGTGATATTTAAACCAAAAATCATAGCATGACATGAATGTAGCTTGTATCATGTGTTGAATCCATCATTGTCAATATCGCCATTATTGGATAAAACTTGTTTAAGTGGCTGAGACAGTCAGGAAAATTTTGCCTTTTGGCCCAAAGGCTGCATAAGTATTTATCCTATAATGTTGATATGGTGAATGGTTGTCATTATCCAGATGAAGGAGGCCCTGTAGAAATAACTGTTTACCCCTATGTCACATTTTTGTGTCTTCTCCGGGAGTCCTTTCTACAAGTGAGTTTAGTTTTAAAATCTTTTATGTTAGACTGAGACCTGAGAATAAAAAAAAATCAAACGCTGCAGGCTAGCAGTTGTTCAAACATATCTGAAGTTTCATATTTTGTGGTCAGTCAATCGTTTACAAACATTTATTTTCAGGATGCGTTTTGGAAGTTCTGCTGGTTTGTGATATCTTGTGTTGACTTGAAGTAGAAAAATATTCTGAAACACTGAAAAACATGTGCACTAGTGGATGTTTTGGTGCATGACTGATTTCTGTCGAATTGTCTGGTAATATGAAATCTCAAAATAATTACAATTACATGTTTAATAGTTTTTCAACAAAAGTTTTTGAAATGCAGAGAATATAAAGTCTGGTTTTTCAAAGGACATCAAAAAATCATTATCTATTTTTATTGAAATATCTGCATGTCTAAAAACCATGTGGCAATACAAGCCAGTGAAAGACAATTCAGCTGTGGAGTTTGTGAAAATGCTTTCAAGAAGAGGGCTTAACTTATGAAACATGTACAGATACATACTGGTGAAAAACCATTTGAATGTGATGTTTGTGGAACTGCATTCATACAAAAAGGTAACATGGAAGCTCAAAGAAAAAAACATACTGGTGAAAAACTTTTTGAATGTGATGTCTGTGGATCTTCATTCACAGCATTAGGTAATTTGAAAACTCACAAAACTATACATACTGGAGAAAAACCATTTGCATGTGATATTTGTGGATCTGAATTTACACGCAGAGGTAATTTGAATACTCATAGAAAAATTCATAGTGGAGAAAGACCATTCAAATGTGATGTTTGTGGATCATCTTTCACTCAGAATAGTTCATTAAAAACTCACAGGAGGGTACATACGGGTGAAAAACCATTTGAATGTGGTGTTTGTGGATTTGCATTTACTCGCAAAGGTAACTTGGTAACTCACATGAGAATACACAGTGGTGAAAAACCTTATAAATGTTATTTTTGTGGATCTGCATTCGCTCACAAAAGTAACTTGGAAACTCACATAAGGTTGCATACTGGTGATAGGCCATACAAATGTGATGTTTGTGGATCTGCATTCACACAAAAAGGTTTATTGGAATCACACAGAGCAACACATTCTAGTGATAAACCATTTGAATGTGATGTATGTCATTCTACGTTCAAACACAAGAATAACTTAACCCGTCACAAAAGGAAACATACCAGTGACAAACCCTTGGATTGAGATGTTTGAAGATGCATCATATGTATTCATTTATAAGTTAGCTTAGAATTGCCCAGAGGAAACATACAGTTGAAAAACCATGTACATATTATCTGATCTGATCTGTTTTCGGATGCAAAGGTGACTTGATGGCTCAGAATACGGGTGAAAAACTATTTGTATGTGATGTTTTTTGGAACGCCATCACACACAAAGAAAGGTAACTTGGAAAGTCATGAAGGAATAATTCGCTTAAAGACACTTTGCCACATTCGACAATTTGCCAAAATACAACATGTAAAAATAGATCAAATTAGCCATTTTATCGAATATGACACTGTGTCTACTTTAATTTTTCAGTTAGCCAAATTACATTTTGACCAAGTGTCGCCATATAAAATATTCAGTTTGACCAACTGTTTTATTAAATTTTTTGATAAATGGTTGTAGTTGACCTAATTCATATTCGGCAAAGTGTCATACGACGAAATGTCGTTCGATGAATTGTCGTGCACTACCAGGTTTATGAAACTTGTGATACATAAAAATTACCATTGCATGATTTAAAGGGAAGCAACTCTCGGAAATGAGTATTTGGTCTTCCTTTCATTTTACTTAAAATGTGATTTTTGTCATACTACTCACTACATGTATTAATTAAGACAGATTTAGTTAACATTCTGTAGTCAATTATTGCTCATTTGTTGAAAGTGTCTATGTATTTATTGGATGATAAGAATACAGTTTAGGAGAGCAAGGCTTTAAAAATTTTGTATTTAATAGTATATGGTCTATAATATGGTTACATTTATTTCATTTCAGGATGTTTGGTTTGAAGAGTTCTGACGGTTGGTGATTTCTCGTGCTGAACTTTATATTGAAATATCTGTCCAACACCCAGAAACAATGCAAAGTCGAACAGAAAATTCTGATAGTGAACAAGCATCAGGCAGTATGGTAATACAAGCTAGTGATAAACCATATTTTTGTGGAGTGTGTGATTATAAATTCAAGACGAAATATGAACTTGTGAGACACCTAGGGAAACATACTGGTGAAAAACCATTTACCTGTGACTTTTGTGGATTGGGATTCACACAAAAGAGTAACATGAAACTTCATAGAAATAAGCATACTGGTGAAAACCTTTTTGAATGTGATGTTTGTGGATTTTCATTCACAGCTTTACGTTCATTGAAATCTCATGAACTTACACATACTGGTGAAAAACCATTTGAATGTGATGTTTGTGGATCTACATTTTCACGCAGAGGTAATTTGAATAAACATAGAAAAAAACATACCGGTACGGAGGAAAAATCATTTAAATGTGATGTGTGTGGGACAACATTTAGAGAAAAATGTTCATTGAAAGCTCATGCAATTATACATACTGGTGAAAAACCATTTGAATGTGATGTTTGTGGTTCAACATTTACACATAAAGGCAACTTGGAAAGTCACAGAAAAATACATACTAGTGAAAAACCATTTGAATGTTATATTTGTGGACATGCATCAAAGCGCAAAAGTAACTTGAAAAATCACATGAGATTACATACTGGTGAAAAACCATTTAAATGTGATGTTTGTGGAACTGCATTCACACAAAAAGGTAACATGGAAGCTCACAGAAAAAAACATACTGGTGAAAAACTTTTTGAATGTGATGTCTGTGGATCTTTATTCACAGCATTAGGTTATTTGAAAACTCACAAAACTATACATACTGGAGAAAACCCATTGGCATGTGATATTTGTGGACATGAATTTACACGCAGAAGTAATTTGAATACTCATAGAAAAATTCATAGTGGAGAAAGACCATTCAAATGTGATGTTTGTGGATCAGCTTTCACTCAGAATGGTTCATTAAAAACTCACAGGAGGGTACATACGGGTGAAAAACCATTTTAATGTGATGTTTGTGAATTTGCATTTACTCGCAAAGGTAACTTGGTAACTCACATGAGAATACATAGTGGTGAAAAACCTTATAAATTTTATTTTTGTGGATCTGCATTCGCTCACAAAAGTAACTTGGAAACTCACATTAGGTTGCATACTGGTGATAGGCCATACAAATGTGATGTTTGTGGATCTGCATTCACACAAAAAGGTATATTGGAATCACACAGAGCAACGCATTCTAGTGATAAACCATTTGAATGTGATGTATGTCATTCTACGTTCAAACACAAGAATAACTTAACCCGTCACAAAAGGAAACATACCAATGACAAACCCTTGGATTGAGATGTTTGAAGATGCATCATATGTATTCATTTATAAGTTAGCTTAGAATTGCCCAGAGGAAAACATACAGTTGAAAAACCATGTACATATTATCTGATCTGATCTGTTTTCGGATGCAAAGGTGACTTGATGGCTCAGAATACGGGTGAAAAACTATTTGTATGTGATGTTTTTTGGAACGCCATCACACACAAAGAAAGGTAACTTGGAAAGTCATGAAGGAATAATTCGCTTAAAGACACTTTGCCACATTCGACAATTTGCCAAAATACAACATGTAAAAATAGATCAAATTAGCCATTTTATCAAATATGACACTGTGTCTACTTTAATTTTTCAGTTAGCCAAATTACATTTTGACCAAGTGTCGCCGTATAAAATATTCAGTTTGACCAACTGTTTTATTAAATTTTTTGATAAATGGTTGTAGTTGACCTAATTCATATTCGGCAAAGTGTCATACGACGAAATGTCGTTCGATGAATTGTCGTGCACTACCAGGTTTATGAAACTTGTGATACATAAAAATTACCATTGCATGATTTAAAGGGAAGCAACTCTCGGAAATGAGTATTTGGTCTTCCTTTCATTTTACTTAAAATGTAATTTTTGTCATACTACTCACTACATGTATTAATTAAGACAGATTTAGTTAACATTCTGTAGTCAATTATTGCTCATTTGTTGAAAGTGTCTATGTATTTATTGGATGATAAGAATACAGTTTAGGAGAGCAAGGCTTTAAAGATTTTGTATTTAATAGTATATGGTCTATAATATGGTTACATTTATTTCATTTCAGGATGTTTGGTTTGAAGAGTTCTGACGGTTGGTGATTTCTCGTGCTGAACTTTATATTGAAATATCTGTCCAACACCCAGAAACAATGCAAAGTCGAACAGAAAATTCTGATAGTGAACAAGCATCAGGCAGTATGGTAATACAAGCTAGTGATAAACCATATTTTTGTGGAGTGTGTGATTATAAATTCAAGACGAAATATGAACTTGTGAGACACCTAGGGAAACATACTGGTGAAAAACCATTTACCTGTGACTTTTGTGGATTGGGATTCACACAAAAGAGTAACATGAAATTTCATAGAAATAAGCATACTGGTGAAAACCTTTTTGAATGTGATGTTTGTGGATTTTCATTCACAGCTTTACGTTCATTGAAATCTCATGAACTTACACATACTGGTGAAAAACCATTTGAATGTGATGTTTGTGGATCTACATTTTCACGCAGAGGTAATTTGAATAAACATAAAAAAAAAACATACTGAGGAAAAATCATTTAAATGTGATGTGTGTGGGACAACATTTAGAGAAAAATGTTCATTGAAAGCTCATGCAATTATACATACTGGTGAAAAACCATTTGAATGTGATGTTTGTGGTTCAACATTTACACATAAAGGCAACTTGGAAAGTCACAGAAAAATACATACTAGTGAAAAACCATTTGAATGTTATATTTGTGGACATGCATCAAAGCGCAAAAGTAACTTGAAAAATCACATGAGATTACATACTGGTGAAAAACCATTTAAATGTGATGTTTGTGGAACTGCATTCACACAAAAAGGTAACATGGAAGCTCACAGAAAAAAATATACTGGTGAAAAACTTTTTGAATGTGATGTCTGTGGATCTTCATTCACAGCATTAGGTAATTTGAAAACTCACAAAACTATACATACTGGAGAAAAACCATTTGCATGTGATATTTGTGGATCTGAATTTACACGCAGAGGTAATTTGAATACTCATAGAAAAATTCATAGTGGAGAAAGACCATTCAAATGTGATGTTTGTGGATCAGCTTTCACTCAGAATGGTTCATTAAAAACTCACAGGAGGGTACATACGGGTGAAAAACCATTTTAATGTGATGTTTGTGAATTTGCATTTACTCGCAAAGGTAACTTGGTAACTCACATGAGAATACATAGTGGTGAAAAACCTTATAAATGTTATTATTGTGGATCTGCATTCGCTCACAAAAGTAACTTGGAAACTCACATTAGGTTGCATACTGGTGATAGGCCATACAAATGTGATGTTTGTGGATCTGCATTCACACAAAAAGGTATATTGGAATCACACAGAGCAACTCATTCTAGTGATAAACCATTTGAATGTGATGTATGTCATTCTACGTTCAAACAGAAGAATAACTTAACCCGTCACCAAAGGAAGCATACCAATGACAAACCCTTGGATTGAGATGTTTGAAGATGCATCATATGTATTCATTTATAAGTTAGCTTGGAACTGCCTAGAGTAAAACATAGTTGAAATCATTTACATATGATGTTTGTGGATCTGTATTCGGATGCAAAGGTGACTTGATGGCTCAGAATACGGATGAAAAACTATTTGTATGTGATGTTTTTTGGAACGCCATCACATACAAAGAAAGGTAACTTGGAAAGTCATGAAGGAATACTGAACGAGAGGGGGGTATAGGTTTTCCCTCCGTCTGTCCAATTAATCTGGATTCTGTTAAGGCTCAAATGCTTCCACTACAATGCGCCAAAAGACACTTTGCCACATTCGAAAGTTTGCCGAATACAACATGTAAAAATAGATCAAATTAGCCATTTTATCGAATATGACACTGTGTCTACTTGAATTTTTCAGTTAGTCAAATTACATTTTGACCAAGTGTCGCTGTATTAAATATTCACTTTGACCAACGGTTGTATTAAATTTTTTGACAAATGGTTGAAGTAGACCTAATTTCTTATTCGGCGAAGTGTCATATACGAAGAAATGTCGTTAGACGAATTGTCGTGCACTACCAGGTTTATGAAACTTGATACAGGGTTCTCAATAAGTTTTAACCTAGCAGACCAAAATGCTTAACCAACAGGCCTAATAAGGTCCTGAATGCAACTATTTTCTTCAAATTGTGTATAAATTTCACATTTTCAGCCGGCCTGGAACGGTTTTTAAGCAGTCAATTTGGCCTGCAGCCTGCTGTTATTGAGAACCGTGTTGGTATGTGGATAGGCATGCAATAATGAGATGATACATGATGTCTTACTTCTTTTTATTTTACTATCAAATGTTCTTCTATCATGTTTAACTAGTCAGTATTAAGGTACACAGGGATTTATCTGAACATAGTTTATACATGAAAATTACTATTGCATGATTTAAAGGGAAGCAACTCTTGGAAATGAGTATTTGGTCTTCCTTTCATTTTACTTAAAATGTAATTTTTGTCATACTACCCACTACATGTATCAATGCTGGTGTTCCACAAGGATCAGTTTTAGGACCCTTGCTTTTTATTATCTACATAAATGATCTTCCCCTCTATCAACAAAATAACACAAACATTGACATGTTCGCTGATGACACTACATTGTCTGCTTCAGGTAAAACATTCAGTGACGTAAAATCGTCCCTCCAAGAGCAAGTTAATATCACAGAACAATGGTGCACACAGAACGCCATGTTACCAAATGCACAAAAAACTAAAGTTATGTATATTGCTGCATCTCACCAAAAACTAAAAGACAGATCTGAACATAGTGATTCAAATATAATTCTTAACAATCAAGTTCTTACGAACTCCAAAGAAGAAAAACTTCTTGGTATCAAAATAGATCAAACTCTAGCATGGAAAAGTCACGTTGATCATGTTCTTAAAAAATGTAATTCTCTTTTATACTTACTACTACGCATCAAACATTGTCTCAATCTAGACTCTCGTAAGCTCTTCTTCAATGCATATATCCTGCCCCACCTTGACTATTGCAGTACAATTTGGGGATCATGTGCAAAGGAACGCATAGATAAACTTTACAAATTTCAGAAACGGGCAGCTAGAGTTATTCTAGATAAACCATATGACCACCCGTCAGATGAATTATTCATGAAACTAAACTGGATCAAAATTGACGAAAGAATAATATATAAAAAGCTATTTTAATGTATAATTCAATGCACAATAAAGTCCCAAAATATCTAAGTGATAAATTTGTATTGAACTCCAATCTTGGATTAAGATCAACAACAAATGAAGAATTGGTTGATAATACTTATGTTACTAAATATAGTAACAAATTTGCCTTCGAAAAATAGCATTATCAGCTTTTCAAAAGTATTATCAGCTTTTTGCCCCGCCGCCACGCGCCCCCGGGGCGATTATCACTGATAATAGCCCTTGGAAAACGTTCACGCGCAACGTTACGTCATTTTAGCGTCGGCCGCTGAGCGTAGGCCTATTTCTACCAGAATCACTTACAAACACGGTTGATGGCTTCGGAGAAGCAGAATAGCACATTTAAAATATATTTTGTGTCAACCTCCGATGAAATATACATGACCTATGTACTAGACCTTTAATATATTATCAAAACAGCGAGTTTCCTAGACGAGATCAATATTTTGATATTCCTCCGAAAATGCGAAAAACACTTTTTTTCAGAATTTTGCATTAAACTGAACACCAGCGTGTAGCAAATTATCTAATTAAGAAAATGATTCGAATACCCACATGATAGGTTTCCGTTCAATAATAAAAAAGTTACGAGCATTTTAGTGTTTGATCTACAGCTCTTGTAGATGTGCATTGCGCGCTTAGATCCAAGTTTGACAACAATAACTCTCTACATTAGCAAATGATCTACCAATTACTGAACACGTTAAGTTTTTTTAATGTGTTGTTTTAATGAAAAGCTGCAACATAAATATTATACAGAACAATAGATGGCTGAGCAGTGCCTTTGAGTGATAATCGCCCCGGTAGGTCTGTGATAATTGCCCTCGGGCTAAAGCCCTCGGGCAATTATCAGCCTACCGGGGCGATTATCACTCAAAGGCACTGCTCAGCCATGTATTATTCTATAATTCCATTCCCAAATATGGAGTTCTTTAGGAAATCATTTTCCTACTCAGGAGCTTCTATTTGGAATGAAATTCCATTACATATTAGGCAGGCAGAGAACATCAATTCATTTAAAAGACAATTCTTACAATGGAAACAAAATCAATAGTACATGTAAATTGTGTCATTTAAATGTGTGTTGTCCCTTGTTCTAGTCTTGCCCCGCGTAGTTTGACTGACTGAGGCGGCAAACGCGCGGGGTGGGATTTCGGGTTTGTGTAATTTGTATACCAGTTGTCTTCAAGTGGTACTCTGGTAGTTGTGTTGTGGTGTTTCCGATTTCTGTGCTCGGCTGGTTGGGTTGAGTGCTACCTTCCATGTCGGATTTTCTCATACCTTTTTTGATTATGTATACACGATGTACAAAGTTATTTATTTATATATGATTTAATGTTTTAACAACATGTGTGTTTTCATATTCTGATCATCTCATTAAGTTTTATGTGATACTGTTTGTATTTATCATTAAAATGTTTGTATATTATCATGTAATTAATGTATATAAATTATGTTCTTTATGTAGACCATATTGAAAATTGGTATATTACCAAATATGTTATCTACTATAAATAAAGTCGTTACTTACTTACTTACTTACTATATTAATTTAGACAGATTTAGTTAACATTCTGTAGTCAATTATTGCTCATTTGTTGAAAGTGTCTATGTATTTATTGGATGATAGGAATACAGTTTAGGAGAGCAAGGCTTTAAAGATTTTGTATTTAATAGTATATGGTCTATAATATGGTTACATTTATTTCATTTCAGGATGTTTGGTTTGAAGAGTTCTAATGGTTTGTGATTTCTCGTGCTGAACTTTATATTGAAATATCTGTCCAACACCCAGAAACAATGCAAAGTCGAACAGAAAATTCTGATAGTGAACAATCATCAGGCAGTATGGTAATACAAGCTAGTGATAAACCATATTTTTGTGGAGTGTGTGATTATAAATTCAAGACGAAGGCTGAGCTTGTGAGACACCTAGGGAAACATACTGGTGAAAAACCATTTACCTGTGACTTTTGTGGATTGGGATTCACACAAAAGAGTAACATGAAACTTCATAGAAATAAGCATACTGGTGAAAACCTTTTTGAATGTGATGTTTGTGGATTTTCATTCACAGCTTTACGTTCATTGAAATCTCATGAACTTACACATACTGGTGAAAAACCATTTGAATGTGATGTTTGTGGATCTACATTTTCACGCAGAGGTAATTTGAATAAACATAGAAAAAAACATACGGAGGAAAAATCATTTAAATGTGATGTGTGTGGGACAACATTTAGACAAAAATGTTCATTGAAAGCTCATGCAATTATACATACTGGTGAAAAACCATTTGAATGTGATGTTTGTGGTTCAACATTTACACATAAAGGCAACTTGGAAAGTCACAGAAAAATACATACTAGTGAAAAACCATTTGAATGTTATATTTGTGGATATGCATCAAAGCGCAAAAGTAACTTGAAAAATCACATGAGATTACATACTGGTGAAAAACAATATAAATGTGATGTTTGTGGATCTGCATTCACACAAAAAGTTACCATGGAAGCTCACAGATTAATTCATACTGGTGAAAAACCATTTGAATGTGATATTTGTCACTCTGCATTCAGATTCAGGAGTAACTTAACCAAACACAAAAGGACACATACTAATGACAAACCCTTGGATTAAGATGTAATGTGGGTCTACAAGTTAACTTTTAATCGCACAGAGGAAAACATACAGTTGAAAAACCATGCACATATGATGTTTGTGTGCAATGTTGACTTGTTGTCTCAGGATAAAACATATCTACAAATACCAATCAAATGTGATGGTAGTTGATCAGTATTCACAGAAGAAAATTAAAATCACCAGAATAATTTTACCCGTCACAGAAGGAAACGTACCAGTGACAAACCCTTGGAGTGAGATTGATGTTTACACTGGATTTTCATTTTCAAAATTTAATTCACTTTGTAACGTTCTGATGAAAAACCATTAATTGTGATGTTTTTGGATCTGTATTTCCTAGGGATGTAGCTATCTTGTCAAATTGCTAACCAAATTCAGGGCTTTCATTTGACTCTTGAAACTGCATTTTGACTTTTGAATTTGACAACAGTGCCTATTTTGACTCTTGAAAATTTAAGGTGAAGAGTCAAATTTGCTATACTTCTAATACAAATTTTCTCACAATCTTTTGATGACTCTTGAAAATTGAGAGTCAGAAGTCATTTTGACTCGTCACTTCTGGAGCCTTGTGAAAGCCTTGCATATTACCATTAATCTAACATATATATGTAGCTAACTAAAGGATGATATGTATGTTTGCTCTATATTATGCTGTTGTTATAATTTTACCCTGACACCGTTAAAGTAGGATCTAATTATGTAGACTTTGCTTAAATTATATATTACGAGGGGCATTCTGGAAGTTCTGATAACTTTGCAGTAACTTTACGAAGCTATGTCTGATTTTTTAGGTTGACTTTTCGAAGAAAAAAGTTGAGCTATTGTTGTGACATGATCATCTGTGTGTGCTTCTCCATTGCTTAATAAGTTTTTTGTCACAGTCGTTTTCTCAAAGACTATTAGAGGTATCCATTTGAAAGTCTACATAGTTGTTCACCATCACCATACTGACAGGGCTGGTAACCCTGTGACATATATTTATTGAATTATCCACCCTTGTTGAACTCAGTACATGAAGTAGAGGCAATTTTTACACATAAACTTAATTTTTTCAAACACTATCAAAGCTTTCAACTTGAAACTCAACACACTTGTTGAATGTGATGGCCTATATCTACTGACAAGAGCAAATAATTCTGAGTTATTCCCCTTTTCAGAGTTAGAATTTTCTGAATTTTTACCTATCTACATATATTAATACTATTGTGGCTTTGCAAATTTCAATAACAAACATAGTTAAATAATATAAATGTTTAGTGCTCTGTATTTATGCGTTACATCTTTTGGCACTGCAACACTTTCAAGCACATCAACACTAAATTTGTTGTGTGCTTTGTCCAGTATTATCCTGAAGGAGTTGTAACGGTGAAATATTGATAATATCATATTTTTCAATGTTAATTTATGTTTGGTGTTTTTAGCTCACCTGTCACAAAGTGACAAGGTGAGCTTTTGTGATCGCTCTTCGTCCGTCGTCCGTCCGTCCGTCGTCCGTCCGTCGTCCGTTCACAATTGCTTGTGAACACACTAGAGGTCACAAATTTAGCCTGATCATTATGAAACTTGATCACAATGATCATCTCCATAAAATCTAGGTCAAGTTCGATATTGGGTCATCTGGGGTCAAAAACTAGGTCACTAGGTCAAATCAAAGGAAAACCTTGTGAACACATTAGAGGTCACAATTTGAGCCTAATCTTTATGAAACTTGATCACAATGATCATCTCTGTAAAATCTAGGTCAAGTTCGATATTGGGTCATCTGGGGTCAAAAACTAGGTCACTAGGTCAAATCAAAGGAAAACCTTGTGAACACATTAGAGGTCACAATTTGAGCCTAATCTTTATGAAACTTGATCACATTGATCATCTCTGTAAAATCTAGGTCAAGTTCGATATTGGGTCATCTGGGGTCAAAAACAAGGTCACTAGGCCAAATCATTGAAAAACCTTGTGAACACATTAGAGGTCACAATTTGTGACTTATCTTTATGAAAATTGATCACAATGATCATCTCCATAAAATCTAGGTCAAGTTCGATATTGGGTCATCTGGGGTCAAAAACTAGGTCACTAGGTCAAATCAAAGGAAAACCTTGTGAACACATTAGAGGTCACAATTTGAGCCTAATCTTTACGAAACTTGATCACAATGATCATCTCTGTAAAATCTAGGTCAAGTTCGATATTGGGTCATCTGGGGTCAAAAACTAGGTCACTAGGTCAAATCAAAGGAAAACCTTGTGAACACATTAGAGGTCACAATTTGAGCCTAATCTTTATGAAACTTGATCACAATGATCATCTTTGTAAAATCTAGGTCAAGTTCGATATTGGGTCATCTGGGGTCAAAAACTAGGTCACTAGGCCAAATCATTGAAAAACCTTGTGAACACATTAGAGGTCACAATTTGTGACTTATCTTTATGAAAATTGATCACAATGATCATCTCTATAAAATCTAGGTCAAGTTCGATATTGGGTCATCTGGGGTCAAAAACTAGGTCACAAGGCCAAATCATTGAAAAAGCTTGTGAACACAATAGAGGTCACAATTTGAGACTAATCTTTATGAAAATTGATCACAATGATCATCTCTATAAAATCTATGTCAAGTTCGATATTGGGTCATCCGGGGTCAGAAACTAGGTCACAAGCCTTTGAAGGCCAAATCATTGAAAAAGCTTGTGAACACACTAGAGGTCACAATTTGAGCCTAATCTTTATGAAACTTGATCACACTGATCATCACTATAAAATTTCCGTCAAGTTCGATATTGGGTCATCCTGAGTCAAAAACTAGGTCACGAGGCCAAATCATTGAAAAAGCTTGTGAACACACTAGAGGTCACAATTTTGACCTTATCTTTATGAAACTTGATCACAATGATCATCATTATAAAATTTAGGTCAAGTTCGATATTGGGTCATCTGGGGTCAAAAACTAGGTCACAAGGCCAAATCATTGAAAAATCTTGTGAACACACTAGAGGTCACAATTTTGACTCTATCTTTATGAAACTTCGTCACAATGTTTATCTTTATAAAATCTAGGTCAAGTTAGATACTGTGTCATTTGGGCCAAAATCTAGGTCACTAGGCCAAACAGGTGAGCGACCCAGGGCCCTTTGGACCCTCTTGTTTTTTATCCCCATGGCATGAATTTTGTCACTTGTTGCATAATGCTTGACTTGCTTGCTGTCTCCTGTGGTCTTCTTCCACTACAGCTAATCTACTTGGCTCACTCAGTCACTGTAAAGCCTTGTATTCAACTATGCATAATGCTCTTCATACAGTGTAATTATACCTCCTAGAGTTTTTAGCAGGGTTTATACTAGATTCAGCTTGTCAGACCAATTATTCTCGATGCAACTTCTCCTACAGGATTATATTCAAACTTTTACACCTTAACAACATTGATAATGTAGATGTACATGAAGGAAATCCCCAGTGAATTTTGGAGATGATTTTGCCAGAATTATGGCCCTTTGTTCTTCTATTCAGTTTGTAATAATACTGGTAGTGAAGTTTTTCTAAACACAACTTGACAATTTACAATTTGACAGGATTTCCTTTAAAACTTTCACGGATGACCAACCTTGACATGTAGATGTGCGTAAAGGAAAGAATCTACCACTCAATGATTCTTTCTTGAATTATTGCCCTTTATAATTTTAAGCACTTTAAATTCATGTCAATAGTAACAAGCTTTAAACCAACCTGTTTTATTACCTTTATTCAGTATTTTTTTTATTGAGTTTAATGAGTTGTTAATTTGTTATTATATAATATTTCATTTGGTTACATAATTCCACATACATGGCTGTGTCTATTTAGACAGTGCACATATTTATTATCGTTAAATTTCCAATGCTATTGCCATATAATGTTTGTAAAAAATGTACCAGTATGTACATTAAAATTCATGTGTGTGATATTACATAACTTTTGCATCAATGTGTATGGTAGATACATTGTATTTAATGCAAACTGTTTATAGTGACAAACATATTAATGGCAATAAATTGTCTTGAACTTATATATTGTATTAGTGTTTTTTCTACACATGTGACCACAACTCTCGTTAAAGCTCTAATTGTTATACACTCATTTAATTGGTGTACTTAAAAATATTTGAGTTTCAAGAAATTTGTAATGGACGAACAAACGGGCAGGAAAATCACTATATGCCTCCTGCATCAGTAGACAGAGGTCCCTGGTTCAAATCCCAGCTGGGGCACTTGATCATTGCTAGAATGATGATGAACTTGTTTGTTACCCAGAGATAGTCTCACATGTATCTGTACTTACTTACTGCACGTTATGCCCTCTTGCATGTAGGGCAGCAACAATGGACCTCCACTAGAGTCTGCCTTTAGCCAACTTTTCCACTGTTGCCCAGGAAGGTCCCATACTCTTAAAGTTCTGCTTGATTTTAGGTCTTCCATGATTTCACTTCCACATGTATCTGTGTTATACTTCATTTCAATTATGTTAAATAACCAGGGAGTCTATTCAGAAAGAGTCATCACAGCATGCCCATATTCCTAATACATGGGTTAAAGTTCTGACTTTTCAAAATACTGAAAACTGCTTGAAAATATACTAAACTAGTTGATTTTCTTATAATTACATAGGGCAATCATTTCTAAAAATACTGAATTCAGTATTAAGACTGAAAACTTTTACCCGGCCTGCTAATACCACGCAACCTTTCTGTCTCTTCCCTCATGGAGGTAAAAAAAATGGATGACTGGCTTAGTCTAATGCAAACAAATGCCTGTTTTTTTTCATCCTTGAAATGCAGGGGAATAAAAAAGAGGTTAACAAATAATAGTTTCAATTTTTTTATACATTTTAAAAATCATTTGTTTTATACTCATTCAATAAAATACAACATAAACAACAATAGTGCCATTTCAAAGGTCACAATAATTCACAATAAACAACAACATATTGGGACACTTTCTATCCTAAATATGATAGAAAAGCACAAGGAGATATACCGGTAATAAATATAAAAACAGAGGGCCCAAAATGACTGGCCCTAATTATATATAGTTGCTCACCAGTCCTGTCAAAGTAGAAGAATTTCTAGAATATCTACATTATCTACAAGATTCATGGATTTTTATAACTGATGAGCAATGTGACAGGCTTCCATAAAGATTGGGTTAAGATACTGGTATTGTACTGTCGTGTCCTCACAAGATTTCCAAAATAACAATCTTGACCTAGAATTTGTTGAAACTACCAAGGTGGTCCATTTCATTTGTCTAAACTACCAAGATGGTCCATTTCATTTCTCTAAACTACCAAGGTGGTCCATTTCATTTGTCTAAACTACCAAGGTGGTCCATTTCATTTGTCTAAACTACCAAGGTGGTCCATTTCATTTGTCTAAACTACCAAGGTGGTTCAATTTCATTTGTCTAAACTACCAAGGTGGTTCAATTTCATTTGTCTAAACTACCAAGGTGGTCCATTTCATGAAAATAATGACAGTATTGCAACCTTTATTGTCTATACACAAGTAATTATGGAGGTACGGATGAAGAACAATTACAAAAGCTCACATTGTCAATATCTGAGAGATGAGCTTAATTAAAATCTAAAATTGACCCATTGTTCAAAGAAGCTCCAATATTCAAAATTGACAGTTAACAAATGATTGTTTCCCGCAAAAGAAGTATACCAAAGTCTGCATTCAATAAGGTAGTATTCTAAAGTATATATTATACTGCAATAAAGCATTTCAAAGTCAATGATCAGCAAGGATGTTGCAGAATTCCAAAAAGATATGAGGATAACACGCAGGGACATCCTCATAAATCGGTGGTTCGTCAAGTCTTCAGACTTCATAATTCAGATGAAAAATATGCTGGTCCCACAAGAATGGGCAGGGAAGGTAGCACTCAACTTCACCAGCCTTGCACAGAAAACATAAACAACATCACATTACACAAATACACGGCACAATGCCCACAAATACCTAACGGAAAAAGAAATTCCCACGTCTGCTGAAAAAAACTTCAACAAAGTGAACCACTAGAATTCCAAAGTCAATAGTCAGCAAAGAAAAACTAGTTTTGGTATTCAAGAGTCCACATGCCACAAGATCATTTCAGTAGTGAGAAAGAATTTAGTATTCCTACTGTCAATTCAATAATCAATACGAATGAGGGAACTATCCTATTCGAAAGAAAAGCAGGAATACCATTTACTCAGGAATACCCAGTACCCAGATAGAGCTTGATAAACATAGTTTACCTGACGGACGACTTGATGTTTATAACCGATATCATTTTACTTTGAACAGACTGTAACAATTAATTCTGGCCAGCAGTTATCTTAAATAATTATTAAATGCACAAATGTAATATGAAAAGAGATCATTCTTACCAAATGAGCTACCATAGAAGTTCACATATTTTGATTTAAAATTTTGAATGCAGTGTTTATGAGGATGAGAGACATTTGCTAAACATTACAAAATACTCCCAACACATGTGTACTACAGTAAAATCATTTGATTTCGATGGGACGAGATTTCATAATTTGGGTAAAATGACCATTTCGATGGGACGTTAATTCTTGGATTTTGCATTTCAGGTAATAAATACAAGGGTCAAACTTATTGTTTGATGGGATTTGAAATCCACAAATTTAATCCCTCTTAAAAATTAATGATTTTACAGTATTATGTTACTCGGGAATCAATAATAGCACTTTAATGCTGCAAGGATCAAAACAATTTAAAGGTTCACTCTACTCCAGTGATCACTGCAATTGTGGTTGTAGGAACCTACTAAATAATCACAGTTCATACTAAATAAGAAAGGCATCATTGAATCATCGAGTCTGATTCCAGCTCAATATCAATGAAATTTCTACCATATACACAGATGACACTGCTGCAGATGTTCAGTGATGAGTGCTCATAACTACAATATACTAGGGGCATAGCAAGTGATACGGTCATAAACACTTGCGTAACATTATTATGAAAGTAAATAGAGGATCTTACATGAGTGACTTTTCATATTGAATTTATTAAACAAGTTGGATAAAAGTGATAAAATACGAGGCTCTGCCAAGTATTTTATTACTTTTATCCAACGAGTTTTATAAATTCAATATGGAAAGACACGAATGTAAGATTCTTTTTATCACATAAACAAAATAAGCCATTTAAATGTAGAAAACTAAAAATAGTAGACCCGCTTCCCCTTAAGAAAGAAGAATATTGAGGTGAGTAATGCAGTTATGAATAAATGAGCATTTAAACATAGTGCAACACAGTGACTTTATTTCAATTACATTTAATTCAATGTTGAAAATGAAAATGAGCCAAGACGGGTATATTTGAACAGTAATAACGTCACAGACCTTTTTACTAGGCCCTATCCAGTCTTGAAATTAGTAAGGTAAGGGGAACATACTCGTACTAAAAACGGGAAACGCCACGTACATTGTGACGTCATGTTTATGTTTTGTGACGTCATCACTACTTCGAATATCCGGGATTAGATTGATGAATTTTAAAGAGATGCGATTTTGAAACTCAAAATGCATTAAAAGTGTGCAGGAAGAGTTAGCCTATGCTATGTTCAATAAATAAATGTAGGTTTGTGTTTGTTTATTATATTTGAATTGAATTGCCTTTGTAAATTCTGCATGATTTTCAGATTTGCCTTGTCTATCGATCTTACCTGTACCGCTGACGATAAAATCACGGTCGGCCATATTTGTTTATTTTTTTTACAGTGCGTATGAATACATAAAAATAGTGATTAACCCCCCTCATTTGCATAGTTATTATTAATCATTCAGTAGTGTAATATCGTTTTTATGTAATGGGCTTTATTACACTCCCACACCGTGGTTTATGTGATAAATATAAATATGGCCAAAGTGGCATTAAAGTCCAAAATGTCCATAATTATGAGGACCCCAACCATAAAAACCAACTTCAAGGCTTGTATGAGTAACAAATATCAATTTAATCCTGGCTACGCCCCTGTATACTGCTACGCCCCTGTATACCGCTACACCCCTGTATACCGCTATGCCAATGTATACCCATCATAATCCTAAATTGACGTAGTTCCTGATTAATATACACTACACCTGACCAAGCAGTCTTATTACTATGGAAGATTGAAGTTTATATCTTGCTTGGCGACCATTTGTATGTTCCTGTGTATGTGAAGTTATTAAGGGCACATAACTCGTCACTCTCCTTTGGACCTCGACTGAAACAGAAAATTGTTATATATTAAATACAAAGGAAGTCACAAAGCATGTAGTCCATGAACATGGACAAGTAAAATAAGTTATGGAAAATTTACATGAAACTTTGACTGATTCTGTAAGAAATACTTAGTGCATCAATATTGTTGCTGGCCCCCCAGATTTCCTGGAATGAATGTTAAACCAGTACTAACTTGCTCTTTTTGCAAGCAACTGACTCACTTTCAACATGTGGAAGGTCATGGAACAGTCAAGGTCACTGGATAACATAACTTGTTTCACTCAAGAATTGATTTCAGAACAGCAAGGTAACTGTTTTATGCCTAAAAATGCTAGCTGAACAGGGGAAAATGCTAATATATAATTAATTTATTGATATTTACCAAGTACTGAGATAGATCCGTAATAATGCAAATTGGTACTACCGGTAGTACCAGGTTGATCTACTTGAATTTGAGACAAAGCAAAGAATATTTTGAGTTTCAAAGAAGAGAAATTATCAAAAGACCAATTTTTAATACTCATTCCTATGTAAACAAGTGATGTTTGTAAAATGTAAGCCCCTATGGCAGCCTATAGTCAGGTGTGGTAACGGTCACAGTGACCTTGACTTACTGACCTAAAAAGCAATGGGGGTCATCATCTGTTACTGACCAACCTCGATGTAAAGTTTGATAATCAAATGACAAAGTGTTCTTCAGTTATAGAATAGAAACCATTTGGTCTACGAACAGACAAACATGCCAAGCAACCAACCTACATGTGCAGTGCAATATGCCACCTCATCAAAGATGGGTGCTTGAAACCCATAGTTGCAACATTAAGCCGCCATCCGGCTAGTGTTTAGTACAGGATACTAAATGGATACATGCAAACATGTTAGTATTGATTCAGAGGGGTAGTGGGATTCCCTATCACTTACTTACTGATCCAATATGTAAACCTTTGTAATACAGTAAAACCTCACTTTAAAGATCACTTCAATAATAAGATAAACTCAGGTTAAAGAATATCATTTAAGATTCATTTTCATACTTCGGTCATTTTCAACCTCTATTCCTTAAGAGAAGACTTCATGGGTCCCATGGATGGTCATATGAGGTTTCACTGAAGTAGTCTATGCTTTAGCATCCCAGGAACAACAAATACTAGTCAATTTATTATAACTCAAGCAACCTCTCCAGAGTGGCATTCTGTAGAACAACAACCTCTCTTAAGCATCATAACTAGACTAAGTCTGTTCCACTTGTTGTTTAGTCCTACTTGTGCACTTCAACACATAAGACTTATTGTTCTACAAGTAATCATTTACTACACGTTTTATCCTCTCTGGAGAAACAACCTCTGTACAACAACCAAGGTTTGTGTGTACTAATGAGTGTTACTCAAGCGAGGTTGCACTGCACCCCAACCAAACACAACATCCAATTGTTAACATTTATCAGTTTTAACCAAACAATGCTTTAAAGAAAAATACTTTATTTATTCTAATTAATTGTAATAAAAGTTCATAATAGAATTTATAAGCATAAGGTATAAGAAGCACTGTTACTCTATAATAAATTGTACAAAAACAACAACAACAATAGGTTATGTACACAACCAGATAACAAGAGGGTCCAAAGGGCCCTGGGTCGCTCACCTGTTTGGCCTAGTGACCTAGATTTTGGCCCAAATGACACAGTATCTAACTTGACCTAGATTTTATAGAGATAAACATTGTGACCAAGTTTCATAAAGATAGAGTCAAAATTGTGACCTCTAGTGTGTTCACAAGATTTTTCAATGATTTGGCCTCGTGACCTAATTTTTGACCCCATATGACCCAATATCGAACTTGACCTAAATTTTATAATGATGATCATTGTGATCAAGTTTCATAAAGATAAGGTCAAAATTGTGACCTCTAGTGTGTTCACAAGCTTTTTCAATGATTTGGCCTTCAAAGGCTTGTGACCTAGTTTTTGACCCCGGATGACCCAATATCGAACTTGACGTAGATTTTATAGAGATGATCATTGTGATCAATTTTCATAAAGATTAGTCTCAAATTGTGACCTCTAGTGTGTTCACAAGCTTTTTCAATGATTTGGCCTTGTGACCTAGTTTTTGACCCCAGATGACCCAATATCGAACTTGACCTAGATTTTATAGAGATGATCATTGTGATCAATTTTCATAAAGATTAGTCACAAATTGTGACCTCTAATGTGTTCACAAGGTTTTTCAATGATTTGGCCTCGTGACCTAGTTTTTGACCCCAGATGACCCAATATCGAACTTGACCTAGATTTTACAGAGATGATCATTGTGATCAAGTTTCATAAAGATTAGGCTCAAATTGTGACCTCTAATGTGTTCACAAGGTTTTCCTTTGATTTGACCTAGTGACCTAGTTTTTGACCCCAGATGACCCAATATCGAACTTGACCTAGATTTTATGGAGATGATCATTGTGATCAAGTTTCATAATGATCAGGCTAAATTTGTGACCTCTAGTGAGTTCACAAGGTTTTCCTTTGATTTGGCCTAGTGACCTAGTTTTTGACCCCGGATGACCCAATATCGAACTTGACCTAGATTTTATAGAGATGATCATTGTGATCAATTTTCATAAAGATTAGGCTCAAATTGTGACCTCTAATGTGTTCACAAGGTTTTCCTTTGATTTGACCTAGTGACCTAGTTTTTGACCCCAGATGACCCAATATCGAACTTGACCTAGATTTTATAGAGATGATCATTGTGATCAAGTTTCATAAAGATTAGGCTCAAATTGTGACCTCTAATGTGTTCACAAGGTTTTCCTTTGATTTGACCTAGTGACCTAGTTTTTGACCCCAGATGACCTTATATCGAACTTGACCTAGATTTTACAGAGATGATCATTGTGATCAAGTTTCATAAAGATTAGGCTCAAATTGTGACCTCTAACGTGTTCACAAGGTTTTCCTTTGATTTGACCTAGTGACCTAGTTTTTGACCCCAGATGACCCAATATCGAACTTGACCTAGATTTTATGGAGATGATCATTGTGATCAAGTTTCATAAAGATCAGGCTAAATTTGTGACCTCTAGTGAGTTCACAAGGTTTTCCTTTGATTTGGCCTAGTGACCTAGTTTTTGACCCCAGATGACCCAATATCGAACTTGACCTAGATTTTATAGAGATGATCATTGTGATCAATTTTCATAAAGATTAGGCTCAAATTGTGACCTCTAATGTGTTCACAAGGTTTTCCTTTGATTTGACCTAGTGACCTAGTTTTTGACCCCAGATGACCCAATATCGAACTTGACCTAGATTTTACAGAGATGATCATTGTGATCAAGTTTCATAAAGATTAGGCTCAAATTGTGACCTCTAATGTGTTCACAAGGTTTTCCTTTGATTTGACCTAGTGACCTAGTTTTTGACCCCAGATGACCCAATATCGAACTTGACCTAGATTTTATGGAGATGATCATTGTGATCAAGTTTCATAATGATCAGGCTAAATTTGTGACCTCTAGTGTGTTCACAAGCAATTGTGAACGGACGACGGACGGACGACGGACGGACGGACGACGGACGAAGAGCGATCACAAAAGCTCACCTTGTCACTTTGTGACAGGTGAGCTAATAAAAACATGTAACAAGAAGGCAGTCATGTTTTTGATCACGTCAACTTTTGTAGAAGTATTATCTTGGTAAATAAAAAAGTTACCATGATACACATTAGTTGTTCATTATACAAATAAAATCATTGTTGCATAGGGCATCTTTCATACAAGACAGTTAGAGCTATAAATATTACAGAAAAAATCTAAATACATATTGACAAAATATTACCTAGACGATTTAACAGTAAATATTTTCCTTCAAAAATATACTTTTATCATGATAGTTGAATGAATAATTAATTAGTTGTCATAAATTGTCCCTTGGAGGCAACAATGTTTTATCTCTCTATATAGTTTATATGGAGATACAACCTTGTTGCGCTAAAGGGATGAAATGTGCTTGTAACAAATTCTCAGGGCAGTTGAGTTTTTAAAACTGATGTCTGTATTTCCAGGAGCTTATAATTATCATTGAGATCAATGTATAGAGCAGGAAAAACTACCTAAATGAATCACATATCTCTTATAACATTGCAATACTGAGAATTAGTAATTTAATATGAGTAATGCATATACAATACAAACATGTCCAACAGAATGTCATGTAAGCTACCAACAATCCCAAAACATATCACAGTGCCCGTACCCAATACATAAGCACAATTTTGCCTTCCAACATTTGAGCAATTCATCCACTCAGTACATAGGCACACATGTTAATTAATGTTTGCCTTAAAAAGCTTGTATTTATGTCCCTTGATAATTTTCCCAAATGAATTGTCGCATAAATTTTAGAATATCAAACAATCTTAATAAGTAAGAGTATGCTTAGAATTGAATAAGTTGCAACAGATCAGTCTATGTATATTTTGACACAAAGGCTTCTTTTTGCATCTGAAAACTTATGACTTACAGTAGGTGCACAAAATTTATGACATTAATATAAAGTTACTTGAAATCAAGACTGTGTTCAGTAAACACTTATGTGGAAGCCTTGTTCATAACAAATAGCTAAGTCATTCAGGGGCCATAATTACACTATACACTATAATTACAAGGTATTAATAATGTAATTTGAGTTTCAGCATTTCTCAACGGATGGATGAACGGACGCCCAGATGGGACAAACAGTATCTGCCTCCTGCATCAGTAGATGCCTGAGAATAACTACAGTCATAACTTCTTTGTTCATGAATTACCGGTAACCAGTTATTAATTATGTAGTCATCAAACATAAACATGTGTATAGAATTTCATGTGTCCTATATATGGCACTAAGTCTTGTAAATGTACAAACAAAACAATATAATAGATGTTAAACATGTACATGATGTAAATTAGCTATCATGGTTTAAATAAATAACATGATTTCATGAATTGGTATGTTATGAATGGGAACATACATTGTAATTAGTGATGATGGTACAATGTGACATGATTTTAAATGTTGCTTCTGTTATCGCTTCATGGTTAATTTCCATGTTTTTTTTCACAAAGCTACAATTAAGCTATATAAACACCAATAAGCACAAATAAAATGTCAACAGCTTTTCCAATTTGGGTAATTATACAAAACACTAGTACCACAGAAATTCATAAATAAACAGTCTGTCCCATGAATTACCCTCAATAATCCCACCCACATTTAACTTTCTCTACCGAGACACTAGCGATATAAGATCCAGTTTTTGCAGCAGTAATCCCACTACAGCTTTTGTTCCCTCCATCGATACTGGCCGGTATAAGTGAAGTTGAAGCGTTCACACATTAGATCAGACTCCTTGGGACCACGGCTGAAACAACACACGTTTACACGTCATACAGTCAGGCAACCAAATAAAACGAAAGATCATTTGACAAATTAAAACTTTATCACAATTTGCATTATAGTTCTAGCAGACACATGACAAAACATTTGCATAAAACCTATGCATGCCAATTTTCTAGCCTTAGTATATTTGAAACACTTTCACTAACGAACAAAACACCCATACAATTCTGGCAACTAAAACTCAGGCTTTATATCACCTTAAAGTTTGCAAGATTGTTGAACTGTCTTTGATAAATATTTTTGGTCCACATTCTAAGAAAGAAAGCCAGTTTGTGCATACCATAACAAATGGAAAGCACTCAAAGCATATTACAATTCTAAACAAAACAATTTTCTTTCATTATTATTATTTTTTTTTAAATTACTTTTTACCAATTATTCTCTCTTAATGCTATGATAAAGTTTTAATTGTCAAATGATGTCTGTTTTTGTGTACAAAATAAAACGACAGAATCACAATATACAGGTGTATGTCGACTTTGCAAAATTTGCTCACAGCAGACCAAATTCCATTTTGCATGTCACACTAGAGACAAAAACCACTACATCGAGAACAACACTACATCACAACAAACATACTGTAATACATACATGCATTGTGAAAGGTTGAAATGAACTGATCATGTTGAAAAAACTTAAAATCTGAAAGAAAATCAGACCTGTGATGATTATAAACGTGCGCCGATACTCAAACTCTGTACTCCTTGCTCAAACTTGAAAAACAGCTTTTGTTTTTAAATATTTGCATCGAAACAACACCAGATTGTAGCAAAGGATTTCAATAAGAAAATGTATCCTCATTTAATCTGTAACCATTCAGTAAAAAATAAAATACAGCAGTTTTTGTAACTTAGAACATGCTCCAATTAGAGTACGGAGTACGAGTTTGAGCACAGAGTACATTCTCCAATGTTTATAATCACAATGCCAGGATGTTCTGACACCAAAAAAAATACTTTAAATAAGGACCATAAAATAATTTGGCTTGGACTCCATATTTATAAGACAATATTGGATTTTTTACAAGAATTTTGAAAAGCTCACAGATTATTAAAGTACACCTTTCACAATGATAGTTAGTGTATTTGGACAGTATTTGGCTTGTGTTTTGAGCAACTGAGATTGTCTATATACCAGTTACCAGAAGTTAGTTGAAGTATAGACAGTTAGTAATACCTTATATTTGGCAGAATATTAAAATTTTCAGGTTGTAAATCAGGAAGTATAAATCATAAGGTGGGAGAATGAAGAAATATTAAATATGTAGCTTGTATATTAACCCTTTACTCCAGATACCTTACACTATCTTGATAATAGACAAGCTACAATGTATACACATCTCAAGTGCAGCTTTTTGTGACAAATATCAAGAATGATCTCCCTTGATAAGGTGGCTTGTTAACCACATTTTAGTAATTTGATTGTCTCCCTTTATTATCCATAATTAGTAGATAATTGATGAGTGACATTGGGAAGGTGCATGTACAGATGTATCTATAGAGTAAAGGGTTAACACTGTTGTATGAGATAGGAAGAACTGTTAGAAGCTCAGATGAAGCGAAGCTTCCATTCATATCCTTACAGTGTATGGCCATTATACAGAAAATATACTGTGATGAAAATAAAGAAAGGGCAGCAAAAACCAACTATGATAGGCTATGTCTAAGCTAGTACAGGGCAAATCACTCTATACAGTGCATTTAGTCAATACACAATGGACACAGTGAATGTTCAACCTCTTTCTTATTAAAAATAAGCCTAACCCCTAAACATTAACAGCATGGAAAGGAATGCCAAAGTCCTTCAGATATAACTACGTAGTCATGGTGAAATAAATCCATAACATTTTAATACCCACATAATTCAATGGTTTTACTATGCAATATATAATAACTTTAAAAATTATGACTAAGGTTTAAACAATTTTGAAATTATCCATTTAGCATGTGGCTTTGACTAAATGCACTTGTTTATAGGTCATGCAATAAAATGTACAGAAAACCACTACAAAGTTAAAGACTACACTCAAAGTAAGGCACACAATAACTAAATGTACAACATACCTTCCATATTTATAAGGAATAGGTTTTGGTTTTTCACTCTCTATTTTGTGTAGAAGGGGTGTGAATATTCTCCAAGCTTGATATAACTCATCTGATCGTACAAAGTTGATCTGTGAGCCGGTGAACACATCTAGGATTAACCTCTCGTAAGCTTCAGGCATCTTTACACCCTGAATAGTAAACATTGAGCATTTTGTTGTAACATGGCAGAACAAATCAGTACCTATTCCTACTTGCATAGCTTAAAACTCAAATATGATGTATAATGCAGCATATATAGAAACAACATTAGATAAAGATATTGTTTGTGGCTGGTGTTCATCTTAGTTATGTTTAACAAAATTAATGTTACTGAATCTAATGAGACAGCATTTTTTCTATATTGATTGAAAATTGTATTCTATTAAAAAAGTAAAGTGATCGTACTAAAATAGAAAAAAGGAATTTATTTTCATACAAAATATGGACTCATTTGATTAGATTATAATTTGACATGTGTTGGCCATCAAGAGTGGAAATTTGAGAGCAACTGGTTAAGTCATAAAATTTCAAAACAATCATGTTTTTATAGACAATTTATTTAAACCAACCTCACCTTATATCTATTGCCATATGTCAGATCGAGCTCAGTTTCTTCACAATCAAAACTCATTCCTGGAGTTTTTGTCATCATTTTCATATAGACGGCCTCGTTAGGTTGTACTCTGATTACAAGCTCGTTTCTCTTCACTTTACCCTCACTGAATACATCGCCAGGAATATCCTTGAATTGTATACGGACTTCAGCCTTCCTCTCATTTAAAGCTGGAAATATTTCAATACACCAGTATATCAAAGAACTGAACAGTATGTAAAAATTGACGAACTGGTAATGTCCAGTATATTCAATCAGTAAAATAAGTTCTGCAACACACATTGTAATTCTAAATATGAGACTCATTTTGAATACTTACCAGTATTTTTGAACATCAACTATGACACTGAAGTGTAAGTGTAAGTACACATTGAAAGCAGGTTGTTTTAAAATTTTATTTTTTGACCAACGTTTTCAGCTTACACAAAAGCCTTCTTCAGGGTCTTTTAGTATTTTTGAAGTTTAATATTCAATGTCAATACAATGTATGCTAGAAGACGTAAGGAAATAGTACAAAAGTCACAGAAAATGTCTGTATAACATGTCATACCCAAATCTATTTATCATAGCCCCACTACGTCTTTGGACACTAGAAATCATTTGCTAATTCACTCTGTTCGTATGGCAATCCATTTTTCGAGTTATACCATTTTCAGAATATACCAGTTTTTCTTTTTCTAGTGTGATAAAGATGTGATTGTCAAAGGAAGTGGAAATTCAGTGAAATAAACATAGAGGGACAAAGCTTACCTTTACCACACCTCAGCAAGAAGGGAACACCATCCCATCTCTCATTGCGTACATGTAATGCTGCTGTTACAAATGTAGGAGTTGTTGATCCTGAAACAAAACAAGGGAAATCATCTATCAATTCATCTTAAGGCTAAAACAATCATCATGAGAATTATTGCACTGAAAATGCATCTCTTTATACCAGTAGGCATGCCCACCAAGTTAGTTAAATCCAAAATAAAAGTGATCAAGCAAAATATGACACAAGATGCACTTAAATGTGATTTAAAAGTATTTAGATGATTCAACAAGGAATGTATTAATTCTAGTGGTAAATGAATATGGGACATAAAATGAATCAAATGTACCTTTGTGCAAAGGTATGCAAACTTGGAAACCAGAAATTTATCAACGAAAAAAGGAGTAACTCCACTTTAATAAGAGTTTGTGGGAGCAAATAATGTTTCATTTACTAGTAACTTCGATGGTACACAAGTAAGCAACAACCTCATGGTTTAACATGCAGAGATACTTAGATACAGCTGTTCATTCATCAATGGTTACAAACAATGACAATACCTGCAGGAACTGTCGGATCATCTAAGTACCCTTCTTTCTCATCACCCTGACCCTCTGGATTACCCGTATACTGTCCTAGTACAACATTGTCTAACTGTATGGGTGGTATACTCTTCAACACTTTCACCTAGATCAATAATAAATCAAAATACAGTGCAACCATTCTAGAGCAACACCTAGCTAAAACCATTCAACATTAGTTAAAGATTTTAATGGTTAAGACACATTTCGAAGGTTTTGCTACAGAGAGGATATGCTGGCAGTTGAGTATGACAAGATGCTTCATGGAGGTTAACATTCATGTCAAATATAAGAAAGATTGATCAATGCATGATGACAAAGTTATGGTCAGAATTTCGATCTTTGAGCTCAAAGTTGGACACAAAGACGTCTGCATACGCACACATACATCATAAATGGGGACTAAGTCTCACTCACTGAAAGTAAGCTCGACAAAAATGGAAAATTCAACAAAAGAAATATTAGAAAACTGTTGCAGACGCACCTTTTCATTGCGTATATCTTCTGCAGCAGTTGATGGTGGTTTCTCCATGGCAACCAATGTAAGTAGTTGTAATAAATGATTTTGCATTACATCCCTGTAATATAGGATAGATGTTATTAAATCATGTACAGTGCAGCCTCCATAGTGCAGCCCTCTGTAGAGCAAAAGCCTTTGTATTACAAAATCTTCAATATTTTACTAAGTTGTTATTCATTATAAATTTAACCTCTATAGAGCAACAACTTCAGTCTGTGTTTCATCTTCAAAATTTCACTTAATTGTTATTCATTATAAATTTAACCTCTATAGAGCAATAACCTCTAAACAAGAGGGCCATGATGGCCCTATATCGCTCACCTGATTATAAATGAAGCCCTGCACAATTTAGACTAACAAAGGTAGAGCGTAAATATAGAAACTGGTGACCCCCGGGGCGGGGTCAATTTTGACCTCAGGGGCATAATTTGAACAATCTTGGTAGGGGACCACTAGATGATGCTACATACCATATATCAAAGCTCTAGGCATTGTAGTTATAGAGAAGAAGATTTTTATATGTTTTCCCTATATAAGTCTATGTAAAACGGTGACCCCCGGGGCGGGGCCAATTTTGACCTCAGGGGCATAATATGAACAATCTTTGTAGGGGACCACTAGATGATGCTACATACCAAATATCAAAGCTCTAGGCATTGTAGTTTTAGAGAAGAAGATTTTTATATGTTTCCCCTATATAAGTCTATGTAAAACGGTAACCCCCGGGGCGGGGCCAATTTTGACCTCATGGGCATAATATGAACAATCTTGGTAGGGGACCACTAGATGATGCTACATACCAAATATCAAAGCTCTAGGCATTGTAGTTTTAGAGTAGAAGATTTTTATATGTTTTCCCTATATAAGTCTATGTAAAACGGTGACCCCCGGGGCGGGGCCAATTTTGACCCCAGGGGCATAATATGAACAATCTTGGTAGGGGACCACTAGATGATGCTACATATCAAATATCAAAGCTCTAGGCATTGTAGTTTTAGAGAAGTAGATTTTTATATGTTTTCCCTATATAAGTCTATGTAAAACGGTGACCCCCGGGGCGGGGCCAATTGTGACCCCAGGGGCATAATTTGAACAATCTTGGTAGGGGACCACTAGATGATGCTACATACCAAATATCAAAGCTGTAGGCATTGTAGTTTTAGAGAAGAAGATTTTTATATGTTTTCCCTATATAAGTCTATGTAAAACGGTGACCCCCGGGCCGGAGCCAATTTTGACCCCAGGGCCATAATTTGAGCAATCTAGGTAGGGGACCACTAGATGATGCTACATACCAAATATCAAAGCTGTAGGCATTGTAGTTTTAGAGGAGAAGATTTTTATATGTTTTCCCTATATAAGTCTATGTAAAACGGTGACCCCCGGGGCGGGGCCAATTTTGACCCCAGAGCCATAATTTGAACAATCTTGGTAGGGGACCACTAGATGATGCTACATACCTAATATCAAAGCTCTAGGCATTGTAGTTTTAGAGAAGAAGATTTTTATATGTTTTCCCTATATAAGTCTATGTCAAACGAGTTTAAAATGTTCAAAATACTGAAAACTACTTGACAATATACAGAACTGGATGCTTTCATATAAATAACATAGGGCAGTTATTTCTAAAAATACTGAAATCATTATATAGTCTGAAAATTGTTACCCATGTAGAAGCACAAAAGCCCTGAAAGTGATTAAATGTCTAGAAGAGTTTATTTTCATTAGTAAGGTTGCATAAGACTATAATTACAGCTTAATAATTGTTTAATAGTTTGTAAACATACAATCACTGTAAACGATGATAACCCTAATATCCACATTCTGCATTTAATTTAAATTAAAGCCTCAAAGCTGCTAACAAGTACACATTTCTTAGTTCTACAACTAAAATATAGTAAGAGAGACAACTCTTACATGATCACAACCAGTATAATTACAGAGTACACTCCCTTTGATAAATTGAAAAACAAGGTTTTTCTATTACTTGACCTAGTAGCCTAGTTTTTGACCTCAGATGACCCAATATCGAACTTGACCCAGATTTTGTTAAGATGATCATTGTGACCAAGTTTCATAAAGATTAGGCCAAAATTGTGACCGCTAGAGAGGACACAACCCAATTGTTGACGGACAGACGGACGGACGGACGACGGACGAACGAAGAGTGATCACAAAAGCTCACTCTGTCACTTTGTGACAGGTGAGCTAAAAATGACCAATGTA
The DNA here is from genome assembly GCA_963678985.1 of Spisula subtruncata. Lineage (NCBI taxonomy): Eukaryota > Metazoa > Mollusca > Bivalvia > Venerida > Mactridae > Spisula > Spisula subtruncata. Next base: position 36,331,155 of record OY787670.1, on the reverse strand, counting down.
TGTAGTCCCCCAAAAGGTGTTGCACTACATAGGTAGAATGGTAGGCTACTGTTCTTCAATGCAAATATTAGCATTCCCATCACATTGTCAAATTCAACATCTAAGCAGAAAGTGCTTATTGCATGAACAACTTCCTCACAGCTGTAACTTTATCATATCTCATCTTTGACAAAACTAAACAATTACATAATGCATGAATACATCACTAAAGTTGATCAAAAGACTATACTGTGTTCGCATAATTTGATCAGTTGAGTTGAGTTTGATTGTAGGTTGTGAATTAAGTGCATTATATCATGCACATAGTACCAAATAACATATCAATATTGTTTTTGATTGAAATGATTGTAACTGAAAGCTCCTTCTGAAGCATTTATCACTGTAATCACTTCAGTGTTTTAACGCTATGGTGGTTTAATGCCTGACTGGGAATATTACGTGCTAATTACTAACAAGTTGTAAGAAAAAGAAAGATTGCAATCATTGCATTTACAAGGAAAGAAAGAATTCATACACACCAAGATCTCCTGGTTCTGATAAACATATGTTACAATATAAAACATAACACACTATAGAGCATATATACCTAATAATACCGAAGTCATCAAAGTAGCCTCCTCTGCCTTGCGTACCAAATGGCTCTTTGAAGCTAATCACAACTGATGCAATACTATCTCTATTCCAGATAGGACTGAAGATTCGATTTCCGAATCTGAAACAAGCAAATAATACAAATTTTACAGGATTAAGAAAAACATGGATCTATACTACCAAAATAGTAAAGACTACAAAATTATATTCATAAGTTTTTAGATTGAGAAATATACATGGAAGTTACAATTTCAAACAATCATCTAAAAAGAATTATGCTATATACATGGCAATGAAATAAATGTTTTCAAACAAATATGCAGTAGGATACATGGACATTGTATAGCCTTTGTGTGGACCTGGCTGCCAGTAATCGGTGACCAAGGTTTAGCACAGGATAGATTGTCTTATATTGATTATTTGACATCAAAACGTTCAACAGAACTTTTACCTTAACACCATGAGATTCTGTACCATCTCCTTGCCGAGATAATGATCTATTCTGTAAATTTCTTCTTCACGGAACAATGAGGATAAATGATTGGACAACTGTTCTGAGGAGTCAAGGTCACGACCAAATGGTTTCTCAATGATCACTCTGGTCCATTTATCACTGAAAAATGTCAAGAATCCATGTGATCAAATATATTATAAACTGTTAACTGTTCACACAGGAATTCAAACTTTAAAATGACTGAATAGGAAAATAAATCATAGAAAGAAATAATTTTATTTGAAATGTAAGCAATTCAATTAACTTGAGTTACCTTTTACACTTGATGGTTATAATTGGGTACCAAGGTCTCTGTTAATCCATTTTTTCATACATATCTGCTGCTTCATTGTGAAAACTCATGCATGTGTTGCATTTGGATACATTGACATAATGGTAACTAATAAGCTCCATTGGTACGGACTTAAGAGACAAGAATATTGACAAACTTGATCTACCTTTTTGACATACAGGTGGCCTTTATATTCAATGTAACACTTTCATACACAGTGGGAGGCAGAGCGAGGTAAAACAGACGATTACAGTTGCCTATCTCGGCTATCATTTTATCTAGACGAGCAAAATCTGATGTTTTATCATAATTCCCGGAACAATAATTGTTGATCTTCAAGAAATCTTGAAATTTTGCTTGTTCTTCTTCTGTAACCTGAAATAAGGAAAATCCTGACTATCAACTGATTATTTGACAATATCTAATTTGGGCAGACGTTTCAACTAGATTAAGAGATGGTTCTGAAACATGAATGCCCCCATGGCAGCAAAATATTTGAAAATGGTTATTACTAAAGTCACAGTCACCTTGACATTTTGACCTTAAAATCAAACCTTTTAACTTGATGTTTGAAGACCATACAGCAAAAAGTTATAGAATGGAAGCCATTTGGTCTACCGAACATTGCAAACAACCAAAGCAAGGCAGTACACTCCTTCATCAAAGATGGTGGGGGCATTATAAGAAAAACCTGCCTATCAGCCGATATACTTGTTTGACAACTAAAATAAGTCTGAATGTCTGGCATTATTTTGTACCCTGTCTTTTATTCTCTGCATTTAGTTAGTTTTATATTTCACCTGTAATCTTATAGTTTTGTGTTCGGTACCTTCAGCAACTCATAAACCAGTAGGTGAATAGCAATGACCAACACTAAATGATGCAATTATGAATCATGAATTATGTGTCACCACCAGGAAAAACTTGCTGTCATATACATAGCAGGATGTGGATTTAAACCAACCAAACGGCACAGTGAACTGAATTTATATATGATGCATGTTATAAGGATAAAATTATGTTCAGTAAAGGAAATATCAAACCTTAATACTGAAGTATCAGTTCACTCTGCTTAATACAGGTGATATCTTAGTTTGAGCAATCTCAAAGACAGATTTGACTGTTTATCAAAATGACATCAGGGGCACACTTAAAGACATTATAGTGTATATACAAAAAATACTTGGGGTGTGAGGCATGGCCCATCAAATATTTTAACAGAATAGCATGTGGTACGTTTTGGCATATGCTTGAAACCCATATTTTCTATAAGAGGCATGTGCTTAATTTCACTTGTAAAAATGATGTGTAGGCATATGCTTAATGACCTGGCGTCAGTCACACCACAGGAAATTAATGGAAATACACAGAGGTTAATTTCAAGCATTAATTACAAATTGTATGTCGGCATGAAACAGGTCAACATAGTTATATGACTATGGTAGTTGCTCAATACTTCTATAGATATATAATATGACAACACTTGAGTGGCTGAAGGAAATAAAATCCCATATAGTCAAACATGAGGTTAGTGTACAAAGCTTCCAATTAGGCAACATGATACATGATAAAGCATGTAAACTGACGCTTGTATATGCTATGTGATACCTACACAAAGTGTGGGTGAATACTGTCAAAATTCTCTTTTTTGACAAATTTGTCAACTGATCTTTCAATTTTTTGTTCTGTACATAATGCTACGATAACAGTACTAACTGGGACAAAAACCCATAGCAATTTCACAAAATCCAAAGATGTGTGTTTTAAAATAACTAGAAGGAACATGTGTATCCTACAAAGGGCCATAACTCAGGGGAAATCATTGTCTCTAAACTTTCTGACAACATGCTACACAAGGCTTAGCAGCAAGTACTCACGCTTAGATTCACAAAATTCCAATGAATGGTCAAGGTGAACAAGCACTGACAAACAGAGACGTCCAGCCCAAAAAATTGTAAAAAAATATGAACTTTGTATTCATAAGTTACTTTAATATAAAGCAACATTCTACTTTCACTGGGGGTAGGTGGGGATTGGAGAGGACTTATGAAGGATAGAACTGGTAAATAAATCCATTATGTGTGATACAAAACTACTGGTACCTTAAGATATGGGGCCCATCTTGACTGTAGGTCCTCCAGTGACAGTTTACTTCTGGCATATCCAATGATATATGTCTCTTTAGGAAGTAGTTCATCTTTATACAAGGCCCTGAAATAGTTATAATTAATAATTCAATAAGAAATATAGAGTGAGCTCATACATAATCCTATTCTCCACTAAATGAAGCCATTGTAAAAATGACATTTGATACAACAAATTAGATTTATTATTGACAATGTCAGAAATCTTGATTACACAGAAATCAATGGTAGAAAAATACTGTGAAAAGACAGAACATGGGGATTATTTCACTGATTCATTTATCTTGTTCTCACTAATTGTTTACTTGATTTTCAACTGAAACAAAGCATCATGGTTTATTAGCTGTAGTCCATCACTTATAACTGTAACATACAGTATAACCTCTCCTGAGCAGCCCCTCTGTAGAATGGACACTTCAAATTTCCCTAAGCCAACATTTACGATCAATTTAACCTCAGTAGAGCAATAACCTCTAAACAATGGCCAATATTGCAGAGTCCCTAATAAAGGTGTTGCTCCTGTCAGAAAGCACACAAACCATTGAGCTATGGAGGCACACATCATGTCATTTATAACCTTGTCACAACTAATCGTAAAACACAAATACTGGTGTTATGACGGTGTTATGACTATCGACAAAGATAATGGCAATAAAATACACAGTGATCACTGTAATGGTAGTGTATCAAACCATGTACAAAATGTACTACATCAGTAATCAACGGCCTCATTGTATGATGATCATGCATTATCCGTTTTTGGTACAAATGTCTGATGTACATTGGTTAATACCGGAAATACAATACATTATAAGCATAACATATCAAGCTGCTGTGGTCAAGTGATTATAGACTGCGCTGAATTTGTAATTGTGTAGGTTCAAGTATGGCAGGTCAAGACCTTGCACCAAATTGAGGTTCATTACTGAAGGTTTAGCTTAGAATGATTAGAATACAGTCCTGGAAAAATGATTTAATAGGTGGAATGTATATTTCTGGAGTGTTAAAATTTTAAACTTGAATATGGTATTGAACATACCATAAAACTGGATAGATCTTTTTCTTGGCTAAATCACCCTGAAAATAGAAAACAAATATTTTTAAAAAGATCGCCATCATGGTGAAACATGGAAATTCCACAGAAAAATCAAAGATTTTTTTAACTTTTCTGATTGAATTCAAGTTAAGATATACATGTATGTAGTGATCTACTAGAATATTGTATAATAATTATATTGATTAATGAACTAAACACAAATCATTTGATTCCACTGACCATATCCTTATGGGATCATTTTCTATTGAGGATTTCTAGGATTAATGATTATATTACATTTATTCAACAAGTCAGTAAACATAAGAAATGAAGTTTGAGAGCAGAGTCAACAACTGAACACAGGCCATTTCTGAATATGAGTTTTATTACGGTCAAAAAAAATAATTGATTCTTTTTTTTGTAAGATATGTAGAATGAGAGTTTCAATATCCTTATAATTAAAGACTTTCACCTTATCATAGTAGTTTATGTTGAACAACAATTGAACATAAACAATGGCTACTGTCAAATCAATAAATAATATTTTGTAAATGAAAGAACTATCCCATTTGAAAGAATATCAGGGACTACAACTAACCCTGTTAGACATAGTTAAACCTAGATAAAAACCGTTTACCTGATGGATGAGCTTATGTTTATAACTGTTCTCATTTAACATTGAAAGGATAGCACTGTACTGTGTATCAGTGTAATAAATTTTAATGTGGACTGCACAACCCAATGTTTACTTTCACCAGTCATGACACTGTCACATATCACAGATCACCAGTTTCCTATACTGATATCAGATAGCCATCAAAATCTTGTTTTCTTCACATAACCATCTAGTGCAACAATATTACATGACCAAAATAGCAGCAGGAGAAAGTAAATATCATTTCAAACAAATTAAGAACACAATGACAAACTGCTTCATCATACTGGTGATACATATTGCTGGCTTAGAATGAGAAGGTTGTAAGTGCAAAATCAATATTTTCAGAAAATGAGAAAAAACTGACTGACATTTACTCAAGTAAACTTTAGTTTGGTCCACAAGACACCTTCCGATTTGCATGAAAATAGGCTCAATAGAAGCGTCTTATGATGGAGATTTCAAATATGTATCTGTCTTATAAAGTCGTAACTATACAGTAGTTACAACCTTCTCATTCTAAGCCAGAGATATGGAGGCTTTTGGAATTAATGTCATGGTGGAACATTGTGTGCCTAACCAGGGGGCTTCAAACCCAGACTCACAATCATCTAAGACTGACAAAATAGGCAAATTCATATTTTTCACCCTTATTCTGAAGTTACTCAATCATATAACAATTTCAATCACAACAATACAACGCTAACAGTAATATAATTTCAGTAGTTTAAATTTTTTTTAGACAACTTTATATCTCATCTATAGTACAATCCATTTTTAATACCATAAAATTCATAATTGCGCTGTAATAATGCCGAGTATGCAAAGACATTGTTTGACATTCTTCATTTATTATTTTGACAAATCATGGACATTACTGATATGAATAGAAAGCACTACCGTACTGTATAAGCCAAGGAGTAAAAATGCCTTGAATGGTTTTCTTATTTTTATTGGGTATATGATGAATAGAACTTACAGTAAATTTGATGGTTTATTACTGGATTTATAAGAATCGATTTTTTTATGATAATAATAAAACAAATTTGAAGCTAGCTAAGGTTCACTTCATATAATAATCTTTGATTCACTTTTCCCTGAAAGTTGATAAAAAATTATCTTGTTCCATAAATTCATTTAACACTTATTCAATATCCTCTATAAATTAAACAACAAACTTACTGATGCACCGATCACAACAAACACATGAGCTCCCTCATTCTTTAGAACAGTATTCCTTAATTGTATCACTATGGAGTTAACACCGCTGGCTGAATCAGTTGCTTGCTCCATCTTATACTTTCTGTACATGCTATCAAACTCTCCTACCACCTTTATATATACCACCGATATTCCAATTTATACTCCAAGTCCAATAACTACACTGCTTAAACAAATTTAAGTCTGTAGGTATACTATTGCTTAAAAAGTAAATAGAGTTGTTGCCATTTCCTTCATTATAGATCCGTTCGTCACCGGAAATAAGCACAGATTTTAATTAAATCATTAACAATATCAAACTGTAATCGAAAAACTTTTAAAGTGCCTGACAGTTACTGGTATATCATAAATCAACCATTTACAACCAAGTGGTACACCTTTCCATACTGTTAGAGGAAACTTTATTAGCTTATATCCTTGTCCTTAAAGTTAAACAGGAGATAGCAATAAAATCAAGACAATTTAAGTAAATCAACAATGAATCATCAGAAATAAACCTGAACACCAGGATATCCAAACAAAGTAGGTGATATAACTCTAACGCGGTATTGGGACCTGTGCCACTTAAAGTAAACAGGCAGATCAGGTACAACAACATATAAGGATATTGGAAAAGGGATTATCTTTTTCAATGTGTATAGCTTGGCTATTGTGACTAGAACCTGACCTTTATGCAAGAATATATTACAAGATGTTTGCTTTGATTATATCAATTTCCGCAAGCAAATCGTGCAATATCGGTATTTCAGATTTGTGTTTGTATTACATCTTGAACGTCTTCGTGATACTCCCCGATTATGAAAACATATACTCGGTGTTGTAAACGTAGACAATATATCGACTGTTAAATTATGCTAATCAATAGGTCAGGCTCATCTCAATGTGGACAAGCTTTACCGTTATTTTAATTTACTTGGTGAATAAAAGTGAGCAGGTAAAATACACTTCCGCTCTCCCTAAATCGATGTAATGGTCAGTGATTTCTGTTTATATTGACATTGCAGAATATCGCGTTAGACTTATACCAGTTTATGTCCTGTATACTGATAGATAAATGTTTAAACTGAAGGAAATGTTCTAGAAAATGTCATTAAACAAGAGGGCCATGATGGCCCTATATCGCTCACCTGATTATAAATGAAGCCCTGCACAATTTAGACTAACAAAGGTAGAGCGTAAATATAGAAACTGGTGACCCCCGGGGCGGGGTCAATTTTGACCTCAGGGGCATAATTTGAACAATCTTGGTAGGGTACCACTAGATGGTGCTACATACCATATATCAAAGCTCTAGGCATTGTAGTTATAGAGAAGAAGATTTTTATATGTTTTCCCTATATAAGTCTATGTAAAACGGTGACCCCCGGGGCGGGGCCATTTTGACCTCAGGGGCATAATATGAACAATCTTTGTAGGGGACCACTAGATGATGCTACATACCAAATATCAAAGCTCTAGGCATTGTAGTTTTAGAGAAGAAGATTTTTATATGTTTTCCCTATATAAGTCTATGTAAAACGGTAACCCCCGGGGCGGGGCCAATTTTGACCTCAGGGGCATAATATGAACAATCTTGGTAGGGGACCACTAGATGATGCTACATACCAAATATCAAGCTCTAGGCATTGTAGTTTTAGAGTAGAAGATTTTTATATGTTTTCCCTATATAAGTCTATGTAAAACGGTGACCCCCGGGGCGGGGCCAATTTTGACCCCAGGGGCATAATATGAACAATCTTGGTAGGGGACCACTAGATGATGCTACATACCAAATATCAAAGCTGTAGGCATTGTAGTTTTAGAGAAGAAGATTTTTATATGTTTTCCCTATATAAGTCTATGTAAAACGGTGACCCCCGGGCCGGGGCCAATTTTGACCCCAGGGCCATAATTTGAGCAATCTTGGTAGGGGACCACTAGATGATGCTACATACCAAATATCAAAGCTGTAGGCATTGTAGTTTTAGAGGAGAAGATTTTTATATGTTTTCCCTATATAAGTCTATGTAAAACGGTGACCCCCCTGGCGGGGCCAATTTTGACCCAAGAGCCATAATTTGAACAATCTTGGTAGGGGACCACTAGATGATGCTACATACCAAATATCAAAGCTCTAGGCATTGTAGTTTTAGAGAAGAAGATTTTTATATGTTTTCCCTATATAAGTCTATGTAAAACGATTAGTAAGGTTGCATAAGACTATAATTACAGCTTAATAATTGTTTAATAGTTTGTAAACATACAATCACTGTGAACGATGATAACCCTAATATCCACATTCTGCATTTAATTTAAATTAAAGCCTCAAAGCTGCTAACAAGTACACATTTCGTAGTTCTACAACTAAAATATAGTAAGAGAGACAACTCTTACATGATCACAACCAGTATAATTACAGAGTACACTCCCTTTGATAGAATGAAAAACAAGGTTTTTCTATTACTTGACCTAGTAGCCTAATTTTTGACCTCAGATGACCCAATATCGAACTTGACCTAGATTTTGTTAAGATGATCATTGTGACCAAGTTTCATAAAGATTAGGCCAAAATTGTGACCGCTAGAGAGGACACAACCCAATTGTTGACAGACGGACGGACGGACGGACGGACGGACGACGGACGAAGAGTGATCACAAAAGCTCACTCTGTCACTTTGTGACAGGTGAGCTAAAAAAGTGTTTAAGATTCTACAAGGAAAATAGGCAACTACGCCACAAACAAGCAAACACTTTCTCAATTAGATGCAAGGTTAAGACCTTATTAATGGGTATGTACCGTAATAGCGCTAAATTACCGGTAATGAACACAAACATGTTCTTTAAGTAATCAAGATTAGACCAAATCAAATATTTTACCTTGGTAGTCCTCCCAAACTTCCACAGTGAAAATATTTAACCCAAATAAGACATAGGACTTGTTTGGTATTTTAGGCAAAATTCTGTCACTAAAAGTGATGTATTAATCAGATTCAAAGTTTATACATGTATCATTAATTTTTAGACATGATCAGTGTATGGCCTATCCTCCCCCATCACGGACCACAGTCTACAACATCAACACCCAATGGGCAAACTCTAGGGTAGTCACAGACGGAGCAGATCAACCACTAGGGCAGTCACGGATTGGGCACTATGTCCCTATCAAGTACTCTTTCCACAAGACAGAACCCTATAGCATCATTTCTGCATGCAGACACAAGACAACAAGGATATTATGTGACTCACCTACGATATCATGACAAGTTTTTTTTTATAATAGTTTGATGTTTATTCAAACTTCTCAGTATTACTCATTGACATACTAGATAAAAAATTATTTAAAATTCATCAAATTGAATGCCAAACCTAAAACTTTGATGTAAACAAATAATATTATACTGTGACCTTGTTGAAATTAAAAGAGTTAACTCTAGTACAATAAAATACTCGGGTATGTATATAAATAGATCAACTGATTTATAAAAGTCATAACCGATTTCATCGATCTGTGACCTGAGAACATACATGTTTTACTAGTCTAGTACTAAAAATTATGATTCTAGTATCAATCAACGGTGTTATCTTTAATAATAATCAGTGATTGAAAATTTTAATGAACCCAAACACTTATTTTCCTCATAAATGGGTCATGACTACAGGGTAACTACAGTACTGGGTGACTAGAGTGTGACAAAAGAAAGTTTTAATAAACAGGTGACAAAATTAAAAACATCTTACTACTTCTGAAGCAGATTGTAAATGTTTTAAATGGCATTCTTCCAATTTTGTTACTTTCTTAAATAAGAATCATTGCAAAGAATAAATTCACAAATGCTATCTAAAATAAGAATCATTGCAAAGTATCAGTCCACAAAATTTAACATTTAATGTTATCTTAAATAAGAATCTTTGCAAAGAATAAATTCACAAATGTTATCTTAAATAAGAACCATTGCAAAGAATAAATTCACAAATGCTATCTTAAATAAGAACCATTGCAAAGAATAAATTCACAAATGCTATCTTAAATAAGAATCATTGCAAAGAATAAGTTCACGATTTAATTCTGCATAATATAACCTTAAATAGAGGTCAAATATATGTCTACTGATAAATGTACAAACTATACTGTGATACAGTCATGACCTAGATATTTCCTTATTTACTTTTCTCATTTTACCAATACAAGCACAACAAATTGTCAGTAAGCGAACTGTAACTTAATAGATCAGCAAACGCGAACAAATTGGATTATTTGAAAGCTAAATTTGGAACACACTGTTGATCAATATTACAACCAATAATCAAATATAAACAGTAGTAATTTGAAACTTTGACATTTTATATAGTCGATTCAATAAGTAATACTAATGAGGGACCTATCTCACTTGAAAGAATAGCAGGTTTTACCGTTAACTCAGGTATACACATAGTAAAACCTAGATACACATAGTTTACCTGACAGATGACTCAATGTTTACTATCCGTTCTCGTTTATTTTGAAACTACTGTCAGCATATTTTTTTAAATACTGTAAGTGTATTAACTATAAAGGTTCATGAAGTTAAATAACCTAATATCATTGAAAACATTTCAAACATTGCAGGTTTGTAAGCAGAAATATCATTATTGAGCTTTACAGCTACACTATCATTCTAACTGGAAGACTACATGTAATAGATACAGTCCGGTATATATAATATTGTGGGTTTTCCGCAAATTTGCATGCAGTACAAATAATGTTGACCTAAATCATTTGCTTATGTTATTGTGATTTAAATAAGCATCGCTCATTTCAATGGTTCATACATGAATATTCATCGAACGAAAACAAGGACAACGGTAAAACTTGTTTGTAACTCGGGATTAGTGTAGAAAAACCAGATTGCATTGCATTCCGGAGTATATCTATAAAGGAAGCATTTCAATCGGTTTGCCTCTCTATGGCATAGCTCAGTGACTAGCAAGCTTGCCATCTAATTTGGTGACCCAGGCTGAAATACAGGTGGAGGGCTGGAGGCACTAATATGCCTGCCATATTTAAGCACAAAGCTGACTGGCAAATAAAGGCTATATGCTTGCCATGTTATTAAATATGCTGCTTACAATCATTTTCCTTCAACCAGAATATTTTTCATCTGAAGTAGTCTAGGGACTTTACTAACCACTGATTTATAAGAATACTTACAATAAGAGATGGGAAGTGTTAGAACAAAACAGGAACCAGGTTGTCAAACAAGGGCTATAATTCTACTGATACTTAGTTCAAGGTGCAAATGTAAGAACAAAACACCGGGCAATAATGTTCCTCATTAAGTTTTAAAACAATACCTTAATTAACTTTGTAGGTACAACGTAACAAGAGCAACATTACAAAATGTTTGGAAAAAATGAAAAACTTACCGAAGCTCCAAATAACACAAAAACATGTTTATCCATAATTCATCACAAAGCATAACTTTATTACCCATATGTCAATAAACCAAATATGGAAGTGTTTTCATGATTGTCCTATATTGAAGAAAGGTTGGTTAAAATTACATACAAGGCATGTTTACCTGCACATTTAACAGATACTATTCAATGTTCAATGTCATTGAATACTGTAAAATCATTTAATTTCAGTGTGACAAAATTTTGCGCTTTAAGTGAAAAAGACCATTTTGTGGGGCCAAAATTTCAAGGATAAATTATCCACTAAAGTCATATACTGTAGAAATTATTAACATTGGTGGGGATTTAATTTCATAGTTGAGATCATCCACAAAATTAAATCCCCCACAAATATTTATGATTTTACAATTTGTACATTAATCATGAATAAATTGCTTGAGCAGACAGGATTATATTACCACTTAATGAATACAAACAATATAACATACAAATGACCTCATTATCCAGTTGTAGTTTGAATGAATTATTTAATGCAGACTTACAGGTACATAATTTAACTTTAATTACTAACTGGTATTAATATCCTTATAACCATTATTATAGATCTAGTACATAATTGTACACTATAACTATATAATTATATTAATTGTTCCAGCTGTCATTAAAATATAAAAAATTATCAAGAGGACCATTGGCTCTAGAGTCACCTGGGCACTGTTTTAAAAAGGCATTTACTCTAGCGTAAACCTAAGATTTCCTAAAATATTGCGTAAGTCAATAATATTTGAGTAAATGCGTTTTACAAAGATATTTTAGCTCACATTCTGTCGTAAGTTTTAGCTTATTTCTACGCCAAGGCTGGGCAACCCTTAATGGCAAATATGAACGTAAGTGAAGAGTTTTTAACACGCACTGATGATTTTTTACCACCGCATGTTATTTTAGACCGTCATTTGTTGTTTTAGAGCAATCTGGTGCATGAGTGACAGGAAGTTCATAAATGAAATAAAAAGCAGCCACTGAGCCATAGTGAGTGGCACTATATGCGACTCTGGGACAGCAAGCTTGTCTAGCACTATGCAGTCATTAGCATACTTCTGGATACCCTTTATAACTAAATGATCTTTCATTTATGCTGACGTCAATCATTAAGTTATGTAGTTATCCTCTGCAAAGGTCAACAGTTCACTCTAAACTACTAAACTAAATAAACCCTTCAGACAAACCATTACATAAAAGAAATAAACACCTTCTTTTCAATATACTTTTACTCACTTAACTTCAATTCACACACAAAAAATAATGCTGTTCACGCAAAAGACAATCTGGGTTAACAATAAAATTATTCACTTAGTTCTTTTCGGAACACTTAGTTATTACCGCATTCAAATAAATGGAGATCGCAACAGAAAACGTAGTCCTGGATGCCATAACTAAATTGTCGATTATTTATACTCACATCAAACTTTTACTGGCAAAGAAGTGATGACTGGACACAATTTGCATAAAATATGTAGTATGAACTTAAAAATTGACTTTTCCGCAAATAGTTTTGTGTTGACACATACCTGTGTTCAAGGCCGTTGCTAAAAATAGATTCCCCAAAAATATGACATCACGTGAAATGCCAAATTAGGGGCCGAAACATGTGTACTTTTGGCGCTTTTTTCAACGATGTACAGAAGTAATGACCGGACAGTCTGTTACGAATATTTCTCGATTAATATTTTGAAAAATATTACCTGGAATGTTTAGAACAGTGTCCTTACTTCACATGCATGCAAAAATATTCATGATTTATGATAAAACAACACGTGACACACAATGTTTTCCTGCTAGGGGGCGTTCAGAGACAGGCTAAAATCAATAATATACCGTACCGTTTTAATTGACCAAAAAATCGAGAAATATATTTTCAAACGACTTGAAAGTCTTCAAAAAGTATGGACAGGATATTAAAATGTTTAATTATCCGATATCCGAAAACACACTTTACTAATTCCGGTAAAATTGGTGTTGGAAAAAAAAATGAAAAATTAAAAAAAAAGATTCGATCCCGGGGCCTTCAAAAGTTAAATTTGGAAAATATTTCCAACGTCGCTAACCACTCGGCCATGGCCTAAACATGTATTATTCAGTTTAATAATTTAACAATAGAAAATCATTGGCGCATGCACTCTTTCACTCATGCTCACACAGGAATTTTTTTCCCCGGCGCTGCTAATGTCAACATCGCAGCAGCGGACGGTATTTTTGATAAATAAGTAATACTTTGTTGATTTTGATAATTTTTTTCTACCAGAATCTTTTAAACAAGCTTCTGAGTGATTTGATACAAAAAATTACAATTTATTACACTAAACAAAGCGAGGAGACCGTTTGTCCGGTCATTACTGGCGGCCGGTCATCACTTCTTTGCCAGTAAAGACTTTGATTACGGAAAACGGTGAAATTGAGTGGTTGAAAACAATCAACATAATTGATTGTGTATTTCTTGCGAAATGTTTGTTTGGTATACACTGGTAGAATATATAATTATGTAGTCCAATTACTTTTGTGTTGATGATTATTTTGCTGAAAAGGCGTGTTTTATTTGACATAAAACAAACTCGACTCAATCTGTGTCGTGGAACTGTTAAGGTTAGGTTTGAAAGAAGAAATGGCTTTTACAATGAAATTGAATGATCATCATCAAAGAGACCATCATGTTCAGCTTGTTGGTAGCAAATTAAATTAATTAAGCAAATTAAGCATATCCGATCGCTTTTTGGTAGATAAAACAGGTAACAGCCTTAATTATGACCCCTGTCTCATCAGCGAACTGGCTAACCTAATCACTAAACCAGGAGGCCGTTGCATGAATTTGTAAGCAAGGCGCTATCGATCGCTTGGTTTCGCTGTGTGTGTAAGCCAAGAAATGGCTTGCTTTAAAAAAGAATTTATATGCTACCAGCCAGTGCTCGCTGCTAGTATACCGTTGCATAGCAAAGCACTACTGAGCAGAAGCGAATCAGTCCGTTGCATAAGAAAGCGCTCAGTAGCACTCGACTAGTAGTGTTAGGAAACGGAATGCTATTGCCAACACTGCTCGCAAGTAGCATGTCGTTGCATAAATATAGTAAAGCGCTACCAAACAATGCTTGATAGCACATTGCTTATGCAACGGGCTCCACCTAATCAGCTATTTTCATGAATTTGGCATTTGCAATTGCAGAACACATTCTTACATCAATTCTTTACATTGTCAGCAATTAAAAGATGACTCACCGATGCACCAAAGACAACAAAAACATGGCTAGCACCATGTCCCTTCTTTTCTACAGTTTGTCTAATGACAGACAACGGATCTATGACTCTTGACATTTTTATCAGACGTTTTGTCGAAATTCAGAACAAGCAGAACGCTTCCGGGAATGGATAAAGACCATTTGCCGTGTCCGTGTTCCGATACGTACGGGTTGTTTCGGTTAAAATACCCTACTGACAAGAATTATCGCCCTTGACTACTCTTCAGTTGTTTACCGATTCTCCAAATTTTGGTGAGCGAATTTTTTTTATAATATTTACAAATAAACCCTTGCTGCACAAATTTTATTGAGACTTTTGAAGAAATTATTGATGTAAACACGTTTGTGATTCAAATGTCATGCTTTTACATGAACAGATCTTTGTATTTTACATTATTTTTTGCATTTAGTGTTCTGTGCAAGTTGCTGCTTGTTCAGTAAATTCTGGGAGGCTCAAACATTTTTTGTTTACATTTGGTTTTCAAAGAGATTCAATATTATGAAAGTATATTAAGGACCGTGACCACCTCAGCTTGTTGTCGTGTTAATTTCCCACATGTACAGCCTCACGGTACAGGCCCAATATCTTGACCCTGCATTTGAAAATTTTGATTATTTCTGTCACATTCTGAAACGCTTTTCTGTTTTTTGGTCAATTCTACAATCCCACCAAGAATATATGTCTCAAGTGTATTGGTGCACCAGGCACATTAATAAAGAACCAATGAGTGTAATCAGAACAAGCTAGCATAACCCACCAGGATACCTTGTCTCACATCTCCGACTCTATTGTCATATTTATCATTGATGCTAAGTCTGCCCTGGTCAGACACTTATGCCAATGGCTACTCAAAAAGACAGATTTTCCCCATTCCAACTTGTAGTCACAGTCCTGCTATTTTAACTATTCCAAACCTCAGTTTGACAAAAGATGTGAAGAAATATACCGAATACTGGGGAATAGACTCTGGTCTGGTTCCAAGACCCGGGATTACTACCCGGGAATTTAGCCATTGAGCATCGTCTCCACTCTCCAGGGTGGGTATTTAGACATAAAAAAATGAAAATGTCTCATTCCCCGGGTTGCCCCATATTTACATATTAATTTGTAATTTATTAGAATATAAAGCAAGCTGTCCAGAATAGTAGTTTAAAATTTTGTTTACTTTTCAGTTGAGAGTCAACAATTTGAAATTATGGGTCCGAAGGCTGTGACCTTCTCGGAGGAAGATAAAGGTATTATTTTACTTCTTGTGTTTTGTTTATGTTATCATGATCAGGGCTTGACACTAACTATTTTTGGTCACTGGTCCCCCAGCAAAGAAACATAAAATTTGTAAATAAAACAGTGACTGGTCCTTCTAGATTTTCACTGGTCCTTCTTGAGTTTCACTGGCCTCGGACCAGGGGACTAGTTTTAGTGTCGAGCCCTGATGATGAATATATTTAAAGTAAAACAATAAAAAATAATTGTTCAGTCACAAACAGCGTCCTAAGGACCAAACCAGTTTCCTTGCTCGGGTGACAAACAAATACTTTATCCACTAACTTGACTTTAGAAGTAAAGTTGTGACTAACTTACCAGAATGGCACTTTCAGGTTATTGAAGGGCGAGTATCCGCGAGATGCATTTGAAATAAGGCTCATCATTTAAATGTATTTATGTCGTTGTGTTGTCAGTTATGCTTTTTATACGCCCGTTTGAAAAACGGGACGTATTATGTGAACACCCTTGGCGGGCGGGCGGCCGTGCGTGCGGCGGCGTCCAATATTTGTCTGTACTCTAACTCAAACAGTTTTTGTCCGACCATCTTCAAACTTGCTGACAATGCTTATGGGTGTAATATCTAGGCCAAGTTCGATTATAGGCCAAATCGGTGCAGGCCTTCTTGGGTTATGGTCCTTCTTTTACCAAAAAAATGTGAAATTGGCCTTGTCTGTACTCTAGCTTAAACAGTTTTCATCCGATCATCTTCCAACTTGCTGACAATGCCTATGGGTGTATTATCTAGGTCAAGTTTGATTATAGGCCAAATCGGTGCAGGCCTTCTTGGGTTATGGTCCTTCTTTTACCAAAATAAATGTGAAATTGGCCTTGTCTTTACTCTAGCTTAAACAGTTTTCATCCGATCATCTTCAAACTTGCTGACAATGCTTATGGGTGTAATATCTAGGCCAAGTTCGATTATAGGCCAAATCGGTGATGGCCTTCTTGGGTTATGGTCCTTCTTTTACCAAAAAATGTGAAATTCCCCTTGTCTGTACTCTAGCTTAAACAGTTTTCATCCGATCATCTTCAAACTTGCTGACAATGCTTATGGGTGAAATATCTAGGTCAAGTTTGATTATAGGCCAAATCGGTGCAGGCCTTCTTTGGTTATGGTCCTTCTTTTACCAAAATAAATGTGAAATTGGCCTTGTCTGTACTCTAGCTCAAATAGTTTTCATCCGATCATCTTCAAACTTGCTGACAATGCTCATGGGTGTAATATCTAGGCCAAGTTTGATTAAAGGCCAAATCGGTGCAGGCCTTCTTGGGTTATGGTCCTTCTTTTACCAAAAAAATGTGAAATTGGCCTTGTCTGTACTCTAGCTTAAACAGTTTTCATCCGATCATCTTCAAACTTGCTGACAATGCTTATGGGTGTATTATCTAGGTCAAGTTTGATTATAGGCCAAATCGGTGCAGGCCTTCTTGGGTTATGGTCCTTCTTTTACCAAAATAAATGTGAAATTGGCCTTGTCTGTACTCTAGCTCAAACAATTTTCATCCGATCGTCTTCAAACTTGCTGACGATACTCATGGGTGTAATATCTAGCCCAAAATGATTGTTCAAAAATGTTTTGACATAATATGGGCTTTTATTTCATAATCAATATTTTTTTCACTAGCACAACCAAGACGGGCGTATTATGTGACATTTTGGCATCTTGTTAATGTGTGCTCTGAGTTTGGGCAGTTTAAAAATTTAAAAAGCCAATAGTTATTCTTTCAGAAATTGTTGCTTCTTTATTGAATTTAAGCAATATGAATTGTTGATTATTTTCAGCCATAGTGAACAAATTGAATGCTCTTCTTGACCAGTTACATGTGCCTAATCAGATAAATACGATAGCAGATATAGGAGCTGGTGTGTTTGTTACTTTGTTTGAAGGATTATGTGGTGAACAGTTGCCAGGTAAACATCCTATCATTCATTTAAATCGATCGGTGCTGGAAAAACGGCACATCCGCTATAAAATTCCTATTACATTGATTTATATCAAATTAATATTCTTTATGATTCTTTAACAACTGCTATTAAACTTGACAGATATTATTTGTGGGTGTTCATTTAACTTAATCTTTTTTAGTATTGCAGCTCCATTTATCACACTTTATACAAATTATAGTTAGATGTATGATAGAGAATTGAAATTTAATCATGTATTTAGGAATTTTGTAAGTGCTTTGATAAGTATCCTTAAGTAGTAAGGTGTCATGACTATGAATGATTGACATTGTTACATGTATTTTAAGGTATCATCAGATCATCAAGTACACGAGAAGATGAGATCCATAATCTCCAGGTAGTGATCGACTCGTTGGCTGGTGAAGTCTTACACACATCCCTCACTCACATCTGTGGTGCTGACATCATCGATGGAAGTCGTGAAGCCATTAACAATCTGACTGAGATATTCTCTGGTCTGTTAGAGTACATGCTCAACAAAATAGACAGTGACGCTTCAACAGATAATGGTTAGTAACTTCAATAAAAGGTTGCTAAAGTATAGTTCTAGTTTTAGCTCATCTGAGCCACGGGTTCTTGTAAAGTGTCGTAGACCTCCTGCCTGTCGATAAGATATCTTTTAAATACGCATAAAAGGGCAGAATTGAACAGCTTTCATGGACCTCTGGTCTGAATAGTAACCGTAATGTTAAGCTATTTACATGTGTTTAAATGAATACAAGCTTTCTTGTAATTGTTTGACTTCTGGCTTATCTTAGTGCCTGGTACTATTAGCCAAACATTTTACTTCTGAGGAAATGACAGGTTTATTGTTGTACATGGACAAGGTTCTATTAAGCTTTTGCTGAGTTTGCTTGTTGAAATTTGAGACAGCTTTATCAATTGGAAGGAGTTAATTACCTATGTTAATAGGTTAAGTTTCAGTTCAGATGGACATTTAGGCCTACAACTAACTTTTAGTCCTGCATGCACTTTTCACATGTATTTTCTACTCACAATTTTATCTACCTGTTATTACAGAAGATGATGACCAGAACCTAACTACTGACGACCCTGACTTAATTACACGAGAACAGATAGATGAAATACTTGATGCAGAATTAAGGAGGGAGCGTCTAGTGCATGAAGCCACTGGTATCAAGAATGGAGGTCCAACTGCTAGATGGGTTGAGGAGTATGTATTAACATATTTATTTGTTTTATGATCATGTCGGGATACTTTACCAGAATTGCTGTACACAGTCATCTACAAAAAATTGTATATGGAATCGAACTTCATGACGTTTTGAAGGCCTTGGTGCTATTATGTTTAATCACACTTTGTCTGATGGCATTCATTGTCAATAATGATTTATTATTACAACAATCACATTAAATTTGTAATAACCATAATGCAATCTGGTGAATTTGTTTGTCTCTCTAAAATCTAGAACAAGATTAATACTTAACACCATATTGCTCCCAAAATTATTTTGAAATGTACATTGATCAATTCACAAATATGTGGTAATTTTGCCAAATCTGTTTTAAAACTATCATATGAATACATTATTGGAAACAATTGGTTGAGTGCATTACTTGAGAAAACTTAAATGCTGAGTACCTGTACTCTCATTTCTTACAGGTCCAGTCCTTCCAAGCAAGTGAAAGCAGGTGGTGATAAAACAGATGAATTTGATTTGACAGTTGAGGATCTATCACTTTCCCCTACAAAATGTGAGCTTGGTAACAGTAACCGACTTGTGTTGCTGATTTATGTATTCGTGGCTGAGGGGTCAATAATAATAATAATGATTTCTGATTATAAAAAGTATACCTATGCAGATTTATGAGTTTGGTAGGAACTCAATTTGTGAATAATAGTGAAAATGAAAAACATTCGAATAATACTCAAAGCAATTTTTTCTTTACACTGGCTGTTTTTTTTTAATTAAGTGGCTTAAAGATTTAATTTGATGCATACCTAATAGTAATACTAACCATTAAAATGACCTTTCCAGACACAGTTGATACAACAGCAGAGCTAATTAAAGAGAGCGAAGAATTAGAAAGACGCTTATTAGAAGAAAGAAGAATTCTCGAAGCTACAAAGTTACAAAAGGAAAGACTTCTCAATAGTCGAACTAAATCCGAATCTGAGAGAGCAGGGGGACCAAATAGAAGACCGAAATCTCAGTTGTCTGAATATCAACAAAACAGTAGAAAGTCCCCTGTTGCAGATTTAAATGGTAGAAAGTCCCCAGTTGCAGACTTAAATGGAAGAAAGTCCCCAGTTGCTGAACTAAACGGAAGGAAGTCACCTGTTGCAGAACAAAATGGGAGAAAGTCACCTGTTGCAGAGAAACCGAAACCTGTTCCTTCTGATGGTAATTGCTTAATACTTATTATGTACATGCACATCATTTCACCAATGTCTTGAATTCATTGTGGTCTCATAAAGCCACTGTGTTTAAATGAGTCGATTACGGAAAATTGCAATAATGAGTACACATTGAATTATATAGTATGGCAATAATGAGTGCAGTGATCAGATTTTAAATGTGCTTTGAATAGCAATAAAGGATACAAGTTGAAGTTTATAGTAATCCAATAATGAGTATAGTGATTTGGTTTATACACTGTGATAGCTATACTAATCCATCTTAACTAAAAAAATGCACTACATACACATGTCCATTAAAAATTCACACGTTAGGTATGTTGACCTGTCAGGTTGTTGTCCTGGATAAGAATCCTTGCAATAACCTGCTGGTGTGCAATATTGCTTTTATCGGTATGTAAAATGACCTGATACCTTACACAAAAGTGTTATCGGTATTTGTCTGATTATTGTATTCATGTTATGTATGTCAGATCTTGTTTTACTATCAATATTTATTCCTATTACAGATTTAATATCTGCCAATAGATTACATTTTTGTTCTTGAATACATTCATTATCTTTAAAAATGATATGAGATGAATTCAGATTTTATATATTTTCTATTTCATGTTTAGTTCGAGAACGAGAAAGACGGGCTGATATTATTCGTCGTTTAGAAAATGATCCGAGATATAAATACATGCTACCTCCAACTGCTAGTCAGACTCAACAACATGACGAGGAAGATGACGAAACGTTCAAACATCTACAAAATATGGTAGAGGAAACTGCCGCTATGGCACGTGCTGCTGTAGATTGTAGTCCTTCATGTGCTAAATCCATGTTAGAGACACTCGAAACAGTTAACTCACAAAGAAGGTAAATAATTGTACCCGGTAGATCATATTTTGCATTTTGAAAACAAAATTTAAAAAATTTCATTAAGAATTGTAATGATACCTGAGAATAAACATTATAATTCTATCGGAGCATGGATTGTATTATATTTATCTAATTTTCTTTTATTTCAAATACAGATGAAGATTAGTTAGAAAATAATATAGAAAATGTGAACATTCATCCGTCTGTTTTTCATAATATGATTAATTATTGCTATGAAGTCATACATACAAAGATCTCTTCTTTCTTCAGAGCTGTTGCTGCTGCTAAATCCCCCTCTAGAAGTGAGCAGTATTCTAGACAGACCAGATCCAGGAGAGATATGGCTGATCTGAAAGCTAGGACAGCAAAACGTGCATCTCCTTCAAGTAGACGCATCAGTCCTAAACCAAGTGACAGACTCTCTGATAATGAGGTATATAAATAACTCATTCTTAATAACTTGCTTCTTTCTCATTTATTAGTGACTGAATGTTAGTTTCGATTCCCCCATGGAACCGATGCAGGGAAATGAAGAATTGTCATTGTCCATGTGTACTTTGGTAATTTCAGAGTCATATCTCAGATACAGCTATGATGACTTCTTTGATATGTCATGACAAAATGTTTGATTATGTATTAGTTTTGCTTTCATTATATTTGAGAATTTAAACAATAGTGAAAAAACAGTTGAATGGATATGTTTGTTAAAAGTGGTTTGAAATTTATCACTCTTCAGCTAGAATCTGTCTAAATGTCTAGACTGTATTGTGTCATTTGTGAAGAATTTTCTCTGTTTTGGTCTGAACAATTTATTTTGCATTTGGCAGGTTTTCAATCTCTTCTATTTCAAAACTTTAAAAGTTTATTCTGGTTTTGAAAGTTTCAGAAAGTCTGTATTATATTTATTAATAGAAAATAAGTTCTAGTTTGTCATACATGTTCTTCATCTGATATGTATACTTTATTTATTCAATAGCTGTCACCAAGTCGGGCAAAAAGGAAGGTTTCCTTTTTAGTTGAAAGATCACTGACCGATTCAAGTCCTAGTGCTGGACAACCCAGTCCAATAAGGTGAGTTGCGTGGTAGTTTCTGAGTTAAACTGGTTTCTTGTTAATATTTGTTCAATTAAAATACTGAAGGTTCTAAGTTATGCCAAGCATCCATAGTGCTCACATATGAGCATTGGTCTCTCATTGACAGTTACTGTTTGACCAGTGCTAGTAGCCACCTCAAACATAATATAACTTGTCATATGCAGTCATAATGTTTTTGTACTGAAGTATACAGTCATATGCTATGCTGTATGAGGCTATGTTTACCTCATTTGCTGTTTGATTGGCTTGACTGTTTATCTAATGTGATATTTACTAATTGTTAGTATGTTATCTAATACATGTGTAATGTTGATGACAAGATGTACTATGTACTTAGTATCTAATGAACTAATACTTAACAAAACCGGCACCGGCACAATTACCGGCACAAGGGAGTATATAAGGTAAAACAAAACAGAATGTTGTGCATTATAAGCAGATACGGCTTTTTTTCGTGTACTGCAATATTTCTAGCAGCAGGAAAATCCTCTGATGAGTTCATAACTATTGAACGAAACAGGTCAGGTAGTCATAAGCCTACGCACTTGCCACAAAGCAGTCGTCCAGTCAACATGTGACATCCACTGATGGCTTTCACTCAGCCACTATGATTCCGAATTTACCCCATTTGAGGGCCATCGGCGGATGCCACCAGAATAACATAATTGGAGAGTATCCCAAACACACAAGTCGTAACACACCAGCATCTTGTTAATACTTAACAATGTTGACTAAGCTATTATAGCTACATCAGTACATGGAAGGCTATTAGGCTATCATGTTACGATTACCACATGTTTATTAGCATTTTAATAAGAGGGTGGCTGATCTTTACCATGCCATTTTTCACTTTTTCACCACAACTGAGCAAAATGGCGAAAATATAACTAAGTTGAATCTGCCATATTTTCATGTTTTTGCATTTTTTTACATTTTGGCAAATAGCACAGTGAGACAGAAGAAGACCAGCAACTTTTTCCTTATTTCTGTTTTGTTATAAGCAAAAAACACCATGGCATAAATCAGTCACCATAGTTTAGTGTTTTGTGGTGTTTATGTTCCTGATAATCTAACCATGCTTGCAATGTTGTTTATATGTGTGTGTTGTAAATTTTTGATGTATGTTTATCAAAGGGGAAGAACTGCTGGCCGTACTGGTAGAAGTGCTACTAATGGTAGTTATCTTTCCTTCGATGATGTACACAGTGATAAGGAGAACACAAGCTATCAAGACAGGCTGAGAAAACAGTAATACTAATTCAATTTCCTTAATTTGTCTTATTTGAAGTGACTTTGTTTTGTTCTTGTTATAATTGGGGATTTAAGGTTACATTTTAATATAATTCTTGTTGACAACCAAAAAATGCACATTTTGCATTAAATATGCAAATGATGTATTTTGATGTTCCTTGTTTGTATTGTATCATTACTTAAAGTATGAAACTCATTTAATAAAACTGATCTTAAACCCACCATCATTTTATTAAGCATATTATTTAAAACAAAATCTGTAAATTTAATAATAAACAAACATTCAGTCATTATTCTTATATGATTATTTCCTGCTAAGTTTTCAGTTGTATGATAGTAGTTTATGCTATATATTAATTGTTAAAAACAATAAAGTTACATTCCGCATGAAGATTATTTATGAATATGATTGAGGAAATAAAAATGTGAATGCCAAAATCCTTGCTGTCAACTTATTAAGTTTACTTTATTCACGTGTGGTGGGATATTTATTTTATACTTATCATATTAATTATATTTGTTTAGGTATCATAATGCTTTGGCCGACTTTTCTGACGAGGGTTCACCGGATAGGTTTAAAACAGCTGCTGACTATAGGAAGAATAAATACAAGGAGATATCTAATCGACCGAGAGCATTGTACACATTGGGAGATACACAAAAAATGGTACAACAGGAAACTGAAGGTGGAAAGAAAAAAATAGGGGTAAGTATAGAAGCTAGGTTGTTTATATGTTAGAAAACAAGTAATCAGTTTCCAAGCGCTACTTTCAGCAGTTCTGTAGCCCTTTGATATTTTAAATTCCACTGGTCTTTGAGCTACCGTATAGCTGGTTATTTCTGCGGGGTGGAAATTTCTGCATTTCTTCGGTCCAAGATCAATTCGCAGAATTATATCTACGCAAAATTTTATCATTCATAGAAAATAATCACGCAGAATATTATCTCCACTTGATAAAAATAATAATCGAGGGGTATTCACAAGTTAACTTGATTATTGTTACAATGTATAGTTTATTGCAGTTTGTCTAGTGTTACAAAGGTGTTTATAATTTTAGCGAGCATTGTTTGTACATGTATAATGATAATTATGTCAGCAGAAATAAACACACCCATTTTTTGGGCAAAAAATGCAAAATATTACACCCGCAAAAATAACCAGCTATACGGTACCTTGGAAAACCTGTGTATGAATCCCTAGGATAACTATTGATATCCCGGTGGGTTTGCAGCCTATATTATGATACGGTGCCAAAGGGAGGGAAAGGGTATTAAAGTATTTCTGCTCTGTATATGAAACAGATGTCCAGTTTCTCATTCTTTTGAATAGAATAAATGTTTAATTTCATGGTCGTTTATTTATCAAATAGAAAACTCGGCATTGAACCTTTGACCAGCTGTGAATGTATAATGTTTGTATATTGGTTTGAATTTGTATTCTGTCCCCAGCCTTTGGGTTATATATTATTTAAAGAGTTTTACTATTTTATCTTAACATCAGCTTTGTACTGAAGTAATGCTTCCTGTTACTGCAGTCATCTAAATTAGCACTCACCCCAAGGCGTTGGCGAGTAATTTTTGGCTGATTTTCTGTTCAGGCGAATAACTTTTTCCGTAGATGTAGAACTTTACTTTATGATGGATTACTCGCCCAAATGGCAAGTAATATTCGACAAACTAGTCTCCCATGATACTGTTAAATAGATATGTGTATATTTTTTATCCA
This sequence comes from Spisula subtruncata, assembly GCA_963678985.1. Taxonomy (NCBI): domain Eukaryota; kingdom Metazoa; phylum Mollusca; class Bivalvia; order Venerida; family Mactridae; genus Spisula; species Spisula subtruncata. The sequence goes on along the minus strand of OY787670.1, from coordinate 36,305,514 downwards.
GTTCCTGCAGAAGATTTACAGAGAAGATTTAGACGAGCTTCTTGATGAAGCTGATTATCTGATGACTAAAAATAGACAGTCTGCCAAAGATATAGTAAGTTGCCTGTTGCTTAAATCTACATGCTTTCAAAGTCTGTATGAAAGTAGGAAGTTTTCTATAAAAAATATCGGGGTTTACTGTGCATAGAAAAATTCCTCTGACCTTATTTTAATATATTTCTGTCTGACTTGATTGCCTAGCAGCTAAGTGTCTTCTTTGAGTGTCTATGAGAGGACATTTGAATAAAGAAGAATATTCTTCTTGGTGTTCAGTAGGCCTATGTGAACTTGATTGATTTAGTGAAAAATAAATACACATTTAAAAATGTTGATTTAGTACAAATACAGATACATATCAAAAAATGTAATGTAAGATATCTATGGAATAATTAACCTGGCATACAATGCAGTTCTCTTAGAAGTGATCTTATATTTCTCTGGTCGAGTGCCAGTAATCATTATAGTTATTTGAAGCATTTTGTTTTTTCACACCAACCATTTTTTTGTGTCAAATTGGTTAGTTTAAACTGTATAATGTTATTGCCTTATCTTAATTGATGACATCTGTGTATCGTTTCCATCCTTAAGTTGAACTTAATATTAATAAAGTATTTCAAACTTTCAGGAGAGAGAATATCAGAAAAAGCTGATGTCAGGAGTGAAGTCGAAGCCAACAGATGAAAAGAAAGGTAAGATAAACAGATTGCTTTTGTTTAGAAGATCTGGTTCTTTTCTTTTGTCCGGCTGGTAATGTTTGTCTGTTACATTTACTATGGCAATCGTGGTGTCCTTTTGTGGAGAAGATGTCAGCTAATTGCGGAAAAAGGAAGCAAGCATTGGTTGATACTTCATACCTGCAAACACTATTTGACTGTCAATCTTGTCACTAGATAAGTTATGACTGAAGACAAACATATGAATAGATACTAGGAAATGTAATATAGGATTATTTTTTTGATCAGTTTCATCATTTACTACAGTTACCGGTACATACATACATGCCCGATCTCCTGCATCATGCAGGAGTCTCCTGCATTTGAGACTCTTCTCCTGCATGTTTTTCGGCAAATTGATCAAATCTCCTGCATTTCTTGGAATACTGGAACCTTGACATTTTTGGTTTGCTTGATGAAAATGATAACAAATATTAATTTAAATAACTTTATGAAGCATGCATGGGTAATGTCCAACAAGTAAATTAAGTGAAAACTGCATATTAACTTCATTTATTTAAGTTTGAACAAGGAAAATCTTCTACATTTTGTTGAAATCTCCTGCATTTCCATCACCAATCTCCTGTATAGGCTTCTGGAAAATATGGCATGTACATTATACGTGTACAGTGATTTATTGATACAAATACTCTGCTATATTGTAGGTCCATCAGTATTAAAGAAAACTACAAAGAAAATCCAACCAAAGGCTGTTAGTAGTAAAGTAAAGAAATCTACATCTAGTGGAAGTATTATGAAGCCACAGAAAAAGACATGTAAGTACAATGTTGCAATGTTACTATTCTTTTTATGCCCCCGCATCGATAGATCGGGAGGCATATAGTGATTCACCTGTCCGTTCGTCCGTCCGTTCGTCCGTCCGGCCTGGTTAACCCAAATTGACCGTTTCTTCTAGCATTAATATGGCTTGCTACAAAGCTTTCAAACTTGCATGGATGTTTTATATGACCACTCTCCACACGCCTGTATCACCTGACTCCATTTTGACCTTCACCTTGACCTAATTTTGGACTTAGACTTATTGACATGGCTTCCACGGGGGCATAAGCGTTTATTGAACGCAGTCTTGTTTTTGTTAAAAAAATGTTATTGTTCTAATAAGACATAGTGTAACATCTGCAGAGTGACCCTACTTTCAGCCATCAACATATTACTTAAACAATCTTATTGCCATGTTTGAGATGTAATTTATTTATTGACATATAATAATTTTTGGGAGCAAATCGTACAATATCTGTCCTTTCTATTTGTGTTTGTATCAAACCCTGGGTGTCTTCCTGATACTACCTGCTAAGATAAGATAAGGTTATTTTTCCAAATTCTGGCCCATTGCGGGTATATAAAAAAATTTATGTACACAAACGTATACTGACTAAGAAAAAATATAAATATAAAACATGCACCCATGGTTATAAATATTGACTATACCTCTATCAGCCGTTACATTATTCTAATAGAAGGTCAGGGATCATGTCAAATTGTCCGAGCTATATGATATTTTTATATATTTCCTGCAGTGACCATCAAGGATGATGAGGACATATTACCTATGTTACTGGAAGAGTTTCCACATTTACACCTATCTCTACACACATGGCATGAATTGTGGCGTAAGGGTATACATCAGATCGAACAAATAACACGTTCTCACCAAGAAGTTAGGAGGAAAAAATCTCATGCTTCAAATCAGGTATTGTACTATATTATGCATGTTATATAAGGTTTGCTTCGTATAATTCTATTCAACTTGTTCTATAAATTCAATAATGATCCAACACTCATTTATTATCATCTGTTACTTTCATACTTACTTACTCTTTATAAACTATCTCCAGACCACTTATTTAAAAAATGACCATTGAAATTTCCAAAAAGCCACATTTTGATCCTCAAGATTTTTATGTATGAATTGTCCTTTTTTCTTAAAATCGTGGATACTTTGCCTACGGAAGGATAAGGTTTAGTGCAGTATCAGAAATGATAGAAGCTGGTGGAACCACTGACCCATTTCATATTTGTATTTAAAAACCAAAGTGCATAGTTCCAAATATGTTTCTTTGGAGTAAAGGGTTAAGGAACCAAAATGAACACTCGTAGTTGATTCCAATCTTACTTACCTAGTAGGGGTTCATATACAACTGGTCAAGAATAGTTGAGCCTATGCTTATTGTGTTAACTTATGATATGTTTACAGTTAGAAGAAGCAGAGAAGAGACAAGAAATCTTGGTGAATATAATGAAGAAAGAACTGGATCATACTCAGAGATTGGTAAATGTTTTATTCACATCTTATGCTTTACTTTTAGCTGAATAGTTTAAAAAAAATGTCGAGTATAGCATTTATTTGAAAGTCAGTTTTCTGTTGAAATATGGCAGGCATATGAGTGCCTCTGTCCAAATTTGAGCCCGAGTTGCCAAATTAGGCAGCTAACCACTGAGTTACAGAGGCACCATAGTAAAATGTACACTTAGAAGGAAAGAGGTCTTGGGTTCAACCCCAGTTCATAACATACCAAATTCATTAAAAAAATGGTGCTTGTGTTATTCCCTTGCTTTTGATGCTTAGCATAATTAGTTCTGATTTCAGAGAAAGGTTGAATTTTATTTTTACCGAGTGGTTACAAGAAATCAGCATTTCACAAGTGCTAATGTATGTGCAACTTGAATATAATGTACTGTGATGATTATAAGCATATATTTGCATTTTCTCATGTACAGAAAGAGATCAAGGAACGTAAAGCTAGCGCTATAACATCACGTAACAAGATCCATGAGCGACGTATGCAATCTGCTAGATCTAGACATTACTATGATGAATACCAGGTCAGATTGAGATCGAAAATGTTGAAGAGGAGGACACGAGAAGAAATGGTAAGTATTCCGATATTGTAACCTTATTCAATACCAATTTCAGACAAAAAATCATAGACTTAATCCTAAATGTTCTTTTCACCTTTTCACTATCATAATAATTGTGTCGATTCTTATATTAATTGTCATGCTCATCTTGTGGATGACAATATATATATACAGGCAAAATTTTGTTAAATAAAATATTATGTAAATGAAATTCTAGTCAATTTTTGGCTATGGTGAATTTTAATTATGGAACAATGCTTGACACATTTCATAGTTATGGTTTAGGGATATACGTCTCACACTTAACATAATTTGACAAATGGCTCAGCACTTGTCAGTAGTTACCTTGAGAATATAGTACTGGCCTGGGGGGGGGGAAATCTTTTTCCCCATTGGACAAAACTGACTAGTAAGTAAATTTTTCCCGGGGAAAAATAGAGGGGGAAAAACTTACTATTACTCCAGTAATTATAATAATAATAATAAAGAATTTATTAATAGAGGCAAGGTAGTTAGGCATTTGCCCAATCTTCCCTACGCGCCTCTGAAATTCAACACATTTATATAATATATAAAACAACAGTCATATTAAAAAAGGCAAAAGGAAAAAAACTAAACAATTCAATAATTAGGAATATACATAGTGCAATATAAAATAGTAATGTGATATTAAAGAGGCGTTTCCTACAACTCTGATCTTTTAAATCAATTCAGGAATTTCCCTTTGACCACATAATAATAAATCGGTGGAAGCGATAAATTATTATTGGTGATTTAAATATGAGTAATTCCTTCTGACCTACAAACAGCTCAATCTAAAACTGTTCTGATGTTTGTGAATATAATGCTGTGTAATGCTAACAATGTTTCTACTAAAATGTTGCAGGTTTTCAAGAAGTTGTTTAAGGATGGTCTGGAGATACAGAAAGAGAGGATTAAGGAATTGAGAAAATATGCCACAGAACAACGTGAAGGTCAGGCTAAAGCACAGCGGAATGAGATAGAATCTATGGAAAACTAGTATCCTTCTTGATTAAACATGCTCACTGATGATTTACTATGTCAAGCATTGTAAATACATATTGCACTAGCCATGATTTGAGTTACAATGGTTAAACAATGTTTTTTATGCCCCTGTATCAACTAATGTAAAGAGGCAAATAGTGTTTGACCTGTTGTAAGAAAATGTTAAGCTAAACAAGTTGTTGAAACTTAAATATTTTTATGCCCTAGCATCTACTGATGCGGATGCATATTGTGATGCGCCTGTCCGTCCATGCATCTGTCCGTCTGTTCTTCAGTTTGTTTGTTACAAGCTTTTAATTTGATTGACTAAGCTAGTGATTATTGACAAGGCTACCACTGGGGCATAAGCATTTACTGCTGGCAGTCTTGTGGGTGTGAATATCGGTTAGCTGATCTTGCGAGCAATAACCGTTTTCACAAATATTGTAAAAACTCCAAAAGCCTTGCAAAGGTAAGTTTTGCTCAGGGTTTTGGATATGTCACACATAAGTTGGGTGTGTTTTCTGTAAGTTTTGTTTGTACGATGGGATTATGCTGATAAGTTTCACCAATTAAGGGCTTTGGGTATAGGTTTTGTCCATGTGTTTTGGTATATAGCACCTTACTTGGGTTGAAGGGGCTTGGCCTCTGTAGGTTTGGCTCATATGTTGAGATATATCATACTAGGGGGGCAATATTATTGTAGATTAAACTTCATGATTTGGTTGATTACATGCTATTATACTAGTACTGCTCTTTTAATTGAGTTTTAAATCACTATTATTGTGAGAATTGTTTCCTTAACCGTTACCTTAGTTACCGGGATCAGTTCCAAATGCTGGCTGAAAATATCTCCAAAGAGAAGAAGGAGTTGGAAGTGAGAGAAAAGGCTCAACACAAGGTATGTGATAGTCACTATTGCATTTGTTACAAAACATAAATAACTGTCAAGCAGAAAAAGAGGTTATAATCAGGTTTATGCATTTAAGGGGTGGAGAATCAATGATAATTTATTAATTATCACTTATCTACAAATATTTGATCAATGCGAATTCCTAGTTTGTAGCTGACATGGTATTTGCTTATGCTAATAGTGTACATCTTGGTGACTTCACTGACCTAGTAAATAGTAGACAATAAGACATATTTTAAAAGGGCTGCTATTGTACAGAGTAAAGTGTGGCTATGGATTGAGAGTCTCTATGGAGTGAGTGGTTGCTATGGAGTTTAGATAGAATACTAAATGAATGAACAGTTGTTATGAAGTAAAGGTTTCTATGAAGCTGTGAAGTGATGCTATTGAATTAAGGGTTACTATGGAGTGAATGCTAATTGTGAAATGAATATTTCAGGCTATGGGTTCAATGAAGAAAGATTTACGAAAGAAGATGGAGCATGAAATAAAATATCTTCAGGAACAGCTGGTGCGCGATGATGATGACACGTATTTCCGACAACTAGATGCTGACAGAGTTATACATGATCTGAAAATGGCCAAATATCAAGTCCGCATTTAGTGAACTGTAGAAGTGTTTTATTTATATTTCGTAACAAATGAATGTAGATAACAATATTGTTTAAGTGTTACTTGGGGATCAACTGTGAAGATGCATTTACCGGCATAGGTTTTTATCCATTCCATTCAAATTCAAGAATTTTGTTTGTTTTAATCATAAAGAAATTTTCAAATCATGAGGATTAACTATGATTTCCTTTATGTTTTCTCTCATTTTCTAAGCACCTATTGTTTAATAAATTACTCATTGTCAAGCTTGCTTGTGGTGAGCGAGTCACAGTCACATGTTTCAATTTATGTGTGTGATTTTGTCTAAACAATTACTTTGAATTGCATTGTCCAATTTTGCTAACATCAGATAGGGTTGTCTTGTGTCAATTGTTCTCTATCTTAAGACAGTGTATCATGTGCCAAAAAATCTTGTCCATATCTCAAAGGTCAAGATCACACTTGCTGCTCAAATGTACCTAGGTTTTTTTTTCTTAGTTTAATGATCAGCATGATATGGGAAAATAAAATGACCACCGAAAAGGAAGTGTCAAGAGTGATAAAAATAAGTTGCAGAACTTCCTAAAATGAATAAGTATTATTTCATATGAACTTTACTAAGAATGACCCAAACATTCAGAATGAGATAATAAAGCCTATTAGTATAACGGTACCTACCATCATCCCAATATGGACTTGTCTGTAATACGAGGGGCATTTCAAAAGTTTCAGCAAAAGTGCTCTATAATTATTCGATTCATGGCACAATATGTATCATGAATGGTTCTACTTAAATGCAAAGTTTGAAGTAATTTGAACATACGATATACATTATAGAGCACTTTTCCTGGAACTTTTGAAACACTCCTCATACATCTAAACTAAAATTTTCTTCATCAATGGTTGTCTCCATCAATACAAGTTTCTCAGTGTTATAGCACTCATTGATATTGTTTGTCATCACAAATTTTGTGTACATGTGTATTGTCGATTCAAAGATGTCCGTCAAAACCGCCATAATGTTCCATTTCTGAATAGCTATTTGCAGAAAGTATAACCACAACGCTATAGGACAAATAGCTTTTTAATCATTTCAGTGTATTATTGATGGTATAATTTAATCCCGAAACACCTTTAATAATCGACCGGGGTGAATGTTTGTTTACGCAGTTGTGACAGAGATCTTTGAATCAACTATACATATTTTATGACACAATGAATATAATTGTACATTTATTGTCTGTGATATTTATTTTTCTAGCTCAGGTTCAAGATGAACCTGAGCTGTATGTACAAAATACATGCTGTTATGTTGTCATATATTTGTCTACTACCTGTATACAAATTTAACTCACCAGGGTACAGTTTAACCAAGGTACTTAGGGAAGTTGTGAACTTATTTTAAAATTTTAATTATGTATCATAATCATTCTTTAGCAACTGCAAATTTGGGACTGATAGTGTTTGTCAGAGTTCATTAACTGAATCTTGATTAGTATTACAGCTTCCTTAACCACATTTTATAGCTGTAAAACTGTTATAAAGAATTAAAATTTGATTGTAAGGTTAAGATTTCCGTAAGTTACGTTGATAAAATAGTACCGTGCACACTATGTACAGTAGGTGTGTTTGATATTATGTTGTCATCTGTTTATCCATTATACATGTATATTCAATCATTAAATCCTTGATACTGATATGCGAGTACAGAGGACAACACTGGTACTATGTATTTGTTGTTTGTTGATGTGAATTGTATTGTACTGTCTGATGGTTCTCATTTTCTTGTCAGTTTCTTGTCAATTTATTCATTTGGCCCTGTGACATTTTTAAAATCTTGTGATGAGTATTGTATGATTACTGAGAAAAAGTTTATACTGGCGAAACATTATGCATTTATTTAATTTGCATTACAGTGAATGTTAGTTTTATTATAATCATATATTCAAGTGCTCAGTGCAAAACTATGGTATATGCCTCTATAAATTGATGTAGTTACCATATATTTGCACTGAGCCCTTGATATACTTCATTTTCAGTGGCATGAATAGTCTAGAACATGCAGTCAGAAGAAATGAGGTTATTCCTATGTGCCAGAACTTAATAAAAGTCCTATGTAGTCATTTTATCACACCATCATTTTAGTTGCATCATCTTTTATTGTATCAATTATATTGAATGTACTTGTGTATCTTCACTAGAGAAATAAACACTTGAAATATTGATACGCTCTTGTTTTATCTTGCGCTTCCTTTCAATGGACTTACATGTGAAGGTTATGCAGAGTTTACTCTGTAGGTTGCTATTGGGGCCATTTGGGAAGGTATGAAGAAAGTAGCGATACCGGTAGGTGTGTCACAGTGATGATTTACTTTGGTGGATTGGTTAGCCAACGTTGAGAAAGCTATGGACTTGTACGCGTCTTTCATACGGCTGTCTTGACTCTTGATGAAAACCTGGTTTGCCATTGACCTTTTTAAGACAGTGCTTCTATGTACTTGTATATATCACTCAGGACCCTTGGTTTGATCAAAGACCTAAATTACACAGATTGGACACTCCACTGAAAATTTAGAGAAAATGTAAAATGACAGGCAGCAGATTCAGTTATTGTTCATAAACTTGTTTTAGTCATCCAGTTTTAATGGACAATGTGTCATGTTGAACAGCTAAGTTTCTTCTGCTACACGAAGTAACTCATTTTTGTCTACCTCTTATAAAATACAGAAAATTAAGAATTGAATGAAGCAAATCCAGGCATTTTCGGATAAACTTGGAAGTAATTTGATGAAAATGACAATAGGTCTGGCTCTTCGGAGTCTACTGTTTTATTCCTTGAATGATTTCAATAAATGAGGTATCGATCATTTTAAAGCTAAATAAAAAATCTATTGCATAAACTAATTCGATTTTTCATAAGTGTATTAGAACATGAGATATGAGGTTTTAAACACGGACAAGATTTTGCGAGAATTCAGTCACCTGCCGCGAGATATCGTGAGACTTGGTAAATGTTTCCAATCTGTGTAATGTAGGTCTTTGGTTTGATTCTCAGGTCACAGATGACAGGTAACATTTTCTTTGACATTGGAGGTGGTCTGGTCCTCCAAGAGTATATACCAGGGCTTGGGAAAAGCTATGGTAGTTGGTATGGAGGGATGATGAATGTCAGGTACATAGCTAATAATTGAGAATTCAACAACAATATGACATGGGCGTAGGAGCAGGGGGGCCAGGGGGGGCCAGGCGCCCCCAATGTCTGGACCGGGGGGCCAACATATATTTTGGCCCCCCCCCCCAATAATTCAGACGAAAAATTATAATTTACAACCTAATATATCTCGTTATAGGCAATTTGCCTTCAGTTCTTGGTAAAAACGTATCAAAAATTTTTTTTGCTCGCTTCACTCGCAAAATAACTTCCTTATATTCAAATACCTCATCACCAATTGTTTGCAAAAATACACTTGTGCCATTAATTGTACTCTTAATGTCCCCCAACCCTCCTATATGACTTTGGGACGTTGTCAATTATATATAAAGTGTTTGAAACAAACGTTTTCACCTTTTAAATTTTATGAAAAAAATTGTGTTTTTGTAAGAACTTAAATTCCCTGCATTAAGGTCCTTTTTGAATGCAAAATAAGGTATATCAGAACGCCTAGAATGCATTAGATTTATCTATAGTTTAGAAAAATTTCATGAGGGCTATGCCCCCGGACCCGTGTATACTTGAACGGATTAACTTCCAGTTAAGACGTAATTACTTAACCAAATGTCCACAGAACCATAAACTGACAGTTAGTATATAGATATAGGAGTTTTTGGACGTTTACGAGTACAGTTTGTTTGTAGAATAGTTTTGTGCAAATATTGCGTGTTGACTAATTGACATAAGGAAGTGAATTTGCGAGCGTAGCGATCAAAAAATTTTTTTTACCCCAAGTTGCCAAATGTTTGGCCCCCCCCCCCAATGTTGAAGACGCTCCTACGCCCATGCCATATATTGTAAGTATTGTATTTACGTTTCGGCCGAAGCCTTCTTCAGAATAACAATAATAAAACAACAGATGTTTTTTTAGGTACATAGCTAGACATGTCATGTGGATTAATTAACATGTATTATATATAATGGGCATGCAATGAGCATATAGTGGATTTCAATTTTACTGAAGTAACCAGTAGCGTAGCTACCGCTAGGCCATTAGGCCCGGGCCTACACATCATTTCGAGAAAAAATAATATATATAAATATTTTATGTTTAACTTGAAATTTGATCTCCTAAATATACGTCAAAACGCACCAGTACCTTTCAAGAAATAAAAAAAAATCCGGGGAGCATGCCCCCGGACCCCCCTAATACTTTCATCTTTGCCTACGGGCCTACACATTGCTAAGGTCCTAGCTACGCCCCTGGTAACTACTACCAGGTAATGAATGAAAAAAGAAGAAAAAAACATCCTGTGTTAGAAGTATATATATGCCATCTCAGCCACTAGTGTATTATTATTATATAACTGTATAGTGTATAGTAGCACATATCAATTTCTACTTTGTGGTTAACTAGAATAATTATATATGAAGGATCAAGTGACAATGCTGCAGGAGCATTGGTACGTCTACTTTCATTTTGCTATTCTGACACATCAAGTCACGTCACTAAATTATCAAGTGACTTGACCAATACCTAGGGTAATCTGCTACATCTATACTATATCTATGCTGCAATTAATGTAGGTTGTCAGAGTTGGTCAGAAATCAATATAATTATGATAATAAAAGCTGTACCACAGGGAAACGACGTATTACTTGTACCTCTGTGTACCTCAATACAATAGAATAGGAAACCGAAAGTAGACACATCAATGCTATTTATAGAACAAACAAGTGAGTCATGACCCGTAAGCTAGAAAATTGTTTATCATCACATGCAATGAGGAGTGCCTACTTTTAATTTACCGGTTATGCGATAAGATGTTGCTAAATACCGCGATAAGTATAAGTCATGTACATGTGTATGTGAATGGTATGTAATGTGAACATAAGCTTATTTGGAAGCGAGATCGAAGTAACGTTACAGGTAATGTTGCAGTTTTCATATATTTGATGATTTGTAAATCTAGCTGTACTGTATCCATTTTGTGTAAAGATGTCATGCTGTATTGGTTATACTGAACGTTTTTCAATGCACTCATCCTACTTTATTTATTTATGACTGACAGCAAAGACCTAAATTACACAGATTGGACACTCCACTGAAAATTTAGTGTAAACGCAAAATAACAGGCAGCAGATTCAGTTATTGTGCATAAAACTTTTTTTAGTCATCCAATTTTAATGGGCAATGTATCATGTTGAAGAGCTTAAGTTTCTTTTTCTACATGAAGTAACTCATTTTTGTCTACCTTTCATAAAATACAGAAAATTAGGAATGGAATGAGGCAAATCAAGTATTTTCTGATAAACTTGGAATTTATATTAATTTGATGAGAATGAGAGTAGGTCGGGCTCTTCAGGGTCTATTGTTTTATTCCTTGACCTATTTCAATTAATGGGGTATCATTTGAAAGCTGAATAATAAATCTATTGCATAGACATATTATTTTTTTAGTAAGTATATTAAAACTGGAGATATAAGGTATTAAATATGGACGAGATTTCGCGAGATTTCAGATACCTGCCACGAGATATCGTGAGAGTTGGCACATGTTTCCAATCTGTGTAATTTAGGTCTTTGCTGACAGTAAGCAGGATTTCTTGGAAGTAATAATACATCTGTTCGCGCATATTTGCTTTTTTGGCCAGTTTCAACACGGATGTCAGATCAATCAATATCCCGACAATTAACCAAAGTCACGTGTTTATTTTCACAAAGCTCTTATCAGTTATCTACACCGAAGCATTGCTTTTGAAATAATCGATATTTTAGACATTCGGTCCAGTATGCACCTTCGATTTAGCATTTTAATTTTACGTATGTGGAAAAACATGCCATATAAAACTCGTGTAGACACGTGCCTGTGCTACCAGAATAAACACGTGCATATTCAGAACAAGATGAATATAAACAACTGTGACCATAGCTTTGTATACATAATTATTGTTAAGACTGGCTTCTGGGAATAATTATTATGATGAGTTTTTAAACTATAAGTGCTGTTTCAAAAATTAAAAATGTGAAAGAAATTATAACTCTGAACTTAAGCAAAACTTTATGAGCAGCATTAGCTGCATCCTTGGAAAAAGTTCATTTTCTTCTACCATCACTCTCTTTCAGCAGCTCATTTTTTTCAAGTTTTTCTTATTTAATATACTGTAAATTCATTTAATTTCAATGGGTTGAAATTTTGTGGTTTTAGTAAAAAAGACCATTTCTATGGGACTTTTAATTTGCATTTCAGGTAATAAACTCAAGGTTCAAAATTTTGTTCAGTGGGATTTAATTTCGTGGTTTAAGGCGAAACACGAAATCCAGGAAATTTAATTCACCACGTAAATTAATGATTTTACAGTAACTTTACCAGTAGAGTAAAGTGATGAACTACATTTTCCCTTTTTTAATTAACATGCTGTACGAATGATATGTTTCTCATAAAGTTCTGGTTCAACATTGTCTAGTATATAATAGAGCTACTCAATAATATTTAACCAGTATTTATACATGCAGTGCAGTATCCTTTACAATCCACACAATCAGAGGAAAGTTGAGGATGAATTTAAAAGTTTATGTGAATACCAAATCTCCACTGGACCATTTTTTTTACAATTTTTAAAGACTATCTCTCAAGCTCTCCATGAGTCTCCCTTAGTTAGTATAAGTGGCGTACTGTAACATCATTAATTTCCGTGGGTTATTAGATTTAGTTGATTTCTTCCCTCACCTTCTTCTTCTTCCTATTAATTTGCAGAACCCACTCTGGGGCATCATCGCAAATGATATATACTATGTACGAGGTTTTTGCAACACGCACACATAATGATAAAACCACAAAATCAAATCCCATCAGACAATAATTTTGACTCTTGGTTTGATTACCTGAAAAGCGAAATCCACAAATTAAGGTCCCATCAAAATGGTTTTTACCAAAACCACGAAATTTCGTCCCATTGAAATTAAATGATTGTGTTGAGGTTTAGCTGTTCATGTAATTTAATACCTGGAAATATTATACTCAATGTTAGATCTATATTTGTATTTTATGTGCATACAGTGTAATATACCTGTATTGAATAAAGTTTAAATCTACCCAGGCATGTAGCTAGCTCTCTTCTCATGTAGATTTATAACCAGTTAAGGAGGTATAAGGAAGTTAAAGATATCATTGTACATACTTCTCCTTTTAAACTTCTTCTTTCACATTCTCAGATTTCATATATTCTGCACCATTAAGAAATCTCGACTGTTTCCGTTTTCTTCCGTGAATAAAAATTTCATGGATAAAGGCCGAGGTGATCAGAAGGATATTCTAAAGTTTAGACTGTGACCATATTTAGCTCATTTAGCAATTTCTTGCTAATTGAAATCCTCATTTAGCACTTTCTTGCTAATTGGAATATTAATATTGTTGTTCCTGTCTTTACAAACAAAATGACAGGTATAGTAAACCAGTTATGTTTTAAGAATACTAGTACATTATTGGTAGAATTTAAGTTAGTTTCGTTGTTGTGTAATTTGATATATTTTAGGGGAGGGGTAAAGTTTTCATACAGATGATAACTTAAAAGATATCCCTTTTGACTACTTCACAAGAAAAATCAGGTAGTTTAAAGGGATTCCTTATAAAGCATTTTCTGTAGTAAAGCTACCCGTTCTCAGTTTTAAGACTTAAATGAAAGATAAAAAATATCTTTTAAAAATGGTGTATAGTTAAATCATGAGAGTGTGTTAGTCGGTTGAAATATAAAACATCTTATTAAATTGGATAGAATTTGATACAGTAGTAAAGAAGTAATTCTTGTAGATAGAGTATTAAACTGAGTCTGTAACATGATAACCTCATGTACATAAAGTGGTATCTGACCCTGTGGATTGTTTGTAGGAGGTATACAAGCTTTCAATGGTAGTCACAGCTTTTACACTTCCGGTTTTTGCATTTCAGTTATAAATGAAAGGGTCATAATAATTGTTCGATGGGATTTGATTTTAGTGGTTGAAGGTGAACCACAAAATCTGCAAATTTTAAATCCTCTCTAAAATTAATCACTTTACAGTACACCAAGCAATGTTGGTGCAAAAAGGTCATGGATAAGTTAATAGTTTCAAGAAATACAACAGTATGTTGTGAATTATTGTGTATTTACCTCATGGGGCTCTGACTGTATAGATACTGATCTATATACAGGTTCAAACAGCGGACATTCTGCCTTAAAATGCTAGATATCATAATTTGACAGAATTATTCTGACACATATATTCTGGACTAGTCTGTGTAACATACTGTAAAATCATTAATTTTCGTGGGAGATTAAATCTGGTGGATTTCATGGTTCACCTTCATCCACGAAATTGAATCCCATCAAACAATAATTTTGACCCTTGTATTTATTACATGAAATGCAAAATCCACAAATTACGTCCCATCGAAATCATCTTTTTATCAAAACCACAGATTGCGTCCCTTCAAAATTAAATGATTTTACAGTACCAAATTTTATAAAGACAATACCTCAATATACTTTTCTCATGAAATGATTTCCCTTTGCATCCTCTAACATAGGTTATCAAGCCCAGAATAAAATCTAGCTTAAATTGAAAAAAGTTAAATGCTATTTGCTTGATATAATATATTATCTAGTCGGGTAGCCAGACTAATTTTGGACGTTCAGGTATGCACCTTTCTAAAAGAATTGTAGGTACATGTCTACACATTTTCTGATTACTGTTATATAATGTATTCATATACAAATGTACTGTAAAATCATTTAATTTTAATTGGATTTTTTTTGTGGTTTTGGTAAAAAATGACAATTTCGATGGGACGTTAATTTGTGGATTTTGCATTTCAGTTAATAAATACAATGGTCAAAATTATTGTATGGGATTTAATTTCGTGGTTTAAGGTGAACCACAAAATCCACAAAATTTAATCCCCCACGAAAATTAATGATTTTACAGTAAGTGAATGTGAGATAATGGACTGGATGCAGACCCCATCGATTTTCCCCAGATATGAAAAGTACAAAATACAAATGTACCAAAAAAATGCTAGGGGATATAGTTTTACATGTGTGTGCAACTCCGCTGGACACTCTTGATATTTTATCGGCATGATTTATTCAGTGATTAGGAAATGTGGGAATTTCTAAAATTGACAAAAGTTGTTAAATTTTTCTCAATCATTTATTCTGTCCTACATAGACACCCAATGAGAAACTCAAATGTTTGGTTTATTGTTCAGAGGATGTTGCTCTGAGGTGGTATTTTATATTGATTTCATTAAGTTGGAGAATGAGAATAGCCAATCATATTGTATGTTTCGACCAAGCATTTAATATGATGTGATCTGATTGGAGCATATCCTTATCCTTAAGTGAAGTAAGATCAATATGGAATACCACCCATGGAGAAGTAAATGTATAGATATGGTAACTTTTGGAACAAATGATTGTGCACATTTCTTAAGTCAGTTTGCTTCTCTATGGGTGTCGCAAATTATAAGATTTTGAGAAAATCTCAGGTTTCTTTTAAGATCCTTTAAAAACCACCCCTTGAGAGATTGCACTCTAGTACAAATATAGAGAGAAAATCACCAATAAACGCACACACTTGAATGTCTGTTTGCCAACATTGATCCCGGAAGTATCCACTTAATGTACTAGGGGTGTTTCAGAAATAATAGGACTTCTCATAACCTTTTACTTAACAATTTTAATTTAATGATATTTGTCCCATATGCATAGCTATGTATGCTCTATATACTTGTAACAACAGAGTAAATGTATTGTTGATGCTGATGATGCTCATACAAAGCGTTGTCATAGAAACCATGTAACGCCAAGGCGGGTCACACTATTATTTGTCATTACCATCCTTGTGAATATCTCAATAACCACTTGATAAATATTAACGCCTAATTGTGCAAAATGTGAATATCTCAATAACCACTTGAAATTTATTAAATAGTAACGCCTAATTGTATGGCATTGCGTGGATGACTTGGCATGTGCATGCAAACTTATAATGTTTTTTATCATAAATCAAGTGTATTTATCCAAACGCCAATAAACAAAAACTGCGTGATTGTCAAATAATGGTATACATTGGGAAAATCAACAGTGCTAACCAATGACATGATATAATATGTAAAATGTAGTGGCATTAAGCAGCCGCTTGTATTCTGTTGACTCAAATTGTTTACAGATCGGGGATTTATGAAATACGCACAGCTGCATGAGGTCATAGAAAATTAAGTTGACGTTAATATACAATGTTTGTACACTGAAAGACGCTCCAAGGTTTGAGCAATTTCTAACATCATTACAAAACATTTTTGTGAACATGGGAACGGAAACATAATTAAACAATCAGAATAGTGGTATTAGATATGTTTAGAAAGTCAAAAATGACTATAAACAAAAATATTAAATGTTTCTTTATGCTAAAATACTGTGCTTGAAATGCGACCCGCCTCCTTGGTGCATAGTATATTTAATGTTTATTAAATTTCTTATTTTTCTATAATCAATTTTTTTGATATTTCCCTTATTTATCAGTGAAAGATCAAATTTTAATTATAGGCAATTAGTTTTCTTAACATCTGATTTGCCGTGCTTCTATGACAAAAGTCCTATTCATTGTGGAACACCCAAAGTATTAAACTGCCCTTCTAATGCTTGTTTCCTTTTGATTTGAACTTCTTCTAAAACAGCCAGTAAAGCCTAGGTCCCACTGAGCATTGTTGGCATTGGCGATGTACTCCCAATGGAAATTAGGGAGCATTGGGAGGCATTGGGAGTCATCGGGAACAGGATCTCGGGGAAGCTTGGGGAAGGTCATGAAATTGGGAGGAATCGTGATGTTATGAGAGAACTCCCGATGTGTTCCGGATCTTATGCGATGCCTGAGGGAAGCTCCCTTGTGGTACATCGACGATGCCTCAGGAAGATTTGAGACATTTTATGGCATCGCGATCACATTTGGAGATTTCAATGCATGCATTGAATTTTTCCCGATGTACTCACGATTTCATGTCAGGAATATCTTGGGGAGGCATCCCCGATGTTCAGGAATACATTGGATATCCCTGAAGCACCCAGAGCATCAGAAACTGATCAGGGATAAAACATAATCACCCTAGTCCGGTTCCCTGTCATACTATAACGTTTTAGTAACATAGTGATCTAGGGAAGATAATCAAGACTGGGCTTCATCGATTCCTCAAAACATCAGTGATGTTTCAAACATTTTTGGGGATGCTTCGGGGAACATTCACGGTCACTGGATTTAATATTATTAAATTTATTTATTGGTGATAATTTAGTGTACGGGTAGGCATCGGGAGATATGTGTTCCCGACATTATATGTCAGTCTCACTGCTTTTGTGATGTACTCCCGATATTAATTAGAAGCTTTGTGGAAATATCGGGAGCAATCGGGAGAAACTATTTTGACTTCCATAATGAGAAATTCCTCAGTGGGACCTAAGCATAATGCTTAAAGGTCCGTTATATGGACACATTTCTAGTTAATGTGTTTCACCGGTGTTGGATTTTTCTGTACAAGGTATATAAAACCTGTTATATTTATTAAGAACACAGTTACAACAGTTTTGCTCGGCTAGTTTTTAAGATATTCTTGGATTTTTGGGACAACCCCTAAAAATTGATTATTGTAATTACCCAAAAAGTTTTGCTTTAATCCTCATAAAATTTGGTTTTACATAGAATTTCTTATGTAAGGAATCAAACATAAAATTTACTTTATACTGTGCAAGTTATTTGATTTTTTAAATAATGTTTCAAAATACCCGGTATGTAAATTTTAGTTTTTGATTTTAACGTGAAAAAACGTTAAACTACATACTGTTTTCATGCATGCAACAGGTAGAGTGAAAAATATTGAAGTTGTATGCAAAATTTGATGACAATTGCTCAGCTAGTTTTTTTTTAATTGCACTTTTGGGATTTCAGAAATGCTGAAAACAGGGGAGGTAACAAAATTAATCAAAGTTTTGCATCTGTTGTATTCAGATTTCGCGATCATTCTAACTTTTAAAAAGAAAGTGGATAATTCAAGGTGCTTACAGTTTTAATTTGGGTTTTTTCTGCATGTAATGTATTAGTTTATGTTCTCCAGGAATAAATGCAGAATAACTGTCCTCTAAATGATCAGGATACAGTTTAAAACTATTGAATAATTTTGATATGGGCGCAAAGAACTACGTTTTAAACATGTTGTTACCAATTCGCTAGATTAGGTGTTCAAAATCATTTGGAATAAATTATCCATAGGATTGAGCTAAGGGTGTTTCTATATTTTCATTAAAAGTATAAAATCGTAATAACTTTTCAGTACAATTGCGATTTCAAAACATGAGAAGATTTCGTATTATTTGATCTCGGTTGTCAGACGCTCAAAATACACCTCTAAGTGACAACGACTTTTAAACTTCCGCCCAACTCACAAGCGGTGAGACACCTTAAAGATATCTCTGATCATCTGGAGTACAATTGGACCTTTTAAAGCACTTGATTATTGTTTACATGTTGAAGTTCTTGACATATAATAAACACAATAGTTTTCCCTTCTTCAAAGGGTTTATTGTTTAAAACCACATCAATTGCTTTGATTGAACATTAGGGCTGTAACGGTATACCGCAGTATACGAAATACCGCGGACTTCACTCCCACACGGTTCACGATACAAGACTTCTAAATTTCGGTACGGTTCGGTATCAGCTTTTTTATGAGCAAAATAATATTCAGACAACGAAAACTCCTGACAGCCTTCTGATTATGTATAATTACCTTGCATTACTCGTTTTAATTGTATTGAGATACGTTCATATTGTCTTAATTCACTTAAAATAGTTGATAGGCACATAGAAGCAACCAATTCATTATTACTTAAAACTTGAAGTATTTAAGCAGCTGTTAGAGAATATTGTATCATACCGAAATATACCGAACCGTTAGAAAAATTGTCGGTACGTATCATATCGTGAGGTGAGCGTACCGTTACACCCCTATTGAACATGTATGTCAAACAATTTGAGTGTCTGACTACTACTCAAATAATTTGAATGTCCCCTTCTAACTGTTTCAGCATTCATGTCATATTTATTTTCTGGTTTTTGGTATTGATTTGGACAGTAGGTCTCTTTCAATAATTTGGAAATATTTTTGTATTTTTACTTCTCAGAACCGTAACTGTAATATTTAGCCTTTTACATGCAAGTAACACAAAACAGGGGATTTTTAGTGCAGCAGAAACATTTAAGTTACGTAATTAGATATGTATATAATAATGTTTTATTTATTTCAGAACCCTACGTAGAGTTTGGAAAAAGTACCAAGATGGCATCTCTTGGTGGGCAATTTCTACTGCTCCTATGGAAGAATTACAAACTGCAAATTCGGCGTAAAGTGTTGACAGTATTTGAAATTATCACACCATTATTGTTTGCTATCATATTGCTGTCGGTGCGGATAATGTCCGACAATTATACGTATGATAGATACACTACATATGAAGCGCAGGCACCAGCTCTAGAAAGTATTTTTAATTATCAACAGAATATGATACTTTATGCCCCCAAAAACAACTTCACTGAAGGGCTTGTTTCCGTGGTAACCAATCAGATGACAGTATCGGATCCCCTAAATAGTAAGTTTTTCATCTATTTTATGTTATTTTTATTAGCGTTTATCTATCTGTATCACTGCCAACCTATGGATTGATTTGTTAAAGGGACTAAACTCGAATTTGATGATAAACACATGTTTTGTTACAAATTTGTAGATGTTTTAATCACAAAACTGTGTTTTACGAATACATAAAGTATTCTAACAACTTACATTTATATGATCAAAGGCGCTATTGAGGAAAACTTGAACATTTTATACCGTTCGTTACAGCTTATCTCTGTTTTTTTACACTTCTATGCTTTAAATAACGTTATATATATATTTTAATGCGTAAGTAAATTTTTTTTCTAGTTGAAGTGTCAACATTGGTTGCTTATTGAATGACTAAATTGTAATGAATGACATTATTTAAAGCTAGGAGACAAGACTAAATCAAAGAAAATCTTGTGAATATTAGTGTAAGTCTCTAAGTTGTGACCTAATTTTCATGAAACTTTGTCACAATGTTTGTCTCTATCAAGTCTTGTCAAATAAGATACTGATGGTCATCTTTGCGGAAAGACTATGAATAACAAGGCCAAATAAAATGTCATATTTGTATGCATTCTAGTTTGATAAAACTGACTGTTTCCTTGGTGACCAATTATGATGAAACTTGATAGTTAAATTTATAAGTGTCTTGAAAGCACTCTGTGTCATTTCATAGATTTGTGTTATCTTCTCTGAATTATTATAAGAAGATGATATGAAAGGAACAAAATTAATGAAACAAATATATTCTGAGCCGCACATCTGATAAGGGGACACCTGAAAAAAAGTTGCACACTTTTTTAAATTTTGTTAAGTGTAGATTTATATTCTGTTCTCTGCAGGTACAGGATTTGACTCAGAAGAAGACTTATTGACACATTACAAAAACAACAACAGTAATGTTTTTGCTGCAATAGTATTTCTATCAGATACAGTGAACGAACCACTGTCTTCATTGAATTACAAAATACGTATTGGAAACAAGTACTCGTATACCGAATGGATGACAGGATTGACCTATCCCCTGTACGGTGGAGGTAGACCTTACCGACCAGGACCTGGTAAGTGTACTTTATGCTCGTCGACCCGAGCCTTCACATTGACCGTTGCCCTAATTAACATAACGCCAAAGCAGAGATCGCTCCTCCTGGTTGCTTGGCGAAGGTTTTCAGGTTATTTCATTGGACCATGTGATTATAATTTACATTTACCATTAAATAGAGGATATTTGTATTTTTCCGTGTATGATCGGCTGATAATTCACCAAGTGAGCAGCTGATGTAATATTTTCACGAGTGGCGTAGCCACGAGTGAAAATATAAGTCAGCTGCTCACGAGGTGAATTATCAAATGATCATACACGGTAAAATACTAATATTCTATTTATTTCATGCTTCAAATTGCTTAAATGATGGAAATACTCCACTATATACCTCGAATGTTTTGCGTGACGTCGTTTTCCCGCCATGCACGCGTCGAGTTGCAATCAAATAGTTCTTCTGCAATGGCTTTAATTTCGTCCAGTTGTTTTACATAATATGTATATATAATACTGTGTTATTTGTTAAAGAATAAGAGAGCAAGTGAAAATGCTTATTATTTTATTTTTGACGGCGAGGAAATTTGATTTTAAAAATAGTCCGTTTGCCGTGAAATTATGAACTGTGAAATTATGAACAGTGAAATTATGAACAGTGAAATTATCGGGGAATAATCCATCGTTATTCCGACGTAAACCACCGGTAAGCATGAAATAAAATTGATTTAAAGAGTATTGATTGACAACTGGCATAATGTCAATTGTTTTTTTTAAAAATACACCCAGGGGATTAACCCATTCATAAATTCTACGTTATTTTTCAGGAATGGTGAGTTGTCTTAACAATAAACATTAAACTCTCTGTGCCTGAAAAAACAAACACACATATGTAGTGTTAACAAAAAATTGAGAGTCATTTTTATCAAATGTGTTTACAGGTAATGGCGAATTGTTGTAAATAATGTATAATTATACACCAGTTAGTTGCATTCATTGCCCCCCATCCCAAATAGATGGGTCGGTAAATTTACTTTTGGGTTACATTGTCCCAAAGGTATTGGTTCGGTGAAAAGAATCCTAACATTTCCCTAGCAGTACGGGGGAAGCTAGAGGGTAAAACACTGCAGCCATACGCGGGGTTGGGGCCGTTGATGTAACTGACTGGTGCATTACAAAATGTATGTGTTCACAAAAAGGGCAATACAATTTGCAGGACAAGCGGCTGAAACTGAAAGAGCCGAACACAGAAAAAAGAAAACAAAAGACAGATAAAAATGCTAAAACCACAACGAAACTAGAAAATGAAATCAACCTGCTGTTTCTCAATAGCTTTTAACTTTAATATAAGTTCAGCTATTAAGGTGGTATGCGCGCAAGAAATAAAGAAATCAAGATGTTGCTAGTGTGATATATTAAATACCGTCAATAATTTGCAATTGCACTTTCGTGTGATCATGACCATTCAATAAGTTCCAATTACAGCTTTTATACATGCATTAGGGCTAACATTCTCACTAAATCATGACACCCGTCTTCAGCATGATACTGAAAATGAAATAATCGACCTTGGCCTACATTAAAATGTCCATTAACATTGCAACTTAGGTTTTAAGATGATCAGATGAAAACTGTTTGAATATAATAGTACATACAAAGCTAATTTCTAATTGTTTTGGTCATACAAGGCTTATAATCCAGGAAGACATGTGTCGATTGGACTCCTAAGTTTGAATTAAAGAACAGGCAAAGTTTGTATTAATTTTGGGGTGTAAGAAAAAAGTTAAGTTCCCAATTTACGAGGGCTGTTTTCAGCTGTTCAGCCACTAAATCACTCTTTGACATTAGCTTCCCCTGATCATCGGACTACCAAATGAAACATTCGAGTCTCTCGGAGAGAATTTTTCTCTTTTGTGGGCGTGGCAGCCAACATCAAACTAGACACTGTCCTCACAAGTATACTGTATATACCAATTTTTGAGTACATTAATTAATACTGTGCGAATACAGAGCTAGGCTTAAAAACAACATGTTAAAAACATTTTAGTTATGTCCACCAAGATGCATATCAATTATAAATATCCATGTATAGTTTATGCACGAAAATATATCCTCTGACTGAAAGAAAGTCTTAATAATGTCCGCCGTGTTATAACATCAAGTGACACTGGGTATATGACCATTGATTGATCGTGTAACACATAACTCACAACATGTGTTTGCATGGACTACACACCTTTAAAAAGTATTGGAGAGTTATTGTATAAGTTCACTGGTTTCATGAAAAAAGCATGATCTTCTCGCTCAGTCATGTTAATATTTTTAATCTCTTTATAAGAGGTACATCAGGGGAGACTTTTTTTGGAAAATGCATTTTCTTTCAATTTTGACATTTACAGCATCTTTACAGAAATTAAATTTACATTTGACAGTTTTGGTGTATTTTAAGTCAGAGAAAATCCGCGTATCTGTCCATTACTGAGAAATAATGAATACTCTGCCCCTTCGGGTCCTCGTCTCCATTATTTCTCAGGAATGGACAGTTACTTGGACGTTCTCCTTAACTGAATATAGGCTCAAACAGCCATGGGTGTTATCCGAAACATACACAAATTTGATGGTGGACTTATTTGTATCACAGCAGCAAAAAACTTTAAGTCACAGCTGTGTTTGATGAAGCATTTTCAGTCTTTTGGTTAAATACAGACTGACCAATCAGAGGAATTTATGCTTTTGGTGCCACAGGTGGCAGTATCAGTGTTTGGTCGGCAACCGATTAAAAAGATAAAATAAAAAAAATATTTAAAAAATCCGTCTCTCAGCTAATATACTATCAAGGTATAAAGCGTACTATATGTCTATATGCCAAAGATTGTGGAACATCGCATCTCAGTGTTTCAGCATAAAATACAGGCGCTGAAGGAAAATTGCTACACAAGTCATTCAAATAAACTACAAGATATTTATTCTTAACAAAAATCTCGTTCAATTGTATCTTATAACTGCGAAACGGCAAAACAGTGTTCCTTTGGTTATTTAACTTTGCTCGAGGCCATTTTATTTATGCGCTGGATACCCACTCCACTTACAGTATCATATTTATTGTTAGGAACCAAGTCTATTTTTAGATGTGATATTCCATAATCTTTGGACATAGACATATAGTATGCTTTATACCCTGATAGTGTTTTAGCTCAGTGACGGAATATTTTTTCATTTTTTTATTTTATTTTCCAAAGACTGATACTGCCACCTTTGTTTGGTACTTGCTTTGTAGTAAATATTTTATGATAAAAGCTTTTTAATGACGAAGCTATTTCATTTACAGTGCTGTCGGGTAATTCTGTGCACCTAACGGTTATTGGCTTACTGCATTTGAGATTATTTTATTTTTAGAATAAATTATGGCGCTGTTTGGATAGACTGAACCTTCATTGACAAATGTAAACAATTCAAAACATCGTACCGTCGCTAAACTAGGTCAAATATCGTCACGAAACAAGATGACTGCCAGTTTTCATGACATAAATTTTTTCGGCTAATTCTGTGCAGGTGGAATTGTTTTTTTGTATAGTCTGTTTCAAAGATTTTTTTTCATAAGAAATTTATCACGGTATCGAACAAATAAGTCATTAAGACAATGTTGACAAAAAAGGAAAAGTCATCATTCAGTACAAAAGTGCTTTTATTCAATTTATGTATCACGTGGTATGCCAAATTAACGAAAATTGCCGTTGATACTCATTTTGGTAAATTTTTCGTAGAAATACTTGTCAGATTTTGTTGATTTGATTATAAAACTTTATATAAACAACACACATCTTCAAAAACACTCGAGGGTCGAAGGAAAACGACCCAACAAAGCCTGTAAGAAATAGAAAGTTAAGGTGCGCAGAATTACCCGATGCGCAGAATTACCCGAAACGACTGTAAATGAAGTTACGTAATTTCTCTTTCTATAAATTTTAAACTAAAGTGAAATATTGCACACAGAAAACATTAGGAAGTAGGTCTTATCTCTTAGCTAGGGGCTCAACTCCATGGGAAAACAGTATACCTATTTCCATTCCCTTTGACCATGAGGTGACCTCCCCTTGGAACCCCTTTCTCACTCTGAACATATCGAGGGCCTTGCCTGCTATGTGTCCATCCTGCGTCATCATAATTGGTCTGTTAGCTTTTTAGAGGTCAAAGTTTTCTAATCTTTTTGAAACTTGGTCACAATATTTGTCTCTATGAAATCTAGGCCTAGTTTCTAACGATGTCAAATCAAAGAAAAACCCTGTTAACACTCTTGAAGTCACATTTTTACTGCACCTTTATGAAACCCACTCACAATGTTTCTCGGTCAAGTTCGCCACTTGGATTTTAAGGGATACTAGGTCAAACCAAAGAAAAACCTTGTTAACACTCTAGGAGTACAATTTTCTCTTAATTTTAATGAAACTAGGTCACTGGTTAAGACAATATGAAAACCTTGCACTTGCAATAGTGGCTGCATTTTCTTAAACATTGTTCAGAAATTGTAACTTAGATTACCTAGGTCACTGTAGGGTCTAGCATGCATTACTATGCCAGGTAAGCAAACATAGGAGCCTTTGGGCACTTTTGTGTTAGTAAATGGTATTAGAAAATGACCTTATTATTTATTTAAGTAATAAGTGTGTGCAAATTGTTGTCTTTTTTGCTAACTATACAATATGTATCTGTATTAAAATGATCTATTTATTTTTTCAGATTACGATTACACGGGATTTCTTTCCATCCAATACTATATCAACAGAGCATATACTGCTCATTTTCAATCTGATGCTTTCGATGCTGTCAAGTTTTTGACCAAAAAGATGCCATTTCCACCCTATACAGAAGAATCCATGGTGACAGCTTTACAGATAATGTTATCATTGTTCATGGTATTAAGTTTTATACTTAATGTACCTCAAATGGCCAAGAACATAGCCTACGAAAAGGAAAAAAAGTTAAGGGTATGTACAGAATTTCTATTTGATACATCTGTATATATATACTGTATTTTCTTCACTTTTATTCAAGATCACAAGGTTATATAATGTCTCACAAGGAAACTTGAGCCATTTTGAAAGTATTGGTTGGATCTATTTTTGTTTATAAGCCCTCTACCAGTTTTTAACCAGACAGAGGGGAATGTTGGGTTAACACATGCTTTTTCGTGCTATAACATCTGCAGATTCCCAAGGGAAGGTTGGTGCCCAAGCCCGTCAGAGGGACTATGCAGATGTAATAGCACGAAAAAGCATGCGTAAACGCTATTATAGCATAAAAACAACACTTTATTAGTATGTTTTTCAAAATTATAACATTTTGGCGGGACAATTTGGGCGACGTTGGAAAAACAAAAGCGACGTCGCTAAGCAAACGTTACGTCACATACGTAAGTTTTTGTTATGAGCGTCGACTTCCGGTATCGGCAAATACCAAGAAAACAGTGACATTTGGGGGTTGTTTATGTTTATTCTTTTACTATTATAGAAAATTGATAAGTAGTTACAATTAGAATGTGAATTACAGTTCATATAACGCTGTAAATTATTTATTTTCGTCGGCTGAATCCTGAAATGAGCATACTTAAAACTGAACACCAACAGCATGTGCGTGCGAGAATCTTTTAACGTGTGCATTTTTTTCCCCTGTTTAAGTTTGAGCAAAATCACCGTTTTTATGCTATAATATAGGTTTGCCATCCGTCAGTCAGTATGTTGGTAAAGTATTCAGGATCCTGCCATAACTCAAATAGTTTTCAAGCTAGGTCTATGAAACTTGGTATGTGGATAGGGACCAATAAGGAGATATTTTATGATTGTCTATTTTTTTTTGCTTTTTTAGGATAAAAATTGTGGTTGCCATGGTAAAAGAAATATTGACAACCTGGAAACCAGGAAATTTCAAATGTCAAAACCCCTATCCATTACTTCTTGTGTCTAATACATGACTGCTTGCACTTCTGGGGGAATGCAGTATTAAATAACATGCTGGGTTTATTTTCAGGAAGCTATGAAGATGATGGGACTGCGTACATCTGTGTACTGGTTATCGTGGTTTGTGAAGAATCTCATCTACCTGCTTGTAGTGATCATACTCTATACTATTATATGCTTCATTGATACCAGTAATGGCCGAATGTTCCCCCGCACAGAACCCACCTTATTCTTTGTGTTTATGTTCACATATGTTTTGGCAACAATAGCTTTCAGTTTCATGATCAGCACATTTTTCAAGAAAGGTGAGTCCTAGCCCAGTGATTATAAACTTTTTCATTCTCATACTCGAACTCCATACTCCTTGCTCCAACTTGAAAAACAGCTTTTTTTAGAATTTTACATCAAAACCAATGCCAACTTGTAGCAAATGATCTAATTAAGAAAATGAACCCCATTTCATATGTTTCTATTCAGTAATAAAGAAGTTACAGCAGTTTTTGTAACTAAGAAAATTAATGTTCCAATTGGAGTATGGAGTATGAGTTGGAGCATGGAGTACGTAGTCCAATGTTTATAATCACCGGGCCTGATTGGATTATTTAATAAAGTATAGTCAAGAGAATTTGACCAGATCCTCAAACTTAAATTGGCATTATTAATTTATGCTCATAGTTTCTAAAAAACGATGTTTATATTTTCATATGATATACAGTGTAATGTGTGAAAACCAACTTGTGAGAGAACCAGAATGTTGTCAAAACCCAACTAATAATTTGGTCCTGAAATTTCTCTTATTTAATTCGATATTAAAATACCTGCGAGATGTTATTTGTCAACTACCTGCGATGAGACAAGTACCTGTGACAATAATACGGGTACAGAAGGCCGAGAACCAACCAACCATAAATACAATGTAAAAGGGATTTAGGAAAAAACAGATTTTTGCGAATTCTGAATACCGAGATGTTTGTTTATTATTTTGTATTGCTTTGTTACAGGATATAATTTATGTGTCATGATGTGTATCTTGTTCTAATTACAGCCAACTCTGCTGCATTTGTTGCTGGTATTCTTTTTTTCCTGACATATGTACCCATATATTTCCTGAACACTCGGTATGAAACAATGACCCGTGGACAGAAGATGATAACATGTATTCTACACAATATGGGCATGGCATTTGGTGTTAACACCATACTTATAGCGGAATCTTCAGGTAGTGTTATAATCCAATCTAGTGATTGACCACCATACTTATAGCAGAATCTTCAGGTAGTATTATAATCCAATCTAGTGATTGACCACCATACTTATAGCAGAATCTTCAGGTAGTATTATAATCCAATCTAGTGATTGACCACCATACTTATAGCGGAATCATCAGGTAGTATTATAATCCAATCTAGTGATTGACCACCATACTTATAGCAGAATCATCAGGTAGTATTATAATCCAATCTAGTGATTGACCACCATACTTATAGCGGAATCATCAGGTAGTATTATAATCCAATCTAGTGATTGACCACCATACTTATAGCGGAATCTTCAGGTAGTGTTATAATCCAATCTAGTGATTGACCACCATACTTATAGCGGAATCTTCAGGTAGTGTTATAATCCAATCTAGTGATTGGCCACCATACTTATAGCGGAATCATCAGGTAGTATTATAATCCAATCTAGTGATTGACCACCATACTTATAGCAGAATCATCAGGTAGTGTTATAATCCAATCTAGTGATTGACCACCATACTTATAGCGGAATCATCACGTAGTATTATAATCCAATCTAGTGATTGACCACCATACTTATAGCAGAATCATCAGGTAGTGTTATAATCCAATCTAGTGATTGACCACCATACTTATAGCGGAATCATCACGTAGTATTATAATCCAATCTAGTGATTGACCACCATACTTATAGCAGAATCATCAGGTAGTGTTATAATCCAATCTAGTGATTGACCACCATACTTATAGCGGAATCATCACGTTGTATTATAATCCAATCTAGTGATTGACCACCATACTTATAGCAGAATCTTCAGGTAGTATTATAATCCAATCTAGTGATTGACCACCATACTTATAGCGGAATCATCAGGTAGTATTATAATCCAATCTAGTGATTGACCACCATACTTATAGCGGAATCTTCAGGTAGTGTTATAATCCAATCTAGTGATTGACCACCATACTTATAGCGGAATCATCAGGTAGTATTATAATCCAATCTAGTGATTGACCACCATACTTATAGCAGAATCATCAGGTAGTGTTATAATCCAATCTAGTGATTGACCGGTTACCTCATAGACCCTACACTTTTCTGATAAGTGATACACTAGAATGTTTTAACCCCTCAAGTGCGTACATCCCATGTGCACCTCGTTTGACAAATATCAAGTATGATCATATTAACTGATGGTTCATTTATTTTAAGGCTGAGGATGCAAAACATCAAGTTTTTGTAATTGAATTGTATAATGGTGCATCAAATATACAGTTTGACTTTCGAATTATGCAAACAGTCTAGTACAGTTATGTACCTCACCAAACCTTGCCGGAATCTTTGTCAACCTATAGGTACACATTACTGCTGTCATACTAATTTGTCTTAAAATGCTGAGCATAGCCTTTATTTGTGAGTCAGCTTTATGTTGAAATATGGCAGGCGTATATCTGAGTACTACCACCGGGAGTTGAACCCGGGTCGCCAGATTAGATGGAAAGCGTA
This sequence comes from Spisula subtruncata, assembly GCA_963678985.1. Taxonomy (NCBI): domain Eukaryota; kingdom Metazoa; phylum Mollusca; class Bivalvia; order Venerida; family Mactridae; genus Spisula; species Spisula subtruncata. The sequence continues at coordinate 36,275,796 of OY787670.1, read as the reverse complement.
CTAACCACTCAGCTACTGAGGTGTGCATATTGTCTGGAATTTTAGGTTGAATGATTATATCTTCTATTTTCTATTTCAATGAAGAATGGAATAAATGTATTATTGTTTCTAATACAGGTATAGGTTACAATTGGAGCAATTTTCATGAGCCTGGCCAGATTGGAGACAATTTATCATTACTGGATACCATGGGAATGTTGATACTTGACACTGTGGTGTACATGTTGATTGCTTGGTACGTAGATACCGTCAATCCTGGAGACGCTGGTGTAGCTCAACCACTCTGGTTCCCTTTCTCTGTGAGTATATGATTGGTTCTTATCATTACGCCTAGCTAGTTAAATCCAAAATAGGAGTGATAAAGCGACACATGTCACAAGATGCACTTAAATGTGATTTAAAAGGGATTTAGATGCAAAATAGGAGTTAAACAACAAAACATGACACAAGATGCACTTGAATATTATTTAAAAGGGATTTAGATGCATAAACTATGAATGTATTAATTCTAGTGGTTATAAATGTGGAACAGAAGATCATAAAATGAATCAAATGTGCCTTTGTTCAAAGGAAGGTGAACTTGGAGACCAGAAATTTATCAATGAAAATAGGATTTATTCCACTTAAATAGGAGTGCTTGGCAGGTATAATAATATTTCCTTATAATATTTTAGCCGAGGTTCTGGTGTGGTTCTAAAACTGTTGATTCTGGATATGAGACTATGGATGAAGAGTGGAGTAATACAAACTTTGAACCAGATAGATCGGGCGCAAAAGAAGGAATAAGTGCCCAACATTTGAGGAAGGTGAGTATCTTTTATGATGTTATGCTTGTAGGAATATTAATGCTAAGAATACCACACGTTTGACGTCTGAGAAACATAGCATGTATGATGCTTTTAATATGGCGATGCAATAATCTTCATGTTATGTACTGAAAGAATATATGATATGATGCTGAAGTTGATGATGATATTGCTGTTTTCATTACAGAGATTTGGTTCAAACATTGCTGTGAATGATATGATATTGACAATGTATGAAGGTCAAATAACTGCCCTGCTTGGTCATAACGGCGCTGGAAAAACTACTACAATATCAATGTTAACTGGTAGGTATTGTAGATTCTTCATTGTAGAAAAATAAAGCAAATTGGACAGAAAAGGCAGCAATCAACTTAAACAAACGAGCACAGAAAAACATACAAACATCACAAACCATTGAACTATTTATTCAGACATTGTATGGACATGAATATGACATACATTGTACACTACAAAACAAAAAATATTTACTTGATGTTTCCAACTATTTTTGATTTTATATATCTCATATGCAAGGTTTTAAGGGAGTCAGCCCATCCTTCTGTAGGTACTATTTAGAAAACTTGTGGAGAAAACATCTTCTGCATTTTTTGCACGAGTTATTGCAATAAAATTGTATACATATGATTTTCACCTTGTGGTTGCAGTTGCAGATGACACAATTTGTACATGCATCAGTGCAGGCATTGTTCATTTATTGATCTTGGAATATCCAAATTAGTGGTATTATGGAACCCTTTGTGATAACCCTGATTTATTTTTTTCAGGATTTATGAAGCCAAGTGGTGGAACTGCCTACATATATGGGAAGGATATCTCTAGTGACATGGATACAATACGTAAAGATATCGGTCTATGTCCACAACATAATATACTGTTTGATACACTTACGGTAGAGGAACATTTCACATTCTTTGCTAAGGTATGCAAACATATGTTTTCTTGTATGTGTAATACAGGTTGTAAATGTCTTTGATATTAAGTTGGTGAGAGGAAAATGAGGCTTCTTGTTCTGTAATCACAAGTGAAATAAAATTTATATGACTTTTCACCAAAAATCAACAAATTTCCGTTTATTATGTGGTTCTCATAAAACGGTACAGTCAATGGCTAAATTGGAAAAACTATGTAAATTTGAACATCACAATGTGACATTTCTGATGTCATTATGATGTAACGCTTATTTTGAGGCCTGTTTTTTTTGCATGTTACTCGAACCAGCTCCAAAACAGTAAAAATAACAAAATGATAATTGTCACTGTTATTTGTCACTGTTATTTTCACTAATAATTGCTGTAATCCATTGAAAGCAAATAATACTGTTAATTGTATCATATGTTAAACAGTTGAAAGGATGTGCAAGCAGTGAAGTGAACCAAGAAGTAAATGAAATGATTAAAGCATTTGGACTGGAACAGAAACGTCATGCTCTAGCGAGTACATTGTCTGGTGGACAGAAGAGGAAACTCTCTGTAGGAATCGCTCTTGTTGCTGGATCAAAGGTAGTTAGCTTTACTATATCATAGATAATTTTTGACAAAGCACTTTTTGGTTTTGTCATGTTGATCTTGCCAATTTATTAGTCCTCATCATAGGTTGGAGAGGGTGGGGGAACCTTCTCTTGCCCCCACCTTACAATTCTGCTTAAGTTATATATAATTAGTATTTAAACATATTTGTATGAAAAAATAGCTTGTGGAAAGTAAGAGGTAGATTTCACCAATATAGTTGTAAACATAAACAAATATAATGTAGTTATCATGAAAGTATCATGTCGTTGTGTAAGAAAATCTAACACAGCACTTTTAGCTCCTCTTTTCTAACAAAAAAAGTCAAGCTCTTGACATCTGCATCAACGTTTGCAACTGTGTCAGTTAAATGTTTTGGTTAAGCTTTTGCAAGAAAAAAATTCTCAAAAACTGTATCCCATTGTAATTTGGCAAACTTGTTCAGTTCACTATCAAAAGGGTAATAATAACTATGCATACAACCCTATGATTCATATTTATCATTTTTAGCTCACCTGAGCACAAAGTGCTCAAGGTGAGTTATTGTGATCACTCACCGTCCGTCGTCCGTCCGTCCGTCCGTCCACACTTTCAAACGACATCTCCTCTGAAACCATTTGGCCAGTTTTGATGAAATTTTGCCAGGATGTACGTGGAATTGGGGGATTTAGTAATTGTTCAAATTATGGCCCTGTGGTCAAAATTGGCCCCGCCCCGGGGGTCACCTTTTTACATCGACTTATACAGGGAAAACATATAAAAATCTTCTTCTCTAAAACTACAATGCCAAGAGCTTTGATGTTTGGTATGTAGCATCATCTAGTGGTCCCCTACCAAGATTGTTCAAATTATGCCCCTGGGGTCAAAATTGGCCCCGCCCCTGGGGTCACCGTTTTACATAGACTTATACAGGGAAAACATATAAAAATCTCCTTCTCTAAAACTACAATGCCTAGAGCTTTGATATTTGGTATGTAGCATCATCTAGTGGTCCCCTACCAAGATTGTTCAAATTATGCCCCTGGGGTCAAAATTGGCCCCGCCCCTGGGGTCACTGTTTTACATAGACTTATATAGGGAAAACATATAAAAATCTTCTTCTCTAAAACTACAATGTCTAGAGCTTTGATATTTGGTATGTAGCATCATCTAGTGGTCCCCTACCAAGATTGTTCAAATTATGCCACCTGGGTCAAAATTGGCCCCGCCCTGGGGGTCACCGTTTTACATAGACTTATATAGGGAAGACATATAAAAATCTTCTTCTCTAAAACTATAATGTCTAGAGCTTTGATATTTGGTATGTAGCATCATCTAGTGGTCCCCTACCAAGATTGTTCAAATTATACCCCTGGGGTCAAAATTGGCCCCGCCCCAGGGGTCACTGTTTTACATAGACTTATATAGGGAAAACATATAAAAATCTTCTTCTCTAAAACTACAATGCCTAGAGCTTTGATATATGGTATGTAGCATCATCTAGTGGTCCCCTACCACGATTGTTCAAATTATGCCCCTGGGGTCAAAATTGGCCCCGCCCCGGGGGTCACCAGTTTTATATAGACTTATATAGGGAAGACATATAAAAATCTTCTTCTCTAAAACTACACTGCATAGAGCTTTGATATATGGTATGTAGCATCATCTTTTGTTCCCTTACCATGATTGTTCAAATTATGCTCCTGGGGTCAAAATTGACCCCGCCCCGGGGGTCACCAGTTTCTATATTTACGCTCTACCTTTGTTAGCCTAAATTGTGCAGGGTTTCATTTATAATCAGGTGAGCGATATAGGGCCATCATGGCCCTCTTGTATAGTAATGGCTGTTTGAGATTTATCCTGGTGATAAAATTGATTACCTAAAAAGGTGGTTGCTCAATTTAGGTGACCGCTGACATTACAAAACAAAATGTAGCTTGAAAGATAAAATACCTATAACTTATCAGTTAAATAACCAGTACTGTAAAATAATGATTTTTTGTGGGGGAATTAATTTCCTGGAATGTTGTTCTCCATCTACCATGAAATTAAATCCTTATTACCTGAAATTCAATTCCACGAATTAACGTCCCATCGAAATGGTCTTTTTTACCAAAACCATGAAATTTTGTCCCATCGAAATTAAATGATTTTACGGTATTCTATGATTATTACACAGGTAGTCATATTAGATGAGCCAACGTCTGGGTTAGATCCTGCTGCTCGACGTAATATGTGGGATATTCTACAACGTTATCGTACTGGGCGTACTATTATACTCACCACACATTTCATGGACGAGGCTGATATACTTGGTGATAGAATTGCTATCATGGCACATGGTGAACTGCAATGCTGCGGAACATCCATGTTCCTGAAAAAAATATACGGTATTTAGCATTGTTTATAAATTCTATACCATTTTCAATAAAAAAAGTAGTTTTGAGAAAGAATGTCAGTTAGAATCTTTTTTGGTTTCTCCCCTTGATTTGTTATTAATTTCAAAAGTAGCACCATAGTATTTGGATATTTAGTTAAACCTTTGGACAGAGGTTTTCTGTAACCATTCTTTGTAACTGTTTGTGTCCGTCTGTTTGAACCAGGTAACTTGGATAGGTCACTTTATAAGTGTTATAAGCGGATAATAATTAACTACATAGTAAGGTTGAAATATATGACGTCCTCATGACTAGTTCATGTAATGTGCATATTCCTTTATGTGCCTTAGATGCTCTACTGTATCTGGTGAATGTTGGCTTCTCTGTTTGATTTATTACATTTTTTATTATCTTTTACAATGTAGCTATAGTAATGGTTGTAAGCATGTGTAGTTATGAACCATGGGTGTTTGTTTTTGTTGCGTTATGCACAGTGTAGAAAGCTCTAGTCCTTTCCCTTTGTGGCTAAGGACAACACAAGATAAAGGTTTGCACCTTGTTAGAATTATAAAGTTGGTAGGAATACAAATTGTTGGAAAATATGATTTTCATAAAAGGTCCATGTTTCTGTGTGGATTTTTTTTAATACACATGCATACAATATTTTGAGGGCCTAGTGAAAAACTATGGTATGTGCCCTATATATAAATTGAGGAAGTAACCATAGTTTTGCACTTAACCTTAAATTTGTCTACATAGGTGCTGGCTATCACTTGGTTGTTGTGAAGGACGCAGAATGTGATGTGGATGGTCTCACACAACTGATCCAGAAATTCATTCCCACAGCCAGCTTGGAGAGTCACATCAGTTCCGAAATATCCTTCCTACTTCCGTTCAATGAAACTGAGAAGTTTGAGGGACTTTTTAATGAAATCGAATCTAAGATGTCGGAACTCAAAATAAGAAGTTTTGGAACATCTGCTACAACTATGGAGGAAGTATTTTTAAGGTAGGTATTTATTACTACCTTGTCATTGGTCCTTACAATTTACTTGGATCAAAAAGGGAATTCTGAGTTTCAGACATTTTACTTGCAAACATATAAGGTATGCCAAATTTATCACCAGAAAGAGGATAAACTCCACTTTAACAGGAGTACTTGCAGGTATGGCCTAGTGGTAGAGCGTCCAATCAAGTGTGAGAGGACTTGGTTTGGATTCCAGATATATTATAGTATGACATACCATTCAAGTCCTTCAAAATTGTAGTATTGTTTCTCCCTAGCTTGATGCCTAGTTCCATGTTATTGCAGTTTGGCCTTGTATCCGAGGATAATGTGAAAGTGTGACTGGGTATCTCAGTGTTACCAGTATTCTGTTAAACAGTTACTACTGTAATATCATTGATTTTCATGGGGATTAAATTTCGTAGATTTCTTGGTTCACCTTAAACCATGAAATCAAATCCCAACAAACACTAATATTGGCCCTTATATTTATTACCTGAAATGTAAAATCCACAAATTAAGGTCACATAAAAATGGTCTTTTATTACAAAAAAAAACCACAAAATTTTGTCCCATTGAAATTAAATGATTTTACAGTATCATAACAGTAAAAAAATATTAACTTAATAAAATTATTTTTTCTTCAATTTTACAGAGTAGGAGAGGGGGCTTCAAAAGAAGAACATGACCATAGGAGAACTAGCATCAATCAGAGCGGAGCTGACAATGAGATTGATAATGGTGCCGTGGAAACAGAAAATATTGTCATGGTTGATATCACTAATCCACGCTATATTGGTGGGTGAACATATTGGTTTCTTTAGGTTTAACACATGCCACTTTCACTGAAAAAAAGATGATAAAAAAACAATGAAAAAAATGGAAAAAATATCTGCTCAATTTCTGTAAAATGTTCTAGATGATTTGCCTGTGATTTTGACAATTTTTTGCTTGACCTTGCAGAAAAGCCAGTTGATGATTTATTTCTGGCAAACTGGTTAAGATCAAATGACTGCCATTTTGATTGCACTGAAGCTAATAAACTCAACAGACTCCTGACAATACTTCAAATGCGTTAGAAACCGTTCTAGACTAAATTGTCATGAAAAAATGCTTCATACGATATGGCAGTTTCCTATAACAATGTAAAGCTAACATTCAATATTCTATTTGATATATAACATGAAAATAAGAAAGACAATGCAATATAGGCATCACTATTGTTGTTAAAAATGCCTCTACAAATGCTGGGAATGTCTTTTCGGATATTGTGTGATGCATACATGCCATGTTTCGCAGACCCCTTAAATTTGAGTGCTTATGGTGATGGAAATGCAGGGGATTTCATTCGATGAGGGAGATTTGGTCTTGCTCAAATATTCAACTTAAATTAATTTATCGTGTATTAAGTTTTCATGCGTGAGTTGAGTCTCGGCATGAGACTTGGAGATTTAGCATGATTAGTGATGACAATGCCATGGATAGTTAGCATTTTTGCTATTGAAAAATAAATGCGACATCATATTGCAGGTTTCAATCAAGGTATTGAGAAGAATATTGGTATTGGACTTATACTCCAGCAGTGTTACGCTACCTTTGTGAAGAAGTTTATTCACTCACAACGACATCTAGCTATATCCATAGCCCAGCTTATACTACCAGTAGTGTTTGCTATTCTTGCGTTATCTATTATAAAGGCTAATCAAGGCTTAGATTCATATACACCGTCGCTGGATTTAAACCTAAATCCATTCCCCGATGATTATATTGTTCCGTACTATATAAAACCAAACAGCACACCGGAAACAACCAAGGTAGCGAATCTGTATAAAAGTCAGTTTCAAGGGAGGTCATTAGACAAGGCTAAAACCAATGATTCTTCAATGGACCAATATTTCAGACAGAAAATCTCTGATGTAGGACTTACAACTTTCTCAAGGTCAGTACTAGGCCGTTATTTATAAAGCATCTTAAGTAAAAACTTAAAATTTTCTAAAAATATCAATTTTTCTTGAGTGTAAGGAAAACTAATATTAATAATTATTTACATTGTTTCGAAACATAATATAAAGAGCTACAGTAATCATATAAAAAACATTGGCTATGTTTCGTTTGTTGTGAAATATTGGCAGCTCAATATTTTAACAAAATTTAATCACTTCAAGTATTAAGTTTGTCCCTTGTATTACATGAAATGCAAAATCCACAAATTCACGTCCCTTCGAAGTGGTCTTATTTACAAACAAAACACACGAAAGTTCGTACCATGTATGTATTGTATTAGAATAATGTTATGAAAATTCCTTGCCAGTAAATTTGGTTTACATTCATTTTGATGATGTCTTAAGATTATTATTTTTCCCATGGCAGTTACTCAGAGGAGTTGTCCAGCATGTTATTTGTCTTAGACGTTTGTTTGTGACTCCCGGTCCCCACCCCCCAACCCTCTGGATCAGTATACGAAATCTCAAAATTAATGTTTTAATCATATTAAAACTACCAAAGACCTATACCGTATTTTCTACAGCATGGACACCGTTGTATGGCAGTGTTTATTTCAATCTCATATGCACAAGTACTAGGTAGTTTAGTTTCGAAATGAGATCAGTTCCTCAGATGATTTTTTCTTATCTGTTTTCTTTCTATAAGTCCGAGGTCATTCAGGGAATCTAGCAAGGTAAAACCCAATGACGATGCACTATTAACTGCCCAAGTTGAACAAATCACATTAATCTTTTTCAGGAAGTACATTATTGGCGCAGAGTTTGAGAACAGCACGTATAGATTTTTGGACTTGCAGGTGACAGCTCATTATAACGGTATACCTTATCATGCAGCACCTATAGCCTTACAGTATGCCATGAATGCATTCCTCAAGTATGTGAGCAATGATTCGTCGAAACATATCAGTGTGGAGAACCATCCGCTGCCTCAAGTCTCGGACAGTGATTCAGATCAAAGTGTTGCCTCGGCCATTGATCTATCTGTAGCCATACTTGTTGTGTTTGGCATGGCGTTCATGACTGCTACCTTCTCCATGTTTTATATAAAGGAACGATCTATCGGAGCCAAACATCTGCAGGTGGTGAGTGGTGTGGGACCGGTTACATACTGGATAGCATCGTTTCTATGGGATATACTCAACTACACCATACCTGTCCTAGTGATCCTCATAGTGTTTGTAGCCTTTGATGTGAGTTTCTACGTGAACCGACTCGGCTACGTCTTCTTTGTGTTCATGTTATATGGATGGTCAGTGTTGCCATTTGTTTACTGGCTACAACACATGTTCTCCAAACCTGCGACAGGATTGATTCTCATCAGCTTACTCAATATAATGACAGGTAAGCAAATACTTTTATTAATACTTCGTAAGAGAATAGTATCAACATTATTCATTGTACATGTATGTACATATTGAGTGTTGTAAATTGTGTAATATTGATGTACCTGGTAAGGAAAAGGCTAATATAAGCTAAGCCTGTTGTCCAATCCTATTTCTTCTGAAATAAAATAAATATTAAACTTACAGAAGAGTGTTAGTAAAACCACAGGTAGACTCTTTGTAAAATGTTTCTTTTTTTTTCGTTTTCAACAATACTCTTACCTGTGATAACTACATGTATTTGAGACAAAATTTAAACTTAGTATTAGAAGTGTCCAAACAAGTTATTTATCACCTTTATGTTGGGTTAGTTCTGTCTAATAAACAATAAGCAATAATAATTGTTAGTTTTCTGAATTCCAGGGTTGATATTTATGACGATAGTACAAGTGACTACAGCAATTCCAACTGCCAAGGATGTTGGGGAAACATTAGAATGGTTTTTCCTCATACTGTTTCCAAACTACAACCTTGGAGCGTCTATAATCAATATGTTTACGCTTGGAGCATTATGTGATAACAGTGCTAGTAAAGCTAATTGCCCAAATGGTGAGTATGATGAGTTATCAATTAGTAATTTTGTTTTAGCAAGAAGTTTCTCGAAGCTAGAGTTCAAAATGGGACAAAATCAAAAGGCCACTCATGTATGACTTTCTAAGCCCAATGCAAAAAACCCACACAAAATGTGCAAATTGTGCAACTGAATTTCAACTCATATGAAATATTAAACATGCAATGTAGAACTATAAAAGATGAAAATTAATATAGTATAGTGAAAATAACCCAAGGGAAGGAACTCTGTCTTGTTATACAATAAGGTCAATGGAGTTGCCCCCCTTGGATTGTTTTAATGATACCTTTATCTCGTACATATTTATGCTCAGTAGTAAGGTGGAGAGGGATGGTTACCCGACCTACTCCATCCTCAGATGGGGAAAATAAATGGGCTGCATGATACAGTCGAAAAAAGAACCAACAAAAAAAACCACACAAATAAATAGAAAATAGAGTATATGCATAGATCTACAACGACCTTTGAAATATGACCCCTGGACGAGTCCATATGCCAAGGTTGAAATGATATTTACCGTTATTTTATGAAAAAAATATGAACACTTTTGAGAAAACACAGTTTACTTCAAGCTGGCAACTTGGCTTAGTGGATAAACTCTTCTCTTGGCAGAAACATACTTTATATATGGGCTGTGGGTTCGAGTCCGCTGCTATACTCTTTTTCAATAATTAAATTTCTATTTCAGTAGTTTTTATCGTATTACGTGTATATTTTAATTCTTAATATTTTATAAATTCACGTTTTATAACTAATAAAAAATATTTTGTTTCCATTACATTGATTTAGTCTTGATATTGTATTTATTGCTCAATTTTCATCTTCATGCTCAGGTGATAATTGGATATAATTACTTATAACTCGAGTCATTGGCTTCGCTGCAATCCCCATTTGAAGAATTTGCAGTAGAAACGTCAGAATTAGCTAATGATGTATGTTGTGTGTCTGTGTGGTACAGTGGTCATAGTACATCGCTTATTTTATTCTTTCCAGTGTGAGTTCGGACCTCTAACGAACAGTTTTTTTATATTTGATAAACTAATACTTATATACTATATACTATACTATATGCATTCATTGTATTACTCGATTATGATCACATATCATTATATTTTTTCTGTTCATAGTTTGCGTTATTCTTTGTTCCTATATTAACCCTTATCATGCTGGATTCTCAGCAGGCTTATCAGTAGCCAGTGCCGAATTGTTTTGCAGTGTACTTGAGATAAATATCTCATCTGATCTGATGTGCGAGTGACTCTGTTTAGCACCTAATTAAAGGTATCAATTATCAAAATACCGATATGAACCCGATAATTTGTACAAGGACGATAAAATAAGCAACACATTGATATCATTTTGATAATTATTGATAGTTCACTTGTAATAATATTCAGCAATATGTCAATGCAATGTGAAATATTTTGATGCAAATCATACGTAATCAATGATAAATGTTATGATATATTAATAAATAACAATCTCAGAATTGTATATTTCAACTACAAATATCAGAATATAAGACAATATTAATTTCAACAATAATTTTCTAAATTTCATTATCAATACTTAAGTTTATTTTACAAAGTGTTTATTTACAGTCCACTCGGAAAATCAATGATACTGTACGTCGCACACAACGTATTAGGTTTTTTTTTTCAATTATTCACTCTATTTATAATTGTTGATGTGTTTATGTCGCCTCAATCTTCAATGGGATGAAGTTTTTAATCTTTTATTGTGTGGTACATTTCAAAGTACTCAGGAACACACATCACTTTTCCATATTGTTTGCATTCGTATGGAGTTTGCCTCCGCTTACATCCAGTTCTCAGAGTGTTGTTAACATTGCACACAACAAAGTCTTTCATTGGTTTTAGTCGTTTTGTGCCGACCTTTGGTTAAATGAAATCGTTGAAATGACGGGCCATGAGCCGGTTAAGGTTCTCCATGTATTGTCGACCACGGAAGTTTTGAAAAATTCGTTCTTAAACACCGTGAGCGTTCATTCTACGGCGATCGTTTGCCATTTTTGTTCCGGAATTTCCAAAACTATATTAGTCATTACTTTTACTCGATATTTAAACGTATTCGGCAGTTGATTGGTTGGTATTTTTGTACAAGTAGTTCAGTAACTTACTATTGAATAAATTATAGTGAATTGCCATTCATAAATAATTACGCGTTCATCAAAACATCGCTTTGATCAGGAATACCCACTGGCGCGACTCACAGTCGCGATCGGCACTGGTGGAAGGTATCATGTAGGGCGACTATAGTCGCGATCGGCACGATAAGGGTTAATTATATCAATTATACAATGTGTTCAGAATCATGGTCAAAAATATTTAACAATCTTTATCATTGTTATAAACATAGTCTAAATTATGATAAACAAACATGGTTAATAATTGTATAACAATCTTTATCATTATTATAACATAGTCTTAACCAAAATGATTATGCAACTTAAGAAGTCTTTTTCTCCTTGAACAAAATAAATTTCTTAACAGATAAGAAACAAGTACCTTTAGAATACTCAATCCACAGGTAACAAATGATGTCAACTATTTAAATCACGAAAAAGTAACAGTAACTTTGTAACAAAACATTCTTAAACATGTTCACATAAACTCTATCCAAGAAAGAATCTGAGCCAACCCTATAAAGTCTATACATTCAGTTACATTGAGTAACACCCAGTGCTTAACACTTCTATCAAACGATGAAAGTCTGCTCCGGCCTTAGTCAAACAGTCAGATAACTGAGAGCATGTTGGAACCCACGTTACAGTGACTTCACCCGTATTCACACTCTCTTTCACACTGGCTAAGTCCATGCGTAGTCGTTTCTCTGAGATCAACTTAGTAGAGTGAATATTTTGACACAGAGATTTGTTGTCAGTGAAACACCTAATCAGAATATTTTCAATCTGGAACATTTCCTGTAGCATGCTTCTTATGTAATAACATGAATCTGTTTCGTCAACCAAAGACAAAGTCTCTGCCGCAATAGTACTCTTCACCACCCTTCTGATTTTTTTAGACCCCCACGATATTGGACATAACTTATCGTTTTTTCCTTTCAAGAAAATCAAATGACCACCCGCACTAGAATATCTGTCTGACAAATTTGCATAAGAAGCATCACAGAACAGAAGAAGTTCCAGACCATCCAAACTTCCTAGAGATGGATATGCCATCTTATAGTTATTATTCTTAGCTTTTCTAACAACTTTGTTTATCTTTGATTTCAATTTTGAGTTACTAACATCACACATAGTAGCAAGATCAAGAACATCAAAACATAAGTCAGGTCTACTTTGAGAAGCTACCCAGTGTAACTGACCCACTAACTCTGGATACATATCATTCCTGATTAAAGAACTATTTATTGTTTGATCAATTTGTCTAAGCTCCTGGATATACTCGTGTTGGTGAAGATTAATTTGATCATCAGATTTTTCTATGTCTATTCCAATGTATCTGAAGTTGTTGTCCATTTCTTTGCCACAACGGAACTTTGTTCTAAGTGGCACAATAACGTTTTGTTGAAACTTATTATCACCAGCCCAAAGAAAGTCATCTACATGCATTAGAAACAACCAAGATAAATGACATTCCTGGTGCCAGTAGAACACAGCTGGATCCAACTTTGACTGTTCACATTCCAATAGTTCAAGCTCAGCTTTCACACTCAGAAACCAAGTCCTTGACGCATCAACAAGACCATACACACATTTATTTAACTTCCATATTTGACCTTTGGTTTCATATTCTTTTGGTGGTTGCACATGAATCACACGATCTATAGTTTTTCCTTGTAAGAACGCAGCCTTTATATCGATAGAATGAATATTATAACCCTTAGTGAGCAGCAAGGAACATTCTCATACTTCCTTTATGAGCTGTCGGTGAATCAGACTTTACAGGAGTTTCTTCCTCAAATCCCCTAATAACCAATCTTGCTTTCACTAAACTTTCACCATCAGATTCTTTTTCAGTTATGACCCATCTTGTAGACAACAGTTTCTGACCATTAAACGGAATTTGTTCATACACTCAAAATTGTTGCCAATTTTCAATAACTTTTGCTTAGCATTTTTCACTTTGTCTTCATTATGACGAGAAGCAGGAACAAGCACTGCATTCACATCATTTGTCTCTTCAATAACATGCCATTCATGTACACCATCTTTGAAATCTAAACCAGTATGAGTGTCCTTATCGTCCTCTTGTATATTCAAGTATCCCCAGTTTTTCCCAGATGCCTTACCGCCTCGACTAATCACTTTTGCCTTAACCCATTTGTCACTACCTTGTGCACGAAATTCAATTCTTTCACCAACCTTAGGTATAGTCCTGTTTTTTGAGGTTTTATCTACTTTAGCAGCAATTCGAGCAGGTTCAGTCTCAACGACCGGTTCAGCAACAACTTGTAGATCTTCATTTTCCTGTTCCACTTGTAGATCTTCATTTTCCTGTTCAACCCCATTTACATTTAAACTTTCTTCATCAGAATCATGCGATGTACTTTGGTTACTTTCAACAACCATCTCTTCACCATTCTTATCACTTTCATTGAATTCATTACCACAACGGATCAGTCTGCACGGATGCACCCTAACATAGATACTACCGTGTCGCACGAATACAACCTTCCCATCTTGACCAATAACAGTTCCTGGACCTTTCCACCTATTTTCGTCATCCCTTTTGTAGTACACCCTATCTCCCTGTGAATAATATTCACTTGACGCTCTAATCTTATGTCTCAAAGCACGTCGGATTCTCTCAGATGATTCAGCTTGTATAAACCCTCGTCTACTAGCATGTAAGGCATTCAAATGTTTAGCGAAATTTTCACTTACAGTTGTGTTTTCCAAAGCTGGTGGCTTATCACTTTCAACATTCGGTAAATTAGGATTTGATCCAAATACAAGTTGGTATGGACTCCACCCATAAACCATTGAAAGACTGTTTTTTGCATTAACAGTCCATGCAAATGCTACTTCAAGATTGAGATTTGGTTGCTCTTCTAATACTTAAGCCACACAGTTATCAACAACCGCATGATTCCTTTCACCCACTCCATTCTGCCAAGGGCTATATGCGGCTGTATTCATAACTTCTATGTTCAAATTCTGGCACATGTCCCGGAACACTTCATTAGCCAATTCCCCGCCATTATCAGCGAGAAAGCGTTTAGGTGGTCCCATTCCAGTTCCAATCCAATTAGTCATTATCTTCTCAGCTATCACTTCAGGTGTCTTCCTACGCACTACTGTTGCCAAACTGAATCGAGTTGCCACATCAACTAAGTGTAGAAAGTAAACATTTTGCTTCCATTCTTTCAAGTCTACCGCAACTACCTCATTGAATTCTGTCGCTAAAGGTAGTGAAACCACTGGTCGTGCTGAAGTTTTCTTATATCGTTTGCAAACAGCGCAATTATCAGTCACTTTATCAACACAGTCCAAATGTCCATCAGAGTAACCACCAGCATCTTTCAACAGAGATTTCAAACGTTTAGCTGATGGATGTGCAAACTGCTTGTGCAATTTCTCAATCACACTCATCTTATTCTCAGATTTAGTGACAGTCATTGCAGATTTTGTCTCCTCAACACTAACATTGATCTGGTCAATTGGAACACAATAATGTCCAGAGGATGTACACTGTAGCTCAACATCCTTACCAAATATCGAAGCACTATCATTCTCTAAATCTAGTTTCACCTTTGCCTTTTTCATCGAGTCTTTGCTCAACAAAAGTGGTATTTCACTGGACACCACATCAGTCTCAATGTCACATTCAGTTCCCGCAATTACACATGGAAATTTAACCTTCTTAACTGATTTCAACACTGTTCCGCCACCAAACTTAAATACTGCATCACTATGTTCTTCTTTGACTTTTTCTCTGATGTTAGGATCTAACGAGTCCAAATAGCAGTCCATCCAGGATTCTTCCGCAACAGTTGATGTACAAGCACTATCTAGAACAGCTGAATTTGCAGACTCAGCCATCAATATAAGTGCTCCCTGTGGTTTATTTCCAGTGAACAGAACAGCCTTTTCCACTTTAGACATATTTTCATAAGAATGAGGACACTGATTAACCATATGCCTAACTGAATCACAACTATGACAACGGAGAGGCAGTCCATCCGGTCCGTTGTCTGTCTCTCATGTCCAGATCTGAATATTCTAACGTTTTTCAAACTACATTACATAGTCCTCCATGGAGCTAGCTTGACTTCTCCGATAACGATCAAACTCAGTGTAAGCCTCATATGCCTCACTCAACTCGTCCTTCTTGAATATTTTGTCCATAAACTTAGTAAGCTTAGAAACACCATCATCCACATTTAACTCATCAACTGATAATTCACTGAACACTTTATCTCTGATACAGTTCTGTCCTTCTTCAGGCAATGATAGAGCTATGGCTAAACCCTGCTTTTTCTTATCCAAGTCAATGTTTCCCACGCTTTAACTTCATCAACCCAACGACTATAGGGTTTGTTGAACACTGGAGGAACTTTATAGTTAGATGACGCCATTTTTAGTCTCAAACACTTTTAACAACCACTTCCAATGTAATCACGCTTATCTTTAGTTCACTGGTTAATCACAATCACTGGTTAGTCATAATCACTGGTTAGTCACAATCACTTCACCACTCTTCGCTTTTTATTTTTCACTTCGCTTCTTTTCCGCTAAATTAGTTTGCTTTACTTCTGTCAATTATGTCATATCACTTCATCAAGTTTTCGCTACTAAGTCTTCATCCGCTAACATCTATAGGCTTGTACTCGCTCTGCATCCATGAAAATACAACTCTAACACTTCTTTATCTCACACATATATAATTAACTCCAGCACCTGTGGATATACAATAACATAACATTAACGTACATATAACATATCTAACAGTTTCAACGCTGAGACAACCTTATATGCAGTCTATATGCTAGCTCTTGTCAGGCCGACAATCCTCTCTCACACACTGACAATTAAGTCCTATTTCCTTCTCCTCCATACAAAACCCATGTACGTTCTCGATGAGATCGATCGCGCTGTCGCTATATGGGCGTTTTTCAAAAAAAGTGCAAATTTTGAAACAAATTTATTATCAAAAAAAATTATGCTAAATCAAATTTTCTTTAACATGATAAGAAAGAGTTATTATAAACAAACACATTCCAAGTAAGGGGAGACCTCCTGCTTCGCTAAAAATGTAAATACAATTGCTTGAATTTTTCAAAAAACATCATTTGTCCATCCTGTTACCACACCAATATTTCTTCATTAATTTTAATATAATAAAAATAAATATGATTTGATTGTTGCAAATCATCAGATGTCTTATATTTGTTGTATATATGCAGAAATAATTAAGTTATTTAACACAAAAACATCATCTTACATGAGAATACACCTTCACTTATTGCGCATGTATGTAATAATTACACTATTGAACTGTTTAATGTAAGAAATTTAATATTAAAACAAAATTTTCAGTGAAATACTGTTGCATATGCCAACTTGGTGAACATTTAATTAAGGAGTTCCATATAAAATAATACACAAAGTTGAAAACTTTAGAAATCTGATGGTAACAGGACGGAAAAACGGTAACAGGATGGACAAATTTGGTAACAGGATGGAAAATGTGGTAACAGGATGAAAAGCACCGTCATTTGTCAGCCCTGTCAGTCAAATATAACATCCACAAAAAAGCCATTCAAGGAGGATTTCATTATTAGAGATATTCCCTGATACTCTGTAATCATTCAATTTGACAAAAGAAGTAATTATACATTATGACAGACAATTAAGATGGATTGTTACCTTAAGTATGGCCATAATTTCTATTTCAAGAAGCTCTGCCTCCTTATGTATCGGGAGCAAAGTACATTTAAAAATATTATTTGTTATGTAAGATATTCTTTTTTAAAATGACATTTAAAAATCTGTAAGGTATTAAGCAATTCGAAATTTATGATCAATATATCCATTATTTGTCCATCCTGTTACCAAAATTGAAGTAACAGGATGGAACAAAAAAGCATGGTAACAGGATGGACAATTTTATTGTAAATCTTCCTATGAATAATAATTATCCCTCTAAGGAGTCATAATTAAGGTGAAAATAAGATTTCCCAATGTTTTTTAAATGTATGTCTGAGTTTTAATGTCATTATGTTGAATTTATAAGCAATGGAGCATGGTAACAGGATGGACAATTAAGCTTTACCATCAAATATGATTGTATGATTTTTATAAAAAACACTATTTTTCTTAATAAAACATAATATTCCCTTTCTCTATTCTCTTTGTTAAGGAGACTTCTATCAAGTAATTATAACTGGATTATACCTAGGAATAAGTACTTTGATGTATTCCTGTTTTACCAGTAAGGTAACAGGATGGAACAAAAGTGAGGGACACACTTGTTCACGTAAAAAAACACTGGTTTTATTCCAGATCAATCAGAAAAATTGACTTTCATCTACTGCAAAGTACAAAATCTTTATATTTAGCTTAAATTAGCATGATAAATACATATAATTAAAGAGATTTTGAAGGAACAACATCACTCTGAACTGCTTGGGACAGCCCATTTTCAAGGAGTTAGATTCTTAATCGCAAAAATTTGAAGGATATAAGCAGTTTATATAGACATTTGCAGGGTTTGGTAGATAGAAATATGTTCAATCTTGTACATGACAACTGTTGAATTCAGTTGAGAGCTATATACACTATTTTATGAGTCAATAAATGTCTGGGACAACAATTTGCACTTTTTTTGAAAAACGCCCAAATTTGAAGGATATAAGCAGTTTATATAGACATTTGCAGGGTTTGGTAGATAGAAATATGTTCAATCTTGTACATGACAACTGTTGAATTCAGTTGAGAGCTATATACACTATTTTATGAGTCAATAAATGTCTGGGACAACAATTTGCACTTTTTTTGAAAAACGCCCATATCTGTGTACCAGCTATGACATAATTTATGTGCTTCCTACTCACTGAAACGTTTATAATTATGCATCTCTGTGTAATTAGACAAGCACGAAACATGTTTGTTGAGCAAAATTAAAAAATATATATTGCTGACTGTGATTCGAACTCATTTGTTCAGTTTTGAAGTACATTTTGTACTCCTATTCATAGTAGCTTAGCCGACTGCGCTATACGCCTTACTTGATAAGTGAATTTTTAATGCATGCTTTATCGGTAAATACACCCCTATAACCTGGATTACTCAAATGTTAAAAGTACATTTACGCCCGAGTGCTTTTTGTAGATCTAAAGTGATTGTCCATCTGTTAAAAAATGTTAACCAAAAATTCAAGTTGTTGAAACTCAAATATTTTTTAAGTCCATAAAGGTATTCCTTTAAACATACACGGTACTTGTTCATCATCATAAACGTCTTACATTGTCAACACCATTTCACACAATCTAACATTTCCTCAGACTTATGGTCCCTGAATGACTTTGCTCAAGTTTTGATGGACAAGGCTTCCACTAGGATATAGATTAAATTAAATTCCCATCAATATTAATAATTTTACTGTGAACGATTGTTGAATGTTGCTCATTTCAGTGTTGGATATGAAGAGACCAGCCATTGGACGAGAATGTTTGTTTATGTTCCTGCAGGGCGTCGTCTATATGCTGATGGTTCTAGGTCTTGAACTAGGATTATTCCGACGGCTATTTACCGCCGGCGTACAGAAAGTTGCTCATGAATATTTACCACATGGAAACAACATGGCACCAGGGACTGATAGCGACGTGTCGGCAGAATCTGACAGAATTAATGGCACACCAATGCAAAACTTGATACAGTCAGAATCAATCATTCTTAAAGTAAGTCCATAAAGAAACCACCTGATAACAATATAATATATAATTGAAATATAACGATTTTTGAATTCTAATAATTAATGCACCAGTTTCTCCATTAGAGGCTTATATTCCAGGTAGGATATTGTTGTTGGATATAAAGTATGTGGGTCCATTACCCTAGCTCTTTCTGAATTGACTCATTAGCTCTTTAGCATGGCTGTGCATTTGAGACAACCTATGACTTTCTATATAACCTCAGTTTCTTACCAGTTCATCTTGACTTCTATATTATATGTTAATAAATAGGTGATTTGATATTAGCACTGTTATTTGTTCGAGGGCAGTCGTATTTGCCCGAGGCCGAAGGCCGAGGGACAATACGTCTGTCCCGAGGACAAATAACAGGGTTAATATCAAATCACCCATTTATTGACAATTTTATTAAATAAGTATCAATTATTTTAAAATTTGTCTTCGCATGTAACGTTAGCACACCAAACTAGACTGACATAAAAGACTGCGAAAAAATGTGAAAAACATTTTTTTTCCAATTTTTGCATCCAAATGTAGACTTGTCCAAATTATAGCAAATGATCTAACTAAGAAAATGAATGCCCATATGACATGTTTTCGTTCAGTAATAAAAAAGTTATTTACAATTGAGTGAGTAAGAATTTATTCTCTGTACTTTCAGCTGAGAATCTATATCACTTTTTGGCCCTGTCTATCAGCCAATCAGATTGCTTAAAAGGAGGGCCAATATAAATATCACTTTTCGGCCATGTCTATTAGCCAATCAGATTTTATAACACTTTTCCGGCCCGGGGCCGATAACTGATATAGATTTTCGGCCCTGATATAGTGATAGCATGCGTATTATTAGACTAGGGCAAAACTGTGTTATAGGGCTAATAATTGATAGTCATTTAATAAAACGTTTTAATTAATAAAAAGAGCTTAACACCTAAAAAAACCATCAAAATCGTGTGATTAACCCTTGTTCTTCATTTTACTGTTTTGTGACTTAAAGATATTAAATGTGTGTGTATTATTTTCAGAATGTGAGTAAGGTGTATAACACAGGATTCCAGGCAGTGAAAAATGTATCCTGCGGAATACAAGCAAACGAGTGCTTTGGTTTGTTAGGACAAAATGGTGCTGGTAAATCTACCACATTTAAAATGTTAACTGGAGAAGAGATAATCACTACGGGAGATGCCTACTTGAACAATATGTCTTTAAAATCAGACTTAAAACAAGTATGTACCTTTGTTCTATGTTGAATTTTATGCCCTGGCATTTACTGATGCAGGAGGCATATAGTGATTCACCTGTCCATCTGTTACAAAATGTTGAAACTCAAATATTTTTGAAATCCATCAAAGCATTGCTTTCAAACTTGGCATACTTGTTTATTATTGTAAACACATTACATTATCAAAGCCATGTAATGCTATTAATCATTTCAACAGAATTATGGTCCCTGATTGACTGAGCTATTTGTTATGGACAAAGCTTCCACCGGGGCATAAGCGTTTACTGAATGCAGTCTTGTTCTTTTTTACTTCAACATGAAGTGAAGAACTTGTTGTTATTCACCAACAACTATAAAATGTTGCACCATAGGAATTGGATTATATGAGTGAATGGTTTATTGAATTGGGAGTTCTAAGGTGCTTTAATAAGTATTAGAAAAGTTCGAGCCTATTACAGTTCTTTTTTAATGATTTGTCAGACCGATTACTGCACAAATGCCCGATTTCTGAGAAATTTCACTGGGAATGATTTAGCAAGGGCTCCCCCCTGCTTTTTTGCCATTTCTTTTCTTCTGTAACCTGAGAATAGTTTGTATATTAATACTGGAAAATCTTTAATTTTCGGAAAGGATTTTATTTCTTGGATTTTGTTGTTCACCTTCAACAAAAAAAATCAAATCCCATCGAAAAATAATTTTGACCCTTGTTTTTATTACCTGAAATGCGAAATCCACAAATGAACGTCCCACCGATATGGTATTTTTACCAAAACCACAAAATTTTGTCCTATCGTTATTAATTGATTTTACAGTATTTCGTGATGCTATATTTTAGGTGCATCGTAACATTGGATATTGCCCACAGTTTGATGCATTGATTGACCAGATGACTGGAAGAGAGACGTTATATATGTATGCACGGTTACGTGGAATCAAACAATCCAGCATTCCAAATGTAGTTAATCAACTGGTCGATGTCCTAATGTTAAATGAACATATTGACAAACAGACCGTGAAGTATAGGTAAACTCTTTCTTCAACGCTTTTTGTATAAATTATATATACTACTTAACACTACATTAAATACGTGCTTTCAGCAAACAGTTGTCCCTTAAACATCATAAACAATAGGGCCTCTATTGCAGATCTATTTTTTTCTCTCCTTTGTAATAATATAAGAATGTCCGTTTTCCTTGATCAAAAAAAGATAAGAGGAAATCGGATAGGGAAGGCAGCACTCAACCTGACCCACTGTAAAAGAGCAGGATGACCCAGCCCCTCAAAGAAACAACAAAGAAATGGTGATCACAAGCGAACAAAGAAAAGCAGCCAAAACACGACTTGATCTACTTTCACATCAATAACTCTGAACCATTCTGATGACCTCATTTATCCATACAATATTTCAGTAGTGATAATAAAAAGAATCATCTATTTTACAATAGTCTTTTAACAGGGTAATTCAACTAACAAATACTTAATTGATCTGCACAACATTTCAGTGGTGGTAATAAGAGGAAGCTGAGTACAGCTATCAGTCTAATTGGTGATCCGCCATTTATCTTCCTGGATGAACCGACTACTGGTTTAGATCCTGCTGCTAGGAGACAGTTATGGAATGTTATAGCCGGTGTACGTGCCAGTGGAAGAACTGTTGTACTGATATCACACAGGTTTGTATTCACTTTACTCATACCTGCCAATATAGTTAAATCCAAAATAGGAGTGATAATGCAAAACATATCACAAGATGCACTTAAATGTGATTTAAAAGGGATTTAAATGCATAAACAAGGAATGTATTAATTCTTGTGTTTAAAAATATGGGGCAAAAGATCTTTAAATAAATAAATTGTACCTTTGTTTAGAGTGAGGTGAACTTGGAAACCAGAAATTAACAACGAAAATAGGAGTAACTCCACTTTAATAGGAGTACTTGGCAGGTATGCCCCTTATAAACAAACAATAATTAATAGGTATTTTGATTATGATTTGTAATAAACCATGTGTTATGGTACGTTTTTAAACAATCCTGTTCATGTATTTCAGTATGGATGAATGTGATGCCTTATGTACGAAACTCGTCATTATGGTCAATGGAAACTTTATATGTTTGGGAAGTCCACAACATCTGAAGAACAAGTTTGGGCATGGGTATACCTTGTTCTGTAGAATGGGTCTGGACGAGGAAGGAAACACCGCTAGCAGTCAGCCATTGTCACAGTTTGTTCAGAATACATTCCAAGGTGCGACAGTGTTTGATGATAACACGGGTTATGTTCATTTCAAGATACCAGATGACAATGCTCGGCTAGGACAGATATTTGGCACAATGGAATCCTTGAAGAAACAGTATAATGTTGAGGACTATTCTGTGCATCAGACCTCACTGGAGCAGATATTTCTTACATTCATCAAGAACCAGATTCCACCGGTTGAAGGCAAGGCTAGCTGCTGTAATCGTTGTGGTTGTATCTGCTTCTCACTGTGCTGTTAGGTGTTCATACCTGCCAAGTTAGTTAAATCCAAATTAGGAGTGATAAAGTGAAACATGACACAAGATGCTTTTAAATGTTATCTAAAAGGTATTTAGATGCATAAACAAGGAAGGTATAAATGATAGTGATGGGACAGAAGATCATAAAAAGTATCAAATGTACCTTTGTGCAGAGGTAGGTGAACTTGGACATTGGAAAACCTGAAATTTATTAACAAAAATAGGATTAACTCCACTTCAATAGGAGCACTTGGCAGGTATGGGTGCTTATCAAATTGTGTGATGTTGCTTGGTTTAAACTTATTATGGTTAATCAGTAAACTGTGATGGTCATTTTATTGTGTGCTAAATATTTTGAACAATGTCAAAGTATGTATACATAGAGTAATAACACTAGGGTATGTTTATGAGAAAAGACAAAATATTTGAAACTCAGCAAAACATATATTGATAGTGTACTGGTATGTAAAATGATAGAAAAGGGTACACTTTGTTCAATTGTTATTGTTTAAGTAATGGACATAATATAGATCAGTTTTGGACATAAATATTGTAAAATCATTATTTTGCATGGGGATTAATTTTCGTGGATTTCGTGGTTCATCTAAATAAAATCCCATTGAACAATAATTTTGACCCCTGTGTTTATTACCTGAAATAAAAAATCCGAAAATTAACGTCATCTCAAAATGGTCTTTTTCATCCAAACCATTTTTAAATAATAACAAGGAAAAATTTATTAATTTAAAAAAAGAGCTCCAACAAATAAGACAGGAACATATGAGGGGTTTTATGACAAGATCAAGAGCTGAATGGATAGATAAAGGAGAAAAGCCAAGAAACTACTTTTGTAACCTTGAAAAATATAATTACTCTTCAAAAATAATACCCTTCCTAGAACTAAACGATGGTAAAAGAATATATGATCAAACAGAAATACTAAAAGAAGGCAAAACATTCTACAGTAATTTATACTCAGCAGATGAATCAGTAGACATAGATTTAAACCAATACTTATTAGGTTCAGACTTCCCAAAATTAAACAATACACAATCATTAGAAGGTATGCTCTCATACTCAGAAATTAATTTAACATTAAAGAATACGAAGAATGATAATTCTCCAGGTTCAGACGGATTTTCAGCAAACTTTTTTAAAGCCTTCTGGAAATAATTGGGACACTTTGTTGTGAGAGCCGTAAACAATGCTTTTTATAAGGGAGAATTTTCAATAACTCAAAAACAAGGAATTATAACCTGTATTCCTAAAGAAAGTAAACCAAAACAATTTTTAAACAACTGGCGACCTTTAACATTGTTAAATACAGTATTTAAGTTAGCATCTGGTTCTATTGCAAATAGAATGAAATCAGTGTTAGATATTTTAATTAATAATGATCAGACAGGTTTCATTAAAGGTAGATTTATGGGTGAAAATACTCGATTAATATATGATGTTATGAACTACACAGAAAAACATAAGATACCGGGTTTACTAATGATGATTGATTTCCAAAAAGCTTTCGATACTCTTGTCATTTGAATTTATAAAGAAAACTCTGACCCTGTTTAATTTTGGACCAATGTTTATTGAATGGATTTCATTATTCCTGAACAATATTCAAACCTCACTGCAAATAAATGGTTACCTTTCAGAATTTTTTAACATTGGTCGTGGATGACGACAAGGTGATCCACTGAGTCCGTATATTTTTATCTTATACGCTGAAATACTATCCATTAAAATCAGAAATGAAAAAAGTATAAAAGGTATCAAAATAAATGGTATTGAATTCAAAATATCTCAATTTGCTGATGACACTTCATTACTATTAGATGGATCTGACCAATCTTTAAATTCTACTCTTGAGGTTTTACATAATTTTTCTTTATTATCTGGTTTAAAAGTGAACTTTGATAAAACGCATGTTATATGGATTGGCTCCAAAAAGTACAGTACATTGTCAATAAAAACAAGGTGGAAATTAGAATGGAATTGTACATCTTTCAAACTGTTAGGTATAAAGTTCCATGTCGATTTACAAAAAATGATAGCACTCAATTTTAATGACAAAATAGAAACAAAAAAAACCACATAAGTCATTGGAATAGAAGGGAGACAACTCCGATTGGTCGTATAACTGTTATAAAGTCCTTACTACTGCCAATTTTAACACATTTTTTCACATCCCTACCAAATCCACCAAAAGATATCATTCAATCTATAAACAAAATTTATTCGGAATTTATTTGGCATGGGACACCAAAAATCAAGCAGGACGTTCTGATCAGGAAGACTATATATGGAGGATTAAATATGATTGATATTGTCGCATATATGAAAAGTTTGAAACTATCATGGCTAAAGAGATTATTGTCAGGAAATAATAGTAATATTTGTCTATTTGTACAACAGATTTTCAATAAAGATATGATCATTAATTGTGGCAAAATGTACATAGATAAAATTTGTGGAAAAATAAAAAACATCTTTTGGAAAGACATACTTTATGCTTATAGTAACATTATAGAAGTATCAACAATCGAATCAACCAACGACTTTTTAAATTTACCTTTATTTTATAACCATAATATTTTGATAGACAACCGTCCTGTATTTTACAAGTCTTGTTATGATTAAGGTATCAGATATATTAACGACTTAATGACTAAAAATGGTAACTTTATTACAAGAACAGATTTAGAAAAGAATACTGATACAAGCATAAATTTTCTGCAGTATGGAGGGATTGTAAAATCCATTAAACGTTTGATAACATCAATGAAAATTACGTTTGACAAAAATGAGAAAGGAAACAATATTTTTCCAATTATACCAATACTCTTTAAACCTATAATACTAAACAAAAGTGAGGCATACTCAAAATACAATCTATTAATAAAATTAAATTTACTACCAACAAGTCAACATAAATGGAACGAGTTATACCTTTGTAACCAAAAGGAATGGAAAATTATATATAGTTGGGTCTTTAATAAAACAAATGATACATACGAGGGTCATTCAATATATTTGTAGACAATCGTTCTCATTTTATTATATGTATCTTTAAATAATTATTTCTTATATCATTATAAACATTTATCTATTACCTACCGTAGATACAAACTTTATCTTTGATTATGCAACACAGTATCATGTGACCAACCGTTGTTTTACCATAGTAACGCGCTACCACCCCCGACCGACGTTACGTACCCTTTTCACTAGTACAACTAGTTATAAATTCCGAATTGATTAATTTACATTCCCATATATTTGCCAGATTATTGCAATATATAATCATACTATTTGGGGAAATTATTAAGTTGTTTAGACGTTTCAGTTTGAATTGACACGTATTTGATTTATGCCTGTCACGTATTCATTTACGTCAAAATGCCGACGAATTTACGCAAGGAAATCCATGCAACTATTAAATCGTGTACTTGCCTTGGAAATACACAACACACAAACATAAACTGCTAATGAGAGCAAACAAAGAAAATGCAGTATCCAGTGTCCCTTTAGTTGCTTTAGTGGCAAAATCAAAATTCTGAAGAGCAGCATGGTATTAAAAATGAAACAGGGATCGAACGAAATTTGCAAACGTAGGGACGTTTAAGGAAACGTCAGTTAAAATGTACGAGGCGTTTCAATTTAGCATGCAACCATTAAGTCCAGCTTAATCCTTAACTTCGAATTCATAAAATGTTGTGGTAGATCTATTTAATAATATACAACTTAAATATTTGTGTTTAATTCAATATTAATGACATAATTCAATTTCGGGTTTACAATTTGAGAACTAGCAAAATATCAATAACGTCGCTGACGTCAGAATATATTTGCGTTGTGTGGTGGTTGCGGTAAGGTGATAGTTTTGTTTTAGCCATTTTTTCTTTAAAAATGCGTCGTTTCGAGCAAAATCTTCTGCATTTGTATCAAAAAGGTTGAAGTTTAGTGTGCTATAATTAGTTATTCTCTGTTTCAATGTGTATTAAAATGACAAGCCCAGTCCAAGTATTTATTGAATGACCCTCGTATTTACAATGGTTTCAAACTAGAATCAATCACAGAATTTTAGGTACAAACATTATATTAAATAAAATGGGGATTTCACCTTCAGACAATTGTACTTTTTGCAACAAGGAAAAGCAAACACTTATTCATTTATTCTGGGATTGCCCATTATTACAAAATATTATTTCAGAAATAAAGCAGTATACTAAAGACTTAGATAAAGACATGAATAGTAAAAACTTCATATTAGGCAGTAAACAAAAATGTAACATGCTATATTTACAAACTAAGAAATATATTTACTTATGTAAAAGGAAAAAATTATTCCAACAGTAATAGGATTAAAAAACAGTCTAAACCTTGCCTTGACAATTGAAAGAAAAACATACTCCAAAGAAAAATCTAAAATATATTGGTCAATTGTAGCCGACTTTATTAATTAAGTCAATAAACTGATAGTAGTTTTATACCTCATGGTTTCTATGTCTATCTATCATGCTCTTCTTTGCTCTAACCTCTTATCAAAATTACTTTCTATTCTCTTTACCTTAATTTTGCAGGGGATATTCTTATATATATTATATTTATTACATACCGGTAATATGGATGTATACCACTACATTAAAAACTTATTTAGTTATTTAGTTAGCGTTATGTGATGTTATATAATATACTTTTAGTAACTACTAACAATGATTTGTTGTAAGGTATGTGTGGGATGACCTCGACCCACACATATCAAATGACGAGGAAAAAAAAAATTAAATTTTGTCCCATCGAAATTAAATTATTTTACAATAGCCAAAATTAGTTACCGCCAACCTTGCCAAGTTTTCACAGTGCCACCATTGTGCTCAAATGCATTGACCAGATTTCTGATTTTTATGAACGATATGTAAATAAAAAATTGAGTTGACCGATAAAATAATTCAATTTTAGTTGAAAAAACATTTGAGATGTGGCATATGTTTGCAAAATCCAATGGATTTGCTTGATAATCTATGACAAACAAATGTTTGGGGGTGTTCTCATGACTGGCATCTGGTCATTTTATATAATGACATTTATTTCATGCTTATCAGTGGTTTATTGGGGAATAACGATGGATTATTCTCTGATAATTTCACTGTTGATAATTTTAGCGCCCCAATTCAGTTTAAATTTGAGATGCTGCAGACAAAATGTATTTTAGACCTTTATCATGAGTTTCAAATGTTATATATTGTACATTTTGTATACATATCATATTCCCACCTTTTTTAATAACTCTGTACACTTTTTTACACTAAATTATTATTGGGAAAGGCATCTCTTTTAAATGTAGAATATTATCAATTCAAAATGTGGCTGTCATTGTTTTATAATTGTTATTTATTGTTTTATGTGTCTCTTGCGCATTTGATAGTGACATATTGTACCATCGTTGAATTTGCGTGTCTTATATTATACGTGTGTATTGTAAAACTCTACAATAAAAGTT
The DNA here is from genome assembly GCA_963678985.1 of Spisula subtruncata. Lineage (NCBI taxonomy): Eukaryota > Metazoa > Mollusca > Bivalvia > Venerida > Mactridae > Spisula > Spisula subtruncata. The sequence continues at coordinate 36,247,023 of OY787670.1, read as the reverse complement.
AATATTTTCCTGTTGTTTATTTGTTTTGGGGAGCATATGGTTACTGCTTTGTGAATCCATCAGTTTGTCCATCTGTACACATAAAAGCAGCTAACTTAGGTTATTGGAGGTTAAGCCTTACACAATGGAAGTCTTTTTAATTATTCCATAAGTTCTCTATTGATAGAGTCAACAGCTAGGTCCTAAAAAACTCACAATAACACTTTTAAAAAATGTTAGACCTTGATTAGGGTACGACAGCTTGAGAAGGAACATGGAATATAATCATTTTAGGTGTATCCTTTTTAACAACACATCTTTTAACCATGGTAACAGTCCATGGTGCTCTTGGTATGTTACATTTTTCCATGTTGTGCATTCTATGACCAGACCCTGGTTAATATTTGTGATGTTTCGTCCTGTACACCTTTAGCAAGATGCACATTCCATGACCAGACTATGGCAACAGTTTGTGATGTATGTGTCACTTTAGCCAGGTGCACATTCCATGACTAGACTATGGCAACAGTTTGTGATGTATGTGTCACTTTAGCCAGGTGCACATTCCATGACCAGACTATGGCAACAGTTTGTGATGAATGTGTCACTTTAGCCAGGTGCACATTCTATGACAGACTATGGCAACAGTTTGTGATGTGTCACTTTAGCCAGGTGCACATTCTATGACCAGACTATGGCAACAGTTTGTGATGTATGTGTCACTTTAGCCAGGTGCACATTCCATGACCAGGCTATGGAAACAGTTTGTGATGTATGTGTCACCTCAGCCAGATGCACATTCTATGACCAGAAGTATGCTTGTGAAGTCTGGTCACTTTGAATTCTAGCTGAGAAACCATCATGAACAGCACAATTGTCAAACAATATTCGAGCATTAGTTTTTGCTGTATGGTTCAAATCCCCCTTTGAGCATTCAAGGGAAAGAAATTTCAACACAGACAATCTCCATTGGAGCCATTGACTGAATGGGGACTAATTCAACTGCAGCTTTACTTCGTATACATCTATCACAATGTTTAACAATGTCAGGCACAGTAGCGTCCTTTCCAGACCAATAGAGTCGCTCTTTAAAAAGCGACACCTTGCTATTCCTGCCTTGATGACCAGGAGCATCGTGTAATGCATGGAACACCGCCTAGTGCAAGTTTTCTGGTAAAGAACACTTGCAGTCGTTCTTCACCAGAGGCAACGAATTTCCTGTATACAAGTCAACTCCCTGGTTTTACAATCAGACTTTTCCATTCTCTAAGATACGCCGACAGCTTGCGGTCAATCGGCCGAACTGGTGTACTACCGCGTTCTAAATGTTGAAATGTCTTGGAGACGAAAGCATCTGAATGTTGCTAGATTCATCAGTCTTTGCGCATTGACTAGATCTTATTGAAGAAAAACATCAGTGTTAGGCGCGGTTTCTGGGTTCCCTATGGTATCTACGAAAGGGTGTTGTCGTCAACTATCACATACTCGCTGATAGCCTGCACTACCTTTATGAGTACATCTACATCCAAGTGTGTGCAACATTTCTTGTACTCCAGAGACAAGTTATAATCAGCCAAGGCTGCTATACACATGTGCATGACTGGTTGCGTCCAGTTTAGCTGTTGTCTTGACGTATGTCAACGGGTTATCAATCCGTTACAACCATGAACTGACGGACCTTGGTGCAAGAAACGCCAGTTTATGTAAAGATAATGCTTTTCACTTTGTATCATAATAATTAAAAAAAAAACATACCACAGACATCTTCGTAATAAAGTCAAAAACATGAATACACAGTTTTAGTATGTAAGGGGGTAAGATAAACGCATAAATATAGCACAAGTTAGAAAAGTGTGATTGAAAGCTCTAATTAACGCTAGAAATCATAACCCCCAGTACAGTATATGTTTAGTCTTTAGTTATTGGTATTCAAAAAATAGTAACCATGTCCGATCACATCCGCAAAATCCAAAAATAGCGTCATTTGAAGATGGCGTCCAAGATGACCGCGGTAATGTAACTTGTAACCTTTGCCATGTCATTACGTTGCATGCTAACAATTATCTTTGCATCAATGCCTGAAACTTCTGCCTCGTATTATTTTGAACATACTAGTTTCCTATGAACTATTGTAACCATAATGGCAACCGTCTTGAATTCCTTGGTCCGCTCCATCCATACATTAGGAAAGTTTGGATATTCATCAGTTATTGTTTTACAGTTGTGGTCACCTCATCTGAATTTGCTTTATAATCCTGCTTTATGCTATACCAGGAACATGATAATATCATTATACATAATATATAAGGCCTTCGACACAATGCCTCATGATTTACTCTTATCTAAAATGTCCAACTACGGGGTCGGTGGAAATCTGCTTCGGTGGCTATCATCTTTCTTAAAAGAACCATGAACGTTGTGGTTGACGGTGAACATTCTAGGAGCGTTAACGTTGACACCGGAGTACTGCAGGGCACGGTGTTGGGACCATTTATGTTTCTTTATCATATAAAGACTTTTTGCTGATGATTGCTTACTATATCGTACTATACGCAGTCTACAAGACCATATTGAACTTCAAAATGACTTACATCGTCTAGAAACCTGGGCTGAAACCTTGGGCATGAAATTTAATGCTAAAAATGTTATATTTTGAGCATCAGGAACAAATCGTCTAACTTCGATGAGCTCAACAAAACCATTTTGAAACGTGTAGACTCGAATCCGTACCTTGAACTTCTTATCTAGGAGGATCTTACATGATCTAATCATATTACAAATATCTAAAAGGGAGCTAACTCAACATTAGGTTTCTTAAGAAGAAACTTGAAACACTCGCCATTAAAATGTCGCAAAACGGCATATATTGTCTAAGTTAGATCAAAATTCGAATACGCATACATAATATGGGACCCTTATTTGAAGAAAGATACCGACAAAATTGAACGGATCCAAAGACAAGGTGTCAGATTCATACTTAACGACTTCAAGAGCAGAGAAGAAGGCTGCGTATCAAACATGCTCCTTACACTGGAGATGACAGACCTCATAGAACGACGTATACAGAATCGAATGGTGATGCTCTACAAGATAGCAGGGGGTCTGGTGCCGGCAGTGAGTCCTAATACCTACTTGATTAAAAAACCTGTAAAACGATCAGTGAATCGACTGGTGATGCTCTATAAGATAGCAAGGGATCTGGTGCCGGCAGTGGATCATAATACCTGCGTTAAAAACCAGTAAGACGATCAGTGAATCGACTGGTGATGCTCTATAAGATAGCAAGGGATCTGGTGCCGGCAGTGGATCCTAATACCTGCGTTAAAAAACTGTAAAACGATCTCTGAAACCACGGAACTTTAGTGATTTTGTAATGTCAAATGTACTAGACGGTAGAGTTACTAATAACACTAGGTCATTGATCACTGATCACATGAAGCGTAATATTATATATTGATAAGATCCAGAATCCGTAATTAGCAGTAACACAATTAGACATGTGTGGCTGAATAACTTTGATATATAATATAATAAAGTAGTTATCAATTGTTGTTCAACCGCTGAGCAATAATTGGAACATGAATAATTTCTCAATACGTGTCACCTGTAATTTTGTAGAGCTTTTGCATGTAATGTCATGGGAATTGCATATACATTTATGTGACGTTACTTTTTTAGTATTCTAGCAGATAATAATTCTAATTGTGCGCAAATTATATAATCATGTCGAAATTGCATTTTGTGTCACTATTGTATCTGATAGTCATCACACAGAATGTCACCTGGAGCTCTTGGGGAAGAATTGAAACTGTGTTTAGTTGTTTTCCGATACTAATTACCTTATTTAATATTTGGACAGTGTAATACTGTGTATGATATTGTACCATGTCTTTAGAAATAATGCCTCGGTCAGTTTCATCCACGCCCCCGTCCCCAGAGATGGACGGGGATGTTTAATATTGGGTTGTCAACCCCTAGGACGGGGATGTTTAATATTGGGTTGTCAACCCCTACGCCATTCCCCGCCCTGCGTGGGCATTAAAAAGGTAAAAAAACCTGGGGTATACTTAATGCAGTCAGTGTTAATTTAGGATTATGAATAAAGATATTACATTCAATCATGTTTCTATTCAAATTCAAACTTTAATGCCAATTTAAGTTTTTAATAACAATGGTGTCCTTTGTTTCTTACCAAGGACAGGGGATCACGCTTGGAACAATTCAGGCCTAAATAAGCGTTTAATATCAATTTGCAGGAAAATGGCGGCCATATTGGAAGCCATCTTGGATTCGAAAGCGTTGTGAAAGCAGAATTTTGTAAGAAAAGGAAGTTCAGTCATATGATTAACTTTAGTGAAAGTTTTAGAGTTGGACAAAACATTGAATAAAGCGCCCTCAGCTCAGGTAAATAAGTCCCGCTGTATTTGCAGAAGTCACACAAGAGTGCGGGAGAAGCTGGAAGGTTAAACACGGCTCCATCCTCCGCATTCCGTCATCCTCATCTACATCTACGGGGTACTCACAGCTATCAATATCTGATAATAACTGGGAGGTCGGGACAGTAGTTAATAAAGTTAATACAACTACTTATTGATATTCATAATACAGTATTGTATTGTTAAAGTAAAAGTTTCTGAGATGTTGTGGTCGACACTGACAAAGTTGTGTGAGAGCATGCATTCTGCGATTTTCGAGTGTTGGCCATTTGAGTGATTCGAGCATTATTGTGACGCTGCAGTAGTGCGAGTAATCATTTAATTAATACGTATACATAACTAGCTGCAGCCCTTTGCAGTCTTTCCAGTTAATGAGATAGTGATTGTTGCCAAGGGTGACAGATGAAACTGCAGTATTCCAATTGTGGGCGAACGTAGGTCGAATAGGTTGTTTCTTCATTTTTTTGTTATCACATTGTACATTTCTTTTAACGAATCTTATTCGAGTATTTTTGTCTTAGCAGCTGTTATTCCAATTAGTTTGTTGTTGTTTTTTCACCACATGGTTGGGCGTGGATGTACTGAAATAAAGCATAAAATGAAGTTAAGACTATAAAGGTCTTTTTTATTTTTAATAATGGCTTACTATTGGAATTTTCGCTTGATATATTGGTAATTTATTTAACGATCATAACTTATTTACATTTTAACTCACCGAGGCATGTCAACGCATTATTCCGTTCTTTGAAGTGTTTCGTCACCAGGTGGTTCCGTCCCTTCTGTGAAAATAACGTCACTAGATTCCCTAGAGTCTCGTAACAATATATAATGAAATTTAGTACACCATCAGACATTGATGATTTTAAATATTGGTACGTGGCAGTTTAAATACAGAAGTTGTTATGTTCGCAATTTTGCACCGTATAATGTATGTGGATAAAAAAATAATGTTAAGACGGTCACATAGGGCCGTACATCAATAGTTTTATTGATTTGTCCAAATACACTTACTTGAATCAACATTCAACATGTAATTAGCAGACTCAAATGCCCGATACATTGAACATAAAAGGGCATATAGTACTCAAGCACTTGTTTAGTTTGAATATTCATTCTGAAGTAAAACATTTCGCGGGGGGTTGTTTCGTGCTTTCGACGCAAGAGCGAACATTGATCACATTTATTAACCAAGCGTTTTATAATGGTTGAGGCATACTAATTACGCTACATTATTAATGACACGATCGTCGCAATTATAAGTTCCATCACTTTTTTACACGGAAAATCCTACAGATCAAAGTAAAAACGATGTTTGATATAAATGTTTGCGTGTTTAAAATAAACACTTCGCTTCCATTTCATGTTTTAATTTTTCAATAAGTGTCTAATGCTATATTTGTCTTGAAGCCAAATTTGAAAAAAGAAATAATTTCATAATTTCATGTTCTTTTTTATAATAATATAGATACATACATGTACAATTAAATGACAGGTCAGTGGGTGAAATATAAAGCGTGTGGGAATCTTTGATGGAATATTTATCTTTAAAAGAAGGATACTTTCATATAGATAATAATATACATTCAAAATGATAGGTCGTCGAGTGAAATATAAAATGTGTAAGAATCTTCTATTGCATTGCATTCTGAGTTTGAGTGTTTATTGTAGTAACTTACAGTGTGTTAGTAGTTTTGATGTGAAAACATGTGATAACGCCGGAACATTCAAACAAATGTTTGGTATTTCTTTGCCAGTGTGTGCAGAGGAATGTTTCAGGCGACAGCGATGTGAAATATTTATGTTCCGCTTTGGAATGAACTACTGTGCGTTGAAGGATGACATAGATATACAGTCACTCGAAGAGGAAGGTCCAGTTTGTAGATATTATACACGTAGTGATTGGTCACAGATTGACCTCGGTCCGTGCTATGTTCACAACTGTAGTGGTACAGAACGGTGCATCAGTAAGACAGATGATGGGTTCGAATGCGTGAAGTCAGAATGTCCCAAACCTGTGGAAATTACAGATGCTATACTTTTGTCTAACACCCATAGCATCGGTTCAAGAAACAGGTACAAATGCAACACAGAATTTGGTGTTCAAGGAACTCCGACGATGTTTTGTGGTGATGACGCCGAGTGGTCGGTGACAGATTTTCTGAATAAAATAATAAAAAAGTATACAATGTATATAAATGTCCGTACTGAACTAATATACTAACATTATCAAGGTATAAAGCGTACTATATGTCTATATGCCAAAGATTGTGGAACATTTCATCTCGTTGTTTCAACATAAAATACGGGCGCTGAAGAAAATTTGATATACAAGTCATTCAAATAAACTATAAGGTATTAATTCTTAGCGAAAATCTCGTTCAATTGTATCTTATAACTGCGAAACAGCAAAACAGTGTTTACTTTCGTTATTTAACTTCGCTCAAGGTCATTTTATTTATGCACTGGTTACCCGCTGCGCTCACAGTATCGTAATAATTGTTAGGAACCAAGCCTATTGTAAGATGCAATGTTCCACAATCTTTGGACATAAAGATATACTACGCTTTATACCTTATAGTGTACAGGGAGTTAGATAGACAATCGATATATATACTGTCCATGTAATGTATTAGCTCAGTGACGGATTTGTTCTTTTTCTTTTCCAAACACTGATACTGCCACCTGTGGTTAGAACAATTAAAGGCAAGAACTCACCAGTTGCTGATAATGTTCAAGCTACAGATGAATCAGCTTGTTTCAAATAATGTCAGGTAATATTTGATTTCTTATAGGAAAGCTTAATTAATATTTTGTTGTAATTATGAATTTTTTATTATGTCAAACTAATTCATAAATCTTTCTATTTTTATAATAATAATGATACATTACTTTGCTAACATTTATTTTAAAAGTGTTTTTTGGGACTTTCAAAAAATATATATAATTTTTGTTAAAGGGAGATAATATAAAAGTGTGAGACAATAACATGGTTGACCATAGTCGACCATGGTCAAATGGTCAACCATGGTTGAAAACACTGACCATGTTAGACCATGGTCAAGCTTCAGTTTGTCTTTTCTCACCATGGTCAAATGGTTTATAAAACATTTTTCTAGCTCAAACAAAAAAATATGCAAGTTGGCTAAAAGGAAAAAACAACAGTCAACAAAAATAAGTTCAGTCTAAAATACTATTCAGGTGGGATCCCACCGGGAAATGTACTTGGAAATCCTGGTAGGTTATTACCGGTATCCCACTGGGATGAATTTCCATCCCACTGGGATGAATTTCCATCCCACTGGGATGAATTTCCATCCCACTGAAATGACAACATCCCACCAGGATTAAGTCATCCCACTGGGATCCCACTGGGATCCCGCTGGGATCCCAGTTCAATTTTCTGTGGGGGTGCTATGGCATTGAAACTAACAACACTTACTAACCATCATAAGGCAATGGTACCGGTCATGGGTAATAGCTCTATTATGATTATTATTTGAGTTATGCCCCTTTTTAACATAGAATTTTCTTGGTTAAAGTTTTGCATGCAAGTTTCATTCAGACCATATCTCAGTTACTATCCATGATACTGCATTGAAACTTACAACACTTGTTTACCATCATCAGTCAATGGTATCAGTCAAGGGCAATAACTCTATTATTTTTTATTTCAGTTATGCCCCTTTTGAACATAGGAGTTTATTGGTTCAAGTTTTACATGCAAGTTCTATTCACGCCATATCTTAGTTACTATTTATGATATTGCATTGAAACTTATAACACTTGTTTATCATCATAAGTCAATGGTACTGGTCAATTGTAATAACTCCATTTTTAGTTTAATTCGAGTTATGCCCCTTTTAACTTAGACTTTCCTTGGTTAAAGTTTTGCATGCAAGTTACATTCAAACCATATCTCACCTACTATCAATGATATTGCATTGAAAAGTTTAACTTATAAAATAATTACTAAACTACTTTGAACTCATCACTGATTTATAACATGACTGTATCCTCTACATTATTATTTTAATTTGTCACCATTGTTTTAAAATTGACTCCTTTAACAAATCATATCTTACTCATATGATTATTTTGTAGAAACTTTGTTATGTCAGTGGATGTATACAATTCCCTTTAAACATACACATTTCTTGAATAGAGTACAGTGCTGCTTGAAGTCTTAAAATCATTTTCACTGACAAATATTTGTTAATAGTCCAGTGTTGAGATAATTGCCATGCCTCAACAACCATTGTACATTAGCCTTCATTGCCATGTAGTCAACTAAGTAGCGTAACTCACGTTTCAATATAATACAAATTTTAAATGGCCTGTTTTGAACTTATATTTTTTCTGACAAATGGCTGCGAATAGTCGAGCGCGCTGTCTAGTGACAGCTCTTGTTTATTTCAGTTATGCCCCTTTTTAACATAGGAGTTTATTGGTTCAAGTTTTACATGCAAGTTCTATTCACGCCATATCTTAATTACTATTTATGCCTCAACAACCATTGTACATTAGCTTTCATTGCCATGTAGTCAACTAAGTAGCGTAACTCACGTTTCAATATAATACAAATTTTAAATGGCCTGTTTTGAACTTATATTTTTTCTGACAAATGGCTGCGAATAGTCGAGCGCGCTGTCTAGTGACAGCTCTTGTTAATGTGTGCTCTGAGTTTGGGCAGTTTAAAAATTTAAAAAGCCAATAGTTATTCTTTCAGAAATTGTTGCTTCTTTATTGAATTTGAGCAATATGAATTGTTGATTATTTTCAGCCATAGTGAACAAATTGAATGCTCTTCTTGACCAGTTACATGTGCCTAATCAGATAAATACGATAGCAGATATAGGAGCTGGTGTGTTTGTTACTTTGTTTGAAGGATTATGTGGTGAACAGTTGCCAGGTAAACATCCTATCATTCATTTAAATCGATTGGTGCTGGAAAAACGGCACATCCGCTATAAAATTCCTATTACATTGATTTATATCGTTCAAATTAATATTCTTTATGATTCTTTAACAACTGCTATTAAACTTGACAGATGTTATTTGTGGGTGTTCATTTAACTTAATCTTTTTTAGTATTGCAGCTCCATTTATCACACTTTATACAAATTATAGTTAAATGTATAATAGAGAATTGAAATTTAATCATATATTTAGGAATTTTGTAAGTGCTTTGATAAGTATCCTTAAGTAGTAAGGTGTCATGACTATGAATGATTGACATTGTTACATGTATTTTAAGGTATCATCAGATCATCAAGTACCCGGGAAGATGAGATCCATAATCTCCAGGTAGTGATCGACTCGTTGGCTGGTGAAGTCTTACACACATCCCTCACTCACATCTGTGGAGCGGACATCATCGATGGAAGTCGTGAAGCCATCAACAATCTGACTGAGATATTCTCTTGTCTGTTAGAGTACATGCTCAACAAAATAGACAGTGACGCTTCAACAGATAATGGTTAGTAACTTCAATAATAGGTTCCTAAAGTACAGTTTTAGTTTTAGCTCATCTGAGCCACAGGTTCATGTAAAGTGTTGTAGACCTCCTACATGTCGATAAAATATCTTTTAAATATGCATATAGGGGTAGAACTGAACAACTTTCATGGACCTCTGGTCTGAATAGTAACCGATATGTTAAGCTATTTACATGTGTTTAAATGGATAAAAGCTCTCTTGTTATTCTTTGACTTCTGGCTTATCTTAGTGCCTGGTACTATTAGCCGAACGTTTTACTTCTGAGGAAATGACAGGTTTGATGTTGTACATGGACAAGGTTGTATTAAGCTTATGCTGAGTTTGCTTGTTTAAATTTGAGACACCTTTATCAATTGGAAGGAGTTTTTTACCTAAGTTAATAGGTTAAGTTTCAGTTCAGATGGACATTTAGGCCTACAACTAACTTTTAGTCCTGCATGCACTTTTCACTTGTATTTTCTACTCACAATTTTATCTACATGTTATTATAGAAGATGATGACCAGAACCTAACTACTGACGACCCTGACTTAATTACACGAGAACAGATAGATGAAATACTTGATGCGGAATTAAGGAGAGAGCGTCTAGTGCATGAAGCTACTGGTATCAAGAATGGAGGTCCAACTGCTAGATGGGTTGAGGAGTATGTATTAACATATTTCTTTGTTTTATTGATCATGTTGGGATACTTTACCATAATTGTTGTACACATCCATCTGCAAAAAATTGTGTATGGAATCAAACTTCATGACGTTTTGAAGGCCTTAGTGTTATTATTTTTAATCACACTTTGTCTGATGACATTCATTGTCAATAATGATTTATTATTACAGCAATCACAAAATTTGTTATAATCATAATGCAATTTGGTGAATTTGTTTGTCTCTCTAAAATCTAGACCAAGATTAATACTTAACACCATATTATGTTGACATTGATCAATTCACAAATACATGGTAATTTTGCCAAATCTGTTTTAAAACTATCATATGAATACATTATTGGAAACAATTGGTTGAGTGCATTACTTGAGAAAACTTAAATGCTGAGTACCTGTACTCTCATATCTTACAGGTCCAGTCCTTCCAAGCAAGTGAAAGCAGGTGGTGATAAAACAGATGAATTTGATTTAACAGTTGAGGATCTATCACTTTCCCCTACAAAAGGTGAGCTTGGTAACAGTAACAGACTTATGTCACTGATTTATGAATTCATGGCTGAGGGGTCAATAATAATTATGATGATTTCTGGTTATAAAAAGTATACCTATCATGCAGATTTATGAGTATGGTAGGAACTCAATTTGCGAATAATAGTGAAAATAAAAAACATTCAAATAATACCCAAAGCAAATTTTTTTTGATACTGACTGTATTTTTTTTAAATTAAGTGGCTTTAAGATTTAATTTGATGCATACCTAATAGTAATACTGACCATTAAAATGACCTTTCCAGACACAGTTGATACAACAGCAGAGTTAATTAAAGAGAGCGAAGAATTAGAAAGACGCTTATTAGAAGAGCGAAGAATTCTCGAAGCTACAAAGTTACAGAAGGAAAGACTTTTTAATGGTAGAACTAAATCACAATCTGAGAGAGCAGGGGGTCCTAATAGAAGGCCGAAATCTCATGTGTCTGAATATCAACAAAATGGTAGAAAGTCCCCTGTTGCAGAGTTAAATGGTAGAAAGTCCCCGGTTGCAGAATTAAATGGAAGAAAGTCCCCAGTTGCTGAACTAAACGGAAGGAAGTCACCTGTTGCAGAACAAAATGGGAGGAAGTCTCCTGTTGCTGAGAAACCTGTTCCTTCTGATGGTAAATGCTTATAACTTATTATACATTATACATGTATAGCATGTCTTTTATCTTCACCCAAAAAATTCACTACCTGGTATATGTATGAATATTCATCAAAACTTTATTATAACATGGTATGTATATAATATTGGCCTGTCAAGTGGGTGCCCAGGATAAGAATCTGTTACCTGCTGATGTGCACTATTGCTTTTATGTAAAATGACGAATATCTTGCACTTTTGTGTTATTTGGCTGTTTTATTAGGTCACATGGTGACAATGTGAGCTTTGATGATCACTCTTCGTCTGTCGTCTGACCGTTGCTCATCAACAATTTGCTTGTGTACAGTCTAAAGGCAACAGTTTTGATCCAATTTTCATGAAACTTGGTCAGAATGTTGTTCTCCATGAAATCTAGACCAAGTTCGAAACTAGGTCATATGGGGTCAAAAACTAGGTCAAATCTTAGAATAACCCTGTGTACATACAGAGAACACCGTTATGATCCAATCTTCAAGAAACTTGGTCAGTTTGTTATTCTCCATGAAATCTAGGCCAAGTTCAAAACTGTGTCTTGTGGGGTCAAAAACAAGGTCACTAGGTTAATTTTTAGAAATACTTAGTGTACACTCTAGTGGTCATCGTTTTCATCCAATCTTCATGAAACTTGGTCAAAATGATGTTCTCCATGATTCTAGGCCTAGTTTGAAACTGGGTCATATCAGGGTTCCCGCTGTCGGTCGCCAATGGCGCCAATTGCGCAAGAAAATAAAATTTGGCTCCAAAAATAATCAGTTGGCGATTTTTACTGGCGCTAATATAAAAACTTTACAAAAATCGTAAATTTCGTATTTTTCTCACGGGCCTATAATTTTACACTTTGGGGTTTACAATGTTGAGTAGATCTAACTGGTGTCATTTCCTGGGGCCAGTTGATAAGATAATTGGCATACTGCCCCATACTTGTTAATTCAATTATGCATAATCAAGGTGTCATAAATTTCAATTAACAGTCAGTCTGTGTAACACTTACACACCACGTGACCATCGGCAGCGGTGATAAAATCAATGATTGCTCCAAGCTTCAAACACAGTTGGTAATCCTTTAATCCAATTAAATCCAATCTAATTATGAAACACGTGTGAAAATATCTTTATTGTCGTAGTTTTAGTAAACAAATAAGCAGACGAGATTTGGTAATAGTCCGTGGAATCGAATTTGTGGATTCATATTTCTACGGAAGAAGATAAACTAGCTTTAATCACTACTAATTGACTTAATTTATTTGGTAATTGACGTTAAAACTTAGTAGAAGTAATTTCACGGCTAAAAGAACACCATTTATTGTCCAAAACAAATGTATTTTCTTTTTAACTTGAGTGGTATCCGGATAGCATGAAATTCGGATACGATTTTTTTTGTTCTTTCAACCATTCTTTTTTCCAGTAAATTATTGAAGCATCTAATATTAGACATTGTTTATGTAAGTGAGAAACCTTTACAAAAAATAGTGGGTGTTTACATTTGGACAAACTATTCCTTTCCTCCAGACATTTGACACACTATTTTTTCCAACTTGTCATTCGACACTATTTTTTCCTTAGTACTTTGAAATAAATTAGAGAGCAAGGTCACAACATGCTTATATTAACCATCCTCTATAATATCTGCCTGGAAACTAACCAGTACTTTGTATGTATACCAGAAAGGTGTGTCTCATCAAACAGACAACTGGCTCCAAATTTGGAGCCACTGGCTCCAACTTTTTCTGATTGGCGAATTTGTTGGCGCAAGCTAAAAATTACCCAGAGGAAACCCTGGTCATATGGGGTAAAAAGCTCGGTCAAATCTTCGAAAAACCTTGTGTTCACTCCAGATGTCCCCGATTTGATCCAATTTTAATGAAATATGGTCAGAATGTAAGGTGTATTGACAATGTGCAACAGTAAAGTTTTGCTGTAATATCAAAATGAATTCCTATTTCAGATTTAATATCTGCCAATAGTCTACATTTTTTATCTTGAATACTTTTATTATCTTAAAAAGGTCATTTGATGCATTCTGATATGCATTTTCTATTTCATGTTTAGTTCGAGAACGAGAAAGACGGGCTGATATTATTCGTCGTTTAGAAAATGATCCAAGGTATAAATACATGCTACCTCCAACTGCTAGTCAGACCCAACAACACGACGAGGAAGATGACGAAACATTCAAACATCTACAAAATATGGTAGAGGAAACTGCCGCTATGGCACGTGCGGCTGTAGATTGTAGTCCTTCACGTGCTAAATCAATGTTAGAGACCCTCGAAACAGTCAATTCACAGAGAAGGTACATCATTCAAGTTCATATTTTACATTTTGACAACAAACTTAAAAAAGTTTCAATTCAAATTGTAATGATACCTGGGAATAAACATTATAATTCTATCGGAGTATGGATTGTATTATATTTATCTAATTTTCTTTTATTTTAAATACAGATGAAGATTAGTTAGAAAATAATATAGGGTGCTCGAATTATTTTCAGACTTCTCAAGTTCCAGACAAATACAAGTAATACTACTACTCATAAAATGTGAAAATTCATCCGTCTGTTTTTCATAATATGATTAATTATTGCTATGAAGTCATACATACAAAGATCTCTTCTCTCTTCAGAGCTGTTGCTGCTGCTAAATCCCCCTCTAGAAGTGAGCAGTATTCTAGACAGACCAGATCCAGGAGAGATATGGCTGATCTGAAAGCTAGGACAGCAAAACGTGCATCTCCTTCCAGTAGACGTATCAGTCCTAAACCAAGTGACAGACTCTCTGATAATGAGGTATATAAATAACTCATTCTTAATAACTTGCTTCTTTCTCATTTATTAGTGACTGAATGTTAGTTTCGATTCCCCCATGGAACCGATGCAGGGAAATGAAGCATTGTCATTGTCCATGTGTGCTTTGGTCAATTCGGAGTCATATCTCAGATACAGCTATGATGATTTCTTTGATAACAAAGTGTTTGATAATCTATTAGTTTTGCTTTCATTATATTTGAGAATTTAAACAATAGTGAAAAAACAGTTGGGTGGATATGTTTGTTAAAAGTGGTTTGAAATTTATCATTCTTCAGCTAGAATCTGTCTAAATGTCTAGACTGTATTGTGTCATTTGTGAAGATTTTTCTCTGTTTTGGTCTGAACAATTTATTTTACATTTGGCAGGTTTTCAATATCTTCTATTTCAAAACTTTAAAAGTTTATTCTGGTTTTGAAAGTTTCTGAAAGTCTGTATTATATTTATTAATAGAAAATAAGTTCTAATTTGTCATACATGTTCTTCATCTGATTTGTATACTTAAACTTTATATATTCAATAGCTGTCACCAAGTCGGGCAAAAAGGAAGGTTTCCTTTTTAGTTGAAAGATCACTGACCGATTCAAGTCCTAGTGCCGGACAACCTAGTCCAATAAGGTGAGTAGTGTGGTAGTTTCTGAGTTAAACTGGTTTCTTGTTAATATTAGTTCAATTAAAATGGTTCTTAGTTATGCCAAGCATCCATAGTGCTCACATATGAGCATTGGTCTCTTATTGACAGTAACTGTTTGACCTGTGCTAGTAGCCACCTCAAACATAATATAACTAGTCATATGCAGTCATAATGTTTTTTTACTGAAGTATGCAGTCATCTGCTATGCTGTATGAGGCTATGTTTACCTCATTTGCTGTTTGATTGGCTTGACTGTTTATCTTATGTGATATTTACTAATTGTTAGTATGTTACCTAATACATGTGTAATGCTGATGACAAGATGTACTATGTACTTAGTATCTAATGAACTAATACTTAACAATGTTGACTAAGCTATTATAGCTACATCAGTACATGGAAAGCTATTAGGCTATCATGTTACGATTACCACATGTTTATTAGCATTTTAATAAGAGGGTGGCTGATCTTTACCAGGCCAGTTTTCACTTTTTCACCACAACTGAGCAAAATGGTGAAAATATACCGGTAGCAAAGTTAAATCTGCCATATCTTCATGTTTTTGCATTTTTTTACATTGTTGTGGCAAATAGCACAGTGAGACAGAAGAAGACTAGCAACTTTTTCCTTATTTCCGTTTTGTTGTAAGCAAAAAACACCATGGCATAAATCAGTCACCATAGTTTAGTGTTTTGTGGTGTTTATGTTCCTGATAATCTAACCATGCTTGCAATGTTGTTTATATGTGTGTGTTGTAAATTTTTGACGTATGTTTATCAAAGGGGAAGAACTGCTGGTCGTACTGGTAGAAGTGCTACTAATGGTAGTTATCTTTCCTTCGATGATGTACACAGTGATAAGGAGAACACAAGCTATCAAGACAGGCTGAGAAAACAGTAATACTAATTCAATTGCCTTAATTTGTCTTATTTGAAGTGACTTTGTTTTGTTCTTGTTATAATTGGGGATTTAAGGTTACATTTTAATATAATTCTTGTTGACAACCAAAAAATGCACATTTTGCATTAAATATGCAAATGATGTATTTTGATGTTCCTTGTTTGTATTGTATCATTACATAAAGTATGAAACTCATTTAATAAAACTGATCTTAAAGCCATAATTTTATTAAGCATATTATTTTTAAAAAAATCTGTTAATTTAATAATAGACAAACATTCATTCATTATTCTTATATGATTATTTCCTGCTAAGTTTTCAGTTTTATGATAATAGTTTATGCTATATATTAATTGTTAAAAACAATTAAGTTACATTCCACCTGAAGATTATTGATGAATATGATTGAGGAAATAAAAACGTGAATACCAAAATTCTTGCTGTCCACTTATTAAGTTTACTTTATTCACGTGTAGTGGAATACACTAGAACTTCTTTATCTCAAGGACTAATCTGGACAACTCAAATGATCAAAATATACTGGGAGATCGACAAAGTGGTGTGATATAAGTGTATAACATATATTTAGCTAATACGCAGGGACATTGAAATTTGCTCGAAATAAGCCGGGTGCTCGTAATATTGATGCTCATCTTAACGAAGTTTTACTGTATTTATATAATACTTGTCATATTAATTATGTTTTGTTTAGGTATCATAATGCTCTGGCTGACTTTTCTGACGAGGGTTCACCGGACAGGTTTAAAACAGCTGCTGACTATAGGAAGAATAAATACAAGGAGATATCTAATCGACCACGAGCATTGTACACCTTGGGTGATACACAGAAGATGGTACAACAGGAAACTGAAGGTGGAAAGAAAAAAATAGGGGTAAGTATAGAAGCTAGGTTGTTTATATGTTAGAAAACAAGTAATCAGTTTCCAAGCGCTACTTTCAGCAGTTCTGTAGCCCTTTGATATTTTAAATTCCACTGGTCTTTGAGCTACCGTATAGCTGGTTATTTCTGCGGGGTGGAAATTTCTGCAATTCTTCGGTCCAAGATCAATTCGCAGAATTAAATCTACGCAAAATTTTATCATTCATAGAAAAAAATCACGCAGAATATTATCTCCACTTGATAAAAATAATAATCGAGGGGTATTCACAAGTTAACTTGATTATTGTTACAATGTATAGTTTATTGCAGTTTGTCTAGTGTTACAAAGGTGTTTATAATTTTAGCGAGCATTGTTTGTACATGTATAATGATAATTATGTCAGCAGAAATAAACACACCCATTTTTTGGGCAAAAAATGCAAAATATTACACCCGCAAAAATAACCAGCTATACGGTACCTTGGAAAACCTGTGTATGAATCCCTAGGATAACTATTGATATCCTGGTGGGTTTACAGCCTATATAATGATACGGTGCCAAAGGGGGGGAAAGGGTATTAAAGTATTTCTGCTGTGTATATGAAATAGATGTCCAATTTCTCATTCTTTTGAATAGGATAAATGTTTAATTTCATGGTCGTTTATTTATCAAATAGAAAATTCGGCATTGAACCTTTGACCAGCTGTGAATGTATAATGTATGTATATTGGTTTGAATTTGTATTCTGTCCCCAGCCTTTGGGTTATATATTATTTAAAGAGTTTTACTATTTTATCTTAACATCAGCTTTGTACTGAAGTAATGCTTCCTGTTACTGCAGTCATCTAAATTAGCACTCACCCGAAGACGTTGGCGAGTAATTTTTGGCTGATTTTCTGTTCAGGCGAATAACTTTTTCCATAGATGTAGTTACTTTATGATGGATTACACGCCCAAATGGCAAGTAATATTCCAAAGCTAATTTCAATGAGTGTTACTGTAACTAGTCTGCCATGATACTGTTAAATAGATATGTGTATATTTTTTATCCAGTTCCTGCAGAAGATTTACAGAGAAGATTTAGACGAGCTTCTTGATGAAGCTGATTATCTGATGACTAAAAATAGACAGTCTGCCAAAGATATAGTAAGTTGCCTGTTGCTTAAATCTACATGCTTTCAAAGACTGTATGAAAGTAGGAAGTTTTATATAAAAAATATCGGGTGTTTACTGTGCAAAGAAAAAATCCTCTGACCTTATGTTAATATATTTCTGTCCGACTTGATTGCCTAGCAGCTGAGTGTCTTCTTTGAGTGTCTATGAGAGGACATTTGAATAAAGAAGAATATTCTTCTTGGTGTTCAGTAGGCCTATGTGAACTTGATTGATTTAGTGAAAAATAGATACACATTTAAACATGTTGATTTAGTACAAATACAGATACATATCAAAAAATGTTATGTAAGATATCTATGGAATAATTAACCTGTCATACAATGCAGTTCTCTTAGAAGTGATCTTATATTTCTCTGGTCGAGTGCCAGTAATCATAACAGTTATTTGAAGCATTTTGTTTTTTCACACCAACCATTTTTTTTATGTCAAATTGGATAGTTTAAACTGCACAATGTTATTGCCTTATCTTAATTGATGACATCTGTGAATCGTTTCCATCCTTAAGTTGAACTTAATATTAATAAAGTATTTCAAACTTTCAGGAGAGAGAATATCAGAAGAAGCTGATGTCAGGAGTGAAGTCAAAGCCAACAGATGAAAAGAAAGGTAGGATAAACAGATTGCTTTTGTTTAGAAGATCTGGTTCTTTTCCTTTGTCCGGCTGGTAATGTTTGTCTGTTACATTTACTATGGGAATCGTGGTGTCCTTTTGTGGAGAAGATGTCAGCTAATTGCGGAAAAGGAAGCCAGCACTGGTTGATATTTCATACATGCAAACACTATTTGACTGTCAATCTGGTCACTAGATAATTTATGACTGTTGATAAACACATGAATAAATATTTGCAGTATAAGGAAATGTAATATAGGATTGTCGTTTTGATCAGCTTAACCATTTACTACCGTAACATATAATATGTGTACAGTGATTTATTGATACAAATACACTGCTATATTGTAGGTCCATCAGTATTAAAGAAAACTACAAAGAAAATCCAACCAAAGGCTTTTAGTAGTAAAGTAAAGAAATCTACATCTAGTGGAAGCATTATGAAACCACAGAAAAAGACATGTAAGTACAATGTTGCAATGTTACTGTTCTTTTTTTTGTTAAAAAAATGTTATTGTTCTTATAAGACATAGTGTAACATCTGCAGAGTGACCCTACTTTCAGCCATCAACATATTACTTGAACAATCTTACTGCCATATTTGAGATGTAATGTATTTATTGACATATTATAATTTTTGGGAGCAAATCATACAATATCTGTCCTTTCTATTTGTGTTTGTATCAAACCCTGGGTGTCTTCCTGATACTACCTGCTAAGATAAGATAAGGTTATTTTTCCAAATTCTGGCCCATTGCGGGTATATAAAAAATTTTTATGTACACAAAGTTTCTAAAGGTATACTGACTAAGAAAAAATATAAATATAAAACATGCACCCAGGGTAATAAATATTGACTATACCTCTATCAGCAGTTACATTATTCTAATAGAAGGTCGAGGATAATGTCAAATTGTTCGAGCTATATGATATTTTTATATAATTCATACAGTAACAATAAAGGATGATGAGGACATATTACCTATGTTACTGGAAGAGTTCCCACATTTACATCTGTCTCTACACACATGGCATGAATTGTGGCGTAAAGGCATACATCAGATTGAACAAATAACACGTTCTCATCAAGAAGTTAGGAGGAAAAAATCTCATGCTTCAAATCAGGTATTGTAATGTATTATGCATGCTATAAAAGGTTTGCTTCGTATGATTCTATTCAACTTGTTCTATAAATTCAATAATGGTCCAACACTCATTTATTATCATCTGTTACTTTCATACTTACTTACTCTTTATAAACTATCTCCAGACCACTTATTTAAAAAATGACCATTGAAATTTCCAAAAAGCCACATTTTGATCCTCAAGATTTTTATGTATGAATGGTCCTTTTTTCTTTAAATCGTGGGTACTTTGCCTATTAGATAAGGTTTATTGCAGTATCAAATATGATAGAAGCTGGTGGAACCACTGACCCATTTCATATTTGTATTTAAAAACCAAAGTGCATAGTTCCAAATATGTTTCTTTGGAGTAAAGGGTTAAGGAACCAAAATGAACACTCGTAGTTGATTCCAATCTTACTTACCTAGTAGGGGTTCATATACAACTGGTCAAGAATAGTTGAGCCTATGCTTATTGTGTTAACTTATGATATGTTTACAGTTAGAAGAAGCAGAGAAGAGACAGGAAATCTTGGTGAATATAATGAAGAAAGAACTGGACCATACTCAGAGATTGGTAAATGGTTTATTCATATCTTATGTTTTAGCTGAATAATTAAAAAACATGTTGTGCATAGCATTTATTTGCAAGTGAGCTTTCTGCAGAAATATGACAGGCATGAGTACCTCCATCCCAATTTGGACCTGGGTCGCCGAATTAGTTTGCACACCATTGAGCTGCGAATGCACCATAGTAGAATGTACACTTGAAATGAAAGAGGTATTAGGTTCTTCCCCAGTTGGTAACACATACCAAATTTATTAATAAAAAATATGCTTGTTTAATTCCCTTGCTTTTGACACTCGGCAGAGTTAGTTCTGATTTTAGTGTATGATTAAATTTTACTTTACCAAGTGATTGCTAGAAATCAATATTTTCACCAGTTGCAATTTGTGTAACTTGAATATAGTACTGTAAAATCATTAATTTTCGTGAGGGATTAAATTTCGTGGATTTCGTGGTTCACATCAACCACGAATTTAATCCGAACGAACATTAATTTTGACCCTTGTTTTATTACCTGAAATGCAAAATCCACGAATTCAAGTCCCAACGAAATTGTCTTTTTTACCAAATCAACGAAATTTCGTCCCAACGAAATTAAATGATTTTACAGTATACGGTGATGGTTATAATTATAGATTGTTTTTTTTCTCATGTACAGAAAGAGATCAAGGAACGTAAAGCTAGCGCTATAACATCACGTAACAAGATCCATGAGCGACGTATGCAATCTGCTAGGTCTAGACATTACTATGATGAATACCAGGTCAGATTGAGATCGAAAATGTTGAAGAGGAGGACACGAGAAGAAATGGTAAGTATTCTTATACTGTGACCTTATTCAATACCAATTTCAGACCAAAAATCATCGACTTAAACCTAAATGTTCTTTTCACCTTTTCACTATCATAATAATTTTGTCGATTCTTATATTAATTGTCATGCTCATCTTGCGGATGACAATATATATACAGGCAAAATTTTGTTAAATAAAATATTACGTAAATGAAATTCTAGTCAATTTTTGGCTATGGTGAATTTTAATTATGGAACAATGCTTGACACATAGTTATGGTTTAGGGATATACGTCTCACACTTAACATAATTTGACAAATGGCTCAGTACTTGTCAGTAGTTACCTTGAGAATATAGTACTGGCCTGGGGGGAATCTTTTTTCCCCATTGGACAAAACTGACTAGTAAGTAAATTTTCCCGGGGAAAAATAGAGGGGGAAAAACTTACTGTTACTCCAGTAATTATAATAATAATAATAAAGAATTTATTAATAGAGGCAACATAGTTAGGCATTTGCCCAATCTTCCCTACGCGCCTCTGAAATTCAACACATTTACATAATATATACAACAACAGTCATATTAAAAAAGGCAAAAGGAAAAAAACTAAACAATTCAATAATTAGGAATATACATCTATATAGTGCAATATAAAATAGTAATGTGATCTTAAAGAGGCGTTTCCTACAACTCCAATCTTTTAAATCAACTCAGGAATTTCCCTTTGACCACATAATAATGAATCGGTGGAAGCGATAAATTATTATTGGTGATTTAAATATGAGTAATTCCTTCTGACCTACAAACAGCTCAATCTAAAACTGTTTTGATGTTTGTGAATATAAAGCTGTGTAATGCTAACAATGTTTCTACTAAAATGTTGCAGGTTTTCAAGAAGTTGTTTAAGGATGGTCTGGAGATACAGAAAGAGAGGATTAAGGAATTGAGAAAATATGCCACAGAACAACGTGAAGGTCAGGCTAAAGCACAGCGTAATGAGATAGAATCTATGGAAAACTAGTATCCTTCTTGATTAAACATGCTCATTGATTGTTTACTATGTCAAGCATTGTAAATACATATTGCACTAGCCATGATTTGAGCTACAATGATTAAACTATGTTTTTTATGCCCCTGTATCAACTAATGTAAAGAGGCAAATAGTGTTTGATCTGTTGTCAGAAAATGTTGAGCTAAAAAAGTTATTGAAACTCATATATTTTTATGCCCCAGCATCTACTGATGCGGATGCATATTGTGATGCGCCTGTCCGTCCATGCATCTGTCCGGCCATGCATCCGTCCGTTCATGCATCTGTCCGTCCATGCATCTGTCCGCACACACGAAAGCTACCTTAGGTGGTCGGAGGTGTGGCCTTACACAATAGAAATCTATTCAATTCATTCCGTGACCACTTAATTCTTTTGTCCTTTAAGTGGTCGTTCCTTTGATCTTTAACAATGGAATGACCACCTAAGGTAGCGATCGTGGGGGCGTCCGTCCATGCATCTGTCCGCACACACGAAAGCTACCTTAGGTGGTCGGAGGTGTGGCCTAACACAATAGAAATCTATTCAATTCATTCCATGACCACTTAATTCTTTTGTCCTTTAAGTGGTCGTTCCTTTGATCTTAAACAATGGAATGACCACCTAAGGTAGCGATCGTGGAGGCGTCCGTCCATGCATCTGTCCGTCCGTTCTTTAGTTTGTTTGTTACAAGCTTTCAATTTGATTGACTAAGCTAGTGATTATTGACAAGGCTACCACTAGGGCATATCATATACTGCTGGCAGTCTTGTGGGTGTGAATATTGGTTAGCTGATCTTGCGGGGAATAACCGTTTTCACAAATATTGTAAAAACTCTGAAAGCCTCGCAAAGGTAAGTTTTGCTCAGGGGTTTGGATATGACGTCGCACATAAGTGTGGTGTGGTTTCTGTAAGTTTTGTTTGTACGTTGGGATTATGCTGATAAGTCACACCAATTAAGGGCTTTGGGTATAGGTTATGTTCATGGGTTTTGGTATATAACACCTTACTTGGGTTGAAGGGGCTTGGCCTCTGTAGGTTTGGCTCTTATGTTGAGATATATCATACTAGGGGGGCAATTGAAGCTTAAACTTCATGATTTGGTTGATTACATGCTATTATACTAGTACTGCTCTTTTAATTGAGTTTTAAATCACTATTATTTTGAGAATTGTTTCCTTAACTGTTACCTTAGTTACCGGGATCAGTTCCAAATGCTGGCTGAAAATATCTCCAAAGAGAAGAAGGAGTTGGAAGTGAGAGAAAAAGCTCAACACAAGGTATGTGATAGTCACTATTGTATTTGTTACAAAACATATATAACTTTCAAGCAGAAAAAGAGGTTATAATCAGGTTTATGCATTTAAGGGGTGGAGAATCAATGATAATTTATTAATTATCACTTATCTACAAATTTTAATCAATGCGAATTCCTAGTTTGTAGCTGACATGGTATTTGCTTATGCTAATAGTGTATATCTTGGTGATTTCACTGACCTAGTAAATAGTAGACAATAAGACATATTTTAAAAGGGCTGCTATTGTACGGAGTAAAGTGTGGCTATGGATTGAGTGTCTCTATGGAGTGAGTGGTTGCTATGGAGTGAGTGGTTGCTATGGAGTGAGTGGTTGCTATGGAGTGAGTGGTTGCTATGGAGTGAGTGGTTGCTATGGAGTGAGTGGTTGCTATGGAGTGAGTGGTTGCTATGGAGTGAGTGGTTGCTATGGAGTTTAGATAGAATACTAAATGAAATGTTGCTTTTGAATGAACAGGTGTTATGATGTAACATGTTTCTATGAAGCTGTGAAGTGATGCTATTGAATTAAGGGTTATTATGGAGCAAATGCTAATCGTGAAATGAATATTTCAGGCTATGGGTTCAATGAAGAAAGATTTACGAAAGAAGATGGAGCATGAAATAAAATATCTTCAAGAACAGCTGGTGCGCGATGATGATGACACGTATTTCCGACAACTAGATGCTGACAGAGTTATACATGATCTGAAAATGGCCAAATATCAAGTCCGCATTTAGTGAACTATATAAAAGTGTTTTATTTATATTTCGTAACAAATCAACGTAGATCACAATATTTTTTTAAGTGTTACTCTGGGATCAATTGTGAAGATGCATTTACCGGCATAGGTTTTTATCCATTCAATTCAAATTCAAGAATATTGTTTGTTTTTAATCATAAAGAAATTTTCAAATCATGAGGATTAACTACGATTTCCTTGATGATTTCTCTCATTTTCTATGCACCCATTGTTTAATAAATTACTCATTGTCAAGCTTGCTTGTGGTGAGCTAGTCACAGTCACATGTTTCAATTTATGTGTGTGATTTTGTCTAAACAATTACTTTGAATTGCATTGTCCAATTTTGCTAACATTCGATAGGGTTGTCATACAGAATTGTTCACTTTTTTGGGACGGTCTCTGATGTGCTGAATTGATGTCCTTATCTCAAAGGTCAAGGTCACACTCGCAGTTCAAATGTACCTAGTGTTATTTATCATTGCTTACGATCAGCATGCTATGGGAAAATAAGGATACCACCAAAAAGGAGGTGTCAAGAGTGATAAAAATAAGTTGCAGAACTACCTAAAATGAACAAGTATGATTTTGTATGAACTTTACTAAGAATGAACCAAACATTCAGAATGAGATAATAAAGCCTGTTAGTATAACGGTACCTACCATCATCCCAATATGGACTTGTCTGTAATACGAGGGGCATTTCAAAAGTTCCAGGAAAAGTGCTGAATAATTATTCGATTCATGGCAAAATATGTATCATGTGTGGTTCTACTTAAATGCAAAGTTTGAAGTAATTTGAACATACAATATACATTATAGAGCACTTTTCCTGGAACTTTTGAAACACTCCTCATACATCTAAACTATAATTTTCTTCATCAATGGTTGCCTCCATCAATACCTGTATCTCAGTGTTATAGCACTTGTTGATATTGTGTGTCATCACAAATATTGTGTACATGTGTACATATTTTATGACACAATGAATATAATTGTACATTTATTGTCTGTGATATTTATTTTTCTAGCTCATCTGAACCTGAGCACTATGTACAAAATACATGCTGTTATGTCAGACATATATTTGTCTACTTCCTGTATACAAATTTAACTCACCAGGGTACAGTTTAACCAAGGTACTTAGGGAAGTTGTGAACTTATTTTAAAATTTTAATTATGTATCATAATCATTCTTTAGCAACTGCAAATTTGGGACTGATAGTGTTTGTCAGAGTTCATTAACTGAATCTTGATTAGTATTACAGCTTCCTTTTTCTCATTTTATAGCTGTAAACTTGTTATAAAGAATTGAATTTTGATCGTAAGTTTATGATTTCCGTAAGTTACGTTGATAGAACAGTACCATGGGCACTATGTACAGTAGATGTGTTTGATATTATGTTGTCATCTGTTTATCCATTATACATGTATATTCAATCATTAAATCCTTGATACTGATATGCAAGTACAGAGGACAACACTGGTACTATGTATTTGTTGTTTGTTGATGTGAATTGTATTGTACTGTCTGATGATTCTCAGTTTCTTGTCAATTTATTCATTTGGCCCTGTGGCATTTTTAAAATCTTGTGATGAGTATTGTATGATTACTGAGAAAAAGTTTATACTGGCGAAACATTATGCATTTATTTAATTTGCATTACAGTGAATGTTAGTTTTATTATAATCATATATTCAAGTGCTCAGTGCAAAACTATGGTATATGCCTCTATAAATTGATGTAGTTACCACATATTTGCACTGAGCCCTTGATATACTTCATTTTCAGTGGCATGAATAGTCTAGAACATGCAGTCAGAAGAAATGAGGTTATTCCTATGTGCCAGAACTTAATAAAAGTCCTATGTAGTCATTTTATCACACCATCATTTTAGTTTGATCATATTTTATTGTATGGATTATATTGAATGTACTTGTGTATCTTCACTAGAGAAATAAACACTTGAAATATTGATACGCTCTTGTTTTATCTTGCGCTTCCTTTCAATGGACTTACATGTGAAGGTTATGCAGGGTTTACTCTATAGGTTGCTATTGGGGCCATTTGGAAGGTATGAAGAAAGTAGCGAAACCGGTGGGTGTGTCACAGTGATGATTTACTTTGGTGCATTGGTTAGCCAATGTTAAGAAAGCTATGGACTTGTCTTTCATACATCTTTCTTGACTCTTGATGAATACCTGGTTTGCCATTAACCTTTTTAAGGCAGTGCATCTATGTACTTGTATATATCTGGACCACGTACCCTTGGTTTGATTCTCATGTCGCAGATGACGGGTAACATTTTCTTTGACATTGGAGGTGGTCTGGTCCTGCAAGAGTAGTTGCCAGGGCTTGGGAAAAGCTATGTTAGTTGGTGCTGATCGATCGAGGGGTGATGAATGTCAGGAACAAAGCTAGACATGCCATGTGGATTCATGGACATATATAATGGGCATGCAATGAGCATATAGTGGATTTCAATTTTTACTGAAGTAACTACTACCAGGTAATGAATGGAAAAAAACCCAGAAAAAAACGTCCTTTGTTAGAAGTATATGCCAATTTAGCCAGTTGTGTATATGCAGCTAAAAGCCTGCATGCAAATTGTGACATCAAATATCAACACAAAAAGTCATGCTAACAAATGTTTGAGTTGTACATCCTAAAGGACCCTTGAAAACAATTAACCCTTGGTTGCATTTAATATTGAGTTCATCTTGGGCTGTATAAATATGAAGAACCAAACATACCAGGCCCGGGGGCATACTCCCCCGGGAAAATTTTCAAAGCAATGGATGAATCTAGTGCATTCTAAGCCTATCTGGGAGCCCTGAAATACCTTTCTTTCTTTATTCTGAGAGTTAACCTTAATGGTTAAGTTATGATTATTTAACAGTCAAAAGGTAATATAATGAGCTAGGGCAAAAATTCTCTTGTAATTGATTTCTGTGATGCAACAGCTACGTATAAATATATACATGTATATTAAAAATATATATTATGCGAGCGAAGCGAGCACGAAAAATTCCCATCTTACCAATACTTTTTCATCTAGAACATAAGAAAAAATACCCATATTATTTAGAGATGTCTGTTCAATACCTGTTTTACTATTTATTCAAAGTTTTTAAAAAAAAATCTCAGCCAACTGGGGGGGGGGGCACGGGCCCTCGTGCCCACTGCCTGAATCCGTGCCTGCATACTTAGTTATGGTCTTGGGTTTATATTATATTACAGTATAGTAGCACATATCAATTTCTACTTTGTGGTTTACTAAAATAATTATATATGAAGGATCAAGTGCGATGCTATTCAGAAGCATTGGTACGTCTACTTTCATTTTGCTATTCTGACACATCAAGTCACGTCACTAAATTATCAAGTAACTTGACCAATACCTAGGGTAATCTGCTACATCTATACTATATCTATGCTGCACTTAATGTAGGTTGTCAGAGTTGGTCAGAAATCGATCACAGTGAAATGACGCGTGTACGGTACCTCAATACAATAGAATAGGAAACCGAAAGTAGACACATCAATGCTATTTATAGAACAAACAAGTGAGTCATGACCCGTAAGCTAGAAAATTGTTTATCATCACATGCAATGAGGAGTGCCTACTTTTAATTTACCGGTTATGCGATAAGATGTTGCTAAATACCGCGATAAGTATAAGTCATGTACATGTGTATGTGAATGGTATGTAATGTGAACATAAGCTTATTTGGAAGCGAGATCGAAGTAACGTTACAGGTAATGTTGCAGTTTTCATATATTTGATGATTTGTAAATCTAGCTGTATCCATTTTGTGTAAAGATGTCATGCTGTATTGGTTATACTGAACGTTTTTCAATGCACTCATCCTACTTTATTTATTTATGACTGACAGTAAGCAGGATTTCTTGGAAGTAATAATACATTTGTTCACGCATATTTGCGTTCTTTGGCCAGTTTCAACACGGATGTCAGATCAATCAATATGCCGCCAATTAGTTAAAGTCACGTGTTTATTTACACAAAGCACTTATCACCTACGTTTCGGTACACAGAAGCATTGCTTTTGAAATAATCAATATTTTAGACAGGTGGTTTAGTATGCACCTTCGATTTAGCATTTTAATTTTACGAATGTGGAAAAACATGCAATATAAAAATTGTGTAGGCACGTGCCTACATGTGCTACCAGAATAAACACGTGCATATTCAGAACAAGATGAATATTCAAAACTGTGACCACAGCTTTGTATACATAATTATTGTTAAGACTGGCTTCTTGGAATAATTATTATGATGAGTTTTTAAACTATAAGTGCTGTTTCAAAAATTAAAAATGTGAAAGAAATTATAACTCTGAAATTAAGCAAAACTTTATGAGCAGCATTAGCTGCATCCTTGGAACAAGTTCATTTTCTTCTATAGCTTGGCTATTTTGACCTGAGCTTGACCTTTATGCAAGAATATATTACAAGGTTCTTGCAATGAATATATCAATTTCCGCAAGCAAATCGTGCAATATTGGTATTTCAGATTTGTGTTTATATTACAAGTTGAGCGTCTTCCTGATACTCCCCGATTATGAAAACATACAATCGGTGTTATAAACGTAGATAATATATCGACTGTTAAATTATGCTAATCAATAGGTCAAGCTCATGTCAATGTGGGCAAGCTATACCATCACTCTCTTTCAGCAGCTCATTTTTTTCAGTGATATAAGTTTTTCTTATTTTAATATACTGTAAATTCATTTAATTTCAATGGGTTGAAATTTTGTGGTTTTAGTAAAAAAGACCATTTCTATGGGACTTTTAATTTGCATTTCAGGTAATAAACTCAAGGTTCAAAATTTTGTTCGGTGGGATTTTATTTCGTGGTTTAAGGCGAAACACGAAATCCAGGAAATTTAATTCCCCACGTAAATTAATGATTTTACAGTAACTTTACCAGTAGAGTAAAGTGATGAACTACATTTTCCCTTTTTTAATTAATATGCTGTACGAATGATAAGTTTCTCAAAAAGTTCTGGTTCAACATTGTCTAGTATATAATAGAGCAACTCAATAATATTTAACCAGTATTTATACATGCAGTGCAGTATCCTTTACTATTACACAATCAGAAGAAAGTTGAGGATGAATTTAAAAGTTAATGTGAATACCAAATCTCCACTGGACCATATTTTTACAATTTTTAAACTTGACCATCTCTCAAGCTCTTCATGAGTCTCCCTTACCATAGTTAGTATAAGTGGCGTACTGTAACATCATTAATAATCGTTGGTTATTAGTTTTAGTGGATTTCTTCGCTCACCTTCTTCTTCCTATTACTTTGCAGGACCCACTCTAGGGCATCATCGCAAATGATATATACTATCCACGAGGTTGTTGCAACACGCACACATAATGATAAAACCACAAAATCAAATCCCATCAGACAATAATTTTGACTCTTGGTTTGATTACCTGAAAAGCGAAATCCACAAATTAAGGTCCCATCAAAATGGTTTTTACCAAAACCACGAAATTTCGTCCCATTGAAATTAAATGATTGTGTTGAGGTTTAGCTGTTCATGTAATTTAATACCTGGAAATATTATACTCAGTGTTAGATCTATATTTGTATTTTATGTGCATACCTGTATTGAATAAAGTTTAAATCTACCCAGGCATGTAGCTAGCTCTCTTCTCATGTAGATTTATAACCAGTCAAGGAGGTATAAGGAAGTTAAAGATATCATTGTACATACTTCTCCTTTTAAACTTCTTCTTTCACATTCTCAGATTTCATATATTCTGCACCATTAAGAAATCTCGACTGTTTCCGTTTTCTTCCGTGAATAAAAATTTCATGGATAAAGGCCGAGGTGATCAGAATGATATTCTAAAGTTTAGACTGTGACCATATTTAGCTCATTTAGCAATTTCTTGCTAATTGAAATCCTCATTTAGCACTTTCTTGCTAATTGGAATATTAATATTGTTGTTCCTGTCTTTACAAACAAAATGACAGGTACAGTAAACCAGTTATGTTTTATGAATACTAGTACATTATTGGTAGAATTTAAGTTAGTTTCGTTGTTGTGTAATTTGATATATTTTAGGGGAAGGGTAAAGTTTTCATACAGATGATAACTTAAAAGATATCCCTTTTGACTACTTCACAAGAAAAATCAGGTAGTTTAAAGGGATTCCTTATAAGGCATTTTCTGTAGTAAAGCTACCCCGTCCACAGTTCTAAGACTTAAATGAAAGATAAAAAATATCTTTTAAAAATGGCGTATAGTTAAATCATAAGAGTGTGTTAGTCGGTTGAAATATAAAACATCTTAATACAGATAGAATTTGATACAGTAGTAAAGAAGTAATTCTTGTAGATAGAGTATTAAACTGAAGATGTTACATGATAACATCATGTACATAAAGTGGTATCTGACCCTGTGGATTGTTTGTAGGAGATACTGTAAAATTATTAAATTTCATTGGGACGAAATTTCGTGGTTTTGGTAAGAAAGACAATTTTGTTGGGACTGGAATTCATGGATTTTGCATTTTAGGTAGCCTAATAAAACATGGGTCAAAATTAATGTTCGTTGGAATTAAAATTCGTGGTTGAGGTGAACCACGAAATTTAATCTCCAACAAAAATTAATGATTTTACAGTATAAAAGCTTTCAATCTAGTCACAGCTTTTACATGTCCTGTTTTTGTATTTCAGGTAATAAATACAAGGGTCACAATTATTGTTCGATGGGATTCGATCGAAATGCAGGAAATTTAATCGCCCACAAAAATTAATTACTTTACAGTACACCATGCAATGTTGGTGCAAAAAGGTCATGGATAGGTTAATAGTTTCAAGCAATTACAACAGTATGTTGTGAATTAGTGTATTTACCTCATGTGGCTCTGACTGTATAGATACTGATCTATATACAGGTTCAAACAGGGGACATTCTGCCTTAAAATGCTAGATATCATAATTTGACAGAATTAGTCTGACACATATTCTGGACTAGTCTGTGTAACATAATGTAAAATCATTAATTTTGGTGCAGGATTAAACTTTTTGGATTTCGTGGTTCACCTTCATCCACAAAATTGAATCCCATCCAACAATAATTTTAACCGTTGTATTTATTACATGAAATGCAAAATCCACAAATTACGTCCCATCGAAATCATCTTTTTATCAAAACCACAGATTGCGTCCCTTCAAAATTAAATGATTTTACAGTACCAAATTTTATAAAGACAATACCTCAATTCTTTTTCTCATGAAATGATTTCCCTTTGCATCCTCTAACATAGGTTATCAAGCCCAGAATAAAATCTAGCTTAAATTGAAAAAAGTTAAATGCTGTTTGCTTGATATAATATATTATCTAGTCGGCTAGCCAGACTAATTCTGGACGTTCAGGTATGCAGCTTTCTAAAAGAATTGTAAGTACATGTCTTCACATTTTCTGATTACTGTAATATAATGTATTCATATACAAATGTACTGTAAAATCATTTAATTTTAATTGGAATTTTTTTTGTGGTTTTGGTAAAAAATTACAATTTCGATGGGACGTTAATTTGTGGATTTTGCATTTCAGTTAATAAATACAAGGATCAAAATTATTGCATGGGATTTAATTTTGTAGTTTTTTAGGTGAACCACAAAATCCACAAAATTGAATCCCCCTCGAAAATTAATGATTTTACAGTAAGTGAATGTGAGATAATGGACTGGATGCAGACCCCATCCATCCCCCCCCGATATGAAAAGTACAAAATACAAATGTACCAAAAAAATGCTAGGGGATATAGTTTTACAAGTGTGTGCAACTCAGCTGGACACTCTTGATATTTTGTCTTAAGGCATGATGTATTCAGTGATTAGGAAATGTGGGAATTTCTAAAATTGACAAAGTTGTTAAATTTTTCTTTATAATTTATTCTGTCCTACATAGACACCCATTGGGAAACTCAAATGTTTGGTTTATTGTTCAGAGGATGTTGCTCTGAGGTGGTATGCTAGTTTGCGATAGAAAAAATCGTGTTTTTTAAAGATTTCTGAAAATCTATTCATCAGATTTTGGTAAAAAATTACAGAACAGAACAGAACATATATTTATTAAGACAAGTAACAAGTACATAGTCTACAACTCTGATATACAATGTTTATAAATAAACATGTAATACAAACAAAATACACATGATAAATGGGTAAGTAACGGAGAGAAAAGTTTTTAAAGCATCAATAAGGTTGGTTAACATACACAGAACTACAATAACTTCCTACCTACTCTCAATTTGAATTTCATAATTTTTAGACACCAATTTAAAGACAATTATTCTTTATTACATATTGAAATTACATGCTTATTTACAGTTTAACGCAGGGAGGTAATCTGGTATTCCATTGATGATTTACTATCAATTATTTAACCGTTACAATCCGTGATCGGCGGGATTGAGATTGCTGTTATAAAGACAAGACTTAGGAGGCCCCTGTGATTCGGTTTATTTAGGTGTGTCGCTTGTAAACAATGTACAACAATAACATGTATTTCGTCATATTTACAGACGGGCCTCGCATGTGTTAACGTAAGTAGGTTGCAAATACGTAAATATACCGTTATGCGTATCACGTGACCGTAAAATTGGCTGTTGCAAGTATCAAGTCTTCTAACTTGATATTTCATACAAGACTACAAATATGTTACATAGAACTTATGAACAAAACTTTTTTAACTCATTTCTGATGTTGCTGAAATTACAGTGTGTATTAGGTAGATATATTTCATTTATCTGTGTAAAATTTCATACTTGTTGGTGTAGTACTTACAAAGAAATATTTAAAAAACACGATTTTTTTCTATCGCAAACTAGCTATATTCTATATTGATTTTATTAAGTTGGAGAATAAGAATAGCCAATCATATTGTATGTTTCGACCAAGCGTTTAATATGATGTGATCTGATTGGAGCATATCCTTATCCTTAAGTGAAGTAAGATCAATATGGAATATCACCCATGGAGAAGTAAATGTATAGATATGGTAACTTTTGGGACAAATGATTGTGCACATTTCTTAAGTCAGTTTGCTTCTCTATGGGTGTTGCAAATTAAAAGATTTTGAGAAAATTCTCAGGTTTCTCTTAAGATCCTTTAAAAACCACCCCTTGAGAGATTGCACTCTAGTACAAATACAGAGAGAAAATCACCAATATATGCACCAACTTGAATGTCTGTTTGCTAACATTGATCCCGGAAGTATCCACTTACTGTACGAGGGGTGTTTCAGAAATAATAGGACTTCTCATATCCTTTTACTTAACAATTTTAATTTAAAGATATTTGTCCCATATGCATAGCTATGTATGCTCTATATACTTGTAGCAACAGAGTACATGTATTGTTGTTACTGATGATGCTCATACAAAGCGTTGTCATAGAAACCATGTAACGCCAAGGCGGGTCACACTATTATTTGTCATTACCATCCTTGTGAATATCTCAAGAACCACTTGATAAATATTAACGCCTAATTGTGCAAAATGTGAATATCTCAATAACCACTTGAAATTTATTAAATAGTAACGACTTGACATGTGCATGCAAACTATCAAAGAAATCACTCTGTGTTTTTGAGTCAAGTGTATATATTCAAGCGCGTCATGGATGAAAATGTCAAATAATGGTATATATTGGGAAAATCAACAGTGCTAACCAATGAAATGATATAATATGTTTAATGCAGTGGCATTAAGCAGCCGCTTGTATTCTGTTGGCTCAAATTGTTTACAGATCGGGGATTTATGAACTTATAAATACGCACAGCTGAGGTCATAGAAAATTAAGTTGACGTTAATAAACATTGTTTGTTCACTGAAAGACGTTTGGAGGTTTGAGCAATTTCTAACATCATTACAAAACATTTTTGTGAACATGGGAACGGAAACATAATTAAACAATCAGAATAGTGGTATTAGATATGTTTAGAAAGTCAAAAATGACTATAAACAAAAATATTAAATGTTTCTTTATGCTAAAATACTGTGCTTGAAATGCGACCCGCCTCCTTGGTGCATAGTATATTAAATTTTCATGTTTAATAAATTTCTTATTTTTCCATCAATTTCTTTGATATTTCCCTTATTTATCAGTGAAAGATCAAATTTTAATTATAGGCAATTAGTTTTCTTAATATCTGATTTGCAGTGCTTCTATGACAAAAGTCCTATTCATTGTGGAACACCCCACGTATCAAACTGCTCTTCTCATGCTTTTTTCTTTTAATTTGAACTTCTTCTAAAACAGCCAGTAAAGCCTAAGTCCCACTGAGCATTGGGAGGCATTGGAAGTCATCGGGAGCAAGATCTCGGGAAGCTTGGGGAAGGTCATTAAATCGGAGGAATCGTGATGATACGGGAGAACTCCCGATGTGTTCCGGATCTTATGCTTCAGTCCTGCTGCATCAGTGATGTACTACTGATGGACATTAGATGGTTCCCGATGCCTGGGGAAAGCTCCCCTGTGATACATCGGCGAAGCCTCAGGAAGATTTGAGACATTTTATGGCATCGCAATTACATTTCAATGCATGCATTGAATTTTTCCCGATGTACTCACGATTCTATGTCAGGAATATCTTTGGGAGGCATCCCCGATGTTCAGGAATACATTGGGTATCCCTGAAGCACCCAGAGCATCAGGAAATGATCGGGGATAAAACATAATCACCGTAGTCCGGTTCCCTGTCATACTATAATGTTTTAGTAACATAGTGATCTAGGGGAGGTAATCAAGACTGGGCTTCATCGATTCCTCAAAACATCAGTGATGTTTCAAACATTTTTGGGGATGCTTCGGGGAACATTCACGGTCACTGGATTTAATATTATTAAATTTCTTTATTGGTGATAATTTAGTGTACGGGTAGGCATCGGGAGATATGTGTTCCCGACATTATATGTCAGTCCCACTGCTTTTGTGATGTACTCCCGATATTAATTAGAAGCTTTGTGGAAATATCGGGAGCAATCGGGAGAAACTATTTTGACTTCCATAATGAGAAATTCCTCAGTGGGACCTAAGCATAATGGTTAAAGGTCCCTTATATGGACACATTTCTAGTTAATGTGTTTCATTGGTGTTGGATTTTTCTGTACAAGGTATATAAAACCTGATATATTTATTAAGAACACATTATGTTTTATTTATTTCAGAACCCTACGTAGAGTTTGGAGATAGTACCAAGATGGCATCTCTTGGTGGGCAATTTCTACTGCTCCTATGGAAGAATTACAAACTGCAAATTCGGCGTAAAGTGTTGACAGTATTTGAAATTATCACACCATTATTGTTTGCTATCATATTGCTGTCGGTGCGGATAATGTCCGACAATTATACGTATGATAGATACACTACATATGAAGCGCAGGCACCAGCTCTAGAAAGTATTTATAATTATCACCAGAATATGATACTTTATGCCCCCAAAAACAACTTCACTGAAGGGCTTGTTTCCGTGGTAACCAATCAGATGA
This sequence comes from Spisula subtruncata, assembly GCA_963678985.1. NCBI lineage: Eukaryota > Metazoa > Mollusca > Bivalvia > Venerida > Mactridae > Spisula > Spisula subtruncata. The sequence continues at coordinate 36,211,170 of OY787670.1, read as the reverse complement.
CAGTATCGGATCCCCTAAATAGTAAGTTTTTCATCTATTTTATGTTATATTTATTAGCGTTTATCTATCTGTATCACTGCCAACCTATGGATTGATTTGTTAAAGGGACTAAACTCGAATTTGATGATAAACACATGTTTTGTTACAAATTTGTAGATGTTTTAATAACAAAACTGTGTTTTACGAATACATAAAGTATTCTAACAACTTACATTTATATGATCAAAGGCGCTATTGAGGAAAACTTGAACATTTTATACCGTTCGTTACAGCTTATTTCTGTTTTTATACACTTCTACGCTTTAAATAACGTTATATATATATTTTAATGCGTAAGTTAATTTTTTTTCTAGTTGAAGTGTAAACATTGGTTGCTTTTTGAATGACTAAATTGTAATGAATGACATTATTTAAAGCTAGGAGACAAGACTAAATCAAAGAAAATCTTGTAAATATTAGTGTAAGTCTCTAAGTTGTGACCTAATCTTCATGAAACTTTGTCACAATGTTTGTCACTATAAAGTCTGGTCAAATAAAATACTGTTGGTCATCTTTGTGGAAAGACTATGGATAACAAGGCCAAATAAGCTGTCATATTTGTATATATTCTAGTTTGTTTCTGGATGATAAAGTTGTCCTACCTGTGTAAAAGTTGCAGGGTCTTGGTGGGGATAAAACTGACTGTTTCCTTAGTGACCAATTATGATGAAACTTGATTGTTAAATTTGTCTTGAAAGCACTCTGTGTCATTACATAGATTTGTATTATCTTCTCCTAATTATTATAAGACGATGATATGAAAGGAATAAAATTAATGTAGACAAATATATTCTGAGATGCACATCTGATAAGTGGACACCTGAAATTACCAAACCGGTGGCTTTTCCGTGCTGTTCAATTGATTATCATCTTGTTTGGGTTTTTTCTGACTTTTGGGTCGCTTTCGCATAAACAATGACCACATGGAATCTACTCCACGCAAAAACACAATTATCCCATACATTAATTGATTTCAATGCTGCATTGCTCAACCGACCTAAAATATTGAACATAAATTTTGAGCACAGATTTTTACTAGAAATCTTGTCAAAAGCAATTCCACGTAATTTTGTGTGAAAAAAAAGATGCACACTTTTAAATTTTGTTAAGTGTAGATTTATATTCTCTTCTCTGCAGGTACAGGATTTGACTCAGAAGAAGACTTATTGACACATTACAAAAACAACAACAGTAATGTTTTTGCTGCAATAGTATTTCTATCAGATACAGTGAACAAACCACTGTCTTCATTGAATTACAAAATACGTATTGGAAACAAGTACTCGTATACCGAATGGATGACAGGATTGACCTATCCCCTGTATGATGGAGGTAGACCTTACCGACCAGGACCTGGTAAGTGTACTTTATGCTCTTCGACCCGGTCCTTCACATTGACCGTTGCCCTAATTGACATTACGCCAAAGCAGAGATCGCTCCTCCTGGTTGCTTGGCGAAGGTTTTCAGGTTATTTCAATAGACCATGTGATTATAATTTACATTTACCATTAAAATTGATTTAAAGAGTATTGATTGACAACTGGCATAATGTCAATGGTTTTTGTTAAAAATACACCCAGGGGATTAACCCATTCATAAACTCTCCATTAATTTTCAAGAAAGGAGAGTTGTCTTAACAATAACTCTCCATTATTTCGTATACACATTACATTAAATAGCTTTTAACTTTAATATAAGTTCAGCTATTAAGGTGGTATGCGCGCAAGAAATAAAGAAATCAAGATGTTGCTAGTGTGATATATTAAATACCGTCAATAATTTGCAATTGCACTTTCGCGTGATCATGACCATTCAATAAGTTCCAATTACAGCTTTTATACATGCATAAGGGCCAACATTCTCACTAAATCATGACACCCGTCTTCAGCATGATACTGAAAATTAAATAATCGACCTTGGCAGACATTAAAATGTCCATAAATATTGCAACTTAGGTTTTGAGATGATCAGATGAAAACTGTTTGAATATAATAGTACATACAAAGCTAATTTCTAATTGTTTTAGTCATACAAGGCTTATAATCCAGGAAGACATGTGTCGATTGGACTCCTAAGTTTGAATTAAAGAACAGGCAAAGTTTGTATTAATTTTGGGGTGTAAGAAAAAAGTTAAGTTCCCAATTTACGAGGGCTGTTTTCAGCTGTTCAGCCGCTAAATCACTCTTTGACATTAGTTTCCCCTGATCATCGGACTACCCCATGAAACATTCGAGTCTCTCGGAGAGAATTTTTCTCTTTTGCGGGCGTGGCAGCCAACATCGAACTAGACACTGCCCTCACAAGTATACTGTATATACCAATTTTTGAGTACATTAGTTAATACTGTGCGAATACAGAGCTAGGCTTAAAAACAACATGTTAAAAACATTTTAGTTATGTCCATCAAGTTGCATATCAATTATAAATATCCATGTATAGTTTATGCATGGAAATATATCCTCTGACTGAAACAAAGTCTTAATAATGTCCACAGTGTTATAACATCAAGTGACACTGGGTATATGACCATTGATTGATCGTGTAACACATAACTCACACCATGTGTTTGCATGGACTACACACCTTTATAAAGTAATGGAAAGTTATTGTATTAGTTCACTGGTTTCATGAAAAAAGCATGATCTTCTCGCTCAGTCATGTTAATATTTTTAATCTTCTATATATAACAGGTACATCAGGGGAGACTTTTTGGGGGAAAATGCATTTTCTTTCATTTTTGACATTTACAGCATCTTTACAGAAAAATTAAATTTACATTTGACAGTTTTGGTGTATTTTAAGTCTGAGAAAATCCGTGTATCTGTCCATTCCTGAGAAATAATGATTACTCGGCCCCTTTGGGGCCTCGTCTCCATTATTTCTCAGGAATGGACAGTTACTTGGACTTTCTCCTTAACTGAATATAGGCACAAACAGCCATTGGTGTTATCCGAAACATACACAAATTTGATGGTGGACTTATTTGTATCACAGCAGAAAAAAACTTTAAGTCACAGCTGTGTTTGATAAAGCATTTTCAGTCTTTTGGTTAAATACAGACTGACTAATCAGAGGAATTTATGCTTTTGGTGCCACAGGTGGCAATATCAGTGTTTGGTCCGCAACCGATTAAAAAGATAAAATAAAAAAAATATTTAAAAAATCCGTCTCTGAGCTAATATTATACTATCAAGGTATAAAGCGTACTATATGTCTATATGCCAAAGATTGTGGAACATCGCATCTCAGTGTTTCAGCATAAAATACGGGCGCTGAAGGAAAATTGCTACACAAGTCATTCAAATAAACTATAAGATATTCATTCTTACCGAAAATCTCGTTCAATTGTATCTTATAATTGCGAAACGGCAAAACAGTGTTCCTTTGGTTATTTAACTTCGCTCAAGGCCATTTTATTTACGGGCTGGATACCCACTCCACTTACAGTATCATATTAATTGTTAGGAACCAAGTCAATTTTTAGATGCGATGTTCCACAATCTTTGGACATAGACATATAGTATGTTTTCTACCTTGATAGTGTTTTAGCTCAGTGACGGAATATTTTTTCATTTTTTTATTTTATTTTCCAAAGACTGATACTGCCACCTGTGTTTGGTACTTGCTTTGTAGTAAATATTTTATGATAAAAGCTTTTTAATGACGAAGCGATTTCATTTAAATGAAGTTACGTAATTTCTCTTTCTATAAATTTTAAATTAAAGTAAAATATTGCACACAGAAAACATTAGAAATTAGGTTTTATGTCTTAGCTAGGGGCTCAACTCCATGGGAAAACAGTATACCTATTTCCATTCCCTTTGACCATGAGGTGACCTCCCCTTGGAACCCCTTTCTCACTCTGAACATATCGAGGGCCTTGCCTGCTATGTGTCCATCCTGCGTCATCATAATTGGTCTGTTAGCTTTTTAGAGGTCACAGTTTTCTAATCTTTTTGAAACTTGGTCACAATATTTGTCTCTATGAAATCTAGGCCTAGTTTTTAACTATGTCAAATCAAAGAAAAACCCTGTTAACACTCTTGAAGTCACATTTTTACTGCACCTTTACGAAACCCACTCACAATGTTTCTCGGTCAAGTTTGCCACTGGGATTTTAAGGGATACTAGGTCAAACCAAAGAAAAACCTTGTTAACACTCTAGGAGTACAATTTTCTCTTAATTTTAATGAAACTAGGTCACTGGTTAAGACAATATGAAAACCTTGTACTTGCAATAGAGGCTGCATTTCTTAAACATTATTCAGAAATTGTAACTCAGATTACCTAGGTCACCGTAGGGACTAGCATGCATTACTATGCCAGGTAAGCAAACATAGGAACCTTTGGGCACTATTGTGTTAGTAAATGGTATTAGAAAATGACCTTATTATTTATTAAAGTAATGAGTATGTGCAAATCGTTGTCTTTTTTGCTAACAAATATACAATATGTGTCTGTATTAAAATGATCTATTTATTTTTTCAGATTACGATTACACAGGATTTCTTTCCATCCAATACTATATCAACAGAGCATATACTGCTCATTTTCAATCTGATGCTTTCGATGCTGTCAAGTTTTTGACTAGAAAGATGCCATTTCCACCCTATACAGAAGAATCCATGGTGACAGCTTTACAGATAATGTTATCATTGTTCATGGTATTAAGTTTTATACTTAATGTACCTCAAATGGCCAAGAACATAGCCTACGAAAAGGAAAAAAAGTTAAGGGTATGTACACAATTTCTATTTGATACATCTGTATATACTGTATATTCTTCACTTTTATTCAAGATCACAAGGTTATATAATGTCTCACAAGGAAACTTGGGCCATTTTGAAAGTATTGGTTGGATCTATTTTTGTTTATAAGTCCCCTACGAGTTTTTAACTAGACAGAGGGGAATGTAGGGTTTACGCATGCTTTTTCGTGCTATTACATCTGCAGATTTCCAAGGGAAGGTTGGTGCCCAAGCCCGTTAGAGGGACTCTGCAGATGTAATAACACGAAAAAGCATGCGTAAACGCTATTATAGCATAAAAACAACACTTTATTGGTATGTTTTTCAATTGGCTGACAATTTGGGCGACGTCGGAAAAACAAAAGCGACGTCGCTAAGCAAACGTTACGTCACATACAAGTTTTTGTCATGAGCATCGACTTCCGGTATCGGCAAATACCAAGAAAACAGTGACATTTGGGGGTTGTTTATTATTTTACTATTATAGAAAATTGATAAGTAGTTACAATTAGAATGTTAATTACAGTTCATATAACGCTGTAAATCATTTATTTCCGTCGCCTTGGTCCTGAAATGAGCATACTTAAAACTGAACACCAACAGCGCGTGCTTGTGAGAATCTTTTAACGTGTACATTTTTTCCCTGTTTAAGTTTGAGTAAAATCACCGTTTTTATGCTATAATATAGGTTTGCCATCCGTCAGTCAGTATGTTGGTAACGTATTCTAGATCCTGCCATAACTCAAATAGTTTTCAAGCTAGGTTTATGAAACTTGGTATGTGGATAGGGACCAATAAGGAGATATTTTATGCTTGTCTAATTTTTTTTGCTTTTTTAGGATAAAAATTGTGGTTGCCATGGCAACAGAAATATTGACAGGAAATTTCAAAGGTCAAAACCCCTATCCATTACTTCTTGTGTCTAATACATGACTGCTTGCACTTCTGGGGGAATACAGTATTAGATAATATGCTGGGTTTATTTTCAGGAAGCTATGAAGATGATGGGACTGCGTACATCTGTGTACTGGTTATCGTGGTTTGTGAAGAACCTCATCTATCTGCTTGTAGTGATCATACTCTATACTATTATATGCTTCATCGATACCAGTAACGGCCGAATGTTCCCCCGCACAGAACCCACCTTATTCTTTGTGTTTATGTTCACATATGTTTTGGCAACAATAGCTTTCAGTTTCATGATCAGCACATTTTTCAAGAAAGGTGAGTCCTAGCCCAGTGATTATAAACTTTTTCATTCTCATACTCGAACTCCATACTCCTTGCTCCAACTTGAAAAACAGCCTTTTTTAGAATTTTACATCAAAACCAATGCCAACTTGTAGCAAATGATCCAATTAAGAAAATGAGCCCCATTTCATATGTTTCTATTCAGTAATAAAGAAGTTACAGCAGTTTTTGTAACTAAGAAAATTAATGTTCCAATTGGAGTATGGAGTATGAGTTGGAGCATGGAGTACGTACTCCAATGTTTATAATCACCGGGCCTGATTGGATTATTTAATAAAGTATAGTCAAGAGAATTTGACCAGATCCTCAAACTTAAATTGGCATTATTTAATTAATGCTCATAGTTTATAAAAAAGGATGTTTATATTTTCATATGATATACAGTGTAATGTGTGAAAACCAACTTGTGAGAGAACCAGAATGTTGTCAAAACCCAACTAATAATTTGGTCCTGAAATTTGTCTTATTTAATTCAATATTAAAATACCTGCGAGACGTTATTTGTCAACTACCTGCGATGAGACAAGTAACTGTGACAATATTACGGCTACAGAAGGCCGAGAACCAACCAACCAACCAACCATATACAATGTAAAAGGGATTTAGGAAAAAACAGATTTTTGAGAATTCTGAATACCGAGATGTTTGTTTATTATTTTGTATTGCTTTGTTCCAGGATATAATTTATGATGCATATTTCATTCTAATTACAGCCAACTCTGCTGCCTTTGTTGCTGGTATTCTTTTTTTCCTGACATATGTACCCATATATTTCCTGAACACTCGGTATGAAACAATGACCCGTGGACAGAAGATGATAACCTGTATTCTACACAATATGGGCATGGCATTTGGTGTTAACACCATACTTATAGCGGAATCTTCAGGTAGTATTATAATCCAATCTAGTGATTGACCGGTTACCTCATAGACCCAACACTTTTCTGATAAGTGATACACTAGAATGTTTGAACCCCTCAAGTGCGTACATCCCATGTGCACCTCGTTTGACAAACATCAAGTATGATCTTATTAACTGATGGTTCATTTATTTTAAGGCTGAGGATGCAAAACATCAAGTTTTTGTAATTAAATTGTATAATGGTGCATCAAATATCCAGTTTAATTTACGAATTATGCAAACAGTTCAGTACAGTTATGTACCTCACCAAACCTTGCCTGAATCTTTGTTAACCTATAGGTACACATTACTGGCATTACTGCTGTCATACTAATTTGTCTTAAAATACTGAGCATAGCCTTCTTTTTTGAGTCAGCTTTATGTTGAAATATGGCAGGCATATATCTGAGTACTACCTGCCGGAGTTGAACCCGCGTCGCCAGATTAGATGGAAAGCGTACTAACCACTCAGCTACTGAGCCATAAGTGTGCATATTGTAAGGAATTTTAGGTTTAATGATAATTTCTTCTATTTTCTATTTCAATGAAGAATGAAATAAATGTATTATTGTTTCTAATACAGGTATAGGTTACAATTGGAGCAATTTTCATGAACCCGGCCAGATTGGAGACAATTTATCATTACTGGATACCATGGGAATGTTGATACTCGACACTGTGGTGTATATGTTGATTGCTTGGTACGTAGATACCGTCAATCCAGGAGATGCTGGTGTCGCTCAACCACTCTGGTTCCCTTTCTCCGTGAGTATATGATTGGTTCTTATCATTACGCCAAGCTAGTTAAATCCAAAATAGGAGTGATAAAGTGACACATGACACAAGATGCACTTAAATGTGATTTAAAAGGGATTTAGATCCAAAATAGGAGTGAAACAACAAAACATGACACAAGATGCACTTGAATATTATTTAAAAGGGATTTAAATGCATAAACTATGAATGTATTAATTCTAGTGGTTATAAATTTGGGACAGAAGATCATAAAATGAATCAAATGTGCCTTTGTTCAAAGGTATGTGAACTTGGAGACCAGAAATTTATCAATGAAAATAGGAGTTATTCCACTTAAATAGGAGTGCTTGGCAGGTATAATAATATTTCCTTATAATATTTTAGCCGAGGTTCTGGTGTGGTTCTAAAACTGTTGATTCTGGATATGAGACTATGGATGAAGAGTGGAGTAATACAAACTTTGAACCAGATAGATCGGGCGCAAAAGAAGGAATAAGTGCCCAACATTTGAGGAAGGTGAGTATCTTTTATGACGTTATGTTTGTAGGAATATTAATGCTAAGAATACCACACGTTTGACGTCTGAGAAACATAGCATGTATGATGCTTTCGATATGGCTATGCAATAATCTTCATGTTATGTACTGAAAGAATATATGATATGATGCTGAAGTTAATGATGATATTGCTGTTTTCATTACAGAGATTTGGTTCAAATATTGCTGTGAATGATATGATATTGACAATGTATGAAGGTCAAATAACTGCCCTGCTGGGTCATAACGGCGCTGGAAAAACTACTACAATATCAATGTTGACTGGTAGGTATAGTAGATTCTTCATTGTTGAAAAATAAAGAAAATTGGACAGAAAAGGCAGCAATCAACTTAAACAAACGAGCACAGAAAAACATACAAACATCACAAACCATTGAACTATTTATTCAGACATTATAGGGACAGAAATATGATATGAAATACAAAATTAAACTATTTACTTGATATTTACAAGTATTTTGAAGTTTGTATTTCCCACATGCAATGTTTTAAGGGGGTTGGTCTATCGGTATGTTGGTTTTATACAGAAAATTGTGGAGCAAGCAGCTTCAATATTGAAGGTGTTCTGATAAAATTGCTCTGATATGATTTCTATTTTGTGCAGGTAAAGGTGACACATTTTTATGTGCACCGGAGCAGGCAATTTTGCTTAGTGATTGCTCTTTGGCTGTTTTACAGTGTGGTATTGTTGGTAGGAACCTTTGTGCATATCTGCCAAGTTAGTTAAATCCAATATAGAAGTGATTGAACGAAACATGTCACAAGAAGCTTGGAAACCAAAAAGTCATAAATGAAAATTGAAGTAACTCCACTTTAATAGGAGAACTTGGCTGGTATGTGCTTTGTGATAACTCTGATGGGTTTTTTTCAGGATTTATGAAGCCAAGTGGTGGAACTGCCTACATATATGGGAAGGATATTTCTAGTGACATGGATACAATACGTAAAGATATAGGTCTATGTCCACAACATAATATACTGTTTGATACACTTACGGTAGAGGAACATTTCACATTCTTTGCTAAGGTATGCAAACATATGTTTTCTTGTATTTGTAAAACAGGTTATAAATGACTCTGATATTAAGTTGGTGAGAGGAAAATGAGGCTTCTTGTTCTGTAATCACAAGTGAAATAAAATTTATATGACTTTTCACCAAAAATCAACAAATTTCCGTTTATTATGTGGTTCTCATAAAACGGTACAGTCAATGGCTAAATTGGAAAAACTACATAAATTTGAACATCACAATGTGACATTTCTGATGTCATAATGACCTAACGCATATTTTGAAGCCTGTTTTTTGCATGTTACTCGAACCAGCTCCAAAACAGTGAAAATAATAAAATGATAATTGTCGCTGTTATTTTCACTGTTATTTTCACTAATAATTGCTGTTATCCATTGAAAGCAAATAATACTGTTAATTGTATCATATGTCAAACAGTTGAAAGGATGTGCAAGCAGTGAAGTGAACCAAGAAGTAAATGAAATGATTAAAGCATTTGGACTGGAACAGAAACGTCATGCTCTAGCAAGTACATTGTCTGGTGGACAGAAGAGGAAACTATCTGTAGGAATAGCTCTTGTTGCTGGATCAAAGGTAATTAGCTATACTACTGTAGAAACTTCTAATCAGAACACCCCCCAGAGTGACCAAAAATTTCGGATTAGAGAGGATTTTGGATTGAAGAGGTTTTCAGTTTCAGTGTCTGTTACCTAAAAAAATTCTTCAGTCAGAACCCAAGGTGTTATAATAAACATGTAAATCACAACAGTTTGTTATAATTCTTTGACTCAATATTCAATTAAGCTCCAATTTTTACTACATGTATAGCATAGATAATCTTTAACACAGCACTTTTAGCTCCAATTTTCTAAGAAAAATAGTTGGTGTCTTCTGCATCAGCGTCTGCAACTGTGTCAGTTAAAGTTTCTGGTTAAGCTTTATGCAAGAAAAAATTTCTCAAAAACTGTCAGAAGGTATCCCTTTGTAATTTGGCAAACTTGTTCAGTTCACTATCAAAAGGGTAATAATAACTATGCATATAACCGTATCATTCATATGTATAGTAATGGCTGTTTGAGATTTACCCTGGTGATAATATTGATTACTGAAACAGGTGGTTGCTAAATTGAGGTGCCCACTGAAACAAGTTTGTAAGATAATAAAAGTCCTATAAATAATCAGGGCCCGTATTTATAGAGCTCCTAAGGGGAAAATATTCCTTAGGTTGATTATTTACCTAAGGTTTTATAGGAATTCCCTTAGTTTTATATGATTTTACCTTAGATATCTGAAACAACCTTAAGTCTTCATATTCAGATATCTAAGGTAAAATCATATAAAACTGAGGGAATTCCTATAAAACCTTAGGTAAATAATCAACCTAGGGAATATTTTCCCCATAGGAGCTTTATGAATACAGGCCCAATTCAATAACCAGGTATTCTATGATTATAACACAGGTAGTCATATTAGATGAGCCCACGTCTGGGTTAGATCCTGCTGCTAGACGTAACATGTGGGATATTCTACAACGTTATCGTACTGGACGTACTATTATACTCACCACACATTTCATGGATGAGGCAGATATACTCGGTGATAGGATTGCTATCATGGCGCATGGTGAACTACAATGCTGCGGAACATCCATGTTCCTGAAAAAAATATACGGTAATTAGAATTAATTACAAATTCTTTACAATACTATTTTCCATTAAAAAGTGGTTTTTGACCCCAGGAAAATGTCATTTAGAACCTTTTTGCTTTCAAAAGTTGCCCCATAGTATTTTGATAATCAAATAACCTTTGATGGATAGAGGCTTTCTGTAACCATTCTTTGCAACTATTTGTGTATGTTTGTTTGAACCAGGTAACTTGGGTAGGTCACTATATAAGTGTGATAAGCGGATAATAATTAACTACATAGCAATGTTGCAATATATGATGTCCTCATGACTAGTTCATGTAATGTGCATATTCCTTTATGTGCCTTAGGTGCTCTGCTGTATCTGGTGAATGTTGCCTTCTTTGTCTAGGGTATGTGCCTATATAAATTGAGGTAGTTACCATAGTTTTGCACTTAGTCCTTAATTTGTCTACATAGGTGCTGGCTATCACTTGGTTGTTGTGAAGGACGCTGAATGTGATGTGGACGGTCTCACACAACTGATCCAGAAATTCATTCCGACAGCCAGCATGGAGAGTCACATCAGCTCCGAAATATCCTTCCTACTTCCATTCAATGAAACTGAGAAATTTGAGGGACTTTTTAATGAAATTGAAGCTAAGATGTCGGAACTCAAAATAAGAAGTTTTGGAACATCTGCTACCACTATGGAGGAAGTATTTTTAAGGTAGGTATTTATTACTGGTCCTTACACTTTTATTTGGATCAAAAAGGGAATTCTGAGTTTCAGACATTTTACTTGCAAACATATTAGGTATGCCAAATTTATCAACAAAAAGATGAGTATCTCCACTTTAACAGGAGTACTTGCAGGTTTGGCCTAGTGGTAGAGCGTCCAATCAAGTGTGAGAGGACTTGGCTTGGATTCCAGATATATTATAGTATGACATACCATTCAAGTCCTTCAAAATGGTAGTGTTATTTCTCCATAGCTTGATGACTAGTTCCATGTTATTGCAATTTGGCCTTGTATCCGAGGATAATGTGAAAATGTGACTGGGTTTCTCAGTGTTACCAGTATTCTGTTATACAGTAACTACTGTAAAATCATTTATTTTCATGGGGATTAAATTTCGTAGATTTCGTGGTTCACCTTAAACCATGAAATCAAATCCCAACAAATACTAATATTGGCCCTTATATTTATTACCTGAAATGTAAAATCCACAAATTCAGGTCACATAAAAATGGTCTTTTATTACAAAAAAAACCCACAAAATTTTGTCCCATTGAAATTAAATGATTTTACAGTATCATAACAGTAAAAAAATATTAACTTAATAAAATTATTTTTTCTTCAATTTTACAGAGTAGGAGAGGGGGCTTCAAAAGAAGAACATGACCATAGGAGAACTAGCATCAATCAGAGCGGAACTGACAATGAGATTGATAATGGTGCCGTGGAAACAGAAAATATTGTCATGGTTGATATCACTAATCCACGCTATATTGGTAAGTGAACATATTGGTTTCTTTAGGTTTAACACATGCCACTTTCACTTAAAAAAAGATGAAAAAAAAAACAATGAAAAAAGATGGAAAAAATATCTGCTCAATTTCTGTAAAATGTTCTAGATGATTTGCCTGTGATTTTGACAATTTTTTGCTTGACCTTGCCGAAAAGCCAGTTGATGATATATTTCTGGCAAACTGGTTAAGACCAAATGACTGCCATTTTGATTGCACTGAAAGCTCATAAACTCAACAGACTCCTGACAATACTTCAAATGCATTAGAAACCATTCTGGACTAAATTGTCATGAAAAAATGCTTCATACGATATGGCAGTTTCCTATAACAATGTAAAGCTAACATGCAAAATTCTATTTGATATATAACATGAAAATAAGAAAGACAATGCAATATAGGCATCACTGTTGTTGTTAAAAATGCCCCTACAAATGCTGGGAATGTCTGTTTGGATATTGTGTGATGCATACATGCCATGTTTCGCAGACCCCTTAAATTTGAGTGCGTATGGTGATGGAAATGCAGGGGATTTCATTCGATGAGGGAGATTTGGTCTTGCTCAAATATTCAACTTAAACTAATTAAGTTTGTATTAAATTTTTCATGCGTGAGTTGAGTCTCGGCATGAGACTTGGAGATTTAGCATGATTAGTGATGACAATGCCATGGATAGTTAGCATTTTTGCTATTGAAAAATAAATGTGTACATCATATTGCAGGTTTCAACAAAGGTATTGAGAAGAATATTGGTATTGGACTTATACTCCAGCAGTGTTACGCTACCTTTGTGAAGAAGTTTATTCACTCACAACGACATCTAGCTATATCCATCGCCCAGCTTATACTACCAGTAGTGTTTGCTATTCTTGCGTTATCTATTATAAAGGCTAATCAAGGCTTAGATTCATATACACCGTCGCTGGATTTAAACCTAAATCCATTCCCCGATGATTATATTGTTCCGTACTATATAAAACCAAACAGCACACCGGAAACAACCAAGGTAGCGAATCTGTATAAAAGTCAGTTTCAAGGGAGGTCATTAGATAAGGCTAAAACCAATGATTCTTCAATGGACCAATATTTCAGACAGAAAATCTCTGATGTAGGACTTACAACTTTCTCAAGGTCAGTACTAGGCCGTTATTTATAAAGCATCTTAAGTAAAAACTTAAAATTTTCTAAAAATCTCAATTTTTCTTGAGTGTAAGGAAAACTAATATTAATAATTATTTACATTGTTTCGAAACATTATATAAAGAGCTACAGTAATCATATAAAAAACATTGGCTATGTTTCGTTTGTTGTGAAATATTGGCAGCTCAATATTTTAACAAAATTTAATCACTTCAAGTATTAAGTTTGTCCCTTGTATTACATGAAATGCAAAATCCACAAATTCACGTCCCTTCGAAGTGGTCTTATTTACAAAAAAACCACACGAAAGTTCGTACCATGTATGTATTGTATTAGAATAATGTTATGAAAATTCCTTGCCAGTAAATTTGGTTTACATTCATTTTGATGATGTCTTAAGATTATTATTTTTCCCATGGCAGTTACTCAGAGGAGTTGTCCAGCATGTTATTTGTCTTAGACGTTTGTTTGTGACTCCCGGTCCCCACCCCCCAACCCTCTGGATCAGTATACGAAATCTCAAAATTAATGTTTTAATCATATTAAAACTACCAAAGACCTATACCGTATTTTCTACAGCATGGACACCGTTGTATGGCAGTGTTTATTTCAATCTCATATGCACAAGTACTAGGTAGTTTAGTTTCGAAATGAGATCAGTTCCTCAGATGATTTTTTCTTATCTGTTTTCTTTCTATAAGTCCGAGGTCATTCAGGGAATCTAGCAAGGTAAAACCCAATGACGATGCACTATTAACTGCCCAAGTTGAACAAATCACATTAATCTTTTTCAGGAAGTACATTATTGGCGCAGAGTTTGAGAACAGCACGTATAGATTTTTGGACTTGCAGGTGACAGCTCATTATAACGGTATACCTTATCATGCAGCACCTATAGCCTTACAGTATGCCATGAATGCATTCCTCAAGTATGTGAGCAATGATTCGTCGAAACATATCAGTGTGGAGAACCATCCGCTGCCTCAAGTCTCGGACAGTGATTCAGATCAAAGTGTTGCCTCGGCCATTGATCTATCTGTAGCCATACTTGTTGTGTTTGGCATGGCGTTCATGACTGCTACCTTCTCCATGTTTTATATAAAGGAACGATCTATCGGAGCCAAACATCTGCAGGTGGTGAGTGGTGTGGGACCGGTTACATACTGGATAGCATCGTTTCTATGGGATATACTCAACTACACCATACCTGTCCTAGTGATCCTCATAGTGTTTGTAGCCTTTGATGTGAGTTTCTACGTGAACCGACTCGGCTACGTCTTCTTTGTGTTCATGTTATATGGATGGTCAGTGTTGCCATTTGTTTACTGGCTACAACACATGTTCTCCAAACCTGCGACAGGATTGATTCTCATCAGCTTACTCAATATAATGACAGGTAAGCAAATACTTTTATTAATACTTCGTAAGAGAATAGTATCAACATTATTCATTGTACATGTATGTACATATTGAGTGTTGTAAATTGTGTAATATTGATGTACCTGGTAAGGAAAAGGCTAATATAAGCTAAGCCTGTTGTCCAATCCTATTTCTTCTGAAATAAAATAAATATTAAACTTACAGAAGAGTGTTAGTAAAACCACAGGTAGACTCTTTGTAAAATGTTTCTTTTTTTTTCGTTTTCAACAATACTCTTACCTGTGATAACTACATGTATTTGAGACAAAATTTAAACTTAGTATTAGAAGTGTCCAAACAAGTTATTTATCACCTTTATGTTGGGTAAGTTCTGTCTAATAAACAATAAGCAATAATAATTGTTAGTTTTCTGAATTCCAGGGTTGATATTTATGACGATAGTACAAGTGACTACAGCAATTCCAACTGCCAAGGATGTTGGGGAAACATTAGAATGGTTTTTCCTCATACTGTTTCCAAACTACAACCTTGGAGCGTCTATAATCAATATGTTTACGCTTGGAGCATTATGTGATAACAGTGCTAGTAAAGCTAATTGCCCAAATGGTGAGTATGATGAGTTATCAATTAGTAATTTTGTTTTAGCAAGAAGTTTCTCGAAGCTAGAGTTCAAAATGGGACAAAATCAAAAGGCCACTCATGTATGACTTTCTAAGCCCAATGCAAAAAACCCACACAAAATGTGCAAATTGTGCAACTGAATTTCAACTCATATGAAATATTAAACATGCAATGTAGAACTATAAAAGATGAAAATTAATATAGTATAGTGAAAATAACCCAAGGGAAGGAACTCTGTCTTGTTATACAATAAGGTCAATGGAGTTGCCCCCCTTGGATTGTTTTAATGATACCTTTATCTCGTACATATTTATGCTCAGTAGTAAGGTGGGAAGAGGGATGGTTACCCGACCTACTCCATCCTCAGATGGGGAAAATAAATGGGCTGCATGATACAGTCGAAAAAAGAACCAACAAAAAAAAACCACACAAATAAATAGAAAATAGAGTATATGCATAGATCTACAACGACCTTTGAAATATGACCCCTGGACGAGTCCATATGCCAAGGTTGAAATGATATTTACCGTTATTTTATGAAAAAAATATGAACACTTTTGAGAAAACACAGTTTACTTCAAGCTGGCAACTTGGCTTAGTGGATAAACTCTTCTCTTGGCAGAAACATACTTTATATATGGGCTGTGGGTTCGAGTCCGCTGCTATACTCTTTTTCAATAATTAAATTTCTATTTCAGTAGTTTTTATCGTATTACGTGTATATTTTAATTCTTAATATTTTATAAATTCACGTTTTATAACTAATAAAAAATATTTTGTTTCCATTACATTGATTTAGTCTTGATATTGTATTTATTGCTCAATTTTCATCTTCATGCTCAGGTGATAATTGGATATAATTACTTATAACTCGAGTCATTGGCTTCGCTGCAATCCCCATTTGAAGAATTTGCAGTAGAAACGTCAGAATTAGCTAATGATGTATGTTGTGTGTCTGTGTGGTACAGTGGTCATAGTACATCGCTTATTTTATTCTTTCCAGTGTGAGTTCGGACCTCTAACGAACATTTTTTTTATATTTGATAAACTAATACTTACATGTAATGCTATATGCATTCATTGTATTACTCGATTATGATCACATATCATTATATTTTTTCTGTTCATAGTTTGCGTTATTCTTTGTTCCTATATTAACCCTTATCATGCTGGATTCTCAGCAGGCTTATCAGTAGCCAGTGCCGAATTGTTTTGCAGTGTACTTGAGATAAATATCTCATCTGATCTGATGTGCGAGTGACTCTGTTTAGCACCTAATTAAAGGTATCAATTATCAAAATACCGATATGAACCCGATAATTGGTACAAGGACGATAAAATAAGCAACTCATTGATATCATTTTGATAATTATTGATAGTTCACTTGTAATAATATTCAGCAATATGTCAATGCAATGTGAAATATTTTGATGCAAATCATACGTAATCAATGATAAATGTTATGATATATTAATAAATAACAATCTCAGAATTGTATATTTCAACTACAAATATCAGAATATAAGACAATATTAATTTCAACAATAATTTTCTAAATTTCATTATCAATACTTAAGTTTATTTTACAAAGTGTTTATTTACAGTCCACTCGGAAAATCAATGATACTGTACGTCGCACACAACGTATTAGGTTTTCTTTTTCAATTATTCACTCTATTTATAATTGTTGATGTGTTTATGTCGCCTCAATCTTCAATGGGATGAAGTTTTTAATCTTTTATTGTGTGGTACATTTCAAAGTACTCAGGAACACACATCACTTTTCCATATTGTTTGCATTCGTATGGAGTTTGCCTCCGCTTACATCCAGTTCTCAGAGTGTTGTTAACATTGCACACAACAAAGTCTTTCATTGGTTTTAGTCGTTTTGTGCCGACCTTTGGTTAAATGAAATCGTTGAAATGACGGGCCGTGAGCCGGTTAAGGTTCTCCATGTATTGTCGACCACGGAAGTTTTGAAAAATTCGTTCTTAAACACCGTGAGCGTTCATTCTACGGCGATCGTTTGCCATTTTTGTTCCGGAATTTCCAAAACTATATTAGTCATTACTTTTACTCGATATTTAAACGTATTCGGCCGTTGATTGGTTGGTATTTTTGTACAAGTAGTTCAGTAACTTACTATTGAATAAATTATAGTGAATTGCCATTCATAAATAATTACGCGTTCATCAAAACATCGCTTTGATCAGGAATACCCACTGGCGCGACTCACAGTCGCGATCGGCACTGGTGGAAGGTATCATGTAGGGCGACTATAGTCGCGATAGGCACGATAAGGGTTAATTATATCAATTATACAATGTGTTCAGAATCATGGTCAAAAATATTTAACAATCTTTATCATTGTTATAAACATAGTCTAAATTATGATAAACAAACATGGTTAATAATTGTATAACAATCTTTATCATTATTATAACATAGTCTTAACCAAAATGATTATGCAACTTAAGAAGTCTTTTTCTCCTTGAACAAAATAAATTTCTTAACAGATAAGAAACAAGTACCTTTAGAATACTCAATCCACAGGTAACAAATGATGTCAACTATTTAAATCACGAAAAAGTAACAGTAACTTTGTAACAAAACATTCTTAAACATGTTCACATAAACTCTATCCAAGAAAGAATCTGAGCCAACCCTATAAAGTCTATACATTCAGTTACATTGAGTAACACCCAGTGCTTAACACTTCTATCAAACGATGAAAGTCTGCTCCGGCCTTAGTCAAACAGTCAGATAACTGAGAGCATGTTGGAACCCACGTTACAGTGACTTCACCCGTATTCACACTCTCTTTCACACTGGCTAAGTCCATGCGTAGTCGTTTCTCTGAGATCAACTTAGTAGAGTGAATATTTTGACACAGAGATTTGTTGTCAGTGAAACACCTAATCAGAATATTTTCAATCTGGAACATTTCCTGTAGCATGCTTCTTATGTAATAACATGAATCTATTCCGTCAACCAAAGACAAAGACTCTGCCGCAAGAGTACTCTTCACCACCCTTCTGATTTTTTTAGACCCCCACGAAATTTGGACATAACTTATCGTTTTTTCCTTTCAAGAAAATCAAATGACCACCCGCACTAGAATATCTGTCTGACAAATTTGCATAAGAAGCATCACAGAACAGAAGAAGTTTCAGACCATCCAAACTTCCTAGAGATGGATATGCCATCTTATAGTTATTATTATTCTTAGCTTTTCTAACAGCTTTGTTTATCTTTGATTTCAATTTTGAGTCACTAACATCACACACAGTAGCAAGATCAAGATTATCAAAACATAAGTCAGGTCTACTTTGAGAAGCTACCCAGTGTAACTGACCCACTAACTCTGGATACATATCATTCCTGATTAAAGAACTATTTATTGTTTGATCAATTTGTCTAAGCTCCTGGATATACTCGTGTTGGTGAAGATTAATTTGATCATCAGATTTTTCTATGTCTATTCCAATGTATCTGAAGTTGTTGTCCATTTCTTTGCCACAACGGAACTTTGTTCTAAGTGGCACAATAACGTTTTGTTGAAACTTATTATCACCAGCCCAAAGAAAGTCATCTACATGCATTAGAAACAACCCAGATAAATGACCTTCCTGGTGCCAGTAGAACACAGCTGGATCCAACTTTGACAGTTCACTTTTCAATAGTTCAAGCTCAGCTTTCACACTCAGAAGCCAAGTCCTTGACACATCAACTAGACCATACACCTATTTATTATACCCCCGCAAACAAAGTTTGAAGGGGGTATACTATAGTCACCATGTTGGTCTGTCGGTCTGTTGGTCTGTCGGTCTGTTGGTTTGTTGGTATGTTAGCATCGTGTCCGCTCTGTAACTTCGTCATTTCTTACTGGATTTTAAAACTGCTTGGTACAAATGTTCACCAAATCAAGACTGTGTGTCATGCGCAAGACCCAGGTCCCTATCTCAAAGGTCAAGGTCACACTTAGAGGTCAAAGGTTATATAGTCATGCAAATCGTGTCCGCTCTGTAACTTTGCCATTTCTTACTGGATTTTAAAATTGCTTGGTACAAATGTTCACCACATCAAGACGGTGTGTCATGTGCAAGACCCAGGTTCCTACCTCAAAGGTCAAGGTCACACTTACAGGTCAAAGGTTATATAGTCATGCAAATCGTGTCCGCTCTGTAACTTTGTCATTTCTTACTGGATTTTAAAATTGCTTGGTACAAATGTTCACCACATCAAGACCATGTGTCATGCGCAAGACCCAGGTCCCTATCTCAAAGGTCAAGGTCACACTTAGAGGTCAAAGGTTATATAGTCATGCAAATCGTGTCCGCTCTGTAATTTTGTCATTTCTTACTGGATTTTAAAATTACTTGGTACAAATGTTCACCACATCAAGACGGTGTGTCATGCACAAGACCCAGGTCCCTACCTCAAAGGTCAAGGTCACACTTACAGGTCAAAGGTTATATCGTCTGTTCAAAACCAGAACCTCGTATCTGCATATTGTGGAATTTTTCAGGAACAAAAGAAAATGTTCTTATTGTTTATTGAATTATTTTTTCTTGGTAATTTTCGACTATGTTATGCATTATAACATTATTTATACTTATTTAAATGTTTTGAATCAATTAGCCTAAAAATGGTGACTGTAGTAGCCTATTTTAGTTTGGCTCTATAAAATCGTCTGTTTTTCAATTAAAACATGCAGGTAGAACATAGTATCTGTTGATAATAGATTATAGCTTTAAACCATTAACAGACATAATTGAAATACTTATCAGCCAGAACCTGCTATCTTGTGATGCGTCAGTTTGGCGTATCTCATTATTGGACGGTGACTGTCATAATTACTGCCAGAACCTTGTATCTGACGATAATACACACTGGCTGTTTATGCAAGTAAATAAACCATGATTAAATTGATATGAAGACTGTGGTATATAACAATACAACATTGTGGCATTCAAAATAAACATCATATAGATGTTAAATTGAGATGATGACTATAGTATAAAACAATACAGTATTATGGCGTTCAACATAAGCAGTATATAGCTCCATATTTTATTAGCCAGAATAAAACATCATTGAATTAAGATTTGCTTTTTCGGTTCTGTTTATAATATCTACATATAATGTATGATAATAATCGCACGATATTGATAAGTGTCTTTGTATCTGAGTCATAAACAATTACATTGTCGGTACTCACTGTCAAATGAGCACAAAAAATTCCCTCTGTGATTGTGGTGCCATAACCAGTAACATTAAGATCACTAACAGTCCCCTCTGAGATTATGATAGCATTAACAGTACGGGTGACGGCAATCATCAATTCAGCCCTAGCAGTGTCCCCTGTAAATTTGGTGTCACAACCAGTAGCATTATCAGCAATCGCGGTTCCCTCCGTTAATGTGGTATCATAAACAGTACCAATGTCGGCACATGTCAAGTCAGCACTAGAAATCCGCACTATGCGTACGGTGTCATAATCAGTGACATTATCAGCACTTGCAGTCCCCTCAGTGGTGTCATATCCATAAAAAATATTAGCAAAAGCAGTCCCCTAAGCAGTGTCGTAACCATTAACATTATCAGCTCTAGCAGCCCCCTTAGTGGTGACATGACCAGTAACAATATCAGCACAAGCAGAGCGCTCAGTGGTGTCATAAACATTAGCATTACCAGCTCTGGCAGTCCCCTAAATGGTGTCATAACCAGTAACAGTATCAGCACAAGCAGTCCCCTTAGTGGTGTCATGACCAGTAACAGTATCAGCTCTAGCAGTCCCTTTAGTGGTATCATAACCAGAAACATTATCAGCACTAGCAGTCCCCTCAGTGGTGTCATAACCATTAACATTATAAGCACTAGCAGTCCCTTTGTTGAATCAGCTCTTTTATTTACAAACTCGCTTAAAAGGGAATGTCGTCATCGGAGCTTGAAATATATTTCAATTTCTTCCTTGTTGAAAGACGTTTGTGTTTCATAAGTGTCTTTGTATTGGAGTCATGAACAATTACATTGTCTTGTCGCCACTCACTGTCAAATCAGCACAAAAAGTTCCCCCTGTGATTGTGGTGTCTTAACCAGTAACATTGAAAGCACTAACAGTCCCCTCAGAGATTATGGTATCATTAACCGTACTGGTGTCGGCAATCATCAATTCAGCCATAGCAATTTCCTTTGTGAATTTGGTGTCACAACCAGTAGCATTATCAGCACTATCAGTCCCCTCATTGGTGTCATAACCAGTAACAATATCAGCACTAGCAGTCCCCCAGTGGTGTCATAACCAGTAACATTGTCAGCACTGGCATTCCCCTCTGTTAAATCAGCTCTTTTATTTACAAACTCACTTAAAAGGAAATGTCCTCAACGGAACTTGAAATATATTTCAATTTACATTGTCTTGTCGGTACTCACTGTAAAATCAGCACAAAATTCTCCCTCTGTGAGTGTGGTGTTATAAACAGTAAGAGCACTAACAGTCCCCTCACAGCATTATCAGCACTAGCAGTGTCCCTGTGAATTTGTAGTCACAACCAGTAGCATTATCAGCAATTGCAGTTCCCTCTGTGATTGTGACATCATAAACAGTACCAATGTCGGCACTCGTCAAGTCAGCACTAGAAATCCGCTCTATGAGTACGGTGTCATAATCAGTGACATTATCAGCACTTGCAGTCCCCTCAGTGGTGTCATATCCATAAACAATATCAGTTCTATCAGTCCCCTCAGTGGTGTCATAACCAGTAACAATATAAGCACTAGCAGCCCCTTCAGTGGTGTCATATCCAGTAACAATATCAGCCCTAGCAGTCCCCTCAGTGGTGTCATAACCAGTAACAATATCATCACTAGCAGTACCATCGGTGGTGTCATATCCAGTAACAATATCAGCCCTAGCAGTCCCCTCAGAGGTGTCATAACCAGTAACAATATCAGCACTAGCAGTCCATACAGTAGTGTCTAACCAGTGACATTATCAGCACTATCAGTCCCCTCAGTGATGTCATAACCAGAAGCAATATCAGCACTAGCAGTCCCCTCAGTGGTGTCATATCCAGTAACAATATCAGCCCTAGCAGTCCCCTCAGAGGTGTCATAACCAGTAACAATATCAGCCCTAGCAGTCCCCTCAGTAGTGTTATAACTAGTAACATTATTAGCACTAGCAGTCCCCTCAGTGGTGTCATAACCAGTGACAATATCATCACTTGCAGTCCCCTCAGTAGTTTCATATCCAGTAACAATATAATCACTAGCAGTCCCCTCGGTGGTGTCATAACTAGTAACATTATCCACACTAGCAGTCCCCTTAGTGGTGTCATTACCAGTAACAATATCAGCACTAGCAATCCCCTCAGTGGTGTCATAGCCAGTAACAATAGCAGCACTAGCAGTCCCCTTAGTGGTGTCATAACCAGTAACAATATCATCACTAGCAGTCCCCTCGGTGGTGTCATAACTAGTAACATTATCCGCACTAGCAGTCTTCTTAATGGTGTCATTACTAGTTACAATATCAGCACTAGCAGTCCCCTCATTGGTGTCATAGCCAGTAACAATCACAGCACTAGCGTTCCCCTTAGTGGTGTCATAACCAGTAACAATATCAGCACTAGCAGTCCCCTCAGTGGTGTCATAAGCAGGAACATAATCGGCACTAGGAGTCCCCTCAGTGGTGTCATAACTAGTAACATTATCAGCACTAGCAATCCTCTCAGTGGTGTCATAACCAGTAACAATATCAGCCCTAGCAGTCCCCTCAGTGGTTTCATAAGCAGTAACATAATCGGCACTAGGAGTCCCCTCAGTGGTGTCATAACTAGTAACATTATCAGCACCAGCAGTCCCCTCAGTGGTGTCATAACCAGTAACAATATCAGCCCTAGAAGTCCCCTCAGTGGTGTTATAACCAGTAACAATATCAGCACTAGCAGTCCCCTCAGTGGTGTCATAACCAGTAACAATATCAGCACTAACAGTCCCCTCAGTGGTGTCATAACTAGTAACATTATCTGCACTAGCAGTCCCATTAGTGGTGTCATAACCAGTAACAATATCAGCACTAGCAGTCCCCTCAGTGGTGTCATAGCCAGTAACAATAGCAGCACTAGCAGTCCCCCTAGTGGTGTCATAACCAGCTACAATATCAGCACTAGCAGTCCCCTTAGTTATGTCATAACCAGTCAAATTATCAGCACTATCAGCACCCTCAGTGGTGTCATAGCCAGTAACAATAGCAGCACTAGCAGTCCCCTCAGTGGTGGCATAACCAGTAACATTATCAGCACTAGCAGTCCCCCTAGTGGTGTCATAACCTGCTACAATATCAGCACTAGCAGTCCCCTCAGTGGTGGCATAACCAGTAACATTATCAGCACTAGCAATCCCCTCAGTGGTGTCATAACCAGTAACATTATCAGCACTAGCAGTCCCCTCAGTGGTGTCATAACCAGTAACATTATCAGCACTAGCAGTCCCCTCAGTGTTGGCATAACCAGTAACATTATCAGCACTAGCAGTCCCCTCAGTGGTGGCATAACCAGTAATATTATCAGCACTAGCAATCCCCTCAGTGGTGTCATAACCAGTAACATTATCAGCACTAGCAATCCCCTCAGTGGTGGCATAACCAGTAACATTATCAGCACTAGCAGTCCCCTCAGTGGTGGCATAACCAGTAACATTATCAGCACTAGCAGTCCCCTCAGTGGTGGCATAACCAGTAACATTATCAGCACTAGCAATCCCCTCAGTGGTGTCATAACCAGTAACATTATCAGCACTAGCAATCCCCTCAGTGGTGTCATAACCAGTAACATTATCAGCACTAGCAATCCCCTCAGTGGTGTCATAACCAGTATCATTATCAGCACTAGCAATCCCCTCAGAGGTATCATAACCAGTAACATTATCAGCACTAGCAATCCCCTCAGTGGTGGCATAACCAGTAACATTATCAGCACTAGCAATCCCCTCAGTGGTGTCATAACCAGTAACATTATCAGCACTAGCAATCCCCTCAGTGGTGTCATAACCAGTAACATTATCAGCACTAGCAATCCCCTCAGTGGTGTCATAACCAGTAACATTATCAGCACTAGCAATCCCCTCAGTGGTGTCATAACCAGTAACATTATCAGCACTAGCAATCCCCTCAGTGGTGTCATAACCAGTATCATTATCAGCACTAGCAATCCCCTCAGAGGTGTCATAACCAGTAACATTATCAGCACTAGCAGTCCCCTCAGTGGTGGCATAACCAGTAACATTATCAGCACTAGCAATCCCCTCAGTGGTGTCATAACCAGTATCATTATCAGCACTAGCAATCCCCTCAGTGGTGTCATAACCAGTAACATTATCAGCACTAGCAGTCCCCTCAGTGGTGTCATAACCAGTAACATTATCAGCACTAGCAATCCCCTCAGTGGTGTCATAACCAGTAACATTATCAGCACTAGCAGTCCCCTCAGTGGTGTCATAACCAGTAACATTATCAGCACTAGCAGTCCCCTGTGCTGAATTAGCTCTTACAGTTCCTTGTTGTTCAAACAGTTCGACAATGGTACAATTTTTTTATCGTTATCGTCAGACCACATCTAAAATACATCAACTATTTTATTTTAATTGTTTATGTTTGTTTTTTTGAATTCATTGTTATAAGTTAAACACTTAACAATAATCAAGGTGAATGATTAAATTTATATTCTTCCATTGAAACGTGGATTAAATCCATATGATATAAAAACTGTAGTTTAAATGTTATTAATGATTACAAACTTATTCAGCTGTAATAATAACACTATCACCTCAAAAATATTTTTGTTATATTGAAATACAAATACTGAGAATATTTTAAAATATGTACATCCTATTAGTTTATTCTTCACAAATATAGTATTAAGTTGTATTTTGGTCAAATACCGCATCAGTTATGCTAATTATCTGGTCAACAACAGGTTCTGGAAATTTGAGATACCAGCTTATTAACACTTATCAGCTACAATTTTGAGGAATTTATTATTCCTAAAGGCGTTATCTTTTGATAGGGTATTCTGGTCTGAAGGCAGAGCAGATATACACTATAAATCACAGACAGCTAAAATAAACCATCACCACATACAATAGTATGGTTACAACAATTCAGTATTTAATCATGCTACGATTGTATGTATCTGCAGATAAAATATTCTGGCATTGTTCATGAATATAGAAACTGATGATTACCTCAAAGCCAAATTCACGTATGTTCAGATACAATATTCTGGTTTGAAAAATGATATAGAATTATTCATGGTTGAAGAAAACCAAAATGTAGTATGTTTATATGATACATTCTGGCATAAATATCTGCTTCACAATTTTGGAAACCCCCTTGTATCTTTACATACAATATTCTGGCTCAACAGAAATGAACTTATTACAGATACAATGATTGATCTCTGATCAATATCTTTAAAACTAATGCAGATATAGAAATGAAATTTTGACACATTATGCAATTTCACCCAATAATCAGAAATATGTAAAAATCTTATTTTCACAAAATCCTGTAGATACAAGGTTCTGGTTTTCAATAGACGATATAGTCATGCAAATCGTGTCCGCTCTGTAACTTTGTCATTTCTTACTGGATTTTAAAATTGCTTGGTACAAATGTTCACCACATCAAGACGGTGCGTCATGCACAAGACCCAGGTTCTTACCTCAAATGTCAAGGTCACACTTACAGGTCAAAGGTTATATAGTCAGTTTTTCCCAGATGCCTTACCGCCTCGACTAATCACTTTTGCCTTAACCCATTTGTCACTACCTTTTGCACGAAATTCAATTCTTTCACCAACCTTAGGTATAGTCCTGTTTTTTGAGGTTTTATTTACTTTAGCAGCAATTCGAGCAGGTTAAGTCTCTACGACCGGTTCAGCAACAACTTGTAGATCTTCATTTTCCTATTCCACTTGTAGATCTTCATTTTCCTGTTCCACTTGTAGATCTTCATTTTCCTGTTCAACCCCATTTGCATTTAACTTTCTTCATTAGAATCATGCGATGTATACTTAACAACTTTTCTAAGTCCTCATTTTTATTGATTAATAACTTTTTTGTTATAAATAGTAACGTGCTAAAATTTCTCAAGTGAATGTTATACAACACAGACAAAATAATCCGAGTCAGAAACTGGCCATATGTCACGTGATTTATTCGGTCCGAGATGCACGTGCATTTTATGTGCATGTCCCTTCACACAGTTACACATACACGGAATTTGTTCCAAATACCTCCAAATTATGTCCAAAGAATTACCACGTTTGAAAAACATTCGCAAATCATTTAGTGTCTCATAGTTATGCGTCCGATCATGTCAGAACAATTATGACGTGACGTCAGTACAATTCATATAATTATATTTTCTGCAGACAAGAACGAATAGTTACCAAATTGATCACTGATTGATTGATTTTTAACGTAAACATGTTTATGAGTATATAATGAAAGGTTAACTTATTGTTTGTCAGATTTACAATGTTGGTTGCGAGAGCGTTTGATATTGAAGTGACGTTATGGCGTAAAATCGCGTTTTTCGGAGACGTGACTGTAATTTGCGTACAGATAAGTAATACATGTCAAGTCGATACATTCAAAAATGCTAACTACTCTTGTCCATGGCAGCAATTGGAAAAAATCAGATAACATGGTGGTCATCAATGATATCAAAATATGTATTTGTGACTTTTACCTCCCTTGGTTGATATGTTAAAGTCGTTTCGATTTGATAAAAATGTATCAAACTCAACGTTTTGTTGTACAATTTTGCAAACTGATACTTGACGCGTATTATAGCCAAATTTCATTGATGTATCTCCATGGTTGACAAAGTTATGTACCGATATATAAGTGAGGACTTAGAAAAGTTGCTAAGTATACTTTGGTTACTTTTAACAACCATCTCTTCACCATTCTTATCACTTTCATTGAATTCATTACCACAACGGATCAGTCTACACGGATGCACCCTAACATAGATACTACCATGTCGCACGAATACAACCTTCCCATCTCGACCAATAACAGTTCCTGGACCTTTCCACCTATTTTCGTCATCCCTTTTGTAGTACACCCTATCTCCCTGTGAATAACATTCACTTGACGCTCTAATCTTATGTCTCAAAACACGTCGGATTCTCTCAGATGATTCAGCTTGTATAAATTCTCGTCTACTAGCATGTAAGGCATTCAAATGTTTAGCGAAATTTTCACTTACAGTTGTGTTTTCCAAAGCTGGTGGCTTATCACTTTCAACATTCTGTAAATTAGGATTTGATCCAAATACAAGTTGGTATGGACTCCACCCATAAACCATTGAAAGACTGTTTTTGCATTAACAGCCCATGCAAGTGCTACTTCAAGATTGAGATTTGGTTGCTCTTCTAATACTTTAGCCACACAGCTATCAACAACCGCATGATTCCTTTCACACACTCCATTCTGCCAAGGGCTATATGCGGCTGTATTCAAAACTTCTATGTTAAAATTCTGGCACATGTCCCAGAACACTTCATTAGCGAATTCCCCGCCATTATCAGCGAGAAAGCGTTTAGGTGGTCCCATTCCAGTTCCAATCCACATAGTCATTATCTTCTCAGCTATCACTTCAAGTGTCTTCCTACGCACTACTGTTGCTAAACTGAATCGAGTAGCCACAGCAACTAAGTGTAGAAAGTAAACATTTTGCTTCCATTCTTTCAAGTCTACCACAACTACCTCATTGAATTCTGTCGCTAAAGGTAGTGAAACCACTGGTCGTGCTGGAGTTTTCTTATATCGTTTGCAAACAGCGCAATTATCAGTCACTTTATCAACACAGTCCAAATGTTCATCAGAGTAACCACCAGCATCTTTCAACAGAGATTTCAAACGTTTAGCTGATGGATGTGCAAACTGCTTGTCACACTCATCTTATTCTCAGATTTAGTGACAGTCATTGCAGATTTTGTCTCCTCAACACTAACATTGATCTGGTCAATTGGAACACAATAATGTCCAGAGGATGTACACTGTAGCTCAACATCCTTACCAAATATCGAAGCACTATCATTCTCTAAATCTAGTTTTACCTTTGCCTTCTTCATCGAGTCTTTGCTCAACAAAAGTGGTATTTCACTGGACACCACATCAGTCTCAATGTCACATTCAGTTCCCGCAATTACACATGGAAATTTAACCTTCTTAACTGATTTCAACACTGTTCCGCCACCAAACTTAAATACAGCATCACTATGTTCTTCTTTGACTTTTTCTCTGATGTTAGGATCTAACAAGTCCAAATAGCAGTCCATCCAGGATTCTCCCGCAACAGTTGATGTACAAGCACTATCTAGAACAGCTGAATTTGCAGACTCAGCCATCAATATAAGTGCTTCCTGTGGTTTATTTCCAGTGAACAGAACAGCCTTTTCCACTTTAGACATATTTTCATAAGAATGAGGACACTGATTAACCATATGCCTAACTACTAACTAAATCACAACTATGACAACGGAGAGGCAGTCCATCCGGTCCGTCAGGGTTCACAGACTTGTTAACGGAAGGATTTCCATATCCACGATCCCATGTAGGCCCTTTACTGAATCCTCCACGGCCGTTTCCACCACGCGCCCGGCCTTCAGAGTTACCAGCGTCACGACCCCGATAGCCTCCACGATTACCACGAAACCCAGAACCTCTTCCAAAACGATTGCGTGAATAGTTTACTTCTTCAGTGGTTACACAAGCTGACTCAACCTTTATCCTTGAAGTTTCATTAGAATTGTTACCAGAAGCTGCCTGTTGTCCAAAGAACTTTTTTCATTTGAGGAAACAACCTGTCAGCTTGTGTGTAATCCACACCTGTCAATACAAGCTGTCTGTCTTTCATGTCCAGATCTGAATATTCTAACAGTTTAAAAGCCAACACAGCTGATGGCAAATCCATTTTGAATTTCTTTGTTCTATTATAACGTTTTTCAAACTCCATTACATAGTCCTCCATGGAGCTAGCTTGACTTCTTCGATAACGATCAAACTCAGTGTAAGCCTCATATGCCTCACTCAACTCGTCCTTCTTGAATATTTTGTCAATAAACTTAGTAAGCTTAGAAACACCATCATCTACATTTAACTCATCAACTGATAATTCACTGAACACTTTATCTCTGATACAGTTCTGTCCTTCTTCAGGCAATGATAGAGCTATGGCTAAACCCTGCTTTTTCTTATCAAAGTCAGTCAATGTTTCCCACGCTTTAACTTCATCAACCCAAAGACTATAGGGTTTGTTCTCAGAGAACACTGGAGGAACTTTATAGTTAGATGACGCCATTTTTAGTCTCAAACACTTTTAACAACCACTTCCAATGTAATCACGCTTATCTTTAGTTCACTGGTTAATCACAATCACTGGTTAGTCATAATCACTGGTTAGTCACAATCACTTCACCACTCTTTGCTTTTTATTTTTCACTTCGCTTCTTTTCCGCTAAATTAGGTCGCTTTACTTCTGTCAATTATGTCATATCACTTCATCAAGTTTTCGCTACTAAGTCTCCATCCGCTAACATCTATAGGCTTGTACTCGCTCTGCTTCCATGAAAACACAACTCTAACACTTCTTTATCTCACACATATATAATTAACTCCAGCACCTATGGATATACAATAACATAACATTAACATACATATAACATATCTAACAGTTTCAACGCTGAGACAACCTTATATGCAGTCTATATGCTAGCTCTTGTCAGGCCGACAACCCTCTCTCACACACTGACAATTAAGTCCTATTTCCTTCTCCTCATACAAAACCTATGTACGTTCTCGATAAGATCGATCGCGCCGTCGCTATATCTGTGTACCAGCTATGACATATGTGCTTCCTACTAACTGAAACGTTTATAATTATGCATCTCTGTGTAATTAGACAAGCACGAAACATGTTTGTTGAGCAAAATTAAAAAATATATATTGCTGACTGTGATTCGAACTCATTTGTTCAGTTTTGAAGTACATTTTGTACTCCTATTCATAGTAGCTTAGCCGACTGCGCTATGCGCCTTACTTGATAAGTGAATTCTTAATGCATGCTTTATCGGTAAATACACCCCTATAACCTGGATTACTCAAATGTTAAAAGTACATTTACGCCCGAGTGCTTTTTGTAGATCTATAGTGATTGTCCATCTGTTAAAAAATGTTAACCAAAACATTCAAGTTGTTGAAACTCAAATATTTTTGAAGTCCCTAAAGGTATTGCTTTAAACATACTCGGTACTTGTTCATCATCATAAACGTCTTACATTGTCAACACCATTTCACACAATCTAACATTTCCTCAGACTTATGGTCCCTGAATGACTTTGCTTAAGTTTTGATGGACAAGGCTTCCACTAGGATATAGATTAAATCAAATTCCCATCAATATTAATAATTTTACTGTAAACGATTGTTGAATGTTGCTCATTTCAGTGTTGGATATGAAGAGGCCAGCCATTGGACGAGAGTGTTTGTTTATGTTCCTGCAGGGCGTCGTCTATATGCTGATGGTTCTAGCTCTTGAACTAGGATTATTCCGACGGCTATTTACCGCCGGCGTACAGAAAGTTGCTCATGAATATTTACCACATGGAAACAACATGGCACCAGGGACTGATAGCGACGTGTCGGAAGAATCTGACAGAATTAATGGCACACCAATACAAAACTTGATACAATCAGAATCCATCATTATTAAAGTAAGTCCATAAAGAAACCACCTGATAACAATATAATATATAATTGAAATATAACGATTTTTGAATTATAATAATTAATGCACCAGTTTCTCCATTAGAAGCTTATATTCCAGGTAGGATATTGTTGTTTGATATAAAGCATGTG
Organism: Spisula subtruncata; assembly: GCA_963678985.1. Taxonomy (NCBI): domain Eukaryota; kingdom Metazoa; phylum Mollusca; class Bivalvia; order Venerida; family Mactridae; genus Spisula; species Spisula subtruncata. The sequence goes on along the minus strand of OY787670.1, from coordinate 36,179,679 downwards.
GGTCCATTACCCTAGCTCTTTCTGAATTGACTCATTAGCTCTTTAGCATGGCTGTGCATTCGAGACAACCTATGACTTTCTATATAACCTCGGTTTCTTACCAGTTCATCTTGACTTCTATATAACGTTTTAATTGATAAAAAGAGCTAAACACCTAAACAAAAAACCATCAAAATCGTGTGATTAACCCTTGTTCTTCATTTTACTGTTTTGTGACTTAAGGATATTAAATGTGTGTGTATTATTTTCAGAATGTGAGTAAGGTCTATAACACAGGATTCCAGGCAGTGAAAAATGTATCCTGCGGAATACAAGCAAACGAGTGCTTTGGTTTGTTAGGACAAAATGGTGCTGGTAAATCTACGACATTTAAAATGTTAACTGGAGAAGAGATAATCACTACGGGAGATGCCTACTTGAACAATATGTCTTTAAAATCAGACTTAAAACAAGTATGTACCTTTGTTCTATGTTGAATTTTATGCCCTGGCATTTACTGATGCAGGAGGCATATAGTGATTCACCTGTCCATCTGTTACAAAATGTTGAAACTCAAATATTTTTGAAATCCATCAAAGCATTGCTTTCAAACTTGGCATACTTGTTTATCATCATAAACACATCACATTACCAAAGCCATGTAATGCTATTAATCATTTCAACAGAATTATGGTCCCTGATTGACTGAGCTATTTGTTATGGACAAAGCTTCCACCGGGGCATAAGCGTTTACTGAATGCAGTCTTGTTCTTTTTTACTTCAACATGAAGTGAAGTACATGTTGTTATTCACCAACAACTATAAAATGTTGCATCATAGGAATTGGATTATATGAGTGAATGGTTTATTGAATTGGGAGTTCTAAGGTGCTTTGGTGCTATTTCTCAATAACTATTAGAAAAGTTCGAGCCTATTACAGTTCTTTTTTAATGATTTGTCAGACCGATTACTGCACAAATGCGCGATTTCTGAGAAATTTCACGGGGAATGATTTAGCAAGGGCTCCCCCCTGCTCCTTTACCATTTCTTCTCTTCTGTAACCTGAGAATAGTTTGTATATTAATACTGGAAAATTATTAATTTTCGGAATGGATTATATTTCTTGGATTTCGTTGTTCACCTTCAACCACAAAATCAAATCCCATCGAAACATAATTTTGACCCTTGTTTTTATTACCTGAAATGCGAAATCCACAAATGAACGTCCCACTGATATGGTATTTTTACCAAAAACACAAAATTTTGTCCCATCGTTATTAATTGATTTTACAGTATTTCGTGATGCTATATTTTAGGTGCATCGTAACATTGGATATTGCCCACAGTTTGATGCATTGATTGACCAGATGACTGGACGAGAGACGTTATATATGTATGCACGGTTACGTGGAATCATACATTCCAGCATACCAAATGTAGTTAATCAACTGGTCGACGTCCTAATGTTGAATGAACATATTGACAAACAGACCGTGAAGTATAGGTAAACTCTTTCTTCAACGCTTTTTGTATAAATTATATATTCTACTTAACACTACATTAAATACGTGCTTTCAGCATACAGTTGTCCCTTAAACATCATAAACAATAGGGCCTCTATTGCAGATCTATTTTTTTTCTCTCCTTTGTAATAATATAAGAATGTCCGTTTTCCTTGATCAAAAAAAGATAAGAGGAAATCGGATAGGGAAGGCAGCACTCAACCTGACCCACTGTAAAAGAGCAGGATGACCCAGCCCCTCAAAGAAACAACAAAGAAATGGTGATCACAAGCGAACATAGAAAAGCAGCCAAGACCCGACTTGATCTACTTTCACATCAATAACTCTGAACCATTCTGATGACCTCATTTATCCATACAATATTTCAGTAGTGATAATAAAAAGAATCATCTATTTTACAATAGTCTTTTAACAGGGTAATTCAACTAACAGATACTTAATTGATCTGCACAACATTTCAGTGGTGGTAATAAGAGGAAGCTGAGTACAGCTATCAGTCTAATTGGTGATCCACCATTTATCTTCCTGGATGAACCGACTACTGGATTAGATCCTGCTGCTAGAAGACAACTATGGAATGTGATAGCCGGTGTACGAGCCAGTGGAAGGACTGTTGTACTGATTTCACACAGGTATGTATTAACTTTACTCATGCCTGCCAAGATAGTTAAATCCAAAATAGGAGTGATAAAGCAAAACATGTCACAAGATGCACTTTAATGTGATTAAAAAGAGATTTAGATGCATAAACAAGGAATGTTTTAATTCTTGCGTTTATAAATATGGGACAGAAGATCATAAAATAAATAGAGTGTACCTTTGTTCAAAGTTAGGTGAACTTGGAAACCCAGAAATTAACAACGAAAATAGGAGTAACTCCACTTTAATAGGAGTACTTGGCAGGTATGCCCCTAATAAACAAACAATAACTAATAGGTATTTTGATTATGATTTGTAATAATCCATGTGTTATGGTACGTTTTTAAACAATCCTGTTCATGTATTTCAGTATGGATGAATGTGATGCCTTATGTACGAAACTCGTCATTATGGTCAATGGAAACTTTATATGTTTGGGAAGTCCTCAACATCTGAAGAACAAATTTGGGCATGGGTACACCTTGTTCTGTAGAATGGGTCTGGATGAGGAAGGAAACACGGCCAGCAGTCAGCCATTGTCACAGTTTGTTCAGAATACATTCCAAGGTGCGACAGTGTTTGATGATAACACAGGTTACGTTCATTTCAAGATACCAGATGATAACGCTCGGCTAGGACAGATATTTGGCACAATGGAATCCTTGAAGAAACAGTATAATGTGGAGGACTATTCTGTGCATCAGACCTCACTGGAGCAGATATTTCTTACATTCATCAAGAACCAGATTCCACCAGTTGAAGGCAAGGCTAGCTGCTGTAATCGTTGTGGTTGTATCTGCTTCTCACTGTGCTGTTAGGTGTTCATACCTGTTAGTTAAATCCAAATTAGGAGTGATAAAGTGAAACATGACACAAGATGCTTTTAAATGTTATCTAAAAGGGATTTAGATGCATAAACAAGGAAGGTATAAATGATAGTGATTATATATGGGACAGAAGATCATAAAAAGTATCAAATGTACCTTTGTGCAGAGGTAGGTGAACTTGGACATTGGAAAACCTGAAATTTATTAACAAAAATAGGATTAACTCCACTTTAATAGGAGCACTTGGCAGGTATGGGTGCTAATCAAATTGTGTGATGTTGCTTGGTTAAAACTTATTATGGTTAATCAGTAAATTGTGATGGTCATTTTATTGTGTGCTAAATATTTTGAACAATGTCTAAGTATGCATACATAGAGTAATAACACTAGGGTATGTTTATGAGAAAAGACAAAATATTTGAAACTCAGCAAAACATAATTATATTGATAGTGTATGTAAAATGATAGAAAAGGGTACACTTTGTTCAATTGTTATTGTTTTAGTAATGGACATAATATAGATCAGTTTTGGACATAAATACTGTAAAATCATTGTTTTGCATGGGGATTAAATTTCGTGGATTTCGTGGTTCATATAAATAAAATCCCATTGAACAATAATTTTGACCCCTGTGTTTATTATCCAAAAATTAACGTCATCTCAAAATGGTCTTTTTCATCCAAACCATGAAATTTTGTCCCATCGAAATTAAATTATTTTACAATAGCCAAAATTAGTTACCGCCAAACTTGCCAAGTTTTCACATTGCTACCATTGTGCTCAAATGCATTGACCAGATGTCTGATTTTTATGAACGATATGTAAATCAAAAATTGAGTTGACCGATAAAATAATTCAATTTTAGTTTAAAAAACATTTGAAATGTGGCATATGTTTGCAAAATCCAATGGATTTGCTTGATAATCTATGACAAACAAATGTGTGGGGTGTTCTCATGACTGGCATCTGGTCATTTTATATAATGACATTTATTTCATGCTTATCGGTGGTTTATCGGCGAATAACGATGGATTATTCTCCGATAATTTCACTGTTGATAATTTCACTGTTGATAATTTTACTCAAAGATGCTACTTGAAATCCCATGAAGAGGGCCCCAATTCAGTTTAAATTTGTGATGCTGCAGACAAAATGTATTTTAGACCTTTATCATGAGTTTCAAATGTTATATATTGTACATTTTGTATACATATCATATTCCCACCTTTTTTAATAACTTTGTACACTTTTTTACACTAAATTATTATTGGGATAGGCATCTCTTTTAAATGTAGAATATTGTCAATTCAAAATGTGGCTGTCATTGTTTCATCATTGTTATTTATTGTTTTATGTGTCTCTTGTGCATTTTGATAGTGACATATTGTACCATCGTTGAATTTGCGTGTCATGTATTATACGTGTGTATTGTAAAACTCTACAATAAAAGTTAATATTTTCCTATTGTTTATATGTTTTGGGGAGCATATGGTTACTGCTTTGTGAATCCATCAGTTTGTCCATCTGCATACATAAAAGCAGCTAACTTAGGTTATTGGAGGTTTGGCCTTTCACAATGGAAGTCTTTTTAATTATTCCATAAGTTCTCTATTGATAGAGTTCACAGATAGGTCATAAAAAACCTCTCAATAACACTTTTAAAAAATGTTAGACCTTGATTGGGTTACGACAGCTTGAGAAGGAACATGGAATTTAATCATTTTAGGTGTATCCTTTCTAACATAACATGTTCTAATCATGGGAACAGTCCATGGTGCTCTTTGTATTTAACAGTGTTCCATGTTGTGCATTCTATGACCAGACACTTGTTAATATTTGTGATGTCTCGTCCTGTGCACCTTTATCCAGATGCACATTCCATGACCAGACTATGGCAACAGTTTGTGATGTATGTGTCACTTTAGCCAGATGCACATTCCATGACCAGACTATGGCAACAGTTTGTGATGTATGTGTCACTTTAGCCAGATGCACATTTCCATGACCAGACTATGGCAACAGTTTGTGATATATGTGTCACTTTAGCCAGATGCACATTCCATGACCAGACCATGTCAACAGTTTGTGATGTATGTCTCACTTTATCCAGATGCACATTCCATGACCAGACCATGTCAACAGTTTGTGATGTATGTCTCACTTTATCCAGATCCACATTCCATCACCAGACTATGGCAACAGTTTGTGATATATGTGTCACTTTATCCAGATGCACATTCCATGACCAGACCATGGCAACAGTTTGTGATATATGTGTCACGTTAGCCAGATGCACATTCCATGACCAGACCATGGCAACAGTTTGTGATGTATGTCTCACTTTATCCAGATGCACATTCCGTGACCAGACCATGGCAACAGTTTGTGATGTATGTCTCACTTTATCCAGATGCACATTCCATCACCAGACCATGGCAACAGTTTGTGATATATGTGTTACTTTAGCCAGATGCACATTCCATCACCAGACCATGTCAACAGTTTGTGATATATGTGTCACTTTAGCCAGATGCACATTCCATCACCAGACCATGGCAACAGTTTGTGATATATGTGTTACCTTAGCCAGATCCACATTCCACGACCAGACCATGGCAACAGTTTGTGATATATGTGTCACTTTAGCCAGATGCACATTCCATCACCAGACCATGTCAACAGTTTGTGATATATGTGTCACTTTATCCAGATGCACATTCCATCACCAGACCATGTCAACAGTTTGTGATATATGTGTCACTTTATCCAGATGCACATTCCATCACCAGACCATGGCAACAGTTTGTGATATATGTGTTACCTTAGCCAGATCCACATTCCATGACCAGACCATGGCAACAGTTTGTGATATATGTGTTACCTTAGCCAGATCCACATTCCATGACCAGACCATGGCAACAGTTTGTGATATATGTGTTACCTTAGCCAGATCCACATTCCATGACCAGACCATGGCAACAGTTTGTGATATATGTGTTACTTTAGCCAGATCCACATTCCATGACCAGACCATGGCAACAGTTTGTGATATATGTGTTACCTTAGCCAGATCCACATTCCATGACCAGACCATGGCAACAGTTTGTGATATATGTGTTACCTTAGCCAGATCCACATTCCACGACCAGACCATGACAACCGTTTGTGATGTATGTGTCACTTTACCCAGATGCACATTCCACGACCAGACCATGGCAACAGTTTGTGATATATGTGTTACCTTAGCCAGATCCACATTCCATGACCAGACCATGGCAACAGTTTGTGATGTACGTGTCACTTTATCCAGATGCACATTCCATGACCAGAAGTATGTTTGTGAAGTCTGGTCACTATGAATTCTAGTTGGGAAACCATCCTGAACAGCACAATTGTCAAACAATATACGAGTTTTGGTTCAAATCCCCCTTTGAGCATTCAAGGGAAAGAAATATCAACACAGACAATCTCCATTGCAGCCATTGACTGAATGGGGGCTAATTCAACTGTAGTTGGTCCAGCTTTACTTCGTATACATCTGTCACAATGTTTAACAAAGTCAGCCACAGTAGCGTCCATTCCAGGCCAATAGAATCGCTCTTTTAAAAAGCGACAGCCTGCTATCCCTGCCTTGATGACCAGGATCATCGTGTAATGCATGGGATATGTCATTGCACAAGTTTTCTGGTAAAGAACACTTGCAGTCGTTCTTCACCAGGGGCAACGAATTTCTTGTATACAACTCCCTGGTTTTCCATTCTCTAAGATAAGCCGATATCTTGCGGTCAATCAGCCGAACTACTGGTGTACTACTGCGTTCTAAATGTTGAAATGTCTTGGAGACGAAAACATCTGAATGTGTCTACTTTCACCAGTCTTTGCGCATTGTCTAGATCTTATGGAAGAAGAACATCACTGTTAGGCGCAGTTTCTGGGTTCCATATGGTATCTACGAGAAGGGTGTCGTCAGCTGTCACAGACTCGCTGATAGCCTGCACTACCTTTATGGGAAAATCTACTGAGTACATCTGCATCCAGGTGTGCAACATTTCTTGTACTTCAGAGACAAGTTATAATCAGTCAAGGCTGCTATACACATGTGACTGGTTGCGTCCAGCAGTTTAGCTGTTGTGTTGGTGTATGTCGACGGGTTATCAATCCGTTACAACCATGAACTGACGGACCATGGTGCAAGAAACTCCAGTTCAGGTAAAGATAATGCTTAAAAAACAAACCACAGGCATCTTCGTAATGAAGTCAAAAACATGAATACACACTTTTGATATAAAATTAGTGGAAAGGGTAAGGTAAACGCATAAATATAGACGACGTTAGAAAAGTGTGTTTGAAAGTTCTAATCAACGCTAAAAATCATAACCCCCAGTCGCAGCACATGTTTACATGTTTAGTATTTAGTTATTTTAGCATTCAAAAAATAGTTACCATGTCCGATCCCAAGCGTAAAATCCAAAAAAATAGCGTCAAAGATGGCGTCCAAGATGACCGTGGTAATGTAACTTGTAACCTTTGCCATGTCATTACGTTGCGTGCTAACAATTATCTTTGCACCAATGTCTGAAACTTCTGCCTCATACTATTTTGAACATACTAGTTTCCTATGAATTATTATAACCATAATGACAACCGTCTTGAATTCCCTGGTCCGCTCCACCTTGACAATTTATGACAAGAAGTCTAAACACTTTTGAAGACATATTAGGACAGCTTGGATATACATCAGTTATTCTTCTTCTGTTGTGGCCACTTCATCGGAATTTGCTTTAAAATCATGCTTTATGCTCTACGAGGAACATAATATAATACAACGGCCATATTGGACGCCATCTTGGAGTTTGGTGGTGGATTTATGAAATAACCATTGAGAATACATGATATAACTTATTTGTAATCATATAAATTTGCATGTATGTGATTCAAGGGTCATTAGTCCACAATCTAGAAAAGAATAAACTGATATACCATAATCAATACACCTAAGTGACAATATTACGTTGATATCATAAGTGTTCCGAATGAAGAGTTGCATCGAGACTGTTTTGAACTGAACAATGACTTGGTGTATTTGAACAAAATAAAATATTTATCAATGATCACATGAAGCGTAATATTTTATATTGATAAGATCCAGAATCCGTAATTAGCAGTAACACAATTAGACATGTGTGGCTGAATAACTTTGATATATATAATAAAGTAGTTATCAATTGTTGTTCAACCGCTGAGCAATTGGAACATGAATAATTTCTCAATTCGCGTCACCTGTAACTTTTTAGAGCTTTTGCATGTAATGTCATGGGAAATGCATACACGTATATATATACATTTATGTGACGTTACTTTTTTATAACTTCCAAGTAAAGCAGATAATAATTCTTATTGTGCGCAAATTATATAATCATGTCGAAATTGCATTTTGTGTCACTATTGTATCTGATAGTCATCACACAGAATGTCACCTGAAGCTCTTGGGGAAGAATTGAAACTGTGTTTAGTTGTTTTCCGATACTAATTACCTTATTTAATATTTGGACAGTGTAATACTGTGTATAATATTGTACCATGTCTTTAGAAATAATGCCTCGGTCAGTTTCATCCACGCCCCCGTCCCCAGAGATTGACGGGGATGTTAAGTATTGGGTTGTCCTACGCCATTCCCCGCCCTGCGTGGGCATTAAAAAGGTAAAACCCCTGGGGTATACTTAATCCAGTCAGTGTTAATTTAGGATTATGAATAAGGATATTACATTCAATCATGTTTCTATTCAAATTCAAACTTTAATGCCAATTTAAGTTTTAATAACAATGGTGTCCTGTGTTTCTAGATCTCGCTTTGAACAATTCAGGCCTAAATAAGCGTGTAATATCAATTTGCAGGAAAATGGCGGCCATATTGGAAGCCATCTTGGATTCGGAAGCGTTGTGAAAGCATAATTTTGTAAGAAAAGGAAGTTCAGTCATACGATTAACTTAAATTTAGTGAAAGTTTTAGAGTTGGACAAAACATTGAATAAAGCGCCCTCAGCTCAGGTAAATACGTCCCGCTGTATTGGCAGAAGTCGCCCAGGAGTGCGGGGGAAGCTGGAAGGTAAAACACGGCTCCATCCTCCGCATTCCGCCACCCTCATCTACATCTACGGGGGAACTTGCAGCTATCAATTTCTGATAATAACTGGGAGGTCGGGACAGTAGTTAATAAAGTTAACACAACTACTTATTGATATTCATAATACAGTATTGTAATGTTAATGTAAAAGTTTCTGAGATGTTGTGGTCGACACTGACAAAGTTGTGTGAGAGCATGCATTCTGCGATTTTCGAGTGTTGGCCATTTGAGTGATTCGAGCATTATTGTTACGCAGCAGTAGTGGGAGTAATCATTTAATTAATACGTATACATAAAGTTCTACCTGCAGCCATTTGCACCCTTTCCAGTTCATGAGATAGTGATTGTTGCCAAGGGTGTCAGATGAAACTACAGTATTCCAATTGTGGGCGAACGTAGGTCGAATAGGTTGTTTCTTCATTTTTTTTGTTATCACATTGTACATTTCTTTTAACGAATCTTATTCGAGTATTTTTGTCTTAGCAGCTGTTATTCCAATAAGTTTGTTGTTGTTTTTTCACCACATGGTTGGGCGTGGATGAAACTGAAATAAAGCATAAAATGAAGTTAAAACTATAAAGGTCTTTTTTATTTTTAATAATGACTTCCCATTGGAATTTTCGCTTGATATATTGGTACATGTACTTTATTTAACGATCATTACTTATTTACATATTAACTCACTGAGGCATGCCAACGCATTATTCCGTTCTTTGAAGTGTTTCGTCACCAGGTGGTTCCGTCCCTTCTGTGAAAATAACGTCACACCAGTTTTGTAGATTCCCTAGAGTCTCGTAACAATATATAATGAAATTTAGTACACCATCAGACATTGATGATTTTGAATATTTGTACGTGGCAGTTTAAATACAGAAGTTGTTACGCTCGCAATTTTGCACCATAGAATGTATGTGTATATAAAAAATTGTTAACATGGTCACATTGGGCCGTGCATTATTAGTTTTATTGATTTGTCCAAATACACTTACTTGAATCAACAATCAACATGTAATTAGCAGACTCACATTTCCGATACATTGAACATAAAAGGGCATAGTACTCAAGAATTTGTTAAGTTTGAATATTCATTAAGAAGTAGAACATTTCGCGGGGTTAATATGTCGCGCTATCGACGTAAGAGCGAACATTCGTAATTTATAAGTTTTGAACAAACACTATACACTGTATTGGTCACATATATTTCTTAACCAAGCGTTTTATAATGGTTGAGGCATACTAATTACGCTACATTATTAATGACACGATCGTCGCAATTATAAGTTCCATCACTTTTTTATACGGAAAATCCTACATATCAAAGTAAAAACGATGTTTGATATAAATGTTTGCGTGTTTAAAATGAACACTTCGCTTCCATTTTATGTTTTAATTTTTCAATAAGTGTCTAATGCTATATTTGTCTTGAAGACAAATTTGGAAAAAGAAATAATTTCATAATTTCATGTTCTTTTTAATAATAATAATATAGATACAAACATGTACAATTAAATGACAGCTCGGCGGGTGAAATATAAAGCGTGTGAGAATCTTTGATTGAATATTTATCTTTAAAAGGAGGATAAATTCATATAGATTATAATAAACATTCAAAATGATAGGTCGTCGAGTGAAATATAAAGTGTGGAAGAATCTTCTATTGCATTGCATTCTGAGTTTGAGTGTTTATTGTAGTAACTCACAGTGTGTTAGTAGTTTTGATGTGAAAACGTGTGATAACGCCGGAACATTCAAACAAATGTTTGATATTTCTTTGCCAGTGTGTGCTGAGGAATGTTTCAGACGACAGCGATGTCAAATATTTATGTTCCGCTTTGGAATGAAGTATTGTGCGTTGAAGGATGACATAGATATACAGTCACTCGAAGAGGAAGGTCCGGTTTGTAGATATTATACACTTAGTGATTGGTCAGAGATTGACCTTGGTCCGTGCAATGGTCACAACTGTAGTGGTACAGAACGGTGCATCAGTAAGACAGATGATGGGTTCGAATGCGTGAAGTCAGAATGTCCCAAACCTGTGGAAATTACAGATGCTATACTTTTGTCTAACACCCATAGCATTGGTTCGAGAAACAGGTACAAATGCAACACAGAATTTGGTGTTCAAGGAACTCCGACGATACTTTATGGTGATGACGCCGAGTGGTCGGAGACAGATTTTCTGTGTATAAGTGCCCAGTCATGTCCAGCACCTGAACAACAGTACATCAACGCTGATCTAACACATGTTGAGGGTAGTCTCTACACACCCGGTACAATACTCACATTTACTTGCAGGTAACTATATTTTAAAATTGTTTTACATGATTTATAACAAATTATAATCCAAATTCGTGAATAAATGAATATATAATGTAAAGTAATCAGCATTAAAAAATTAAAACCTTCGTTTAAATTGCAGAAATGTATGTTGATTTCGATTTTGTAATTTTGAAATAAAGATAATACGTTGTTTAATTTCCAATTTTGAGTCTGCATATGGGTTTACAATAATGAAATATACATGTATTATAATGAGACCATGTGTGGTATTCACAAGCATCTTAAGTGAAAAGTTAGAATTTTCTAAAAATCTCAAAATTTCCTTAAGTATATCAGCTTAACCGGTAAATGAAGATTACCAATTGTATACATGTACATGTACATTGTTTAGAAGCATTATGTAAAGAGTCTTTGTTTCCTGAGTAATATGTTCAGCTCAATATTTTAACTTAAGTAAAAATATTTAGATCTAAGTTTTCACTTAAGATATTTTGTGAATACCACCCCAGATTAATTTAACGTCATATTGTAATGTTTTACAGGGAAGGTTATCGACAAATGGGAGACGAATGGAACAGCACATGCCAGGACTCGTTACTATGGGAACCTCAAAATATCCGTTGTTGTCCCGACACCAGTACGCATGAAAATGACGATGCCTGTTTCGCAATAATTGAGGGCGGGATAGCGAATACATTGGATGGTTAGTTTTATGTTTGTGTAATCCAACAGTGGCTTTAATCTTACAAATTACTCAAGTAATTTTTTTTATAAAAATGCGCATAAATGTGACGAGATTAAAGAGTATAATTTTTTATAGATCTACCCTTAAAGTTATCTTGCTCTAAAAAGCATAGGACTACAGAAGTTTCACAATGTTTATTTACAAATTGACATGTAAAACTAAGTTTATCATGTTTAAGGCATTAAAACATGTTTCCCGTTTCTTATCGTTTACCCTAAGTTTGCCTACGGAGCGGGAGGTTGAAAGTTCGAATCCCGACGGAATAGAAGCTGCATTACAGCTGATGGGGTCGGTTGGTGAGCATTGCTCACTGAGCAGCCAGCTAATTAAAGAACGGTTTCCGTATAGTCATATATTTGTCAGGCGCCCGGCAATACGAGAAGGCATTCGTGAAGTACTACTGTCCGAAAGAAAGATAGGTCCATTATAAGTCAATTTTGATGAGACCATAATAAACAAAAACATTTTTTTACTTTTATAGGTGTTGAAGACCACTGCATCAGTATCGGTGGAGAGCACGTATGGGTGAGTTGGCATATGAAAGAGTGGTTCGACAAAACCACTACAGAGTTCGCGCTACAGACTCTTAAAGTGTCATGGGTTGATGACAATTGGAATTACGTCAAATGCGCCGCCCTGAATGGCGTAGAAGGTGATGACAGTAAATCGTTACGTGAAAAAATTGATGACGTCATTGATAACAACTGGAAGTACGACGGATGTTGGTGGGGTCGGACATGGTTGCCAGGTCAACCGAGTTTTAATGGAAATGATTGCATTGTTCGTTCCCTTCATGATCAACAGTACAGATTATCTGATTTCCCGTGCACATCGTCGGAGTTACAAACAGTTGGGTTTGCCTGCCAGTTCAACACACCGGATATATAAGAGTATTTGTGTAAAATCCATATGCCTGTTTATTAGGTACCGTAGATGTAAAAAAAAATGCATGTACCTTTGTATGCCTACTTGTGCAAAGATGGTGACCATGCGGTAATTTATATTGTTATATATTTTGTGTACAATATGTCATTTGTATAGCAGACCACAACAGTGGAAGTTGTTCCTTGAGCGACAACATAATGGTTACTCTCTTTATTTCCATAGATCTATATACACACAAACGAGAGTGCAAATGTTTATACAAGTGATGCTATATCTTCTTTGTACCAATGCATTTTTGAAACATAATGAACTGTTTATCAAAGATCCTATTAGATAAAGCAATACAGTCGGTCAACGACTCATGAACATTTACTTTTTATACTAAATTAATTAAGGTGGACTGTGAAACAAGTTTTCCCAACATACTCGTATATTAAACACTCTCGACACCTCATTCCTGATTTTATCCATCGGCACGAGGGTATGAGAGAAGCCACTTTCCCTTATATGCTGAGCGTCTAGCAATGCCATTTCTGGTACCATCTTTATTTCGCCTTTGGTATGACGCTGCCTGATATCGAACCCAGTACCTTCCGCACTCGATGCGAACGCTCAACAACTAGGCTATCGAGATTTATTTATATTTTTTATGACGTTAACAATATTTCAGTCGGTTTTCTAAGAATGTTACCCATTAACACACTAATTCAACCGTCAGTCGGTTCCACACAAATTACCAACTTCACCATAAATTATATAATAGTATTATATCTATAACATGATCAGTAATCGCTACCTAGATAACCTGATCAACGTTGAAAGCTTGAACTGATAAGGACCATGAAACGTAAGCCAACACTGTCTTTCAATAATAGTGTACCATAATAAAGTGCCAATTGATGTATAATTATTTTAAGAAACGCATCATGTAGTTCAGCAGATTGAAATGCTACATACTAATCTTTTAACTGTTGGTAATAACGATAATGTTGCAAAATACATTAACATTCATACAGTATACACCAATTTTGTTTTCTGTGCAATACGGCACATAATATGAGTTCCCAGTTATATTTGAACTAAGCGTATGCTGGCTTAGAATGAGAAGGTCGACGTCGTTAGGTCGAAAGAATTACATCTACATTTTGTACATTTGTATACCAAATTGACATGAAAAGCGATTGCTTAAATTAAGTATCGAAATAATAACTCTGCTTCAATATGAACAAAGACCTACATTAATTGAGGTCTTTGATAAGATAAGATATTGTTTATTTTTCCAATTTTGGGCCCACATATGGGCATACAATTTTGAAATATACATGGCCTAAAGTTGATATGAACTACATGTATATGTACATTTTTATAACTTTAACTGCCTTGACTTAACATGGTCAACTTAACATGTAATATACATGTATTATACATTATGTATACTATGCATAATGGTCAACTTGACCCAGACATGGATCAACTGACCAAAAAATTTATACCGCGAGTATGTCACAAATACACGTGTACATGTATATGGATACATACTAGATCTGGTAAGATTTATAAGCATTACTGTATTCTTGGTATTACTCGTATTTCTATACAAGTAATTTTAATTATTTTTATTAAAAAAATTGTATCTGGTGCCACGGATCTTATATACTGTCCATATTTTGAAGAGATCCTGCTGGGGCATAGTACCACAATATCATAATAATGAATAACTGTGAGCATAGAGACACGTTGCCTAAATTTTCGTTTTGAATATTAAAACTATATCCAGGTTTTTTACCGTTATAATCTTTATAAATTATCAATAATGCAGTTACCAATGGTCCCCGATCATTCACAAACATCGGTGATTCATCTCCAATATATTCCCAACATAAAATCATGAGTACATCGGGTAAACTTAAGTACGTGCATTTGATCCAATTAAACCTAGATAAACATTATTTACATGACGGACGAGCTTATGTTTATAACTGTTATCATTTAACTTTGAACAGTCAATATTTATAGAATAATACATGGCTGAGCAGTGCCTTTGAGTGATAATCGCCCCGGTAGGCTGATAATTGCCCGAGGGCTTTAGCCCGAGGGCAATTATCACAGACCTACCGGGGCGATTATCACTCAAAGGCACTGCTAAGCCATCTATTGTTCTGTATAATATTTATGTTGCAGCTTTTCATTAAAACAACACATTTAAAAAACTTAACGTGTTCAGTAATTGGTAGATCATTTGCTAATGTAGAGAATTATTGTTGTCAAACTTGGATCTAGGCGCGCAATGCACATCTACAAGAGCTGTAGATCTAACACTAAAATGCTCGTAACTTTTTTATTATTGAACGGAAACCTATCATGTGGGTATTCATTTTCTTAATTAGATAATTTGCTACACGCTGGTGTTCAGTTTAATGCAAAATTCTGAAAAAAAGTGTTTTTCGCATTTTCGGAGGAATATCAAAATATTGATCTCGTCTAGGAAACTCGCTGTTTTGATAATAAATTAAAGGTCTGGTACATAGGTCATG
The DNA here is from genome assembly GCA_963678985.1 of Spisula subtruncata. NCBI lineage: Eukaryota > Metazoa > Mollusca > Bivalvia > Venerida > Mactridae > Spisula > Spisula subtruncata. Next base: position 36,164,139 of record OY787670.1, on the reverse strand, counting down.
TATATTTCATCGGAGGTTGACACAAAATATATTTTAAATGTGCTATTCTGCTTCTCCGAAGCCATCAACCGTGTTTGTAAGTGATTCTGGTAGAAATAGGCCTACGCTCAGCGACCGACGCTAAAATGACGTAACGTTGCGCGTGAACGTTTTCCTAGGGCCATTATCAGTGATAATCGCCCCGGGGGCGCGTGGCGGCGGGGCAAAAATCTGATAATACTTTTGAAAGGCCGATAATGCTATTTTTCGAAGGCAAATTTGTTACTATATATAGTAACATAAGTATTATAAGAACATTTGAACGTTTACATGAAGTGCTAGAATGCACATGATACGCGCGTTCATGTTGTTTTCTTCAATGGACCATTGGACCGCGTTAATACCAGCTGCTGAAACGGTCTTGAAATTGAACATGGTCACGTGTGGTAAAGTGATACATGTATCAATACTACTTCATGCCAAGTAATATAATCTTCACGCCAGTGAAAATATCCTGATAATAGCAGTTAAAATGCAAGTACTTTACCCGCCTTCGTACTCCACTCATTTTATCATGCCTGTACCGTAGTTATATTGACATACAGCTATTGTACACGTCTAGACAAAGTGATGTGACCTTAGACGACTTCAGGTTAGGTTCACCAACCGGTCACAACCATCTAACCTAGATTGAACGACCCTCTACATGATAGAACGACCCTTTATGTGTCAGATCCAAGGATATCTAAAATTAGATGCGTTTTTGAGTGAGCAAATATTGATGTTGAATAAAATCCATGGATATTTTTCGTTCATAACTTTTATAATTACTATTTATTATTCGTGTGTGTATATTGTGTTCGGGTCGGTGGCCCATATTTCTCATACAGTTCAAGTTATGTAAGTCATGCAGGGCTTATGTAATGTCGAGATTATAAAATCAATGAAAAATTGGATTTTCAACCTGTATTAACAAGTTGTCCACCTTTATTCGGTGCCAGGTGAGTTTGAACTTTATTCCTTTAAAGAATATGATCTGAAGTTTTTGTATTTGCAAAATAAATGTACCATAAATAATTATAATTGTGACGCATGGGGCTGGTCGACACACTGTACAAGTATATACAAATGTACATGTAATAGTCAAACCTGTACTACGACCCGTTCCCTGGATCACGGCGTATAAACAAGATTTCTGTATGGCTTATTGGGTAACTATAAAAATCCAACTAGTATGGCTTATTGCGATTAAAATCACATAAAACTTCCGATCAATGTATGACTTATTGAGATACTATATATTTCAGTGTATATGCCCTATTGCGATAATCGGACGTCGTCTCGTTTATAAATATAATAAGTGGATAAATATTGAAGAGCTCCTGGCCACAATTGGACAGTATATAAGATCCGTGTTGTGACTGACTTACTACGTGCACCTGTACGCACAGTTTTTGTGTACTTTTCTTTGGTGCACGATCAGTGATTTGGAAGGTATATTTGCATTGATGTTCAATAAACATGATTCAGATGCGGCTCGGTGCTGAGAAAGATTAGTAGAACATGAAACTCGAACCAGTGGATGTAAAGTCACCGGGAGTCAGTGTGAGGTAAGAATACTCGTGTTCCAGATGAGCCACATAAATGATTCAGTGATAAAATGCAAGATATCCCGGTATCGAGAGTCATTAAATACCAATTTGCTTCATTTAATCTAGAGAACCCATTTCAATAGTTTGGTTCGGGGTGCAAGTTTCTTTTTCAAAGAACTAAATTTTTTGTATAAACTTGTTGGTCAATGGCCTAGTTTTATACATTAATATTTTTATCTGCGAGGAGTTTGATTAATTTGAGTTTCCTCTTTTTTACATCGAAATATTACATTTTTAGTCTTATTTCTATCGTTATATATACATGTATTCCAATTCCACATTCGACTGCATGTCAGATGATTCAGAATTTACGTAAAGAAAACATACATTTTTAAAACTGTTTTCAGAGTTGGATTGAAGACTTACATCGTTGTTATTATTGCATTCGTCGCATTTCTGATAGTTTCCAGTCCTGTGGACCCTCTACCATACACGTAAGTAGCAAAACATAACAACTGTTCTAGAATTGTAAATTATAATTAAGGGAGCCATAATTAACATTCTAAGGATGAGTCCTCGGATAGCTGTTCTGTCCCTTTGATGGTATATCTACTCAGGATACGACCCACATGCACAACAGTTTCTCTTTCAGATTTCCTAGTCCGTTACCGAAGTTAGAGGGTGGTTTAACACGGAACACGATTTTACGGAAGGCTGATAGGTGGTTCGCTGGTGAAATTTATGGTCCAGAATCATTTGCCGTCGATAAAAATGGTAAGCCCCAAGAACTTAATAATGAAACGAAATTAAACAATGAAACTGCATCTTGATAATACAATTGAGAGACTCGACGACACATTACTTTAACTTGCATAACTCAATTGGTGATGTTGTGTAAATTCCCCGAGCCCATAACCATTTCTTATCATCTTTCTCTCACTTTCCCTTCTTACTCTCTACAATCACAATCTCTCTTCTAAGCGACTATCCTAATAACTCTTCCCCCTCCCATATATGGTTAACGGATTTAAAAACGCGACACTTGGGTATGTTGATATATTTTAGGATAGCGAGTTCCTATATCAAATATCTCGGTATTTACGTGAAGGTAAATTCAATGTCGTCATTTTGATACCAAATGTACTAAAATCCAACAGGTAATAAATAAATTATAGCGTGAATAAGACATTGTTCTAGAAAACGAAAGTAACATCTATATCGGCGTATCGAGTGCACTGCTGAATTATAAAGTCGAATGCTTAGGCTACGTACGTAAGGACAGTATTAACTTTATACAAACATTCTGAATTAAACGGAATAAATGACATATACCCAATTATTTAAAATGTGTATATATCGTAGCAGGACGCAAACCATGTTCCCAGAAATAGAAATCACCTTATGTTGCAATTGGTTATTAAGGATGCTTTAGCACACATGGTGTGATTGCATTTTGATTTTATTCCATAAAAGAATTTTAAAGACGAATACATTTGATCTCACTGAAATGATCACTGATTAACACATGTTGTAACACTAACATGTCACAACATGATGAGTATTTAATACAGTGTTAAAATAGGCAGTGTCCTCCACCAGCGTTCCCAACAGCAACACATCACTGTCTCGTAGAACTGCACAATGTTCGAATAAATGCCTAAGGGATATGTCGCCATTCTGTCTGTAGTGCAACTTGGAGGTCCTGTACTGTGTTAAGATGACGTAGCCGAATTCGTGGCTTCAGATAGTCCCATAGATGGATCCATTCGGCCTCGTAGGTTACTGACATAATAACCGCTACAAAAACGTCGATGGTGCTTCCGTCAAACATAAGCCCGCGCAATTTGAAACATCGATCGGCGCTATACCTATTGCCAAATGATCAGAATGCGACTTTCGTTTTCTGGATCGACTTATTGATTGTACAATATATTTATTAATACTCATCTGATTTTTATTATTTTGGTACCAAAATGACGGCAATAAATTGACCCTTAACTTGCATTATTCAAATATAGGCATTAACTTGAACCGTCTGCTATGATACAACATACCCCAGTGTCGCGTTTTTAAATCCGTTTAGTATATATATACTACAACAATCATAATGACATAAATGAATAATATCATGTGTAGTGAATTAGTTTCACATTTATTTTGTCAAAAAATGTTTGTATATTTTGTGTTGTATATAGCTGTATAATATGTCTTATGAAAATAAAAAAAATGTTAAAAACGACACATTATTTAACAGCCAACATGCAACACGTGTCTTGCAACGATGCACTAGTTAGAAAAAACCACATGCAATCGTGCTAAGGTATCGGACTCGGATGCCTTATATCATACCACAGTTTCTTTAAGTGCGTTCACTTTCATAAGTTGTCCTTGGTCGAATCATCTTATGTATGTACTACCTCATTTAGCCCTTGTAATACCCATTGTGCGCCTTTGTGTCAAGCATTGACAACAAGCATCGAGACGTGGCCTCTATAGAGATACTGAGTGTTTACTAGTCACTCCTCGAAGCTTGTTGTAGATCTATACTATAGATGTTGGTGTATCGACGAATACATTTTTTAAATAAATAACATTATTACATCGGTCATCGCTTTTCAGGAACGCTGTACACGGGAACTGCCGACGGTAAAATATTTGCGATTAAAAACAAAAGTCTGACACTACTGACACGCACTGGTATACATCATCCACTATGTGGTACACCCGAATTGGAACCACAATGTGGTCGACCAAAGGGCATGAAGATAGGTCCAGATGACATGCTGTATGTTGTAGATTCTTACAAAGGTCTCCTACGAGTGGATACATCAACTGGAAGTCTAGAAACCCTGGTGTCTAATGAACAAGGTGGGTGTGGTTCTGTGCCATAACATGATATACAAATGTACATGTATAATTATGTTTTTTTCAGGAAACCGTCTAACATTCATTGTAATTGTTTTAAACAAGCAAGCTAATTAACTGTCTTATTAAATGGAAAACCAATTTACCGGTTCTGTATTTGTTTGGTAAATTAGCTCAGAAATTGGTTAGTCGTGCAAGTGTGTCGTATAGGCTGGTCAACATTCATAAGATAGGTTAATACATATTAAAAGTACAATTCTACTTGAAGTCCTTATAAAACTGATATAAAAAATGCCGAGCCGAGCATAGCCTTCATTTGCTTTATTTCTACTGAAACATGACAGGCATATATATGTGCCTCCATCCGGATTTGAACCCGGATCGTCAGATTAGACGGCAAGCGCCCTTACCACTTTGCTACGAAGGCACACAAAATAATAAGATAAATAAGTTCAGCATGATAGCTAGCTCACGTATATACGTTCTTATATTGTCAGGTAGCGATGGTGTTCCATTTAAGTTCCTCAACAGTATGGACATATCTGAGGATGGTTATGTGTACTTCACAGACTCTACATACAAATGGGAACGTCGTAACTTCAGATATGCTGTATGTTATATTTCTAATGATAACTTTGATAATTTTTCTTATTTACTGCATGTGCCGTACAAAAGTTATATAAAGTGAAAAAAGTACCATGTTTTTTTCAAACTTGCTTACGTTCAGCCATCCTCATAAATCAGTGGTAAGCCAAAACTTATGACGAATTTATACGCTGGTTGAACGAGAATAACTACTCATCGTTCATTAAGCCGTAAGTTGGCTGCTTAACTCGGCGCCGCTAGAAGCCAAAGCACATTGGCAGTTGCCACCCTCTCAGATATCTATACATACTCTTAGAACGGATAAAGTAACCTATTGTTTGTTATTCTTGCTTGAAATGAAATAAAAAAGTAACACCGACGAGGTGGAAGCCGTGACCCCAGTCCTTTATCGCGTACCCTACATATAGCGATAAGTCGCTGCTCCCAAAACCGAGTGTTTCTGATCAATGCAACCCGAGTATAAACGGTCGTTTTCTGTAAATTGACAAAATTACAACTTTTTGCCACCATTGATGTAATGCCCAAGTTCAAGTCTTAGACTGACGATACCGTCTGAATATTTGCTCATTTAGTACAGTTTATATGAATTTTCTTCTACATATTTTAGGTGATAGAGACTCGACCTGACGGTCGTGTAATGAAATATGATTCGAGAACTAGACAGTGCCATACTCTCATATACGGGCTTTATCTCGCGAATGGCATCGCCATATCACGTGACCAAAGTCATTTGGTCATAGCAGAGATGAGCATTGCTAGAATTAGAAGGTAAGTAAGTCAACATCAATATGAACATGAAAACTACAGAAAAAACACCTTTTTGAATGTATATTGTAAAATTTTTTTTTTATCCTAAAAAACCCGACGCGTTTGATTGGCGTAACAACGGTATCACAAGGAACGCCCCCTTGACGGCCATTTGTCTTAGACCGGTTAATGCATTTCAGATGTTGCCAATATCAGCATTCATAACATTATTTTTAATAAAAAAACTGTAATGCATGAGTGGCATTGTAATAAAAGTCCTTAAAATTTCATTATATTTGTTCAGTGTGTGAAGTACTAACCTCTTGTGAAACTGTTTCCTTTTCTCTGTATAGATATTATTTGAAAGGTCCACAAGCCGGACAAAGTAACATTCTGGTGGATAATCTACCTGGTTACCCTGACAACATCAAACATAACAGTAACAACAACTACTATGTGGGTCTGGCATCTGTAAGATTTGATGGTTCTAGTCCTATAGGATCATTCCTGGATGTAATTGGACCTTATCCGTACATCAAGAAGGTCATTACAGCGGTACGTGAATCAGTTGCTTTGGTATACAACCATTGTCCCAAATAGTCTGTCAGTGATTGTCAAATGGTCCTTTTGTTTAATGGTCCTTTTCCAATGAACTCGAAAGGTTTTTTTTATTTTATAAAGTGTAGAGTTAACTTACGTTTAAAGGTCGTACAAGAATGACCCACTTCCAATGGCTTTGAAATGATGCTTTATTTTCAAGAAAGCATAATGGTCCGATATTACCGATGCGTTTTTAAAACCACCCTTTTGTCTGGCCTGATGGTATTAATAATGAAAGTTAAATGTATATTCGTTGCTTTGGTGTCTTCCTAAGGAAAAACTTAACTGGTTTGTTAAAGTATGATAGCATTACTGTCTTTATTTCAGATTACGCCATTGAGGGCATATGCTGTGTTTATGCCCAAACATGCTCTGGCTGTCGAGATCAATGATGAAGGAACCATTGTTGGCAGTCTACACGATCCTGGTGCCGTTACTATCGGCGCTGTCAGCGAAGTATTTGAACATAATGGAACAATGTACATTGGACACTTTCAGTCTCCGTATTTAGGAGTGTTACCGAAAGCATGCATAAAACGAGACATCGATGAGATGGGACCAAAATAAACCAAATTCCACCAAGAGTTCCTAATGATAGACATGTTCATGTTTACATATATCTGTCTATTATAAGGTTACATATCATGAAACTGTAGTCTCATCTGCGCTACGATTAGACCTATGTATGACTTCTAAGAGAAGCTAGTTTTCGTTTCATGTATTATCACGGCATAATAATGTATTGTAAATAATAATGTACATGTAGTGCTTTCCCATGGTGCCATATCCAACCAAAGATATAATTATGTATTTGTACTATTTTACTTATGACAAGTAAAAGCTCTAAATCATTGGACCAATGATCTAAATTTATATATACATACTATTTAGATAGATACGTATTTGATTGAACCAATGATTAACCTTACCATGTAGGATTTTGAGTTTGTTGCACTTTGTGAGACAGATAAGTTGTATATTGAAGGCTCTTGCATTGGTTTTCTGTTGAGGATTTCGTCACTCAATCGCAGAAGGGTTAGGTCATCAGTGTATGTTGTATTCTCTTTCGCAATATTGCAATAAGCCATGGTTGTACGTTAATTGTATCACATTATTTTGTTATATGTATATACTAGTACTTGTCCTCAACCTTTGAGTAAACTTGAAACGTGTGCAAATTGTCTCTGTTGGTCTGACAGTTTAATCAGTGTAAAACAAGGGAGATAATAAATTCATACCCAAATGAAATGTGATATGAATTATGTGAATGTACAATGTACTTAATACTCATTTTTGTGTTAATGACATGTTATGTATGTTGTTCTTGTGTTGATATTGTTGTTATTTAAGTGGGTTTGTACTTATGGCATTACTGAGCTAGTGTGCATTGTCACAACACCCGTACTATGGAGTGTGAACCAATAGAATTATGGTTTAAATTGTACAACATATATGGTTGTCATGCTCATGTATTAGATACGTACTTCTAACAACATATAAAATATATGTGGTATGTTATTTCAATATTGTGCAATAAAAACGAGAAAATTGTTGAAATGTTGATTAGTATGTGAAGAGGTAGGTATCCTAGAACATAAAATGCCAGAAAACAGACTGCATTATGGTTTAATACAGCACAACCATTCTAGTGAGACAGGGCTTATCAGCAGTAAATACATCAAATTTTGAAGCCATCTTTACTCTTTTAAACGATTACATTCACATTCAAGCAGCATATTTTTCTTCCTTAACATGCAAGTCTGGGAACTTGACTAACCACTGATCTATGAGGATGCACTATCGCAGACATCATCTTTCTGAACAATCAGTCAATCCAATTCAATTTGTAAAATACAGTACAACATACATGTATACAGAGCAACAAACTTGGAAACTGCAAATATTGGTCATCGTTTAGAGTGCTCTGCTGTTGCTCTGTTGTTGCTCTGTTGTTGCTCGGCTGTTGCTCTGTTGTTGCTTTGTTGTTGCTCGGCTGTTGCTCTGTTGTTGCTCTGTTGTTGCTCTGCTGTTGCTCTGCTGTTGCTTTGTTGTTGCTCTGCTGTCGCTCTGTTGTTGCTCTGCTGTTGCTCTGTTGTTGCTCGCCTGTTGCTCGGCTATTGCTCTGTTGTTGCTCGGCTGTTGCTCTGCTGTTGCTTTGTTGTTGCTCTGTTGTTGCTCGGCTGTCGCTCTGTTGTTGCTCGGCTGTTGCTCTGGTGTTGCTCGGCTGTTGCTCTGTTGTTGCTCTGTTATTGCTCGGCTGTTGCTCGGCTGTTGCTCTGTTGTTGCTCGGCTGTTGTTTTGTTGTTGCTCTGTTGTTGCTCTACAGAGGTAAATTTGAAATTAATGGAAACTTAGGGCAGTGATGTTATTGAGATTAATGCTCTACACAGGGTCGTTCTGGAGAGGTGGTATGGTATTTACAAAGAACATTACTAAAGACCATGCGCGGCAATAAATCGGAACCCTACTCTTTGTGCATTTCCATAATTTTACTATTATTTAAGAATTTGGTATCCACCAAATAATGACCCTGAAAAGTTTTACCACAATCCATAGAATTCTAGGACCACAAGTATCAATGATCACTTACAGTAATGAAAGCGATATGTTTTATGGACTAGAGTGAAAACAATACAAATGCTATTTATTAGTTCCTACGATTTTAATGATATAAGATAAATCCAGCTTGACATGATCATTCAATATGAAGTCAAATATCTATGTTTGGACACAAAATATATAATCTCAATGCAAGATAAAATGTAGACCATAATCTAATCAGGAATACAACACTAACTGTTTGTCATGGGTGCAAATATGTAAGAAAAACAATGCTAACTAATTCGAACAAAACAAAGCGTAATGCACAAAGTTTTGAATTGAATAACAGATATCGAATTTCCGATGAAATTACTGTAACATATTTTAATCTATGACATGACTGAAAAAAAACTGGATGAATACATGTGAACATGATTACAATGCAACTTCAAATGAGGAACTACATATCAAAATAAATAAACATAACATAGAAAATGCTGCCAGCAATATCTAAAACAATGATTTCTTGTAGGATAAAATAATAAATGATTTTTAAAATGAACTAAGAACAACTTTTTGCAGAATGCTGCACAAACAAATGGTTTACATATATTTACATGAAACACAAGCACATAATTTTATCAGCATTGTCAACTAACGTAACCCTTTATTCCACCCAGATCTACATATCTACAGCACTAATAATTCTGACTAGTATTATTAAGTATACTTTTTTCATACTGGTTTTCATTCAAAAACACACAATTGACAAATTGACACCCATACTGAAATGTCTAAAATACACTCACATGGAACTATAATAGAATTGCATCACAATGTGTCACTTTATCAATGTACTCAATGTTCAAACAGCACTATAAACATGATCCTGACACTAAAAGTTTTATAATGTAACAGTTACACACAAGGATAGTGATGTTCCTACATTGCTCACCTATTCCCATCTTCATTTTGGCCTGGTTAGGTATAAATGAGCAACATGACAGCCTGATTTGAGGTGAAACTTGTCACTGGACCACAAAGACAATATACTGCATAAGTAACATAACATAATTTACATAACAAAGCTCTGCATCTTTTAGATTTTGACAGGGAGGATTATCAGCTCATTTGAGCTTATACGTCAGATTTGTGGAAGAGATCCAATAAAGGATAATGTCTGTAATGTTTGTACAAAATCAGTTTTAAGGTTTGGAATATGTTGACATACGATGGATGACAGACAAAAGATGATACAAATAGCTCACTAGGAGCACTTAAGGCTCAGGTAAGATGATTTGGAAATTATGTATATGCACAGCATCGGTAAACAGCACACAGAAATCTTTTTTCCAGCACATTTTCACAGAACACAACAAATTAGCACATATTGTTAAATTACATATGAACATGCCATTGAAGAAAATGCATGTACATTGAAGGACCATGTGTCCAAAAATTAAAAAATTGTTTTAGAAACATCAAGCCTTTAATGTTTGTATCATAATTTTGATGTTACTTATAACACAAACGAGACAAATATTGTCCTTGAAGAAAATTATATATTCCATGAATGTTGTCCAATACAGCATGAAGATAAAATATTTTGAACAATAAGCTTATTGGTCACCACATACAACGTGCGAGAGTGTGTGAAAAAGGGAAAATTTGACAAATTTTCCTACTTTGTATTTGAAAGAAATATGTCTTCATATACTGTATGAAACCTGAAACAGATATATTCTTATAGTACCTTTGTAAAATATACACCAATAAGAACGGTATAGGTACTCATCCAGAATGCCAGTAAAAACATGCTTATACACATATAAAAGTATTGAGCACTATAAAACTATGATATGTATTATGAACTCAAAAAATATTTTGATAATGCAAATAAAACAGTGTACAGAACGATGAAAAGCAAGTTCATCTCTAACTTTGTCAGTCTATTCTTCTCTCTCTCTTTCTCTCTTCTGGCAACCTATGACAGGTATTTGTTCAGGAAGGTATCCATACAACAATATTTAATGATGGATCTAACATTCTCATCTTGTGCCAATGGTTCTGAAAGACACGGTGTTACAGAAATTACAATGCAGTGATTCATTTTGAAATTTGTTTTTATGAGTCCATGGGACTCACATATTTCAAAACAATGAGTCCCAGCTAAATTTAACGAGTCCCATAAAGATTTAGGTAAACATCGTAATATATATGTTTTGAGGTTTATGATTGAAAACATGTAACTTTCTGTTTTTGCTGCTCTTGTCATTGGAATTAGATAGTGTCTATTTAATTACTTGTCTTATAGAATGTAATTCTCTTTTGCAACAAAATCTCCAAAAAGTAGTGCAGTAAGTTTTACTGTCATGAGCTGATCTACTGTACATATTATCAACAGTCTGGTGAAGAGTAAATTTGGAAAGGGTCTTATTTGTAGGACCTACAGAAAATCATAATTCACAACCAGCAGGTTATGATCAGATGATGCTGAACTAATTGCAAACTGAGCTAAAATCAACGGATCTTTATCAAAATGTGAACAAATGGTCGGAGCTCTCGACTAGTTAATCGTTAATTTCAGACGTCTATAACATAATATAATTCAGAATCGTCGCCGGCGTGTGTAAAAATGATGTTAATATTCTTTAATTACAATCAAGTTTCGTAATTTTCTTCGAGCGCATTCTATCTGTGCATGTCCGCAAAGTAAAACTTTTTGTTTATCTCCGAAAAGTATGACTAGTCAGTTAAAACGCGCTTACTGATTGGTTTATCTCCATAAAACGACCAATGAAATCGCGTTTAACTAACACAACGGCCGGAAACGGTGTCGACGTAAATTTATTCCTTCTTGCGGACCCGATAATTTTCGAACTTCGCCCATTCGTCCTCAGAATTTTATTGCGTCCGGCGGACTCGCAATTAATCAAACTCTGCGTCCCAACAAAAATTTATGCGTCAGGGACGCAGGACGCACATCAAAATGAATCACTGTCAATGAATCACAACATTAGAATATTTCTGGACACAAACGTTTGTCTCTTACAAGGGGCCTCACCTCAAAGCAAAAATTATCTAGCCGGAAATTTGTTAAAATGCACACCTAGTTGTGATACCAAGTATTTATGTGAAGTGTAACTGATATTAGACAAGGGGTTATAGTAAACAAGAAACAGTCACTGACGGCCATATCCCCGCCGAGAGGAAAAATTGAGGTAAACGAAAAATATTATCACAAAAGTTTCATAAAGATGACCACTACAGTAGAATTGTTTAATGATGATGCAAGATTATTTGACAAAATTCCATGAGAAATATGTAAAAAACAACAAAAGGCATTAACTCTGTCAAAACTGGTCGAATAAAAGAATCCTGACAATATGCGCTGGGGGACATCATAGCAGTTATTCAGTGAAAGTTTCGTCGAATTCCCTTAAGAAATAAAGGAGGAGTTGCACACAGAAGAATTTATATGTAAAAACATCAAAGGGCAATAACTCTGTCAAAAATGGGCGAATAAAAAATCCTGACAATATGCGCTGGGGGACATCATAGCAGTTATTCTGTGAAAGTTTCGTCGAATTCCCTTAAGAAATAAAGGAGGAGTTGCACACAGAATAATTTATATGTAAAAACATCAAAGGGCAATAACTCTGTCAAAAATGGTCGAATAAAAAATCCTGACAACATGCGCTGGGGACATCATAGCAGTTATTCTGTGAAAGTTTCATGGAATACCTTAAGGAATGTAGGAGTTGCGAACAGAAGAATTTATATGTAAAAAACAACAAAGGGCAATTACTCCGTCAAAAATGGTCTATTAAAAAATCCTGATAATATGCGCTGGGGGACATCATAGCAGTTATTCTGTGAAAGTTTCGTCAAATTCCCTTAAGAAATGTAGGAGAAGTTGCACACAGAGTAATTAATATGTAAAAAACAACAAAGGGCAATAACTCTGTCAAAAATGGTCGAATAAAGAAATCCTGACATTATGCGCTGGGGGACATCATAGCAGTTATTCTGTGAAAGTTTCGTCGAATTCCCTTAAGAAATGTAGGAGTTGCACACAGAAGAATTTATATGTAAAAAACAACAAAGGGCAATAACTCTGTCAAAAATGGTCGAATAAAAAATCCTGACAATATGCGCTGGGGGACATCATAGCAGTTATTCTGTGAAAGTTTCGTCAAATTTCCTTTAGAAATGTAGGAGGAGTTGCACACAGAAGTTCGGACAGACGGACTGAGGGACGGACGGAATGACGCCTACCATTACCATATCCCCTTCGGCGGGGGATAACAAGAGGACAAACTCCGACATCCATCTAGACAGACTACCAGCACAGCAGATTATTTTCATCCACTACCAACAGTGCTGTGTGTGGGGCAAGCAAATAGTAAACAAAGAAGATATAATGTTTGGAAAAGTCATGTACCATAACACAATAGCATGGGTAAAAGTTCAAAATGATCAAAATACTGAATACTGTATGTCAATATTCTGAACTTGATGATTTTCATATAAATTACATAGTGAATTTTTTCTAAAATACTGAAATCAGTATTTAGACTGAAAACTTTTAGCCCTGCTGAATAGCAAATCATCAAGACATGTCATCAATCATTCTTTTTATGGAATACTTATGAATATTTGTGCAACCTTTTATAAGGTTGTAGTGAATGGTCTAATGGGTTTGTATTTTGCATGTTTAGGTGATGGTATCCTTTAGTACAGGTGTGAACTGCACTATAGGTGCAAACCATGTATGAACTGACCTGTAATGATGTAGATCTCCACCACATTGGTATCCTTCAGTTCCATCACAACATACGAGTCAAGATTATCCACACTATGTATAATCTGTAGGCACGAGTGCTCGTGTTCTAGGGCCTCTATCAGGGTACTGTAATATATACATATATAGTGACATACGAGTCGAGATTATCCACACTATGTATAATCTGTAGGCACGAGTGTTCGTGTTCTAGGGCCTCTATTAGGGCACTGAAATATATACATATATAGAGACATATGAGTCAAGATTATCCACACTATGTATAATCTGTAGGCACGAGTGTTCGTGTTCTAGGGCCTCTATCAGGGCACTGAAATAGCAACCACCAGTTTAAAAGTTGTATAATATTTTAACAGACCAATACTAAGGTTCCATCCTGGTCTCATGCCTGAACCATAGTGCCAGTCATTGGCTCTATAAATTGGCTTTGGATTTTTGAAATAACTTACTTGAACTCATTATTTTTTTTCCTCGAGTAGAGAAGGACTTATGGTTTTTAAACCAAAGTGAAACACTGACTGCTTTAAGGCCTGGTAACAACCAGACGTGAATATTTTTGCAAGGCTACGGCCACTGCGTTTTTCATAAACGTGGGAAGGAAGTAATTAGGAAGTATGTTGACGCACGACACATGCACAGGTTTCCCTGACAGTAAGTGACTGCATGCATTGTGCATCATTGATAATTTATGTAACAGTAAGATGTAAAGCGTAAGCGTACCATTGTGAAGGTTCTAATGTTGCTAACTGTGAGGAGAGTAATGTCAGTATCCAATGACAACATGTAGATGAATTCTGGATCAGTTTCTGTAGTATACACACCAAGTCAGCTGTAATATAAAGATCAAGTAAATGTTAATACAATGTGAGACTCCAGTAACACTGTATGTCTCCTTTAGTACTGTCAATTTAAGCTTTAGCCATGGTATGTAATGGTCAATGACCTTGAATATCAGATATCTGGAGCTACAGGGTCATTAATACCCTCATCAAATTTTACAGTCCACAATTTCTAGTTTTGACATAGCCTGATGGACCTGCAAACGAATCAAACAACAAACATGTGCAAAGCAACAATAAACCTCTAGTTCATTAATGTAAGGGGGGATAATTAACTAGTTTGCTGAACTTATTGAACTTTTTTATAACTGTTATTATATACATTTGTAAGTTGATATTCCAAAATCATATGTTTAAATAATCTGCAAGAGATAAAAGTTATTATATACTTACACATTTTCATGCTTTTCAACAATGTTGTTAGCATAAGAACTCTTTTCTTTTGTCTTCTTGGTTTGGTTACCAATGGATTCTCAACTGTTTTGACATCACTTTCAGTCTTTGTCTCGTTTGTTCTGACATCTTTAACTTCAGTATCGTTTATCTTTCTATACTTGTTCTGACTTCTGGACCATTTCTTTCCACTTCCACTATCAGTTACTACAGGGCTGGTTTTACATTTTCTACCACCTTCCTGTCTACTCTGACGATCATATCTCACAGGACTTCTGAATGAAGCTTCTCCTGTTGGACTAGAACAGTCTGATCTGTTGTCACTTGGCAATGGACTGGCAACATATCTTTTCTGAGACCGCGGCTTCGCAGACTTCACTTCCTTACTCTGAGATCTATCTTTTGAGGACTTACACTGACCTCGGTAATCTTCTGGATATTCAGCATGCTCCTCGAAAGACCTATTTCTACGATCAGATGAACTGCTGTAGGTCCTGTCATTTCTTGTCTTGATTTCCTGGCTTCTCATAGGTGGGGATTTATTTCTAGCAGACAAATGATGGTAACTACGGTTACGTTCCCTGGAGTATTCCGATGAATCAGAAAGCTCAGGATACCTATCACTGTTTGATTCAAAAGGTGATTTGCTTCTTTTGTTAGACCTTCTATATCTTTTGTCATATTTTGAAGCATCAGTGGGTGATTTTATCCCTCCAGATCGTCTTTTTCTGAAGTAAACTGGTGACACACTTCTATCAGATGCTGTTGAGGAGCATCTACTGTATTGTCTTGACCTTTGGCTACCATTGAAGCCTACAACCTTTTCCCTAAAGTGGTCATCATCTACTCTGGTTGAAACAGAAGGATAATTTGTACCAACTTGGCAGGTAGCACTCTCTGAGGAGGATGGAGATGTTGATGTTCTTTGACTTTTACGTCTGTATTGTCTATTCTGCTTCACAGCAGAATGTAGAGGAAGAACAGGTAAAGCCGGTGGATTAGACAAGCTACTATCTCGACTAGAACTTCTCTGTGCTGCATTCCACAAACTACTCCCTCTGCTGCGACTACCCTGTGATGTGTCACTACCAGGGACTTTTACCCCAAGTTTAGCACGTGCTGCAGCTAAACGTGCTTCCAGTGTTGCTGATGATGCAGATGTTACTGAAGTTTTATCAGCTGAATCAGAAGCTGAGCAAGGCTCTGAACTTGGTTCAACGCTTTGCTCTTCTAGATCACTAGTTTTATTGCCATGTAACCACTGACTCACATACTTGTTTCTTTCTTCCACTGCTTTCTCACTACTTTTTCTTTCTTCCATCTTCACTGTGAGTTTCTTAGAAGTAGAACGGCTTGCATTCATCAATACTTTGTAATGGAGTGCTTTTCTTAATCCTTTGTTTTTCTTCTTTTTACTTACCTCTGGCATACAAACATTACTCTCCTTGACCTTGTAATTGTTCTGCTTGGATAAGTTCTGCAATCTCAATTGAATACTCATCTGGCTTGGTTTATTCACTGGTTCAATTATATCTGGATCAGATGTAACAACTCTTTTATCAGTAGTAGGATGCATCATCTCAGTACTGGCATCTGTAGCTCTAACTATGCCTCTTGATTTCAGATAGGCATCTGTGTATATTGGCCTATCTATTGGGGATTTATCATCCTTTTCACCAGGGTTATCATCTATGTCTTCTGTTGCATCAACTTCTTCACTATCATATTCTCCAGATTCAACTTCACTATCATTTGCTATGGCATCAGCTTCGATGGCATCAACTCCTTCGGTATCATTTTCTTCTTGTTTTATTTCTTCAGCACAAACTTCCTGTTCAGTCCATTTACATCTCAACATTTCATTAACTTCAGTTTTGGGAGATTTTAGAACTGCTTTGCGGACATCGTCACCAGATAACAGACTGTCCTCGTCGGACAGAGATGATGGACCTGCCTCAGTTCCAACACTAGACTCTACTTCTAAGGGTATCTCTAAATTACTATTATCTGCTTCAGCATATGCCATACTGAGAAAGTTCAAACTATCTGCATGCTTACATGGTTCAGGATTGCCATGAATGTTATCTAAGGCAACATCTTCATGGGCATTCTCTGTAGGGATCTTTCCAATTTTGCATTCTATATTCGGATGCAAATCAGAAGACGTTTCACCACTCAATCCAGCAGACACCATGTTACATTCACTCATAACATTTGCATGGTCACTAGAAGGATAACATCCAGATATGTTTGCAACAGTCTCCCTTACTGTATCTTGAGGCATAGTTTCACATTCTACATCATCAATTTCAAAATCTACACACAATAAATCCTCCTCAGTATCACTGGACTCCTGGCTAACAACCAGATGTTCTTCATCAACAAGTTTTTCCAATTCTTCTGTATTCGTCAGTGCTTCAGTCTCCTCACTCAACACATTGTCAGCAACACAAACATTACAATTTTCCTGAGATAAACTAGATTTCATGTACATTGATGTAATGTCTGTCTCAAGACCTGTATAGTTAGCATTGGTATTACTACAAACACTCACATTACTTGAATCAGAAAACTCACAAGTTTCTTTATCCTCATCTTCAGACTGAATGCTAGCATAAAATAATTTCATTTGTTCGTCAATTGCATCTGTTTGTTCTATTGGCATGTTTTCAAACCCAGTTACCTTGTTTTCTTCTACATTCACACTTGACATAACACTGTCATCTTCAGAACTTTTGTCATAACTGGCCACATTTTTCTCTGGCTGATTTGGTGGCTCATCATCATTGGTTCTGCAAATTTCTTCAACAGAACTTTTTTCCAGTGATTTTGAACATATTACAGACTTAACATGATTTCCATCTGCCTCACACATGTGTGATGGTTTTGAGTCAACGATTGGTGCCTCAAACAAATTATTTTCACCCCAATCCATACTTGTTTCTATGTAAACATGTTCTTTATTAGTATGAACGTCCTCTATTACCACACTTGCTGGATTATCTTTTTTGGAACTTTCATTGCATGTCTCTGAACCAATCTCAGTGTCTTCATCCTCAGAATAAGCAGCCAACAGTGTAGCAAGACTTCTTTGACAATCATGGTGCACTACTTCCGAATCAATTCCAGAATCATCAGCACATTTTCTGTCACCTACTGGATCATGGTGAATAAGCTTGTCTTCCATAACAGCAGGCAGGTTGTTAATTTCAGAAGCATCTTCAAAGTCCACATCTTTGATACACTCGACATTGCTTTCTGCTTCTCTATTCACTGAGTCAGTTTCTATGCTATCCCTAGCTACGCCTTCTGTTACTTTTTCCAATTCTTTTGTGTTTTCATAGGCCAGTTTCATTACTTCACCGTTGTCTATGGATTCATCTTTATGTTGTTCATTTTCCAACTCACCTTGCTGAGAAATATCACATACCACATCTCCTTTCAGTAAATCATTTGCTTCAGTTGTTGGTTCAGTTTCAACTTCCTCATGTTTCAAATCAACTGAAGCAGAAAATATATTTATTGCAGAAATATCTTCAGCATGTTTGCTTTCATTCACATGAAGCTGTTCACTATCACTATCATCCCCTTCCACATAAGCTGCAGCAATTGAAGCAAGACTATTCTGAACATCAGGGCAGACATCAGCAGAATCTCCCTTTGAATCACCTGTGCATTTGTCATTTACTTGAGCATTAGGGATAAGATCATCTTCTAGACCAGCAGACAACTTATCTATATCAGGGGCATGTTCAATATCTTTGATTGGTTCAACATTGTTATTTCCTAAGCCATTCACTGAGCTTGTTTCTATGAAATCATTACTTATCTCTTGCTTGGCTTCGATAACTGGAACCTTTCCCAATTCATCAATGCTTTCATAGAATAGTTTCAGTTCATCATCCATGTTATGCGCTTTATCCGACGATTCACTTTGACTGGAATTTTCTCGACCTGCATGCTGTTGTTCTGAATTTGAAAGATACTTCGATTCTTGGGTAGCACATTCTATTGTTTCATATTTATTACTTCTACAAGTATCACCCTGTCTTTTGCTATCAACTTCATCAATCTGAGTAAAACAGTCTTCATGAGAACTATTACAGTCTGCCTTTAACAAATCTTTGACTTCTTTCATATTCATCTGTTCATTATCAGTTTCATCCGGTTCCAAATAGGCTGTGGCAATTGCAGTAAGACTTTTTTGACCATCATATTGTGCATCTTCAGAGTCCATGTCTAAATCATCAGTATGTTTGTAATGTTCTGGTGTACATGGGATAAAATCATCTTCTAGTCCAGCAGGCAGCTCACAACTTTCAGAAACATCAACAACAGTTTTATCCTGATCTATTTCAGCACATGTATCTTCTACATCATTGACTGTTTCAGCACTGGTCTCTCCTAAATCCTTGACTGTTTCAGCACTGGAATCTCCTAAATCCTTGACTGTTTCAGCACTGGTCTCTCCTAAATCCTGGACTGTTTCAGCACTGGTCTCTCCTAAATCCTTGACTGTTTCAGCACTGGTCTCTCCTAAATCCTTGACTGTTTCAGCACTGGTCTCTCCTAAATCCTTGACTGTTTCAGCACTGGAATCTCCTAAATCCTTGACTGTTTCAGCACTGGCTTCATCTAAATCTTTAACTGGGACTGTTTCAATGTTAATCATAGCATCCTCTTCACCGACTTCTTTGACAGGACCATTTCCCACTTCTTGAATGCTTTCATAGAATAGTTCAAGTTCTTCATTCATGGTGTTTGTTTCAACAATAGTATCTACATTTTCACCGGCATTTTGGCAACCTGCATGCTGTTTTTCTGGACTTGGAATGTTCTTCGATTCTGGCGAAGCATGATCTTCTGATAAATCGTCACTCATTCTATCAGTATCCCCTAGTCTTTGGCTATCACTTTCGACAAGTTGGATGGCATGTTCCTGATGAGTAATGGTACACTCCACAGTCACTTTCATTAAATCTTCAGTTTCATTTACACTTGAACATTCCAATACAACCTGACAACTCTGTATAGCAGTAATGTCCTCTTCGGATTCAATCTGCAGGGAATCGTTATTCTCAATGTTTAGTATAATATCATTTAGTACATCCCTAACACAGTTTTCATGATCGTCATCAGTGGAACATTTCAAATTGTCTTCCTTGTTTTTCACAAACTTGTCTTTACTTTGTGGATCTCTTGAATTGTCTTCCATGAGTTTTGTTAACATATTTCTACACATTTCTTTCAAACTAGTTACATTTTGTACATCATCAGACTTTTCAGCACATATTATCTCATCACCTATTTTCCTTGCATCACATTTCATAGGTGCTGAACATTTATTTCTTCCAAACACAGCATTTTCATAACATTTCTTGCTCAAAACTTTCAGAGATTCAACATTACGGCAACGTTTAAACGACTCAGACTGATTTGTTATTGTGCCATCCACGCCCTGTTCTTGTATAGTTTGTCTATCACTTGATTTACCCCTCCATGTTATACCAGTAGGTTTCATATACTTTGAGCACAATTTTGCCAAAGATTCAGGGTTTGATAGTGGTTTTGAGGAAGGCAGTGGAATATCTGATACATCAATATCCAGATGTTCATTCTTTGCAGGTTTGATAGTCTTATTGTCACCTTTACAATTTGGAAATTTTTCACATTTCCTAGATGGTGACATTGAGTCAGCAATAAATCGTGGTGCAGATTGGGTAACATAGAAAGTGTTTGGGTTTGTGCCAGGCATGTTAGGAGTCATATGTCCAGGTGACATGATCCATGGTGCAGCAGCAAAAGCACTACTTTGTGGGGATTGATAATAACTGCTGTAAGGGTTCCACATAGGTTGGGGCATTTGTTCAACTGGCAAACCAGGTGTATTGTGGGCCATTAAATAATTGGGATGAGTCATGTAAGGAGAGAATGCATTGTTTGGTGCCCATATTCCAGGATTCATTTCAGCGTAGGTATGTCCTTGTCCGGCATTCATATAATTTCCTTGGAAATGTTGCCATGGATATTGGTTCATGGGAGAAGCATAATAGGGTGATGGCATTCCAGTTTGTGTATTATACATCCAAGCAGAGTGGTTATAATTATTTCCCTGAATGTTACCATATGCATCACACATAGCAGATGTACTGCTTATATTTAGGTTAGGACAAGCTGATAAATCTTGATGAGCACCATTCACCATTGTTTCCCCTCCATCAGTTGCTTGTTTTGATAAAGCATCTGGCTGGAATTGAATACTAGTCGGAACTATAGTGGGTACTGTAGTATCACTTTTATCCTGAATATAATTGTCCTGCACAACAACAACACTATCATCATCCAGTTGAGAGACAAACTTTGGAGGCAACTTATGTGCAACTAGATCATTACTGGAATCAGTTGCAATCTGATGTTTCACATTCTCACATTTTTTCAGTTTATCAGAAGAATCTTTGTTTACCATATTGCTTTCGTCTGCTGTTTCATACACTGAAGAGAACCCATCTGAAAGTTCACTTTCCTCAGATGCAAAAAGGTTATCAACATGTTGTTTGTCATTCAATGAAATATCCATACTGAGATTTGCATAATCATCAGCATTGTTATTTTCATCTTTACAGTCACTATCGAGAGATCTGCATGCTGCCTCAGGTATATTATTGTTCCCACCATCAACAGGTTGTTCCACATTCTCATTTATATCAGCCATTGTATGATAGCTTTTTGCTGAAGAATGGTGGTTTTTCACATGTTCATTTTCTTCAGTAGTGTCTGTAGAAGCTTTGTCATCATTATCAGCTGATTCATCAGTACTAGATTTGTGACAATCCTCATCACTTTCATTTTCCGCAGAAGACATACTGGAATGTTCCAATTCTTCAATAACCACCATTTCATCAATTCTGTAATCTTGCACCTTGTCAACATCCGAGTTTTCATTTTTATCAGTCTCAGCTTGACTTCTATCTGAATCAACACATGCAACCTTTCTACTGTCTTCACCATACTCATTGTCACTGTCTGAGAGATTCTCATTTAATTCAACTGTTCCAGGCTTGTCCAGTGATGTTGAACAATGAGTTTCTTCTTGACTGTTAGCTTCCTCAGAAACCATGTCATTTTTGAAGTTATCATCAACACTTTCAGATTCATCATATGGGTCAGCATGATGTTTTTTATTGTGGCTAGAATCGTCTGCTTTATTGCATTGCTCACTCTCAAATGCTACTTCTTTGGTGTTAGTTTTACCTGAAAGGTTTTCATTTATATTGGTATCATCCGAGTCCTGAGAATCAGCAACGTCCTCTTCACATGCTTTGCGTTTTAGTGAGGAGTCAGTTCCAGCATTTGCAGACATGTCAATAGGGTTTGAATCTTCTGAGGCTTCAACTGCACATTGCTTTCTGTCCATGTGTGATTCTGATCCGTCACTACTTTCCACAATTCCTAACTCACTATCCTCTTTGTGTTCAGTTTCCACTGAAGTATGTAACACTGTCACAGATTTTTGTTCAACCACAGTTGTCGGGATATTACCATCTTGAACGTCGCTACCCATTTGTTCATATGCATTGTCTATTTCACCATCATTCACTTTACCAGGCCCCCCTTCAGCATCAGTATCACCATCACATACATCAATTGTAACCATACACTCATTATCAGAGTTTATAAACTCATCAAAACCGCTAGTTGACTTTGTATTTTGATTTTTAACGGAATTGATATTATTAATTTCAGAATCTCTGCCAATAGAGTTTTTATTTGTCATGTCTCCAATTTCACTCTCTTCCAATGAATCGACTACAACATAACAATTTTTCAGTTGAGATTTCACCATTTCATTGAATGCTGCTTCATTCATCTGACTTCCATCCTTATCTAGAGTCTCATCCTCATCACTCCAGTCCAGACATTCCTCCGAATCAGATGGTAAGATGTTAGTTGAAACCTTTTTAGAGTCGGATGTTTCCAGTTCAGCTTTACCATTACCACTGCCTACACATTTCTGTTCACCATGTCTATGTCTGGTACTACTTGCTTTGACCTGATCATCACTTGTTTCAGAACTGTCAATATGTTCAGACAATTTGTTCTTGGAATTATAAGTGGATTCTTCCTTGAGATCTGTTTTGGGCGCATGTGTATCTTGTTTTTTACTAACATATTTGTCTTCAATGTTTTGTGTGTTGGCTATAGTTCTTGGTGTATTGGCTACAGTTTTTGGTGTGTTCGCTCGACTCTTTAGCATGTTAGCATCACTCTTAGGTGTGTTGGCGCCATGCTTTTGTGAACTCACTTCACTCCTTGGTAAATTTTCCTTTTGATCTTTATCAATCTTTACAGCTGTTCGGGTTTTTGTATTACTTTTTGAATCTACATCTTTATTGGCAGCACTATTATGTCTTGACCTAGTTTCAGTTAGACCATCTTTACGAGTTGGGCTGTTGTGTCTGGACCGACTTTCTGTCTGTGTGTCTTTACGAGCTGGGCTGTTGTGTCTGGACCGACTTTCTGTCTGTGTGTCTTTACGAGCTGGGCTGTTGTGCCTGGACCGACTTTCCGTCTGTGTGTCTTTACGAGTTGGACTGCACTTTCTTGATCTACTTTCTTTTTGTACCTCTTTATTAGAACCACTGCTGTGCCTTGACCTACTTTCACTCTGTATATCTTTACTAGTACCACTATTGTTCATGGACTTACTTTCACTTCGTCCACTTTGATTAGTTGTACCACTTTTAGTTCCACTATTGTTCCTGGACCTGTCAGATTTGACATTGTTGAGTGTGTCTTTGATCAACTTCAGTGAATACGAGTAAAATTGCGGTTCCTTGTCACTATCTTGTGTAGTCTTGTTTCTTAGTCCAAATGCCAGCTCATCAGCATCATTATTGTCCTCAGTCAGATCAATTACTAGTTTTATGAAAGATGAAAAAGATGAATTAATTCACAGCATTGGGTTTAACAGGTTCAACTAGAATTGCCACATGATGATGTATAACACCACAACATCACCACTTAGTCACAGAAACCAAGTTGTCTGTTTTTAGTAAGAGTGACCTTGACCTTACCAGACCCACTTGCAAAAGTATATCAATCTACCAATCAGTGTACTAATAAGACATGATAAGGCATTGCTATGGATTAAAGGGTTAAATTTACCAAATTGTGTGCCCAAAAAACAAAGACAATATCTATTGACACATTTAATCTACATTAAATTTCAGCTTAAATAGTATCCTCATGTGAGTCCAGACATTCATGACTGATATCACAAATTGAAAACCTCAAGATTTTAATTCGGTATAATTTTTGTAATAACTAGATAATACCACAGAATATGAGAGAACTTACGAGAGTATGTGCTTGTTTTAGGTCCTCCAGGTATAACAAGTGGTGGTCCCAAGTTGCCTTTCTTGTTGCTCACTTCTTTCTGCAACCATATTAGACATACTCATATAAATACAACAAACACAAGACCACAATAAAACAGACCAAACACTAAAAATATGGCACTTTTTTCAGAAATAAATTTCTATTATAAGTAACGATGACCTTGACCTACACAGACCTATTTTTATTCTAAAGCACCATCTTCATGCAATCCGACTTTGAGCAAGTAAATAGGAATTAAAGGAAAGTTTTCAATGTTTCTGCTGCCATGGCAACCACAACTTTTGTCCAAACAAATATTTCTGTTATGACTGAAGCAAACTTGAGCACATCAGACCCATTTTAAATCTCAAGTGGTTCTTTACACAAGCTACCTATACAGCCACTTTCCTCACAATATCTTATTCCTAACTGAAGTTTTTTTTCATTTTAGTTACACTCTTCCAAAAATAAAACCACATACCGTTGTATCCTTCTCGTAAATTTGCATTTCTTGTGAGTATTCTCCCTCGTCTTTACCGGTACTAAACTTTTCCTCCAGGAGATCAGCTTGTTTAGCTCTCGTTTTCAGTTCCGGTATATCCTTTAAATCAAACTCATCTTCAGAGCTAGTAATAAATTAATACATACCAATAAATAAAACACCATTAGATGCCACAATTCCTAGATTTGTCCCAAGGAGGGATACAACTGACTAGGCCTCTTCTTCCCAGGGATAAAACTGACTGGGGGGAGACAGGGCCTGCTACATCAGTATAAGGACCATTCTTTGGATAAGTTTGAACTACTGTAGGCAATAAACGACCTGATGACATAGTAGAGATAAACATGCCTTATTGTAAGTAGGATGTTCTTTGTCAAAGGTAAACAAGTGAATCCATTTAAATAAGCAATATTTTCAATATTTTTACATTGACAGTTAGATTCTTTTGTTGGTAAACTTAATTTCTATTTACATGACTGTGTAAACATCTGTTGTAAAGACATGTGTAGCATAATGAGTATTGAGTTCTAAGTCAAACTCAGGGGCAGACTTATAGACAGAAATCACCTTATCTATTACTTTAACAGTATCCTTGAATCAACGGTGATGGACTTAATGCAGAAACAACAATGAGTCAAACCTGCTATCCTCTCGAGGTGGAGTCCTATATACAGTGGATCGGATGAAGGAATAACTCCAAAACCGTCCTTGTCTTCCATTTCTGCAACATATAAATAAACCTGCCTGAGTCAGTCATTTTAGATACAAGGAACAATAAGAAACCAATTTAAACCAGCACTATCAATTAATTTCAAAGTGTTCAGAAATAATAAAGTTTATTACTATACTTATGGGCCATATTAATTTTTAACTCTGGTGGCCTTTTAGGAAAACTTATTAGTTTATTATGACCATTTCAACAAATTTGTTCTATACCTATATATGATAATTGAAAACAGTAACATAATATTCATTGCGTAAGAAAGTTTGAGAAACCAATAACTTACGATCGTCCGCCGCTGGAACGACGTCTACTATTACTACGATTTGGTACCTCCACTGGTACATGTCCCTGACATTTATACGTGTTTTCTGTTAGATTCTGTAGTAGTTCATTCATATCACTGAAAACAATGACATTTTTTATTGAGTATTAACTAACATGCAAGCGCATATACAGGTTTATTGATTGTTCTTTGAAAGTTTTCCATGTTTTGAGTATTCTTGTTGTTGGCGATGGTGTCATTCAAACAATTCAAGAAGATACAACAATTTTTAAACTGCACTTATATTGCCAGGTTTAGTATAATTTAAAACAGTAGACTACTGCACAAAATGTAAAAAGCGCATCACTGACTGATCTACTGCACAACACAGTAACAACGCATTACAAGAGGGCCTGAAAGGCCCTAGGTCGCTCACCTGTTGCACATTGGTCTAGGTATCAGTACAACCTACATTCTGACCATATAAATTTCATGAAGATTGGATCAAAAAGGTGACCCCTATAGTGAACACAATATTTTTCTAAGATTTGACCTAGTGACCTAGTTTTTGACCCCAAATGACCTAGTAACAAACATGGCCTAGATTTCATTAAGAACAACATTCTGACCAAGTTTCATGATGATTGGATCAAAACCACGACCTCTGGAGTGAACACAAGGTTTTTCTAAGATTTGATCTAGTGACCTAGTTTTTTACCCCTCATTACCCAGTTTCAATCTTGGTCTTTATTCCATAGAGAACAACATTCTGACCAAGTTCCATGAAGATACGATCAAAATTGTGACCTCTGGTGTGAACACAAGGTTTTTCTAAGATTTGACAAAGTGACATAGTTTTTGACCCAACATAACCCAGTTTCAAACTTGGCCTAGATTTCACAGAGAACATCATTCTGAATAAGTTTCATGATGATTGGATCAAAACCACAACCTCTGGAATGAACACGAGGTTTTTCTAAGATTTAACCTAGTGACCTAGTTTTGTTTTACCTCAAATGACCCAGTTTTGCACTTGGCCTAGATTCCATAGAGAACATTCTGACCAAGTTTCATGAAGATACGATCAAAATTGTGACATCTAGAGTGTACACAAGATTTTTCTAAGATTTGACCTAGTGACCTAGTTTTTGACCTCACATGACCCAGTTTTTACCTTGGCCTAGATACACAAGGTTTTTATAAGATTTGACCTAGTGACCTAGTTTTTGAGCCCACATAACCAAGTTTCAAACTTGGCCTTAATTTCATAGAGAACAACATTCTGATCAAGTGTCATGATGTTTGGATCTAAATGGTGACCTCTGGTGTGAACACAAGGTTTTTCCAAGATTTGACCTAGTGACCTAGTTTTAGACCCGGCATGACCCAGTTTCGTACTTGGCCTATATTTCATAGAGAACAACATTCTGACCAAGTTTCATGAAGATTGAATCAAATTGGTGACCTCTAGAGTGTACGCAAGGTTTTTATAAGATTTGACCTAGTGACCTAGTTTTTGACCCCGCATGACCCAGTTTCAAACTTGTCCTAGATTTCACGGAGCACAACATTCTGACCAAGTTTCTTGAAGATTGGAACAAATTGGTGACATCTAGAGTGTACACAAGATTTTTCTAAGATTTGACCTAGTGACCTAGTTTTTGACCCCACATGACCCAGTTTCAAACTTGGCCTAACTTCATGGAGAACAACATTCTGATCAAGTTTCATGAAGATTGGATCAAAACTGTTGCCTCTAGAGTGTACACAAGCCAAATGTTGACGGACGACGACGGACGGACGGACGACGGACGAAGAGTGATCACAAAAGCTCACCTTGTCACTATGTGACAGGTGAGCTAACAAAATGTAGAACAAACACCAATCACCTTACATATGAGTTAATAGCAGCTTTGGCGTGTCATACTCAGTAATATAATATACAAGGGGCCTATCAATAACATAGCGACTTAATGTTATGTGCAAGTATAAATTGCTTAGGCAGACTAGTAACATCCTGCGCACAGTTTATATTTATTCCATTGCTCAACCTATAGCCATGCAAACTTTAAATAAGCAATACCAAAGCATTATGAAACAGCAGAATTAGTTTACAATTATCGATGGTCCCTCGAATATCATCACCAGGCCTTCCATACAGAAACACCAAATCAGAATGGCGATGAACATGCCAACACAGACACCTACCTGTAAGCGAGATCAAATGACCAATGTGGTGTATGATGCCCACTTCTTCCCTTCTTGTAGGGATGATATTGTCTGTTCCTTCGTTTCTCTGCTCTCTCGTTTCTCTTACCTTTATCTATGTCAATAATAACTTCCGATGTAGTGGATAACTGTAAAGGTACAACTTAGTTACTGTAAAATCATTTAATTTCAATGTGACAAATTTCGTGGTTTTGGTAAAAAAGACCATTTCGATTGGACTTAATTTGTGGATTTGCATTTCAGGCAATAAATACAAGTGACAAAATTAGTTTTTGATGGGTTTTGAGAGAACCATATTATCCACGAATTTTAACCCCCATGAAAATGAATCATTTTACAGTATTTACCTCGAAAATTGATGAAATATTATAGCTGGTTAGTGACTTTGGGCAAAATTTGCTGTTAAAAAAAATTATTCAGCATCTCATAAACTATTTTTATCGTATTTTTTAAGTCTGGCATTTGGGTCCTGTAGTTTGTAAGACCTTACAGAACCAAATGCCCAGCCATCTGGTATCATGTTTATCTCATATGTCATAGTGAAAGTTGAACATAACCTGCTGTATACAGGAAACATATTCAAATAGTCTGAGTAACGGTCTAGGGGCCTTATTCACAAACATTGTAAGTCTAAAACTTGGACTTAACATTCAATGCCAAATGTTCTATTCGCTCCCATCTTGTAATAAATTTATGTTTTGACTTTGATATAAATCGTTAGACATGTTTAGTAACTTGACAACAAATATTCAGGTAAAATTTCAAATGGTTAAATTTGATTGCAAAGAAATGGCAGTGAATATAAATGTTGTCATTTTCAAGTTACAGTCTTACAATGTTGGTGAATAAGGCCCTAGCTTTTTATCGATTGTATTAATCATTACAAAATTTTTAGGATATTAAAGTACCTTTTGTAGGAATGCTGTGACATCTGCACTTCTTTCACTTTTCTCATTCGAGTCCCTGCTACTTTTTGTAACAATTCTAGTTGGTTTGTTTTCACATTCATCACGAGAACTACTTCTCCTGGATCTGCTCTCAGACTCATCACGCATGGTAACTTTTTTCACTCTGCTTTCCGACTCATCACGAGAACTTACTTTTCTTGATCTACACTCCGACTCACCATGAGAATTACTTTGTCTTGCTTTGTTATCAGCCTCATCATGAGAACTACTTTTTCTAGATGTGTTCTCTTGCTCTTCAGGGGAAATGCTTTTTCTAGATCTGTTTTCCGTCAGATCATTTGATTGGTTTTTACTTGATGCATTCGTATTTTTATTGCTTTCCCTCTCAACTTGCAAGTTTTCCTTTTTAGTATCTAACTTATCATTGGAACTACTTTTCTTGGTCCCAGTTAGTGGCACTTCAATCAGATTACTTGGTGTTATAGGATTAACTGTGACTTCACTAATGTTTTGTGAATCAACCGTCAAGTCATCCCACCGAGTTCTTTTTCTTGACTTTTTCAAAACATCACTTGTCGTAGCTAATGCTACTTCCTTCAGACCGCTGATGTCATTTTCTTCGTTAGAACCATTTCTAAGTATATCACTGCAATAAGAACAAGAAATGTGAAAATTCCACAGCTTTTTGAAACAAGGTCCTTAACTCTGCTGAAACTTGAGACCAGTACAAACAAATTCTGGGCTTCATGGCCATAGCTTATATACTTAGAAAGATGCTTGACAGAAAAAATGTTGTCTATTACACAATACCACCAATTCATTTGAAAGCCAGCTTAAAATCAGATAATTATTCTGTAAAGCAAAAGTCATACAGATACCACTACATCTAGATAAAGCTGCTTATAAACATTTAAGAATAAAGTGGCCAACAGTATTTACCAAACTGTGCTTGCATATAGTGTCCACTTACCTTGGTTTACTGTCAGCCTGTTTGAGCACTATTCTTCTATTGTCACCAATCACAGGAATATCATTCACGGTTTCGTTTAACACAAGCAGGGAAGATTTCTTTCCAATGCCAATATCACCACCACCATCCTCCGCAATTACATTTCCTGCAGTTACATCTGAGGTCATTGACTTGTCTGTTTCTGTTATAATGGTATCAATCTTTTGATTTGAAGATGGAGAAATATCAGTTCCAGTTGTTATATTTTTTACTTCGGGTAAACCAACATCACTCTCTGCTTCAATACTTCCTACTGAATCCTGGCTGCTTCTGACTTTGCGTTCATCTTGATCTGTTACATGGTTCAGCTTGTCAGTATGTAAGTCCATGTCATTCACAGTAGGACCTGTATGCATGTCCATGTCCTTCACCGTGGGACCAGAATCAGTCAGATTTCTATGATTATACATGTTCATATCATTGTCCTCACTATCATCAGAGTAGTCGAGTATTTGTTCTACAGGAAGCATAGTAAGAAGTGAATCTGATGCCGGGTCCATTCCTAGCTTGTGTCTAGTTGGTTCCCTCACATTTTCTAATTTCATAGACTCTGGTTTCAAGTCCTGCATTCCTTTATTGGTCACAAAATCCTTGTTGACATTGATAAGTGATGTGTTCACAGATTTGACTGTCCTTGACAAGGTGATTTTGTACATTTGTTGACCATCTCGTATGATTGATTTATTCCACATTGATGTCGATAAACTGGTGGTAGAAATGTCGTGTAACATCGAGACACATTCATGTAAGGATCCATACTCTGTCTGCATAGACTGGCACAGTGTTGTTCTACAATATACACAAATCATACATTATACATCGAGTTAAAACATGAAATTATGAAAGAGAAGCTATCAGCCCAATAAGTTTAACCTTCAGACTATATCAGGTTGCAGCTTTCAATAATGGTAGTAGCCCTAATGAGTTGTCTTTGGAGATCAACATTTCGAAATAAGTCTAGAAAACAGTCAAGTTGTTTACCGGTAGCGAGCCGCTGACAAGCTGTGTGAGTTTTTTTTCATGACAAGAATGGTGATCTCAAAGACAATGAGAGTCAGATACTTTTTGTCACATTCCATTTGTGATTGGGTCAAAATTTCAGATAAAATGATTTAAGTGAGCGACAAATTACATTTGCGGGCCAAAAACTAGTGAAGTCATACATTTATTATTGAACATGTTGGAGAACATTGCTTCGTGATTTCTTCTCATATTGAAGATAAAACTAGAACCATCACTGTCGTGATCAGGGCCCTGTCGTTATCATTGTCAATAAGTATTGCAAGTTTCATTTGAGTATCTTGAAAAGTTTTTGAACTATGGCCAATGTATTGAAGTCGAAAAAGGGGCACAAGCCAAAATTTATTAAAGTTAGAGTTGTTGCCCTTTGCTACACTTGGCGTATTGTCACTGTCAATATGTATAGCAAGTTTCATTTGAATATCTGTAACGGTTTTGATGTAATGTAGAAAAAAAGATGAAAAATGAGGAAAATTGTAATTTTACAAAGGGCCATAATTCTTACAATATTGTAGCTGGAGTAACATTACTTGGCATACAATAGTGTATTGTTGCTGTGACCTTGTTTTAAGTTTGAAGTTGATACCTTTAACGGTTTGCAAATTATTAAGAAATTTTTTTTTTTGAACTATGGCCAATGTTAGTTTTGAAATCGAAAAAGGGGCACAAGCCAAAATTTATTAAAGATACAGTTGTTGCCCTTTGCTCCACATGTGCGTATTGTCACTGTCAATATGTATAGCAAGTTTCATTTGAATATCTGTAACGGTTATGAAGTAATGTAGAAAAAAAGATGAAAAAAGATGAAAAATTGTAATTTTACAAAGGGCCATAATTCTTACAATATTGTAGCCGGAGTAACATAACTTGGCATACAATAGTGTATTGTTGCTGTGACCTTATGTTTAAAGTTTGAAGTTGATACCGGTTTGCAAGTTATTAAGAAAAAACATGAAAAATGTGGACGAACAGACAGACAAACAGACGGACAGACAGACGGACAGGGTGATTACTATAGGGCACCTGCAAAAAATTTGCAGGGCCCTAATTATTTATTCATTACAACATTTTTGCAATATACTTCTAAAAGTCAAACATAGTGCAAAAACTACGAATGCCTAGTAATCACAAACTAGAATTTCAGGAACTAACCCAAACAATCCAATGTATAAAATATCTCCAATGTCAGCCTTCGATGATGATCCTGAAGCCTGTTTTGAGAATTTGTCCACTTTGAATGATATTCTCAGGTCACACTCAGTTACACATATGGTTCTTGGTCTTGGTTGCCATTTCTTCACTTCCTGTGGGTAATAATACACTTAACATGTATAGCTACGTGTACATACATATGAGTAATACAATGCAACCCCTTCAAAGCAACCATCCATAAAGCAACAACTTCTTTAATCATTTTGTTCTAGAAGTAGCCATTTACTATGCATTTTGCCAGCTGTCTTAACCCGGAGTGTTCATAGGTTAACTAATTCTATTCTCCTGTTCAATCTCAGAAATATGAGGTAGTGAACACATAACATATCTTGTCTTAAATCATTGAAATAAAAGACTTAAACCAAACCAAGGATGGGCACTTAAGAAGAATAGATTTAAAAGCCAACACTCTAGATTTAAAAGCCAAGACTCCTGACCAGTTGTTAGATTTCACTTAGGTTTTTGTGAGAAGTTTTATTTTAGTATCTATTCATCAAGACAAGTCAACACTATTAGCATTTAAAAACCTTAGGTGCCATTACTAAAACTTATTCTACAAGATATTAAATCATACAAACCATCTTTCGTAGAAGTTCCAGCTCATTAAAATCCCCTAGGCCAGGAATTGTTGGTATTTTACAACCAGTCATCAGTGATTTATCCCCTCCATCAAACAAGGCATCAGCAACCATAGATTTAATATCCAGTCCCTTGTTGATGGTCTCAAACAACTCCATGTCATCTCCTCTCTCAGGTGGTAGAAGAATGTCTTCAGTGTCAGCTTCATCGTTATCTGCAACGTCCGGTA
Source organism: Spisula subtruncata (assembly GCA_963678985.1). Lineage (NCBI taxonomy): Eukaryota > Metazoa > Mollusca > Bivalvia > Venerida > Mactridae > Spisula > Spisula subtruncata. The sequence goes on along the minus strand of OY787670.1, from coordinate 36,131,121 downwards.
TTGCTGTTCCAACATCCAGAATTGGCTTAACTCTTGGATTCACTACTTTATCAGCAGCTGAAATGTCTTGTGAGTTATCGGACTGTTCAATGCTTTCACTGATTGCAGGACTTGCAACCTCACTACCAGGTTTTGCTTTCTTTGGAATTCTTCCAAGTTGCTTGGTAAGACCAGCCGATGTGAACACCGAGGAAAATACTGAAACATTGTGCATAAAGTATGTAAGTGTATGTTCATTTTCAATACAAGTACCTGGTAGATTATTCTCAATACTCAAACCTCATACCCACAGTGCATAATCATGTGGTGTATAACATCAAAAGGGGTTATCACGCATAGAAATTTTTTCAATGAAGTGTCAATTAGACCAAGAAAATTTGTCGTAAGTATTTAGGAATTATCTTGTGTAAATTTCAGAAGTTCTTATATCAATGTGAATCTCAACAACCCAGAATATGTACCTATCTGCTTTGCTTGACTGGAATACTGGTAAAACTGAGCAGTACCAAGAGTATTTTTTAGATTTTTGGCCAGTATTCCCCGGTTAACCTTTAGAAAGGAGAAAGGGTCCTCTCTGAAGGTAATGTTAAACAAAACGTAGATGCCGTGTGTATCAAAAAGCTGCCATCTACATGCTTGAGACATTTTCAAAATAATAGAGCCACATAAAACATTTAGAAGTTGTATAGAGCTATTAGTTCTTTTGCTTCAGTTTGTTTGCAACAAGAAACAAATGTGCACGAAAAGAAAAACAAAATCTTCATTTTACTAAGTGATTTCCTGCTTAATTGTCTTTAGAATCCATGCAGGAGTGGAGGAGTTATTTAGCTGGCATAAAGATTGAACAAAGAGTAATGGCTCTTAAAAGAAGAGTTAATGTTCTTGTGCTTTGCATATCACTTCAACAAGGATTTGTCACAAATTGTGCTACAATTTACATGCATATGCAAAGGAGAAAATGAGCAGACATGAATTTGTGGCAGACAGGCAGTAATAGGAAGATATCACAAACAGCATGCAACAGTGGATGCTCTTTTTAACACATTTTCTAAACATATAAAATACATGTTTGTTCAATCAACAAAACAAAATATTAAAGTACGCAAAAAAGTTAACTAGAAAGTATAACAAGGCAATTATTTGCATGCTTGAGTAAATGCTATTTCATAAGCATTCACAATTCATGCTTAACGTGCAACATAATGAATAGAACAGAACTTTGTAACAAGGTGGCTGCTTTGTTGGTATTCAGTCCAGACTCCTTATGGTTGCGATAAAGCAAGGCAATTGCGACTCAATGCTTGATGTCTAATGCAATCCAAGATATATAATTGACGAAGCCAGCTGACTTTAGGTACTTCACTCATAATGTCAGTGGTTGCACATGTGTGTTAGTATAAATATCATGCAAGAACTGTATGAACATATTGAACAATGTCACCTTGCTGAGCCTCGTGTTGGTTGTGTGCTTTAATACTTGACTTGGAGGATTTACTGCAAAGGTTATCAAATCTTACAATACCAAATACGAAACTAAATATTAACTAGGGAAAAGGGCCTTAAAATGACCCAACTATGTATGGAAGAACACTGCAAGTAAAATTATTATCTATGGAGGCCTGGTTAATATTCACTTACAAGTAGACTTATTGATCACACCTTATAACACTGAAAATCTCTATTAATCATACATATAACATAGCCACAATAGAAATAATCATGCATTAATTAGACACATAGAAAATAAATAGAAAGAAAATTGCTATCTAACATGTGAGAACTTGACATACCGGTAGCTACAAAGAAAGTAATTAAGCATTCATAACCAAATAAAATAGCACTGAAAAAGTAAGACCTAGTTAAGCATGGATAATTAATATTGATAGGACATCATTTATTTCTAGAAGAAAACTAGCACAAAATTACCTCGACTTTTTATGTTTTTCAACCGGCTTTGTCTTCCCATCAGATTTTTCTCGACCTTTTTTCTTTCCTCCCATCAAAGAAGATTCAAGTTTCTCCATCAATGAAACTTTCAATGATTTCTTCGGTGACCCTACCAGCTCCTTGATTTTCTTATTATCCTTACTATGTTTACTGGAATGATGAGAATGTTTCTTAGAACTGCTTGTCTTAGATTCACTCTGTTTATCTTTATGTGACTTTGTTTTGGAATGGTGCACGTCGGAATGTGTCTGAGTAACTTCTTTCTTTTTCAATTTTTCTTCATGTTTTTCCATAACCTTAGCAACGATTGGACCTTCACTTTCACTGTTAGTCTCCATCCTTTCACCGGTATCAGTACTAACATTACTGCTGGTTCTGTGTCGTTTCCTGATCTTATTGTTGATCATGTCCAACAACGGAGACTTTCCTAGAAGACTTGTACCGTCAGATTTATGTCTCTTTCTGTTTGGAGACGATACGCTAGGTGCCTTGTTGTGGATAGCTTTGTCTCTGTTCACGGAATGCGAATGCTCCATCTTGCTATCAGCTGATCTTGGTTTATATCCGGCATGTTCGAGCAAATAATCTTGTTGCTGGGTGAAGTTAAAACTTAGACTCTCAGCAGATAGACGAACTGACTTTGGAAGTTTTGACTCACTGTTAGAGAGAAACACTGACAACGGACTGCATCGAGAACCTGAAATCAAATGACAAATACTAGTAGTATTAATTAATCTTTCTCTTTTTACTTAATTTTATTAGAAAGGTAATTAGCAATAAGCCAGTGTTGAGATCTCACTGGCTTATTATTTGTCAACCATGTTTTTAGAAGGTATTCTTTCATTTGGAATATGCAATCACCAACTCTACAGGCCAGTCCTATAAGTTATAACCTAGCACTTGATTGGCAACAAGCATACTGTCAACTCTTGTCTTTTGTCAGCATGGTATTTCTGAAGATTAAAATCTATCCAGATGTTGGGTGGATTTTGTAGTTCACCTTCTTTTATAAAATCAAACCCCATCAAACTATACTTTTGACCCTGATATTTAATACCAGAAATGCAAAATCAACAAATTAATGTACCAACAACATGGTATTTTTACCGAAACCACGAAAATTTGTCCCATCGAAATTAAATGATTTTCACTAATTGAAATAATCACAAACCTGTATGAGATCTTTGATGACTTGGTTGATGAGTTTTCATAATACAAATGATACCATCTTTCTGTGCGGTATTCAGTCTCAGAGCCATCTTATGTACAGAGGATAGGTTCATTATCATACATTGATAATCTGTCATGTATCCCACAACAGCAAACTGAAATACATACACATGTGCAATATTCATAAGTAGAATTATACAAGATTGCATTATAAACATGTTTAATTTTACTGAAACTAGTGGCTCACAAATTATTATACCTCGCAGCATACAAGAACACTGTCTGAACTTACTGTCAGATCGTTTGGGCGTGTCATTTTCATTTCAGACAGTTGTACTTTGAACCACCACTACATTCTTATTGGATAACCGATTTTAAGTTATTCTCTAAAATTTGCCGCGGCTGTTGTAACATGCATTTTTTATTTGACAATATAGGGAATCACCAGATAGTGACAAAAAAGAAGCTATTATTAGCTTGCCCTGGGTAGTAGCAGTATTGAATCAGGGGCTAGTCTGGGAACTTGAATAACCATCATGTTACCACTGATATATGAGGATGGGTAATGTATTCATTGATCTAACCAAGTTGACAACATCAGTGACTACATTACCAATGAAGAACTTACCTCAATTATTTATAAAACTTACCATTTGACTCAGACATGACTGCAGTCTATTATAACCAAGCACACACTTGGAGGGCCTCACTGCACAGATACTGTAGAACCATCCCTGGTGGTATACTGTACTATCAACACTCAGACTATCCACACGTTCCAGGAATACATGCTTAGCTCCTTTCTCCTCAAGTTGACCTTTGATGTAAACGGATAGGTCTCTGAAAATGAATTTAAATAAGTGAGAAGCATCACTCAATCAAGCAGACATCATTTGTTAATAATGAAACGACTGGAATATGGGATTATAACTGATTCCTACAGTAATGAAGAGAATAAAACTTTGTTTTCCGAAATTAGCAGTCAAATAATTTAATCATAAAAGCATTCTTCAGCTTCAACACATTTTGAACATTCCAACAGCAATGGAAATTTCAGTTCTAAACGCTTTAAAGTCTTTTCCATCCAAATAGAGATGAACTGGTTGGTAACCACGTGTGTATCAGTATACTGCTAACTTAGTAACTAGGCAAATTAAAAACCAAATAGTCTAGGGTAGCGTGCCAGGCAACTGTCTCTTTCCTTGAAGTGGGTTTATTGGCAATTCTGGCAGGAATTTTTTTTAAATGACTTAAAACCCACTTTAAACAGTCTATTAGTTGAATGTAATTGTAAACAAACAATTTTCAAACAGAACAACATCAATATCAACCATATACTGATGTAAATATTCTCAAATTTAATACAGTAGTTTTAGTAAAAGTTCAAACTTACGACTTATGTGTAAAATACTGCAGGTTAGATGAGAGTTGAACATTTCCAATAGCTGATCCAGATATAAACAAGTTAGCCAACTGAACACACTTTCCAGGCTCCATCATTAAACACTCTGAAATAAAATAAAACTAAATGCATCCATATTACACAGCTAGATGCCAAGCTCCACAATACTTAAATTATTCTTTTCAGAAAGTGCCACTGTGGCTTGGACAATGAATTGTCCCAAAGGTTTATGCATCAAAATTTTGACCTGAAGGAGTAAAGCATGAGTATAATGTACAATTTTACTGACATCAAAACTAAAAGAAATCAAATTTCAGAACTAATATTATTCACTCTGATTGATTAAACATTACTCACCAATTTTGAAAAAAATATCCATATCACTTTGAGAAATTAAAACCTTGAAAACCTGCTATTATATTCTACTTCTGGATCCACCACCTCACAACAGTAGATTCATATTGAAAATAAAAGCATTGTGTTTGAAAATAAATACTTAATGCCATGCACAATGAATTATACATTTAATCATTATGTGCACAGGTTCCAGTATTCATTTTAGTGCACAGATAACCAGTCATAAAACCTTCACCAGAACTGGTAATTAACAAGACCCCTGCTGAGTAATTGACAAAGACCCCCCCCCCCCCTGCTATGTAACTAACTGATCAGAGGATGTGCCACTGTGTTTATTACAGCATAAGTCACCAAAGATAATTAAATGGATCCTGTGAATATCTGCAGGGGATCCCTATCAGTAAATTAGCCAGAGCAATAAACTGAGGGTAATAAAACACTGTACCCTGATCAGTTCACCAGCCCCAACTATCTGAACAATGTGATTTGTATATATAATCTCAATCTGATGCTTTTGATCAGATCATGTATTAGGATTCCTTCAATTAAATATAACTTGCAGAGTACAATTATATCACAAGAACCCAACATATAAAATGTTAATTGATGGTTTAATGTAGGCCTTAAAAGACCTATTAAATCATTTTCGTGTAATGTTTCATATTTATATGGCTATAATCATACAGTAAGACTAACTTTGATTAATAGTACCAACCGGTATATAGAAACGATTTTATATCTACATGTAATATTATGCAAGTTAAGTCTGAAATTTTATGTCAATTGAAGAATTTGTATTATAAAAATTAACTGTAACACTTGCATGCTCATTTTTCAGTCAACAAAGTCCTCACTGCTAAAAGCATCATTATTTAAGCATCATGTGTATATTTTATAGATTTTTTAAAAATGAAGTGATCTAACAATTTGGAAAAAAGGATCTTGCATTCATGCTAATTACATTGAAGTTTTAATAAACAAGAGGGCAAAAAATATGATGCAGCAGCAAGGCTTTCCAATGTTGCAATTCCTTCTTTTATTAATGATAAATGACTGTTTTGTTAGAGCTGATAATTGAATTACACAATAAAAAAATTTGGCATGATATTTATACACGTATGGTAGCAGACAGGAGGGCAACACACACATGGGAATATCAGCATTTTTAGCTTAATTGGGAAAATTTAAAATACCCGCCCTTCCCGAGGTTGGGACAGGGTTACACTCAGTGGCATCCACACCCACACACCAGGAATGGGTGAACGTGGGGTAAAAACTTCAGAATTTCTCCGGCTCCTGACAACTATTTCCCTGGGGTATCGGTTCGCAGAAAAAAATCCCCACATTTCCCGGTAGACCGGGGGAAGCTGGAAGATAAAAACACAGTTGTTTTCCAGGCTACCCACCACCCATCCCAGATGCAACTGACTGGGCATAATATACACAATAAATATTTGTTTACCACCTCAGTCCTGTATTCTGAACCATCCCCACCCCACCAACATAGATCTACATCTGCATCACCCCCTCCCCCCCCCCCCCGTTTTGACTTACTGAATATTGTGCAGTATACCTGTTACATTTCACCTGAAAATCGAAAGAAAACACTGAGATACCAATATGTACATCCGCACACACGAGCTAAATCAACCGCAGAAGATTTTATCATTTTTTGCAGAATGAAAACGACAAAATTTTGGTGCCGTGGAGGCTGCGATCAAACATCTAAATCGGAAACAATTCTTACCCTTGCCTTTTTTCAGTAATATCTCATAAGTGAGTTTTTATGAAATCCCGCTTTATCATCATAATTCCAAATAATTGTACAGGATAATCAGATAATAACGCAACTTATTTCTGACAACTTTGTTTTCTTTCTTCCGGTTTCTCGCCCTGCGCGTGCAAATAGTTCCACGTGACAGCACCAATGTGACGCCTGTTTTGATTGGCTGTTTACTTCTGTCAAAAATCCACAGGGACCTGTGTCTGTCTTTTTTGCGTTGGGCGTGATAATTTAATTGTGTAATGAAACTTTAGTAGATCTAATATAATAAGTATGTTTATGATGATAATTTACCGGAGTACAGTAATAATATAAGCCTGGTAAATCTTTAGGTCTTTGATTTTTAGCGTTTATCCAATTCGGCCACTAACAAATTTCAATGATGTAGATCGAGTTTATGTTCTTATTCCCAGTCATTCTCAATAAGCAGGTGCAAATAGTGTCGCCGGTGGTTTTTGACGCTATAAATCACTTTCCAGAAGTTTTCCTGTGTGCATATGATAGGTTTAGAGTTCGTCTACTTGGTACATAGAAAAAAATTGATGTAGCTTTTATGAATGCTGAAAATAATTATGTCAAAGGTGCTAAAATGACGTGTGCGTTACTGTCTCCAACGCAAATGTCTAAATTTCACTGCGTATTAAATTCTTACAGACATAGCTAATACCAAAAGTAAATGTTTCTGTCGATAGTATGCATTGGTGTAACTATTTTGCTCGATGTTTTCGTAATTATATCAAGAAATGAGTCCAGTGTTGGCTTTTAAATGTTGAAAAACTCGTGTCTCCGGTTTCAGTGACATGTTCGTTATTTTAACTTAAGTATGTTGTAATTTCGAGTGCGATTGTCACTTATTCGTATTCACAACATAATCAACTTATATGAACCTCATTTGATGCATAATGCAAAACTTCAATAATATAGAGAAAGCAGTTTTTGTTAAATATTGCTTCATACTACGCAGACTGGCGATTTCTATATCAAACTGTAATGTTCGTTACCGGACTTTAAATAAATATCGAGTCGAGCAATACACAGTTTTAACATGTTAAATATTAGCCTTCTGTATGCTAATTAAGATGTATTAAATTTAATCTAATCGAAAGTTTAGGGCTTGCGTAAGTGCACATCATGTACCCGCTTGAAACGTTCCGTTACCAACATGTTCGTTACCATGTAATAAATAAATTGAGATAGTAAGGTTATGGTTGACTGTAAATGTATGACATAGGATTTTGATGTAATTCTACCGTTATACGCCGTTCTCTGTAAAGGATAGATTGTCGGAAACTGGTCTACTATGTCGTAATCAAGTATTTTACATTTGCTCGGTTGTTATGAAGGTAGCTCTATTCCAACACCTCTAGTGTCCTTACCTAATGGTCTTAATACAAAATAGTAATTAAAAGGTCTGCAAAAGACGTTATTTCGATGGCCCTTGAACTTGACATGATTGTGCATACACTCTGGTACCAGCATACCCGTGTTATGTGTAGTGAAAGGTTCGTTACCAGGTGGCAACGAACATTTCAATAATTCTATCTAGCTATTTTGTCGATCACATATCTATCTTATCGATGGCTTAGAATTAGAAGGTCGTAAGTGGCACTTACGACCTTTTAAGATTCATACATATTTAGAATAAGCATCACAAGGCACTTCTTATGAGCCCATTTTTCATAAAAATCTGAACTTGTCATGTTGACCAAATTGAAGTTGTAAAAGTTTGTTTTACCAAAAGTTAAGAGTAAATGTCAGACAGTTTTTCCGTGTTTTCTCAAAATATCGATTTGGTAGTTACGACCTTCTAATTCTTAGCCATCGTTATCATGATTTTACAATACAATAAAACGGATTTGACTGGCAGCAGCATTTTAAGTTCATTTCACAGTAAAACGCATTCTTCATTTAATTATTTACAAAGCAAACATAATATATACGCCGATGGTTTGAAATCAATAATGTATGTTACATTGAATTGCTTAAATTTTTGCTCCATGGAGATGTTATTAATAATATTGAGTCATATTATTTATAAAATACCGTAAGCAAGTGTATTTGAATGTTTTTGTTGTAAAATAGCATCATGTAGTGTTGGTATAGTGTCTATATTGTGCATTTTCATGAGTAACGAACATTTCAAAGGGCAAATTCTCCACGGGATTTTCTTAACAAAATGACTAGGCTTCATTAGACATCCAAGTTGTCGTTTTATGACGTAAAATAACATATTCACACTATCTAATCCGGACATGGAGGGTATTTACTTAAATGACTGTAAAAGATTACTCCAAAAGAGTCTAACCGAACAGTAATACATTGGGTATATTATTGTAGCAAAATGTTCGTTACTGTAATGTGACTTGATTGCAGACGTCGATGTTAACAGGGAAATTGATATAAAACATTACAGACATATAATATACATAAGCAAGAAGGCGAGGAATATCGAATAGATTGTTTATTTTCATCTTTTGGAGAATTTTTATACCCGAAGAATTTTGGTAACGGACATTTCAAATGTATGATTTCAGACTAAAAATATTAGTATCCATGGACTACAATATAATAAAACTGTTGAAATTTTGTTAAATATGTTAGAGTCGTGTCGTGTCAGTTCTTTAATTATGAACCACTAGCTCAGGAGCAATGATTTATCAAGTAATAAATAGTTGCTACATACTTCACTCAGCCAGCTACGAAATGTTCGTTACTTTGTGTAATATCTTTTATAAACCTGAATAAGTCTATATTGAGCAGGTTGGTTCATCATCACTTGCCATTTACAGTAATTTTATATAGTTCTTGTTATTGTTAAACAATTGTAGTAAGGTTACTATTATTTGATAACGGTGCAATATCCATCGAAACATTAAAGGCCATTAAAGATTTTACCGAGACAAGGCCGGTGTAATAAGCACGATGCTATTTATTTATTTGTCTGTTTAAATAATGCTTTCTTACAGACTCATGCTACGTCAAACGGATGTTTGATGTTACCAGCTTAAAATAATAATTTATGTTTGAAATTATCAGCACTAAATACCCTGAAAACTGTTTTGACACAAGAGGTGTCACATAACGGACATTTCAAATCGAAAAATAACAATTTCATGGTAGCTTTTTTCAAAAACTCGAATACATGCAACATGGTGTCCTCTTGATGAAACCACGTTGGTATTCTTACTGACAAAGGTTGTAAGTTTGAAATTCTTTGTTTTATATATGTTAATGAACACATCAAAATTGCACTTTTTTAAACCACTGAATTGCACCTGCTTATTGAGAATGACTGTCCAAGTAATTTTCAGGGCCCACTCTGTGCCATTATCTCAAATGTTTTCCGTGAGTTCTAGGCCTATTGTTCAGTGGCTATTTAATAATTAGGCATAGGCCTACATCTTAGGTTTTTGATTGTCAAGTCCCAATTAAAAGTTTCATTTTCATTTCATAGTAACAGCAATAGTCGGGCACTAATAAATTAATACAGTAGTGTACTAAATGCATTCTAAATTAAGTACGTATAGCCCTCACAATCAAAACAGGTGAAACAATTTTCTTTTAAGTATATGCACAAAAAGATATGAGGCGGAAATCGGACAGTGAAAGCAGCACTCAACTTAACCAGCCGAGCACAGAAAACACCAACAACACCACATAACACAAAAAAGTACACGAAACAATGCTTACACCTAATAACCTAAAGAAACAATGAAATGCCCAAGTCCCCGCTGGATAACCTAGTTGCCAGTAGGGGTGTAACGGTACGCTCACCTCACGATATGATACGTACCGTCAAGTTTTCTAACGGTTCGGTATATTTCGGTATGATACAATATTCTCTAACAACAGCCTAAATACTTCAATTTTTAAGTGATAATGAATATTATGCTTCTACAACAGCAATTATTATGTGCCTATCAACTATTTCAGGTGTATTTAGACAATATGAAGCACATCTGAATAAAATTAAAATGACTGATACATGGTAATTATACGTGATCAGAAGGCTGTCAGGTGTTTTTGTTGTCTGAATAATATTTTGCTCATAAAAAAGTTCATACCGAACCGTACCGAAAATTAGAAGTCTTGTATCGTGAACCGTGTGGGACTGAAGTCCGCGGGATTTCGTATACCGCGGTATACCGTTACAGCCCTAGTTGCCAGCTAGCAAGTCTCTTTCTTCAAAATTGGCCCTAAGCAATGTTAGCATTCCTTTGCTATTGTTCAAAATAAGTAAATATTGGTCTCATCTGAACAATGTTACGGAGGAATATCCTACTCGTCTCCAAATATCCCGGAACAACCGACTCGCTGAATATCAGTTCACACTTTTGTTCCGAACAAAACGTTGACTCTCGAAACTATCTGAATATTGAGTCCACACATAGACATAAAAATAGACCCTATTTACAAGTTAAAGGCACGCCCTGACCACCATAGATTTATACATGCCCGAACGAAAACTATTTATCAACGATTATTGTCACCAAAACACATAAAAATTAAACTGCATCCTCAACATATCTTTCAGCTGCCGATTCATTTTCAGAAACAATCCGATTCACAGAAACAGGTATGAAAAGTCATACCATATGCATAATGTTGTTGGGCTATCATTGCTATTTTATGCAAAAAACCCTACTTATTTCAATTCGCCAATGTCAAAGCACGCATCCACTCCTTTGAATAGTTTGTGTCGTATTGAAATAACTCGATGCTGATAAGTAAACATACGTTACATCAACACATCCGGAACTTTAACCAAACATTAAATGTCCCACTACTGTACAGAGGTAATGTTCTTGAAAAAGTTTCATTTATGAAGCTTTCGGATATTTGATCTTAACATTAAATGAGCAATCAAGCGTTACAGTTAAAAAATACATAATACCTCACCGAGGCGGAAAGGTAACGTAATAAGTCAGGCTTTTATCGCTGAACTGATTAGACAAAGCACAATAAACTCTCCAGCCTTGTGCTGATAGCCACCATGTCCATCCGATATCTCCAGATGCTCATAGAATAACAATGAGGTGTTAAATTAATTAATGGTAGGTGTCATTCAAATTTGGACACGGTGAGGTGATTTATTTTGCACTTTAAATCGGTGCTTCAAACCATTATGTTACCACCATGGGTCATTAGCTTAATTTACTTTAATAAAGTGTTCTGTTAGCTGAAACATGGACTTGGTTCGTTATGCTATGGGCACGAAGGTTAGGCTGAAGAGACGACCTTGGTTATTTAGCATTACACTAAAAAAGTATATTTGAGCAGACGAACACCTATAAAAAGTTCACCTTGACTGTAAAGATGCGCTAATGTTGGCTAAATGGCTGTAGACTTGTCACCAGCGTTAACAAGGGAAAGCGAATGTCTGTATTCGAATGCGCATATAATGACACAAAGTTGGTGAATACTGAGTTAGATGCGTTGGTTGAATCTTGATTTCGTGTAGATTTATATGAACAAAAGTTCCTCATTATGATCCTGGTGGTTGGGGGGATGTGTCTGCTGACAACTGTGAAGAGGGTTGTGGGTTCGACCCAACTCACCGCCGAAAAACAGAAATACTAGTTCGTGTTGCCACCTAACATTAACTTCACTTACAGTTTTCAGTGAGACTTTACAAACCTAAATCCCGTGTAAGATGCTATGCAACTGCGCGTAAAAAACCAGGGATATTTCTGAAACTATGATATCTTCTGTATCATGCACTATTCACCAAAGCTAAAATTACTAGCCTCTTCATGGGGTCTACCCCATATGGATCAGTCAATGGCGAGGATAAAAAAGCATATAAATAAATAAAAGGCATTGTGGTAAGTCAACACTCTGATCCGATAAGGGAAAGGGTAGGGTCAACCCCTTAACATGGGAATTTAATGAACAAGTATACATGTAATTAAATAAAAATAGACGAATTTATTTCAACATACATGTGAGGAAAAGTATGGAAAATATAACAACATGCACAGACGTATAGCATGTAGTTGCACTATATACATGAAATAACAGCAGTGTTTGTCGAACGTAAAATTTTACACTCTGTACACATAAAGATGTGCATGATGCGGAAGACTGCCTGGACATTGTAATATAATAAAATAAAATAATAATACATTTAATTGTAAACACAATCATATATCACGTAAGTTGGATATCACAGTCGCTATATATATTTATTCTGTTTCCCATTTGAAGCTCACCAACACTTTGTTCGTGAGGTATAATCCCGTGTTTGCAGGTCTACATGAGCAGCCTATAGACTGGACATAGTAGTTAAATAAACATGGACATTGCACGATTGTTGAGACAGTACATTTAATTATTGGAAGCCACCATGATAATTAAGGTATGAGACGCAGTCCCATATGATATGAAGTCAAACGTTATACTTCAAGTCATATATTCTCAGACTCGCACAAAAAGCCATTACGAGTAATTAAACAACGATTTTCAATCTAGAAAATTACGAACTATAAATTTCGATGTACGATGGTTTTCCCGCCAACTTTGTTTCCCGATACAAATGCCATCTCCTCGCCACCATTTATTCAAATCTCGGTAAGAATGAGATTCTCGTGAGGTTTCATGAAGCATGGCACATATCCGACACCAAAACAATGTATTGATGAATTTTCCCGTATTCTTCCACCGGAAATATTCATTGTAAAGGTCATCATCTTGGTCCAGTTTATGAAGATACTGAGCAAGTTGTTTCGGGGATTCAAACTCGTCGACATGAATGTACGAATGAGGCGGGGCTGCACGTGCGTAATCCTCTGGAGCAGCGCCCATAACGATTGGTATCACATCATGCCTGAAATCAGAAAAGGAAATATACATATTAGTACTGAAATATGTGTAGATCTACGAATAATCATACTATTGAACGTCAATCTAAAATTACAATAATCCTCTGAATAATGAAATCACTGGTCAATGTCTCGTCTTAACTAGCCCCAAATCACTGAGCTCTAAGCGACGTACACACATGTTATAAATGTGCATTTGTCTTTATCATTTATCCATTTTCTAAATATTTCTGCATTAAAATGTGTGTACTTGTTTATGCTATCGTTATTGACTATCTGAAGATTGGATAAACAATTTACAAACTAAAAACTGCTGTTCATTGAACCATGAAAAATAAAATTATGATATATATATAAAGTGTTTATGAACACCAAATTAACACGTAGGTGCATTTTATAAGAATGGTGATTTTTTTATTGCTATATATGCATTTCAAATTCAAACCCACAAAATAATGAGATCTTACACGACAGAATGGCACTTATTAACTTTTAAAAAATAATTCTGATGTTTATGGTCAAAGGGAGATAAATCTAAATATCATTCTGATGTTTATGGTCAAAGGGAGGTAAATCTTTCAAAACTATTTTAGTCGATTGTTGGTGTTTACGACGGCAAAATGAAAATGTCAAGCAGACGTGTTTACGGTATAAGAATTGCTAAGTGTATTTTGTATGCAATATAATAGTGAACTTCTACAAAATATACTAATTTAAGGAGCTGCATTTGGTGTATCACGTTAGCATTCTAAGAACGGTTCGACTTAATCGTCCCATAACGTGCGCTTTAGAACAAAAACTTTTTCGATCAACTTTACAAAAAAATCTCAATGAGTCAAAGCTTAATATAATCACTGGAACAATCAAGCCATATTTCAATAGCCAATTGTTTAATCGATTTTGTTAAAATAAGTGAGCAGGTTTTGTCAAATAGCAATTTAAGTACTGGTTAGTGCCTGTATGTACGATATTTACACACAATTCATTGATTTTATCATTATTCATTAAGCATTGTAAGTCATGTTTCAAACTCTACGAGCATACACACATCTAGCTTGATTTTGTTAAACTATGATTTTGAAAACTAGAGCGTTAACTAACCTAGTTCCATATTGCCCGTTGTTTTATCCTGATACTGTATGTATGAATTGTATTTTGGACAATTGTCTTACACTCAAATCAGTTCAAAAACGTAGCAATAGCAGTTTCTTAAAACACAGGCCTACGAAATCTTATTACATATTACAGTTTTGACTTCCCCAAATTTTCACCCATATACTATAAAAGACTGGGTGAATATCTGGGGAAGTCCAAACTGTAGTTGTATGATGTTGTATGAGGATTATCCAGCACGTTCTTTTGAGACGGTGCACTACATGGTACTCTGTACATATGCTTCTTGTATGACTTATATGCATTTATGGGGAACATTTTTAATAATTATGTTTTTTTGTCCATGCGATCACCCCACGATTACCATTTTTCATCCCTAACGAATCATCTACGAGCTAATCTGCTGTATTGCTTACATGTACATTTGTATTTGTAAGTTTCAAACTATGTTAAATCATTGCTTAAAGACTAATGGAAAATGTTGACCTTGTAACAGTCGGACTTTACATTTACAGTTTGACATACCCGTATGTGTGTTACATGTATACTCTAAAGCGTTAATCAATTTAAAAGTCGAAGTGACTTTAATGAATTATAGATCATGCATTTGAAGTTACTAAGTGCCATGGCTAACACAGCATGATTACCATACGTCACGCACTATTTTGTGAAGTCATCAGTAATACATTCTACTTACTGTAAACCATTTAGAAAGAATTTCTCTGTGATATAGTCCCGGCAGTTTGAGTTCTCGAAGGAAAGATAAAACTTATAATCTGTGTTGAGCATTTCCAGGCATTTATCATCCCTCAATGAGCAATGAAGAGGCCCGCATCTTCCGTACACATCGACATCGATATATCTACTCAATTCGTCCGCATATTCCATACGATTGTTTTTAGCTGCACAGTTTGAGACAAACCATGCAACCTGTTTAGTTTTTCCAACAGCGTAACTTTTATTCTGTGGTGAAAACAGAACATGTTCGTCAAATGGAACAAATTTTTCATATGGCGTGACTATGTCCGAATCGTGTCTATACGTGGCGGTCCAATTGAAGACACTCCCATGACTGCCCCAATTGGGTGTGTGGTAGGGGGACTCCAGCATAGATAAAATCCATATCTGATTGGGTGGTCTGTGCATCGAAGGTGGCACTCCTTTGTGATTAAACAAAATGGCGTCGACGGTGTCCGCCAAGCCACGATTATCTGTAAGTTCACATGTATTGACCAGACATTTCTGTCGAAGAAAAGTGCCTCTCCCGCCTTTTTCATTACCATAACCAGCGAATAGTAAAATCTTTTTCAAGGGTACAGATGAAAAGGGTAGCTTAATTTTCGCTGGAGCGGCTGGCTGATATCTCAACTGGTTAACTATCCTATCGTTGTTATAGAAATTATCATCTGGCCAAAGTACACTGTCTTCAGGTGTAGTATTTCTCCACCTCGAAACCCGTCCCGGGATAGAGGTTATATTGTTTGGATTGCGTGGATTTTGCTGTTCCCCATTGTGACCGGTCTGTGCAACCAACGTAAACGGTCTGGAATTAGCCCCTGGTAACAATACTGCGCTGTAATAAAACATGCACGTCAGAAAACCACCAACCAATAAACTCCATTTCAATACTTTCTTTAAATGAATTCGCATTTTAATAGTCCAAGAGTGTTTTTTTAATTATTCCTTGCAGAGAATACGTGACTGTCTCGTTCGTCTGATTTGTCGACAGAATAATAACTGTTAAAAAAATTATGTGTTTTGTGCTAGTTTCTGATTACGAAAATGCTTTACAAATTTTCAGTACAAATATCACGATATTTATAAAATTATCAATTAAATAATTACGCATCGGGCGTATTGATTTACATATAATATCACAATTTGTAAGGTCCGATCGTTTTTCCTTGTTTGTTACAAAATTTCAGAACACGATAATCTAGTGCTGGCATTAATTTATAAAAATTATAGGTAACATTACACTTGTAAAGTCCCGTTCTTCCTAGTACCTATATACTAGTTTATGCCACTACCTACATGCGGACTCATGGGGCTAGTACAGAAGCTTAATATACTAAATTTAGTATAGTTAAATAGGTAAACCACTTAAAACTACTTAGTGGAATTGACTATGGGTGTGTAAGACAAAAGAACACAAATAATGCCGATATTCAATAGACTTGAATGGATAATGGATACTGTTTCATGTAGTATAATACAATGTATATATAATTATGTATACATAACTGACAAGTTTCAACCATTTACTTATGCATTTATTCCTTTTGTGTGAAATGTAATTGTAAATAATAAGTATTGGGATTGCCATTAGTTAGTGCTATTTTTAATATTATCGATAACAAGTACCCGTGTGGGTCGCGTTTAAACTGTATAGTACCTTGATTATTTATTTTAGCATAATCGACTTAAAAATACACCTAAACTTTTCAAAATACGCTTGTAGATTATAGATTCAGATATATCTGTAGATAGAAACGAATATTTGTCCCTGAACTATTTAAGCTGGTTTCTTATATGTTTGTATGAACTTGTCACGTGTGAACTATTTAAGTTGGTTTCTGAAATAACCTTTAACATACCTCCTCTATTCATATGGATGGGCTCCCTGTATTCGTCCCTGTTTTGTGCTATTTTATTGCTGCCGTTTACGAAATTACACATTTGTCTCTGTGTATTTCTTTTACTCTTGCTTTTTCATATTCTTCCAAGTTTAAGCTTTATTGTAATGACTACCAAGACGTGATCGCTTCCAACATTTTCACCCGGCCTATGCACTAGAACATCCAACGATTGATATATTGTATCGACCACTAATTGCTACAAAGTCTATCTGATCGAGTTACCCGTTTTGTGATGCATCTATGTGGGAGTGTAGTAATATATATTTTTTTTTAAATTTTAATTATGCCGAGCATGGCCTTTATTTGCTTTATTTCTACTGAAACATGGCAGGCATATATATTTACCTCCACCCGGATTTGAACTCGGGTCGCAAGATTATACGGCAAGCGCACTAACCACTGAGCTACGGAGGCCCATATATAAACTCCATACGTCCATCTTGAATGTAAACATAAGTGATATTATTGACACTATGGCTAACGTTTTCCACCAAAAAACTAATCAACCGTGTTTCTTAACTTACTTTTGTCATAGTTTATGTTCGACTTTGTTCCCAGACAGAGTGACTGACATAACAACAAACAAGCTCACGCATAGAGATATAGCCATCAGTTTAGTTTTGTTGGGATTTGATGAGGTATTGCATAAAAACCCTAATAAAATAACAATACAAATACATACACGTATTTTATTTGGAAGCCATGAGTTATGCTTATAAATATAAAATCACATACATGTATAGGGATTATAAATGTCCCTATACAGTAACAGGAACAATGTTATTCTCGAAATAGACAGTTCCTGACAGTTATAAACGCAAAATGGTTCTTCCAATGTACTCGTTCATAGAGACCTTATTACATCAAATGAATAACGAGAATAGCATACACATTTGTACATGTATAAACATGCTTAAACAAATCAATGAAAGTAACTCTTCTCTTACCTAGTAAATTAGAAAGTTCACTAGTCAAAACAAGCCACCTTTAACCAATGTTCTTTGAATAATGCCATTGTGTATTTTGACAATCGTATATAGTAAAATAAAAGTAGTTACTCTGTGTTAAATATGATCAACACAATGTAACATGCTGGATCTGTAGAAAGACAATGATTTATCTAAACAACCCCGAATAACTTTAAAAAGGCAATGGAAAATCGGACAGGGAAGGTGGTACACGTTAAACCCATCCTAATAAATCCGTGGTTAGTCAAGTCCCTACACGTCATTTCAAATGAAAATATGCTGGTTGTACAAGAATTGGTAAACCTCGTACAGTACATTTTGTACAGGGAAACTCCAGTCCACCTATACAAGGTCGTCAGGACTCCTGGAAACTCCATCGGCTGAATCCCGTATTTTGAACAATAGTCTACAATGTTCAACCAATACAGTGCTCTCATGTCTTTTCAAAGTCATTGAAAACTTTGATCACTGCAGACTTTTTTGCTAACAATTTTGGACTGGTTCCAGAACAATCAGGGATAATTTTAGCACTGGTTTCCAGTAAAACACGGACACAGTCTGCATGTTGAGCACCAGCTGCTATATGTAACGCTGAAAAAGTAAAACAAGTAAAGTGTACAACTTATAAAACTAGACTGACACATCATATCATTGAAATATTATAAGACTAGCATGAACACATGGCATATGGGGAACTATCTGAATTTTAGTTTTTCGACAAGTAATACGCTAAGTAAAATTCCTTCAATTTTCACACGTTCCTAATTTCACAGACACAACTTAAGAGTATCATCATTTGTTAAAGTCAACAAACCTCGATCACGACAAACGGCAGAAAAAACTATGCTCTTGGAAATAACAGTAAACAGCAAAAAGGCTTGTTCAATCAGAACAAAAATAAATGATCAAGACTTCAAGTACTTTTTATTTTCCATAGGCCATAGAAAGAAGAACATGTCTTGTCATGGAGTTAATGAACATATAATAATCTGGCGCAGGTCAATGTTAATTTTGCTGTAATTATTGTAAACTGAGTGGATTTCACAAAGATTCTCAACCCTCTTCAGTCCGGAGTCATGTGAAAATTATGTACTGAATTTTATAGCCAAATGTCAACTTGGTTATTTTTGTACAAAAGTTGACTCTAAATGATGTCAGAATTTTGTGGGTATTAAAATACACCCAGGGGATTAACCCATTCATAAACTCTCCATTATTTTTCAGGAATGGAGAGTTGTCTTAACAATAACTCTCCATTATTTCGTATACACATTACATTAAATGTGTATACGAAATATTGGCGAGTTATTGTTAAGAAAACTCTCTGTGTCTGAAAAACATAACACACATATGCAGTGTTAACAAAAAAAGGAGAGTTATTTTTATTAAATGTGTTAACAGGTAATGGAGAATTATTGTAAATAATGTATAATTATACACCAGTGAGTTGCATTCATTGCCCGCCATCCCAAATAGATGGGTCGGTAAATTTACTTATGGGTTACATTGTCCCAAAGGTATTGGTTCGGTGAAAATAATCCTAACATTTCACCAGCAGTGCGGGGGAAGCTAGAGGGTAAAACACCGCAGCCATACGCGGGGTTGGGGGCCGTTGATGCAACTGACTGGTGCATTACAAAATGAATGTGTTCACAAAAAGGGCAATACAATTTGCAGGAAAAGCGGCTGAAACTGAAAGAGCCGAACACAGAAAAAAAGAAAACAAAAGACAGATAAAAATGCTCAAACCACAACGAAACTAGAAAATGAAATCAACCCGCTGTTTCTAAATAGCTTTTAACATTAATATAAGTTCAGCTATTAAGGTGGTATGCGCGCAAGAAATAAAGAAATCAAGATGATGCTAGTGTGATATATTAAAGACCGTCAATAATTTGCAATTGTACTTTCGCGTGATCATGACCATTCAATCAGTTCCAGTTACAGCTTTTATACATGCATAAGGGCCAACATTCTCACTTAATCATGACACCCGTCTTCAGCATGATACTGAAAATGAAATAATCGACCTTGGCCTACATTAAAATGTCCATAAACATTGCAACTTAGGTTTTGAGATGATCAGATGAAAACTGTTTGAATATAATAGTACGTGCAAAGCTAATTTCTAATTGTTTTTGTCATACAAGGCCTATAATCCAGGAAGACATGTGTCGATTGGACTCCTAAGTTTGAATTAAAGAACAGGCAAAGTTTGTATTAATTTTGGGGTGTAAGAAAAAAGTTAAGTTTCCAATTTATGAGGGCTGTTTCCAGCAGTTCAGTCGCTAAATCACTCTTTGACATTAGCTTCCCCTGATCATCGGACTACCCAATGAAACATTCGAGTCTCTCGGAGAGAATTTTTCTCTTTTGCGGGCGTAGCAGACAACATCGAACTAGACACTGCCGTCACAAGTATACTGTATTATACCAATTTTTGAGTACATTAATTAATACTGTGCGAATACAGAGCTAGGCTTAAAAACAACATGTTAAAAACATTTTAGTTATGTCCATCAAGTTGCATAAAAATTATAAATATCCATGTATAGTTTATGCACGGAAATATATCCTCTGACTGAAACAAAGTCTTAATAATGTCCACCGTGTTATAACATCAAGTGACACTGGGTATATGACCATTGATTGATCGTGTAACACATAACTCACACCATGCGTTTGCATGGACTACACACCTTTATCAAGTAATGGAGAGTTATTGTATTAGTTCACTGGTTTCATGAAAAAAGCATGATCTTCTCGCTCAGTCATGTTAATATTTTTAATCTTCTATTTATAAGAGGTACATCAGGGGAGACTTTTTTGGAAAAATGCATTTTCTTTCAATTTTGACATTTACAGCATCTTTACAGAAAATTAAATTTACATTTGACAGTTTTGGTGTATTTTAAGTCAGAGAAAATCCGCGTATCTGTCCATTCCTGAGAAATAATAAATACTCGGCCCCTTCGGGGCCTCGTCTCCATTATTTCTCAGGAATGGACAGTTACTTGGACTTTCTTCTTAACGTAATGGTGACTTTTATAAATTTAAGTGAGAACTTTCAGGGGTCATTTAAAGGTCCATTGGAACCCCTGAATGGTAATTATTGATCTATAACAGGTGACACCCTACATACCCGAGTGATAATATGTCAAGTAGTACTTACCTGTTCTTCCTTTATAATCTACAGCATCTATATCAGCATTCAGTTTCAATAGTCGATGAATGACAGCCACATGACCTTCCTACAATAAAGAGTAAGGTCAAATATACACGTAACTGGGTCATCATGACATCGTTTTTACTGTGTACACGTTCATGGTCAGTTAATTCCACCCTCTGACCCTACACTATGCTAACGCAGATCATCATTAAGCAAATCACTGGCTTAGAATGAGAAGGTCGCAAGTACGTAGTACTTACAACCTTATAAGACTGATAAATCTTTAAAATCAGCAAGGCAAGGCGCTTCTTATGAGCCTGTTTTCATGAAAATTCGAACTTGTCATGTTGACCAAACTGAAGTTGAAATAGCTCTTTTTACCATACGTAAGGAGAAATTTTCGGACTGTTTTTTCTAGTTTGCTCAAAATATAAATTTTGTACTTACGACCTCCTCATTATAAGCCAGCGATATGATGCCGAACTGTGAATGAGAGTGATATTAACAACGAGGACCAAGATAACTTGTAACTGACCTCCAGAGTAATAATACAATCACAACGAAAACACTCAGGGGTCTTGTATTCTTTTAAAAGTTCCAAGTTACCATCCATATGTTAACAGAATGCAAGTATTTTTAAGTTCATATATCAGAGGTTGTGGGGAAGTTAACTGCTGACAACTTATAAAATAGATTCAATAGAATAATGAAATTACCTTAGCAGCTATATGTAGAGCTGAAGCCATATTACCAGTGCATTGTATGCTCGGATCCACACTACAATCCAGTATAAGGAAATCTACAGACTTCACTGCTCCACACTGTGCAGCTACATGTAACCCCTGACGTCCCAGCTTATCTGTAACACCCACACTCACCTACACAATAAAACAATAAGCTCCAGGATTTTTTTCTTAAATAGTGGTATTTGGACGAGGACCGTAGCCCTGCAATTTGGGTAGAAAATATTTACATGTGGATGAGGACTGTAGCACTGCAATTTTGGGTGGAACATATTGGTATTTGGATGAAGACCTTAGCCCTGCGATTTGGGTGGAAAATATTGGTATTTGGACGAAGATCATTGCCCTACAATTTGGGTTGGGTGGAAAATATTGGTATTTGGACGAAGATCATTGCCCTACAATTTGGGTTGGGTGGAAAATATTGGTATTTGGACGAAGACCATTGCCCTACAATTTGGGTTGGGTGGAAAATATTGGTATATGGACGAGGATCGTTGCCCTACAATTTGGGTGGAAAATATTGGTATTTGGACGAAGATCATTGCCCTACAATTTGGGTTGGGTGGAAAATATTGGTATATGGACGAGGATCATTGCCCTACAATTTGGGTTGGGTGGAAAATATTGGTATATGGACGAGGATCGTTGCCCTACAATTTGGGTTGGGTGGAAAATATTGGTATATGGACGAGGACGTAGCTCTGCAATTTTGTTGGAAACTATAAACATTTGGATGAAAAATATCGGTATTTGGACGAAGACCGTATATAGCCCTGCAATATGGGTGGAAAATTGTGGTACCGGTACTTAGTTTTGACAACATAATAATGTGGAACTGAGTTAATGCAGGTATTGCATTAGTTTTATGGGATAATATTTCATGATGAGGAAAGAATACCTTGTGTTCTTGTAGTAATAATCTAGCAATATCTATAGCTTCAATCCTAAGTGCATCCATGAACGGAGTGGAGCCACAGCTATCCTTGTCATCTACATCATACTGACAGTGTGATAGTAAATATCTCACAACCTCTATATGACCATGCATAGCTGGAAATAGTATGTTGTATGAAAATATATTAATGTCAAACTAACATTACAATAAAAGTAAAACAAGTCCATCCAATTTTAAGCAGAAAGCAATTCAAATAACGAAGGCCTGGGTTACACAAGTTTTCCAATATTCGTAACAATTATAAGATTTGTTCGGCATCATCAGGCTAGAAACATACCACTCGAGATCAGGCTCGTGTGATAACATGTTTAGACGAGCCAAGTTGGAAGTTGTAAGGTTTGTATGTAGTCCGCACATTTCGTTGGCTTAGAATTAAAAGGTCGTAAGTACAAATCTATATTTTGAGAAAACAAGGGAAATAACTGAATGAAAACTAACGTTACTCTTTACTTATGGAAAAACAAGCTTTTTGACTTCAGTATGTTCAACATGACAGGTTCCGATTTTCATGAGAATAGGCTCATAAGAAGCGACTTATGATGCAGATTTCAAATATGTATCAGTTTAATAACTTCTCATTCTAAGCCAGCAGTTTTCACTATAACTAGGGCATACAAAATGTATTAACATTAACCTGCAGTATGTAACGGTGTTCTCCTATTCTTACTCCAAGTCTTCCACACCGAGGAATCTGCCTGATGAATATATTCAATAATGGGCATATGTCCCTCACTAAAATGGAAACAATGTCATTTTCATTATTATATTCAACAAGTAATAGATACAGCACTAGTTTTTTTTTTATCAAAAAGTGTCTTCTTACAAGCGTTATAGTATAGTTTTGTGAGGACAAATTGAAATAATAGGACTGTATGTACTTGAATATGAAATATTTATTAATATTAATACATTTGTAATATACAAATGAGCCGTTCTCCAGGAAAACCGGGCTTATTGACAAAATTACGAAAATCATGATAATAAATCGTTAGCAAGTCAAGACTCTTATAAACACTTTCTGAAAATTTGAACAAATTGTTACATAAATTTACGAAGTTATAGACTTTTGAAACTAACCACTCCCGCCAAGTTTTTGAGTGACGTCACAAACGTCATTCGAGCGTTGTTTGACGTTCCGTTAACCATCAATTCATAAACCCAGTATTTAATGAATTATTGACGTAAACTTTTCAAATTTTTGACACATTTTAGAATAATATTCTGATTTAATAAAACACTATAAAATGGTGAGTGTTTGCTTAAAGGAAAAAGTAGCTGCTGTTTTTAACCACTAACCCCTTGTTTTTCTCAATTCGGATAGTTTTCAGAAATTGGTCACCATAGCAACGACGGAAGTAATTTTATCATAATTTACCAGAATATTTCAATCTTAAAGATAGTACTTTGATATCCAACTATTTACGATTAAATCGCTGAACATGACTTTTTTCTCATTTTTGACCTATTTCTAATTATTATTATGTCAATAAGCCCGGTTTTCCTGGAGAACGGCTCAAATGCATTTAGTCAGAGAAAAGATGCCACCCATCCTAGTATGTGAATTTACGATTGACAGCTGTACATGCCCTAGTCAACAAACTTGCAGTTTTCTTTTGTTACAAATTTAATACTCTATACATGAAATCAGAATCCTATCTAAAGATATATATGCACCATTATTAAATTTATGTTTTGTTATATACTACTGAAAACATACGAATCATTTATCATTGAGGCTCACGGAGAAGACTGAGCTTGCCCAACTGTGTAACCTCCTTAAATTAAGTCGTTATGGTTATTACGATTATGATGATTATTATTATTATGCCCCCTTTACGTACCGTACAGCAACATGGAAGCAGTTCCAGCCATCTTTGTTTCTAAGGGTAAGTGATGCACCCTTCTCCACTAATGCTTTAACCACTTCAATGTTATCCTTCGTACAGGCAAGCATCAAAGGTGTCCTGAAAATGTGTAGCTATTTTGACTGGTCTCTTGTGTTATAATCTAGTTTTGAAAGGTTACATGTAATTGTCTGTGGTCCGCGACGATGTCATGAATTTGTCGCTATGTATTATACCTTCTAGAAAACGGTTTGGTGGCATGGTTGGTGAGTGATTATTAACAGCCATTAATTTACCTCAAATACTTATATTATATCAAAAATATAATGAAAATCGTACAGGGAATGCGGCACTGTGAAGCACTCAGAAACAGCTTATACCGAATGGCACAATAAGGAAGATACAGAACATAAGCAAATGTAAATAAAAATCCGACACCCAGACTTGTAGATGCTGCATACTATTTTATTTCACATACAATACATGATCAGAGCTGTTATTCACTTTATCCGATTACTTATGTGAAGCCACGAAGTTGCGTTGATACTTGTTATTTGTGGACCATTTGGGGTGCTATATCAAGAGTCGTACATCTCAACAACTAAGCGAGAGTACCGTACAGTACTAGTATTCAATTATCTACAGCTACATGTTATTACCTAGCAACCATTAATTTATATAAATGTGAGGCATACATAGATTTAATTCCAAATTAAGATGCACTTATTCTGACTAGCTTTTGACAAGTTTGCTGCTCCTTTGTGGCTGTTTTTTTTAAATTCCTGACTTGTTCAGCCACAACCGTTTTCAATAGACATCTCGTGGATCGATGAAAAAAGATGAGTCCAACCCGGGAAACTGATAAATAAAGATGGAGGAGTGTTCATAGCGACACTGTCAGGAGGCTGACTCAACATAAACAACAGACTTCTTCAGCCAGTTGGCTTGAATTCAAGTATCACGTCCCAAATCCTCATTAGGCATCTTCTCCGTGAAATGAATATCCAAGACAACTCTCTGACGATAAACATTACTGATGCAGCCTCCGATGTGTACCCTAAACCATCGCAACAATGTCTAATGACCAGGCCTGTGTAATTGGCATAGATCAACTCCTAGCTATTATTAACCAACCTAAACACTCATTCAGGCGACAGGTCATACAAAACCAAGAGAATTATGCTGACGTTGTCAACTTTCGTTTATTCTCAAAGACATTTTCCGCAAATCAATTGATGTACGATCCTTCCCTTCCAAGTGGAAGTAAGCAAAGGCATCTCAATCTACTGAATGGATATGAGTCAACCCCCCCCCCCCCCCAAAAAACTCATCTGTAGTGAAAACACCTCACCCTCTAACACCTAACAGCCTATACCACCCCAACATGGGTTTCGATAGAAAATATCAAGTGTAACCCAACTAATTACGCTTGCGAAGGACATTTTCTGAGTATACAGATAGACCTTGTTTTCTTTCTTAAGACTTCAGCAAGTGCTTCCGACAATGTCACTCATGGGAAACCCATATCAAACTTCATTGCTATAGACGTCATGGTCAATCATAAAAAGGGGTTAATAGCCTTCTAGATAACTGGCTCAAGTCAGTAGTTCTGAATGGTACTCGCTCATATATGCTATCGCTGTCTCTTCAAGAGTTGTGTCACAGGGTATTGCTGAGGTTCCTTTCTCTCCTCTGCACACATAACCTCCCACAAAACATCAGGTCAAATGTTCGCCTTTTGCTGATGGCAGCAGTATGCATATCAATATCATATATTTTAAGCACCCTCTAAAATTTTCTTAAAATATCTAGACAAGAGGGAGCTTAAGTGGGAAATTAAAGCCAGTCCATGATGATCGAATGTCTGGTTGCACACGCCATCCGTAGGCAACATTCATGGGAGTAGGAGCCGGGGTGGGTGGCAGCCCTCTCAATGTCTGGACAGGGGGGGGACATATCTTACACAAAACACTTGTTATAAAGACACAGGAGGGTGTGGCGTTTAAGAGTACAATTTATATGACGATTGTATTCTTGTTGCAAAGAATGGCTATTGATATATTTTGATGTAATGAAGTTAGTGTGCGAGTGAGCAAAAAATTTAATACCCCAAGTTGCCAAATGTTTGCCCCCCCCCCCATGTATAAGACGCTCCTACGCCCATGGCATTATATCACCATTATCTGCGTACTTCAAGGTTTAGTCAACCAACTATGATGAACATTACTAAAAACGTATCCTGTCGATTGATCAAGTTGAATCGTCAACTTTAACTTGAAACCACATCTTGCTTGTGATATCTTCGTCAGAATTCTGAAAGCCCGAGCCCATCAAGTCCATAGTTCGATTCCAGAGGGTGAAAGTCAAGCGTACCAAGGGCTAACCATCAAAGAATTGACCGTAAAGTTTCTACATCTAGAATCTACTCTACAATCTACATTTTTGTACCTACCAGTCTGCACGTTTCAACGAATCAACATTGACACCACAGGATAGAATATACATTAGACATTCAAGTTGACCATATTGAGCGGCCTCGTGTAGAGCTCTCTTGCCATCGAAGTTTCCTACTTCCAAAGGAAACTGATTTTCAACAAGAAATTTCAGAAGATCAACATGCCCATGTCTGGATGCATAATGCAAAACGGTATCCCCGGATTTGTTATGGCTACTAGTAAACACACACTCTTGGAACACTTTGTCATTCAACTTTTCTGAGAAATACGTTAAATTTCCATTTTGAGCAGCCCGAAACAACTCGTGCATTTGAGCCATTATTTTGATAAACTTGCTAATTTCTATAACAAATCGGACGAACCTGACACTTTCAACTACTCGGTGCTTACGCGGTTTTTCTATTCGTTTATATCAACCGGGTGAATTGCCCTGCTAGCAACCCGCTTATTTACTATGTAATGACGAATCAATGAGTAATACATGTACTTAAGAGGGCACTATCACATTCGAACGAATAGCGAAGACTTTTGTTAACTCTGTTAAATCCTAAACTTAGATAAGCATAGTTTACGCCATTTGTGGGCATTTATAACCGTTCCCAATTGACTTTGAACGGACTGTAGTGTTCAATATAATTATGCAAAGAGACTACTAAGTAATTACCGCTTTGAGCAATTCAACAGGTCAGCCGTTCAGCCATCATTTGACCTTTAAAGCTTCTTTACCATCGCAACGGTGTTATCGAAGTTTTGCGTCATAAAATGAGATAAAAAACGGATTAAAAAAGTCGCATAGACCAACGTCCGATTGTGTGTCATGACGTACGCTTGAAATTATTTTCCAATATTTTGTAGGACCTATTTTAAAAGCAGTGTCAGGTGGGAAAGAGAAATTGAAAATGGAGACTGTCGGAGCAAGCCCGATGAATGCTGTTAAGTTCCATCATTTCCTCCTGTCCTGTTTCTAATTTCCTCTTTGACCAATTTTATCTCAGTTCTTAGTTATTTTTTCTTATTCAGCTGACGTATTGTTAACTACGTAAATATAACTAGACATAAAATATATATACGAGGGCCCATCAATAATTTCGTGAACAAATTTAATGTTGCGAGTATAAATAGAGGCTACACTTTTAGCCTCTAGTCCTTATTAAAGCTACGGTAATATCCCGTGCACAGTTTGTATTCATTCCATTGCACAACCCATAACTGGAGCACGTGTTACAGGCCGTCACGTGACATCTCCCGCAATGTTTTGTTTATGACGCACTTAACTTCTCTCG
This sequence comes from Spisula subtruncata, assembly GCA_963678985.1. Classification (NCBI taxonomy): domain Eukaryota; kingdom Metazoa; phylum Mollusca; class Bivalvia; order Venerida; family Mactridae; genus Spisula; species Spisula subtruncata. The sequence continues at coordinate 36,102,468 of OY787670.1, read as the reverse complement.
GGGCTTGTATTTCTAACCATGCAGGCTATTTTGAGTTTTTGGAAATGGTCAGAAGTAGCCTATAGTCTATTCTGGGTCATTGAATGTGTGCTGTTACAGTTCTATATTTAGGTCCTAGATTGTGTCCGAAACAACGCTGCGGCTACGGATTCATGGGATTTGCGATTTTTTATGGTATATCAGAATTTCAAATGTGCTTTCATTTAATAGCCGATAACAACTGAGATTCAATTATTGCTACAATAGTTTCTAATAATAGAAGCTTTCGGTGAAACACAGTTATTACAAGTTAGTATTTGTATGTCGCAAAATATTATGGTCCATACACTTTACCGACCGCCAATTTTAACAACCAATGGCCGGTGAATATGCCTATCGTCTTTGTGTGCTCCTCTATTGCCCCTTTAAGTACTTCTTCGACAATGAAAATGCACTATTCGATTACCAAGAGTCCATATAAACTGCATGCAAAATTTTCTGAATGTAGAAGACATATTGCCTGAGTAATGTACATGTACAAAACTTTAATACAAAACGTTACTCGATCATACCAGGCGACACCATTTTTAATAACGAACGTCAATGACGTGACGTTAGAATAATGTTATGACGTCATAAATAGTGACGTCATCAATCAATTTTTATGCTTAATTAATTGGATAATAAATTATGCTTGACCATGCACAATTTTAATAAGCTATGTCAAAGCGTTATGAAACAGTAGAATTAGTTCACGAAATTATTGACGGGCCCACGTATATAGCTTCGAATAATAATTTAGTTTTTGCCAATTGGGTAATATTTATTCCAAATTCATGCTGTCATTTCTCTCCCAATTTAACCATCTTCTACAGTTTGACCAGTGTTAAAAGTTGCCGTTTAATACGTGTGTCGAATTAAAACTGACACCGGTTCCTGCTGTAAAAAGAAATCCTAGTAAGATATCTTTAAAAGTGTTCGTGAATATTTTACTTTTTCAATAACCATATGTCTTAGTTATGCTTCAGTCAGTTTCATCCACGTCCAACCTCGGGATGGGCAGGATTTTTTCTTTTGGATTGGCCCAACCACAGGTTACAGCATCATTGAAAGAGAAATTAAAAAAAATATGAAATTGAGAAAAAAAATAGAAAATAACATTATGTTTTTCTCGAAATTTAGGTTCTCATAAGAACCCAGACAAATGTGAATTTTACATTTTTTTTTCGTTTTACCTTTATTCAATGATACAGTTAACTGTGTCAGTGAACCCCCACTATTCCACCACCCTGTGTGGGACAGCTGATGGTAATTAAATTCTCTTGTTTTCCCCTGCCCCTGACAACTAAATATCGTCTCCGGTGTATTGGTTGGGAGAAAACATCCCGAGCACATTGATCAAGCAATACGAGGGAAGCTTGAAAGTAAAAATACGACCGTTTCCTCGGTTATCCAGGTTACACAGGGCCGTGGTTGCAACTGACTGGTGCATTACTTGAAATACAAATTGCAGGCCCGGATCCAGAAATTTCTGAGTGGGGGCACGAGGAATGTACGGAAGTCGGACCCCATACTGTTGTTTGGGAACCGGGGGTACCTGGGGCAATTGCTTAATATGTGTTTTAAATGCACGGGGAGGGGTACATTCTTAAGATGTGGGGAGTCCATATTTACTTGTTTTTTATTATTATTATTATAAGCGTTCAAGATGTACATTGCGTATGTTTGTGTATATATGCAGGTATTCAGATATAATAGTTTTAGATACCGGCTTTCACACTTTTGGCAGTTGGAAGATTATTACATCATAAGTAGGGGGTCCGGGGAGATTTTTCAAAACAATGGATGAATGTAGTGCATTCTAAACATATCAGGGAGCCCTGAAATATCTTTTTTTTAATTCTGAGAGTTAACCTTAATAGTTTAGTCAGGATTATTTAACAGTCTAAAAGTAAAATAAGGAGCTCGGGCATAAATTATCTTGTAATTTATTTCTGTGATGCAACAGCTACGTGATAACATATATTATATTACAAATATTCTGCGATCGAAGTTTTTATCGGTTTTTATTTCAGTTTTTATTGCCTAAAATACCCATCTTACAAATACTTTTCATCTAGAACATAATTAGGCAAATTACTCAAATTATTAAGATCTATATGTAAGACTCGTTTAGGCTGATCATTATACATTTGATCTGAATTATTGAGGAGGCAAAATTATGTATCCATGGCTCCTTGTTCTGACATCGAGGACCTGCAGGTCCCACGACTCCGACACACATGAATTGTGGCCTTCAGGAGCATTTTCGTATACATTTTAAGTGCTCATTCGCCTAGTCAAAATAGTCAATAAAGTTCATCGCTATTTATGGTGAAATATTTTAAAAGATCTGTATTTAAAGTTAATAAGTCAACTGGGGGGCACTCGTGCCAAGTGCCTGAATTGTTTATTAATACACTGGTAATAAAATCAACGATCCCTTTTTTGTAGTTCGCATACTAGGTAATATTTTATAGTAACACCGCCTAGGCGCCTAAGCAATGAATTGTTTCGCAAATGCATGGAAAAGAGTACACGTATTTTTGTTGTTTTGGTTTCACTGGTTTCCGATCTCACAGAAAAGACATGTAACCGAGAACCAATCGATGAACCGGTGCGATAGTACTTGTAACCACGACAGATTTGGTCAACTATGGCTGCTGTGAGTGAACTTTGATTATAATTAAACAGTTTTTTATCAATCGAACATAATTATCTATATTGTTATTCAGTCTTAATTACCATGTTTTATTAAAGTGTTATTAAAACAACCAGTCAAAGTTTACCTCGATTGATTTTTTTATTCTTTTTTCTGTGAAGTATCTCATTTTCTTACTTCCTCTTTCAAAATTAGTGGTGTTGCAATTTCATTAAAAACACATTTTCCTTCTTATTTACAGGTCCAAGTCGTATGTCATTTGTTAGCCAATACAATTGTTTGCATAATTACGCACAAATTTGTGAGTGCCATGATTCTTGGTCAGCGATTTTCCGAGAAATGTTTTCTACTTTCGGTTTCGTAGTGTCCATAGTGGGCGGGCGTGTAATTACACGTATTTCATATAATTACTAAAGTATGGATCTCCTGTACCCTATAAAGATACTTATCATTTGCCACGAAATTGATATCAATAATAAGATAAGTATAATCATATCAACAATTCCATGGAAACAGTTTTAGATAGTTCAGGGCTGTATCCAGAGACAAAAAAATCAAATATTTTTAGGGTCTATTTTAGGCAATCATTCCTTCTAATGCACCAATCGGTTGCATCCACGGCTCCCCCACCCTAGGGGATAGGTGGTGATTTTTACTTTTAGGTTGTTGAAACCCCGCCATTTCCCCGCACTGTGGGGGACAGCTGATGGGAAAATTTTCTGTATTCCCCCATGTCCCGCCCCCTGACAACTAAATATTGTCCCCAGGGTATTGGCTCAGAGAACAAATCCCCAACATTCCCCGGCAGTGCAGAGGAAGCTAAAAGGTAAAAACAGCCGTTTCCCCAGCTATTCACTGCCCATTCCCGGGGTTTTGGGGGCTGTGGGGGCTGTGGATACAACTGACTTGTGCTTAAAATAAATTTTCACGAAGGTGTTTGCCTCTATATACCTCAGTGTGGCTACAGGCCAGTAATTAGATGCATAGGAAGTGTACAAAATGATCTTTGATAAAAACAACTATAAAACATTATATATTCATAAAAAAGTTTTGATCTTAATTATGTTATGTGGGGGGCAGTGGCAAGAGGTAGGGCACGCTTTGGGATTGAGTTCACAGTTTCAACTCCCCTCTGGACCACTGGTTAATTTCTCTGAGCAAGAATAACCCACATGCTCCACTCCACCAAGGTGTAAATTGGTACCTGTGAGGGCAGTGTCAATTCCTGGGTGCTGCAGATCGATGTTGGCTGCCGCACCCAAAGGAGAGAAATAGTCTCCCCAGGGAAAATCGACTGCAGGTTTCATTTGGTAGTTAAAATGTCAAAGAGTGGTTGAACAGATGAAACCAGCCCTCGAAAACGATCAAGAACTACCTGTGAATCCCCTTTGGACTGTGCATATAATAGTGATAATGATATAATATATGTAATGCTCATGCACCAGTCAGTTGCATCCACGGCCCCCACCGCCGGGGATTGGCGGTGGATGGCCGGGGAAACGGCCATGTTTTTTGCCTTCCAGCATCACCTGCACTGCCTGGGAAATGTTGGAATGTTTTTCTCTGAACCAATTCCCCGGGGACTATTAATTTGTTGCTCTACATATGGCAGCCCTGGAAGTTATGTTATTCATATGTTCTATGAATGATAATGAATCTACATTAATGATAGACATATGAACAATGATTTCAGGCTAAAGGTGGCCAGTGGCCAGAATGGATGAAGCCTGGAGTGAGGGTGATTAGGGGCCCTGATTGGAGAAACACAATTAGGGACCCGAAGGCAGTAGACCTCGGTACATTGAGTTATGTACCCAAGAATGCAGCAGATAATAAAGTTCAAGTTGTTTGGGACACTGGTCAAGAAAGGAGGTATAACTCGGGATACAAAGGACCATATGAGCTGCGTGCTTACGACACCCAGCAAGTCGGTGAGTATGATCATTTAATTGTGTGCATAGGAATATTCACTTAGAATAATGTTCTTAGTTTGATATAACTTGATTACTTTATTTTATGCAGTAGGTAAAAATGATAAAATCAATCAATCAATCAATCAATCAAACAATCAATCAATCAATCAATCAATCAATCAATCAGTTAGTTACATACATTTTAGATTGTGATTTTTTGTCTGCTGTTAACAACCAAACAAGCGTTAATACTGTAGCAGTGCTGTAAGAAATTATTCTTGTTTATAAATTTTCTAAAATATACTTTACAGGTGTTATTCACAAAGGAAAGAAATGTTCGGCATGTAAAATGAGCCCGCTACGTGGTATACGCTTTACTTGCTCTGTATGTGACAGTGTTGATCTGTGTACAAAATGTTACGGTGAAGACGCACACGATGTTAACCATTCATTCTGTAGATATGATGTTCCAAATCTTGGAGGGTAGGTTGTTGTCATTATTTAAACCTTACTGTTAAGGATAACCCTTTTAAGTGCAAGCACTTATTTCCAATGGGGTCCTGGGTTTTGGCTGAAGGAACAGCAAGTAGAAGAGACAGTGGTGTGATACAAGGAATCCAGACATGCTGCCTTAGCTCTTTCCCAACAGACCTTTACAGCACCGATACACGTGAGACTTCCTCTGGGTTGCCAACCAGTTCATCTCTAGTTTGGTGAGAAAAAAAGCATTTCAGAAATGATCCAGTGACCTAGTCGATGATCGAATCAGTTGGTTATCTGCTCGATCACCATGCCACGGTTCATAGTGTTTTCTCTCCACACATTCTCTGGAGAGTTATTGTTATTGGTCATTGGTTCATTAATTATATCTGCTTGAATATTTCCTTGATAAACAGGACTTAAAAGGGGCTTGGCTATGTTTCCTTCTTTGTTTATAATAAAAATCACAAATGACCTCTTCTCCCTGTCAGCCTGCTTAGCTCAGTCAGTAGAGCTCGGGACTTCTGATCACAGAGTTCTGGGTTCGAAGCCTGGGCTGACCAACTAAAATTTACCAATAGTCTTTTGGATGAGACTTGAAACCTAGGTCCCATGTATGGGTGTTATACACCTTGCATGTAAAAGAATAAAAAATATCTCTAGAAAGAGTACACCTCCTGTATCGGCACTATCCCCCGAAACCTAAATTGACCAAACTCTTCTGCCCACATGGAATATCCGGTGGCGAGGATAAATAAACACAAATAATAAAAACATCTTCTCTAAGGTAGACAAGACTTACTGGTCCAGTAGTAAGGGCTATTTACTGCTAATAAAAAGTTTGATCCAACCTCAAGCCAGATAAAAGCAAAAATGCTACTGGTCCTGTCTTGAACCATCTATTACTCACTGTAAGTAAAAGGCTGGAAAAGGGCTAGTTTACCAGCCGTATTTTGCTAGTCCCCTACCGGTGAAACCGGAGGGGACTTATTGTTTGCGCTCCATCAGTCCGTCAGTCTGTCAGTCCGTACATACGAAAGCTACCTTAGGTGGTCGGAGGTGTGGCCTAACACAATAGAAATCTATTCAATTCATTCCGTGACCACTTAATTCTTTTGTCCTTTAAGTGGTCGTTCCTTTGATCTTAAACAATGGAATGACCACCTAAGGTAGCGATCGTGGGGGTGTTCGTCTGTCCGTCTGTCAGTCCGTCACAGAAGTTTGTCCGGAGCATAACTTCAAACTAAGCAAGCTATGACTTTGAAACTTTACATATGGATAGATATCAATTAGGAGAAGTGCAGTGCACAAGAACCATAACTCTGCCTTACTTAATTTTTGAGTTATTCCCCTTTGTTAATTTTCATACTTAAATTTTGTTAGGAGCATAACTCCATTACCAACAGAGATATGATTTTGAAACTTTACATGTGGATAGATATTATTGAGGAAAGTGCAGTGCACAAGAACCATAACTCTCCCTTACTTAATTATTGAGTTATACCCTTTGTTAATTTTCTTACTTAAATTTTGTCCGGAGCATAACTCCAATTTCAAAAGAGATATGATTTTGAAACTGTACATGAGGATAGTTATCAATGAGGAGAAGTGCAGTGCACAAGAACCATAACTCTGCCTTACTTAAGTTTTGAGTTATTCCCCTTTGTTAATTTTCATACTTAAATTTTGTCCGGAGAATAACTCCATAACCAAAAGAGATATGATTTTGAAATTTTACATGAGGATAGATATCAATGAGGAGAAGTGCAATGCACAAGAACCATAACTCTCCCTTACTTAATTTTTAAGTTATTTCCCTTTGTTAATTTTCTTACTTAAATTTTGTCCAGAGAATAACTCCATAACCAAAAGAGATATGACTTTGAAATTTTACATTGGGATAGATATCAATGAGGAGAAGTGAAATGCACAAGAACCATAACTCTCCCTTACTTAATTTTTGAGTTATTCCCCTTTGTTAATTTTCTTACTTAAATTTTGTCCGGAGCATAACTCCAATTCCAAAAGAGATATGATTTTGAAACTTTACACGAGGATAGATATTAATGAGGAGAAGTGCAGTGCACAAGAACAATAACTTTGCCTTACTTAATTTTTGAGTTATTCCCCTTTGTTAATTTTCATACTTAAATTTTGTCCGGAGGATAACTCCATTACCAAAAGAGATATGATTTTGAAACTTGACATGAGGATAGATATCAATGAGGAGTGCATTGCACAAGAACCATAACTCTCCCTTGCTTAATTTTGGGTTTATTCCCCTTTGTTAAGTTTCATACTTAAATTTTACAATTGGCTACCGGTAGGGGACTTTCATTGCTTGGCAATAGTCTTGTTTATATTGTAGCATTAGCTTACCAGCCGTGTTTTGTTTATATTGTAGCATTAGCTTACCAGCCGTGTTTTGTTTATATTGTAGCATTAGCTTACCAGCCGTGTTTTGTTTATATTGTAGCATTAGCTTACCAGCCGTGTTTTGTTTATATTGTAGCATTTGCTTACCAGCCGTGTTTTGTTTATAGTGTAGCATTAGCTTACCAGCCGCGTTTTGTTTATAGTGTAGCATTAGCTTACCAGCGGCGTTTTGATTATATTGTAGCATTAGTTTACCAGCTGAGTTTTGATTATATTGTAGCATTAGTTTACCAGCTGTGTTTTGCTTATATTGTTGCATTAGTTTACCAGCTGCATTTTGTTTATATTGTAGCATTATTTTACCAGCTGTATTTTGTTTATATTGTAGCATTAGTTTACTGGCTGTATTTGATTATATTGTAGCATTAGTTTACCAGCTGTGTTTATTTTATATTGTAGCATTAGTTTACCAGCTGAGTTTTGATTATATTGTAGCATTAGTTTACCAGCTGTATTTTGTTTATATTGTAGCATTAGTTTACCAGCTGTATTTTGTTTATATTGTAGCATTAGTTTACCAGCTGTGTTTATTTTATATTGTAGCATTAGTTTACCAGCTGTATTTTGTTTATATTGTAGCATTAGTTTACCAGCTGTGTTTATTTTATATTGTAGCATTAGTTTACCAGCTGTGTTTATTTTATATTGTAGCATTAGTTTACCAGCTGTGTTTATTTTATATTGTAGCATTAGTTTACCAGCTGTATTTTGTTTATATTGTAGCATTAGTTTACCAGCTGTGTTTATTTTATATTGTAGCATTAGTTTACCAGCTGTGTTTATTTTATATCGTAGCATTAGTTTACCAGCTGTGTTTATTTTATATTGTAGCATTAGTTTACCAGCTGTGTTTATTTTATATTGTAGCATTAGTTTACCAGCAAGAAAAAAATCATCATCACTTAATCTTATGGGTGTATTTCTGAAGTCAGAAGTGATACGAGGACCACACTGGAGCTACACTGGCACAGATGGTATGTAGTGTTGATCAGATGATGCTTATTTAACATGTTTGTTATGAAGCTCTACAAAAAGATTGCTTTAAAATGTTTCTAGTACTAAGCACTTTACTGAACACAACTGGGACCTTATTCAACAACATTATAAGTCTAAAATTGACAAACTTTATAATCACTGCCATTTCTTTACAATTAGACTTAAACATGCCAAATTGTGTCTTATTTTTTGCTGTTATCCACGGAACAAATTATAATATACAAATTAATATCAAAATCGGTACATTTTTAACATCAAGTCTGAATTTTAGACTTACAATGTTGGTGAATAAGTACCCTGTACACTATTGATTATACAACTTTTCTCACCATCTAGTTAGATGAGGATTACACAGAATCACTTTCTTTCTGGACATGAAATGTTGACATTATATACCTGGCAAATTTAATGTTCACTTTGTTTGCCTGGAAGTACCAACATTGTTGATGCCAAAAGACATGAGGAAATTGGACAGAGAAGGCAGCACTCAACTTAACCAACCGAGCACAGATGGAATAATTGCCCATACATAACCAAGACTTAACTCCAAAGCCAGATAATCAATCTGGGACTATCTTAGCTCTCTTGTTAAATAATCATTTCCTATGCAGACAACATTTTGAGTGCTTAGTGCAAAACTATTGGATGTGCCTCTTTAAATTGATGTAGTTACCATAGTTTTGCATTGAACTCTCTAAAATTTTGTTTTAGGTGATTCCATTAAAGGAACTGTTCAAGCATTTGTGGATGAAAAAGATGGTTTAGCCAATGCCTGGGTCAGAGTGAAATGGGAGATTGGTCATGATGTAAAGGAATACAGATTTGGTGTTGGTGGATATGTTGATGTAGTGGCATCCAAGGTCACCATCGGTGGCAAGGTGTACAGCGATCATCTTCCTGTGATAGGTTGGTTTCTATATGATGTATTGGTATTTAATGTTTTCAGTCTGTAAGTTTTCATGTCAAAGAGCAAATAAAAGGTACCATGTTATATTTTGTTACGGTATACATTTCACTCCTGTCTATATTCTAAGTTTTTGTCAGTAACATGCTCATGGAGAGCGTTTTGGAACTATTTATAGGATATCCCTTGCTGTGATTAACTGTATATATACGAGAGGTGCTCATCTTATATTTGAACAAAAACGTACCCCAGATTTTGCCATGCTACCTTGATACAATGTGTGAGACAAAAATATGATCACTTTTTAATGTTTATGCTATTTGGTCAGAGTTAAAACAAAATTCTAGTAGATGCCCATTATATATATCCACAAAAAAGTAATATTTGTCAAAACAATGGGTCTAAAAGTTTTGCTTTGATGAATTGGCACCCAAGATTGAAAATCGTCCTACAATGTTAAAACCCAAAAAAATCAGCTCCATTGGTTTCATGACATTCATATATTATTTTGGGAAAATGTGGATTTACTACATTGACAAACGTGTAAACCACGAATCACAGCCAAATGTCTTGTAACTGGAAGAAATACTTCGCCTAGGTCAAAACAATGCTGTATCTTAGAGAGAGAGTTGTGAAAGCATGTTGTCTGCTATTTTATAAAAGAAGTTAAGGACACAGATAAGTTGATGATAAAAAGTTATAAGTCATCACATATTCCTGTTATTTTAGCTTATTAAATGAATCATTAAACTAACATTTACCTAACACACATTGTTACAGGTTTGATCAAAGTATTACCAGGGGATAAAACATCGGTTAATATGAGCTTAGATGAATTTAAAAAAGCGCAAATCGATGGCAAAGTTCCTGGTGGTTGGAAAGATGAAATGAAACAGGTAACGTTGCTATATCTTTCAGTGCTAGACGATCTTTCAAGCTATTTATTATACATGCAACAGGCTTTGTTTTAATGGCTACATTATCATACTCTAAATTCTTAATTTTTATTTAAAGTCTTATTTTATTGCTTTTTGTAACTTTGAAAAAAAAATTAATATTTCTCTTGCAAACATTACTCCAAATGGCATGATCACGGAACAGAAAAAAACCACAGACTTAAGGGACCTGAACAGGAGACAATTTTTGTTGAATACTTTTTTTCTATGTCGATGGATTTAAATTAGGAATGCAGTATGCAAGAAGTAGATATATTCCTAATTTATGACTTCTCATCTGTTTAAACCTTCCTATTCTTAGGGGAAAGTTTAAAAATTGTTTCACATGTACATTTTTCAAACAATTCCTAATAAATGTGTTATCAATGGATTTTCGACATGCTGTGTATAGCAATCCATAAAGTGTTTGTGTTATCTGTATTCCAGTGTATGACCCAAGTTGGTACTGTGGTAGAGTTACTGTTCCAAGATATAATGGCCAAGGTTCAGTTCATCGATAGTAATGAATTTGTGGTTATGACATCAACATTATATAGGGCAAGTATAGTCACTTAGAACCTTTTTATGCCCCTCGCATCGATATATCGGGAGGCATATAGTGATTCACCTGACTGTTCATTCATCCTTTCATCCAGCCTGGTTAACCCAAATTGACCGTTTCTTCTAGCATTAATATGGCTGGCTACAAAGCTTTCAAACTTGCATGGATGTTGTATATGACCACTCTCCACACGCCTGTATCACCTGACTCCATTTTGACCTTCACCTTGACCTAATTTTGGACTTAGACTTATTGAAATGGCTTCCACTGAGGCATAAGCGTTTATTGAAAGCAGTCTTGTTCATTTCTTCGTCCGTCGTCTGTCCGTCCGTCCATCGTCGTCGTCCGTCGTCCGTCAACAATTGGCTTGTGTACACTCTAGAGGCATCAGTTTTGATCCAATCTTCATGAAACTTGATCAGAATGTTGTACTCTATGAAATCTAGGCCAAGTTTGAAACTGGGTCATGTGGGGTCAAAATCTAGGTCACTAGGTCAAATCTTAGACAAATCTTGTGTACACACTAGATGTCACCAATTTGTTCCAATCTACATGAAACTTGGTCAGAATGTTGTTCTGCATGAAATCTAGGCCAAGTTCGAAACTGGGTCTTGCGGGGTCAAAAACTAGGTCACTAGGTCAAATCTTATAAAAACCTTGTGTACACTCTAGAGGTCACCAATTTCATCCAATCTTCATGAAACTTGGTCAGAATGTTGTTCTGCATGAAATCTAGGCCAAGTTCGAAACTGGGTCATGCCGGGTCAAAAACTAGGTCACTAGGTCCAATCTTAGAAGACCTTGTGTTCACTCCAGAGGTTGTGGTTTTGATCCAATCATCATGACGCTTGACCAGAATGTGGTTCTCTATGAAATCTAGGCCAAGTTTGAAACTGGGTCATGTGGGATCAAAAACTTGGTAACTAGGTCATATCTTAGAAAAACCTAGTGTTCACACTAGAGGTCACAGTTTTGATCCAATCTTCATGAAACTTGGTCAGAATGTTGTTCTCTATGGAATCTAGGCCTATTTTAAAACTGGGTCATGTGGGGTCAAAAACTAGGTCACTAGGTCAAATCTTAGAAAAACCTAGTGTTCACACCAGAGGTCACAATTTTGATCGTATCTTCATGAAATATGGTCAGAATTTTGTTCTCTATGGAATCTAGACCAAGTTTGAAACTGGGCCATGTGGGGTCAAAAACTAGGTCACTAGACCAAATCTTAGAAAAACGTTGTGCTCACTCCAGAGGTCGTGGTTTTGGTCCAATCACCATGAAACTTGGTCAGAATGTTGTTCTTTATGAAATCTAGGCCAAGTTTGAAACTGGGTCATGTGGGGTCAAACGCTAGGTCACTAGGTCAAATCTTAGAAAAACATTGTGTTCACTCCAGATCCAATCTTCATGAAATACGGTCAGAATGTAGGTTGTTCTGATACCTAGACCAATGTGCAACAGGTGAGCGCCCTAGGGCCTTTCAGGCCCTCTTGTTATTTCTAAAACTTTATAATGGTCAAAACAGGTATAAGTAGAAATTAAAAAATAGTTCTTCTTAAAGGGATATTTAAACATGATTAATTGATGTACAATGACACAGTTCGATTTAAGAATACTCCTGCATAAACACGTAGCTGCTCGTTTAAAAAAGATATGAGGAGTTTAAAAAAGATACGAGGAAATCTGACACGGAAGGCAAGTTTAAGGTAACCTCTAACAGATTTGCCTATTGATGACTTACAGATTGGTGGATTTAGAGCTCATGATGCCGTGGAGATATTAAAAGATAAAAAGAACCTACGCAAACTACAGGATGGCCATGGTGGTATGCCAAAGGACATAGAAAATGTAGGTGTATTTTCTAAAACTGTTTATAAATTTTAGTTGATATAATGTATTACTAAATCATACGATTTAAAAATTGTGCTTGCAAACTAAGAACTACACTATAGACCTTGAAATGACATAACATGTTGAGTAGTTTATTGTACGTAACTAGAATCTGCTCTCATGCTTTGTCTCCTAAACATTGTCGTGCCTTTGTATGCCACCAAATTGATAGATTGGGAGGCATATAGTGATTTACCTGTCCGGCCGGTCGTTTGTTTGTCCGTCCATTCGTACGAGGTCAATCCAAACTCACAGTCACTGTTTCTTTTAACATCAATATGGCTTGATATACAGGTTTCATACTTACATGGAAGTTGTATTGGAACACTCTTTACACACCTATATCAGCTGATATCAGCATTTTGAACTTCACATTGACATAATTTTGGACCTAAACTTATGAAAATGCCCGTTTCTTCGATTGTCCTTACTGATGGACTGTTTCATATAATGATAAATAAAACTTTTATGGACAAGGCTTTCAAGGGGGCATACTTAAAGCTGTTTATTGAACACAGTCTTGTTTGCCCTGCTTTACATACCTTGTTCTCTGGTGTTGCATGGTCAGAGAGTGAACCCTAGTCTCCTGCAAGTCAAGTGAATGATGTATTGTTAGGCTATATACTTCTAAGATATCTGCATGCTATTGTACTTACCAGGCTTGTGGAAAAATTGGCCGTCTGCTTAAAATCCATCGAGACGGTGATTTGGAAGTTCTTGTTGACGGGAAAACATACACCTTTAATCCCACTTCATGTATGCCCATTGATGATCCAAAACTAGCAGGGAAAGCTCCACCAGTTCCAGAGTCTGACTCTGAAGATGAATCAGATGAAGATATGGAACCTGAAGGAGACATGGTACCCGGTAGAAGGGTTATATCAGATAAAAAAGATTCTTCCAAGCAGAATCTGAAAGGTACAATACATAATATGAGCTAGGCTCTGCGATTTTCACCCAAAGCTAACGTTAATGCGGAAGTAATCAAAGTCATGCTGTCACGGCGTTTGCTAGGTAAACAGGAGAACTTTTCATGATAAACTGGAAGATTCCAATTGTACCAAGGGCTAATTTAATGGCAGACGTTAGGAAGAGCAATTTGTTAGGCAATTTCGACTTTGTTTTGTTCAAAATCAACGGTCATGTCAGCAATCAACTGAAATTGTTTATAAGCAATCTATTGGTAAATGTGCTCAATTGATTTGTTCTAATTTTGCATGATTGTATCATACCAGTTAGTGCCATCAAGAGACAATCAGCATTAATAAATTTGCATGGTCGGAAAAAACTTACAGCCAAACCTTTATTAAAATGTACATGACACAGTATAGATATACTCTAATGTAACACCAGTGTCACCATGCTAACAAACACTGTATTTCAACATTAACATGTGCACGCATGATTTCTAGTATACCCATTGTTTCAGTGATCAATATACTAATTATTCTGAGGTAATGGTCAAATGACAGAAATCAGCGTTCAGCGTACATTAGCAGGAAAATGTTATTCTTCATTAAAATAAACATGAGAGATCTTTAGAAATTTTGAATAATACAGCAATAACATATAATTGGCGCCGAGCGCAGGAAAACGTCCCTTACGACAAAAAAAAATACAAAAATATTTTTTACATAATCTAACGCACATAACATGTTACTTTGTTAACAACTTTATTTGATGGTTATATATTGCCTATTTCTCTAGTTATGACCATTTATGTATGATGCATAGTGCGTCCTTTTTTGCACTCGAAAACGTCGCGACCTCAACGTTATATTAACAGCGTCATTTCATTGTAGCGAAAAACGTCCGTTTACTTTTGTAAATAAATACGAAAATATTATGATGATTGAAATAGTTGTTACGGTTTCGTCATAGCTCTGCATTTCTCGACACGTCCATGTAGTTCCGTTGCCTAGCAACCGCAGAGTATACATGTACACTATGCTCTCAAGATTGTATGATTTAAAAATCTAACCAAAATTATACGCCAATCCGGCCAACTCTGTGCAAAACAGTCATAGTAACTATATTTATGCTGTTTGGTCTTCCAGTATAAGTGCTACTAACATACTGTATTATTGCAGATACATTGAGTTTTAACTTTTCATATTATTTCTGATAAATCAGTATTAAACAATTTGTTACGAAATTAACATCTAGACTGCTTACAATGCACTGTTTGTAAATTTACTCGAGGTATGAAAATACTGCTTCTAAGAATTTCAGAAAGTTTATCTGAAACATATATTTGGAACCGTTGGTATAAATAAAGAAGAAGTTTAATAATAAGTTAATAACATAAGTTTTCAAACATTGTTTCATGTGCAGTATTGCTAACCCTTTAAATCCCCGTTCTTATTGTTCCACTTTGACATCCCGGTAGAGCCCCGGGACTCATTGGGGCGAAACGTGTCAAACCGGAAGGCAACCGTAACAGCACCGGGGCGAACCCGGTGAATCAAGATGCACCGGCTAACAGCACCGGTTGTGTTAAAATGTTTAATACAACCGGGAGTCACCGGGACCACCGGGCAGATATCGAGGACCGGCTTAATCCAGGGATAAACGGGACACAACCGGGGCTTTCGGGACACCACCGGGAAATATCTTATCTCTACCGTATGTCTACCGTGATAAACCGTGACGTATCGGTGTGAGATAGACTACAAGAATGCAAGCTGAGTGCATGTAATGAAAGGCGTACATAACCTACGTTCGTCCGCACAATGTTATTGACCGAATGAGCACCAGCTGTTCACGGAAAATGGTGGCGCTTTCATGGTTATGACTGGCAGATTTCCGGTTCCGTCACGGTTAAGGACGGCGAAGTTCATGTTGAATTCTGACCTCTCAAGCTCTACCGACACGCATTTCTTAGCTGGCTTTTTAAGTTTTTATTAATTAATTACCATGACGTTATCGTAGGTAATTGGCAACCTAGTGAGAACTGAGGCAGTTTGCACCTTTTCCCTAGTTTATAAATGATCTCCTGTGACAACCAGGTAACAACGGGGTGTCGTCGGGACACAGCCATGGTATAACGGGGCAACTCCGACGATTGCCAGGACACCTCCAGCTGTCACTATAAAATCACCGGCATCAACATGGATCAAACCGGACCTTTTCGGGGCGCTGCCGCCTTTCACCGTAACGACATTGAAACCGGGAATAACCGTAACAACTCCGGCCTAATTAAATATCCTTTCACACCAGCGGTACACCGGGGTAACATCGGGTATATGGGAATGCAATTGATTTTTGTAACAAAAGCGTCCCGGATCATCCCGGTATACTGGCTTTACTTCACCGGGATGTACTGGGACCTGAACCGGGGCAGTGATAACGGGGCGTAAGCTCGGAGTCTCAGGTTAATGCGGTTAGAAAAAAGTATTCGTAGTAGATCTAGGCTAACAATGTTGTATTTATCAATCTATGTTACAAATATTGAACAAGTTTCTGGCATAATTCGTGTACCCTCGTATGTTGAAAAATGACCAAATGCACTCTGAATCGAATTATGGTCAGTGAGTCTCGTATTGTTTGCAACCGAGGCATACACAAACTCCCTAATGGATCAACACGTGTAGCAGTCATTATTCTGTATGAATTATGTTATTGTGCAGCAAAACTTTAAAATACCTGCACTTAAAAACGTGATTACCGGTATATACCTGCCTAGATAAAGGTATTTATATCAATGTCAAACAATTTATTATTATTAAGTAATATGATCCAGCTCTACTTTAATTTCACATGAAATATTCTACTTGTTCTTCAAACCACAAAATTACTAAAAAGCAGGCCTGGTACGTGTATTGATTTAATCCGGTTATTCATCGGTTTTCAAAATTTCAAATTTTTAAATCTTTTCATTTAATAATTGGACAGTGACATGTCAATGACAACGCAGTTAAAGACTGTTATTTGACTACAGCATGCATACCCGGTTCATACAAATGTTGTACCTTAGGCCTACAATTATACTCCTTTTTATGGATTACTTGTCTGGTGAATTTGTATACTAAACCTTGTGCATTCAAAGATCTATCTTTATTTGGTTAATTATCGCTGTAATGGTCTCCATTTTGAAAGAAATGACAGCAAACCTGCACAATATTTCTATTCATAAAGTGTTTTTCACAAAAGCAATAGCAGGCTAAATATCATTAATTTTGTAAAGCGAGTTTTTGTAAAACTATGATTCAGTGCAGATAACATACGTGAACATTTTTATTTTACTTTTTTACCGAAAAAAAATCGCTCGCAAAGTCACTTCAATCTAGGAAAATGTGTCAACACGTTCTTTGCGAAAACGTATACACTCCATAAATAGTTTTCATATTTTAGATACTCCCACCTCCTATATTACTTTTAGAGGTTGTCAATTAGATATAAAGCCCTTAAAGGTTAACATAAACTAGTTCACATTAAGCATAGATTTCAAAATCGGGCACTTTTCTGTTAAACACCAAATAAGGTATCTCAGAACGCCCAGAATGCATCAGATTGATCCATTGTTTAGAATTTTTTGCCAGGGGAGCATGCCCCCTGTCCCCCCTATTTCAAATGATCAACTTCCAGTTACCAAGTAATAACAAAATTGCCAGAGAACTATAAACTCAGTTGTTATATATCAGTATATAGATATAACCAAAATACGCATCCATGAATGAAGTGTTGTAATGTTAAAGACGCTCCTACGCCTATGCAGGACTATGCCCTGGACCCCAGCAAATTTCTTACGCCCCCCCCCCCCCTAACCGGAAAAATGTTACTCTACAAAGTTTGAAGTGCCGGACAGGAACGGCTAAACCGATACCGCGCATTTAAATAATTTGCCTGAAGACAACAATTTTTCAATTAAATAAAGTATGAGTTTAGCAAAACAGTAAATTATTGAAAAAAATAATGCAAAATATAAACATA
Source organism: Spisula subtruncata (assembly GCA_963678985.1). Classification (NCBI taxonomy): domain Eukaryota; kingdom Metazoa; phylum Mollusca; class Bivalvia; order Venerida; family Mactridae; genus Spisula; species Spisula subtruncata. The sequence continues at coordinate 36,084,740 of OY787670.1, read as the reverse complement.
GACGTTGATTGTTTTTAACGTTTAGTATGTGCGGTCTAGTGACGCTTTTTATGACGCATTTTATGACGTTAGCGTCGTGATGTCGTAAGGTCGATGCCAATTATGTCTACTATAATTGTGTACATATCAAATAGCCTAAAATAGAAGAAAATTCCTTATGTAAATGCTTTCATGCTTAATTTTATACTATAATTGACAATATTCAAAATGTTGAGCATAGGTCACAATTCAACGATTGATCTTATTTTTTGGTTTCCATGGCAACGGAATATACAGATTAACTTTAATAGCATCTGTACTTGGAAAGCAATGGAATATACATTACATATTTACTATTATACTTTAATAAATACACCAACATCACTTAAACTTCAATCAAGATCTACAAATTTCGTCGAAGGATCATATTGTTTTCTACACGCACGTTTGCCTATCAACTTCAGCATTGTTTGGTCAACCATCATTGGAAAAATAATTATTCAAATGTATATAATTTAATACTGCTATCGTTAGATTATGTTAGTATAGATTTGGCCGATTAAAAAGATTTTCCGCTTAAATATCAAATAATCCCACTATTTGAGTTTTTGTTTCCATGGCAACAGAATGAAATCTTCAAAACTTCGGACCATCTCTTAACTGAAAGAGCATAATGTAGTTATTCAAGTGAACACTTGGCACTAAGTATTGATTAATGTTGTGTTAATCATAATCCTGTGAAAGATTATTAAATACGTTCAGTTTTACTTATATCGTCAGATACACATTTTAGTGAAAATTTGTTTTGTACATACATTTTAAAATCAGTATTTTACCACTTTTTGGTCAACCCTCATTAAAATAATTTACATTTCTATGATCAGGAAGGATTGAATTATCAGAAAATGCGAAAATAAAAAAATCGAAAAAATATGTGATAAGGGAGAAAATCGCAGAGCCTGGCTCATATATGATCTTGCTTTTAACAGTGAAAATCTTAATTTTGTGTGTTGCAAATATTATGGCATTTTAAGTGTTTCATTTTGCATATTCCAATTTCATTAGTTTATTTGGAAGTAAATAAACTGTTTTGGAACATTTTAAAACCAATTTTATTATAATTATGTGCTTGATATCCCTGAACACATTTTTCAATACCGTTTACAGTTTATAAGTGTAGTTTATTGTCATGTTTGATGCTTTCAATTATATTGACTGTTTGATTCTGTTTACAGTGTTTTCTGATGATTTTGGTTCAGTTGTAAGCAATATGAAGAGAAATCAGGACCCTTCAAGTCTTGGTGCATCTATGTTTGAAGCCTTTACAAAAGCTGATCTAGACACAGTGGCAGTATTAGTTCAGGAAAATCCAAATCTGGTGAGAGGATTCATTTTATTTAAGAAATAAAAATCTGTTCGCGTTTATTGTCGTTGAATAAAACACGGGCAGGAGTTCGGTTGCGGAAAAATTAAATCACGAGTGCGTAGCACGAGTGATTTAATTTTCCGCATCAGAACGAGTGCCCGTGTTTTATTCACCGACAATATACAAGAACAGAGTTTTTATTTCGATTCTAAATACGATAATATCCCGCACTATTTAACTGCGCGCATTCCATTTTCACCCATTTGACATTGAACATAATTCCACGATGAAATTGAGTAGCTTATTAGCTGGTACAATTACCTCCCTCGTTAATGAAAACGACCTTCGTAATTTTCTGAAGGAAATACCACAATTTAAACATTGAAACAATTTTAATAACAAGAGTATATGGTATCTATTTCATAAAATGAAAAATATAAATGGATTGATTATCAGAAGCTTTAATAAAACTTGGTTTCTAGAGTACATTGGAGTTTCTAAAAATAGATGCGTCATAGATGTAACACTGGATTCTCGTGCAACTCGCCTTGTCATCGTGACTCGTAGTAAATTTTACTATAAAGTTTACGTTCATTCATTCATAAATATGTCAAGTGATACTGGGCGTAAATAGAAACAGCCAATTTGATAGGTATGTTTTATGGGGGCAATAAAACTTGGTTCGGTTCGTTCTTTGTGTATTGGATTAATCCCCGAATCGTGTTAGAATTAACCTTCTTGATTGGTGAATGTGCAAAGTCTACACACAGATTGTTTACACACTAATTACCATCATGGTATTGACTTAAACTTACTACAAACTGGTCACATTGGTTGTATCGATACAAGCTAGATCAAGTTCAGTGTTAGACCATGTGTTGTGAGAAGCTTGGTCACTATGTGAAATCAAAGAACAATCTTGTTAACACAGTAGAGGTTATACTATATACATGTAGTAGTTTTGGTGATCCTTTTGACACCCTGTCACATCGTTGGTCTGATAGCTATCAGTTTCGATTCTTGGTCCCCCCTTGGTCAACCAGCTAACCTTTAGTCAATCCTTTATATAACATTAAATAACTAGCTTGAAATTGATATTAGGCATTTTTATTTAATGTCTTATAATATCTGCATAATTATGGTAGAGGCACACATACATGTATACATAAGTGGTACTAAAATCTATAAATATATAAAAATATAACTTTTGCGCCCCTTTTATACTTTTAACAAACTGCTAACCTGACTTGCGCCTCCCTGTTATAATCGGTATTGATTGTTGGGAATATGAAATAGATATAGGATCTGTTGGTTCAATTATTGGAAATACTTAGATGAGTGACACAAGGCTACTTTACTACTTACTTATATCTCTTGTGTACTAAGCTCAGCACATAAGTTTGATGTCTTCTTATTTGCATACTTCAACATTAAAGGTTGATGTCAACTTTCTCCATTTTGGGCTGCCCTTTGCTTTCTCTTCTGCTTCCTATTTAATATCATCACCTTTAACTCTCCGTCTACCAATGGTCCATTCTTCACCTGGTTTATTTTTGTCTACCGCTTCTTCGTCTGCCAGATCTAAGAGCTGCATTTGTTGGATTAGTTAGTTAAAGGTCATCTAAAAGACATCATGTAATGGGGTCTTCTTGTGGCCATTTTTCATTTTAGTTAATTCATGGTAACCAAATATTTGGATCATGCCATAACTCAAACAGTTTTTATGCAAAAATGTGGTAACTATATGGCAACAGAAAGATTGGCAATCTGAAAACCAGGTAAGGGACTTATGACATTGCTTCCAAAACCTAATGACTTGTTTGGTTTGGAATGTCAGAGTTTACAGAAACACTCACCAGAGATAAGTGTAATGAAATACTGTAAAATCATTAATTTTCGTGGGGGATTAAATTTCGTGGATTTTGTGGTTCACTTCAACCACGAACTTAAATCCCAACGAACATTGATTTTGACCCTTGTTTTGTTACCTGAAATGCAAAATCTACGAATTCAAGTGCAAACGAAATTGTCTTTTTTAACCAAAACCACGAAATTTCGTTCCAACAAAATTAAATGATTTTACAGTAAAATGTTTTATACTGGATAAAAATCGCATTTGAAAATCTAATTATGAGTACTTGTATACTTAGTATAACTGATTTTCTTTTTGGTTTGTTATAGATTGACCATACGGCTGAAGGACGTCGTACTATACTACATTTGTCGTGCCATGAAGGATATAAAAATCTGGTAACCATGTTGTTAGATAGTGGTGCAGATATGGGCTTGCAGGACGAAGAGGGCGACACACCACTACATTTCGCAGCTTTCGGGTATATTATATCTCAAATTCATCATCAAGTTAAATATGTTGAGTGGCCACAGACTCACAATCACTGCTAGGAATTTTTTTTGGAATTTCAAAAATTGGCAAAAAATAAGGAAATTATCAGGGAATTTAAGAAAAATGAAGAAATTTATGTGTCTATTAGTAGCTTCCCTTCATGGCTTTATCAATAAATATATATTTCTTCAAACAAATTGTATTTGTTATAAGATAATGAGTGCATGGCTATAAGGGGAGACACTTTCTAAACTACCTTTTAGTCAGGGAAAACTCAAAGAAATGATCAGCGAATTTCATTCCTCATTTTCTGTGACCTACCTGAATTTCTGCCTTTACCAACGGTACAGGTAAACATAAAATGATTCTGAATTTACATTGGTTGGTGATAAATACACATGTATTAAACAGCAATCAACTGAATGGGATACTGGTTATTCAATGCACGATGTGACTCTGAAACCAATGCGGACGTATACGATATGGTTTGAGGCTCAAAAAATAAATAAAAAGAGATGTCTAGAAAACGGGAACTAGTTTATTTAAGGTAGAGGATACACCAAGTGTTTGAAGATCAAAACAATGTAATAATTTTCACATTATTATATCGATGGCTTAGAATTAGAAGGTCGTAAGTGCCACTTACGACCTTTTAAGATTCTTACATACTTAGAATAAGCATCACAAGGCGCTTCTTATGAGCCCATTTTCATAAAAATCTTAACTTGTCATGTTGACCAAAATGAAGTTGTAAAAGTTTGTTTTACCATAAGTAAAGATTAAATGTCAGACAGTTTTTCTGTGTTTTCTCAAAATATCGATTTGGTAGTTACGACCTTCTAATTCTAAGCCATCGATATATTATGTTTATATAGGAAACAACCGGATTGTGTGCAAGAACTATTGGAAAATGCAGCCGATCCAAACATACAGGACAATAACGGCTTTACTCCACTTCACATTTCCATCGACCATCCGGACATGGACTCTGTGCAGTGCCTTGTAATTAACAACGCAGATGTGACCATGGCTGTAAGTATTGAAAGTATTTATCTGAAGACGGATTTTCTGATTTTAAATGTCAAACCATTGTTTTGCTTGATTTTGACTGAAACTGCACCTGTGTACATCAATTGACCTATTTGTCTGCCAACTGGAGGGCCTTTATCTAAACAATATTCTTGCTAATTAATATGAAATCTAATGACAGGTAGACAAATCTGTCTGTTGTGGAGGTCCCTTCAATGACAAACAATTTGTATCTGTCTGTAGATTTTGGGTCGAACTTTGTTCAAGATAAGTCCTTAATCACGACAAAAATAACATTATTTCATAATAAAGTATTTGTGGTTTGAATTGTGCTACGAATACATTTTCTCACTTTATACACTTTGAACAGAAATATATCAATATTCAAGGGGATTATTTTTCGATTACATGTACTAACAAAGTATTAATTTTGAATTAAATACCAATGGTTCCAAAAACTACCTTTTATTGAATCACATTATTTTGTAGACAAATGATGGTAACACATGTATGCATGATGCAGTAGAACAAAAAGAAGGACAACCTGTTATTGCAGAAGCTGTACTTACCTCCAAATCTGCTGATTACTCCATAACTAATGGAAACAACTTTAATGTACTACATTGGGCAGTGTTTAAGGAATGTCGACCGTAAGAGCTTGTGATCAATTTTGTTCTTTTACTGTTTACTTACTAAAGTTCATTTCCACTAGTCTTTATGGTGTATCTAGTACAATTATTATAACTTAATACACTTGTTACTAAATATAGTAACAAAAATGAGCCAATTTTAGGCTGATTATGTCCATCACGTGATTGATTATCGCCTATCGGCCTGGTCCGCAATCTCATAATCGTAATCGGCCCGTTGAATGCACGCACGTTACTTTATCCAGGTTAACATGACGTCACCTTGGCGTCATAATGACGTCATGTTGGAGCTAAAATGTCGTTACGTTGAAATTGCTTTGACAGTTTTATGAATGTACAAGACTTTCGTCATAAATGACTGTTAATCTCCATGAACTTAACTTAACGTGAGTTGTTGTTACTCCCATTGAGTTTTTAAATTGAACAATTGTATTAAAGACTTTAATACACTTCAGAGCCGGGCCGGAAGTTGATAATCGGCCCGGCATGAATAATCACCCTCGGGCTAAAGCCCTCGCGGTGATTATTAATTTTCCGGGCCGAGTATCGCCTTCCGGCCCGGCTCTGTCGTGTATTAACCTCTAAATATTAAACTTATTAAAAAGGTGTTGACCGATATTAGAATATTTTTGAAAATGCAAATGCTACTTCATTATATAATCTTCATTAATTACTCATACATATTCTAGGTGGAAAGTAATTATGACATGTCTTGTATATTTCGTTTTTAAGCTGCCTTCACATCGGAAGGTAATGGGCATTAGGTAGGTCGATATGTAGACTTACCTTACGTGTATCTCGAAAAGTAATGTAGTTCTTGTTATCAATTTTCCATGAGTGCTTTAATACCTGTATTTAGAGATTGTATGTGATACATACATGCACGTATGTAGATATAGATACATGCTACAAGTACTGTAAAATCATTAATTTTCGTGGGGGATTAAATTTCGTGGATTTCATGGTTCACCTCAACCACGAACTTTAATCCCAACGAATATGGATTTTGACCCTTGTTTTATTACCTGAAATGCATAATCCACAAAAACCAAGTCCCAACGAAATTGTCTTTTTTACCAAAACCACGAAATTTCGTCCCAACGAAATTAAATGATTTTACAGTATCTTGTTTGGTTGACTTATTTTCATGTATTATCCATATTTTTTGTCAATCTATTTTGCAGAGCCATTCAGATTATTGTAGAAAAAGACCCCAGTCTGATTGATGTGCCATTTGACCCTGATGGATTTTCAGCTTTGCATATTGCTGCTGTGAATGACTTTGTTGATTTAGCTGGAATACTAATTGACCAGGTGTGAGAACTTTGTTTAAGCTTTCTGATACATTTTGTGAGAAATACATCATGCATTAGAATATGTACTGGATAAATGTATGGAATTTTAATCACTAATTTGTGTAGTTTTTTGTTGAATGGTTACTAGGAATATTCCATTGCATTTTGGTTATTGTAAATGTATGTGTTACAGAACACAATAACTGGTGTTGGCCAATATTGGGGCTTTTCCACTTCTCCTAACACCTGTACACAACTTTCATGACTATTCTTGGTTTCAGCTAAATTGATAATTTCACAGAAATTGCATGAATGTTATCACCTTTTTACACTATTTGCTTCTCTTTGACATTTATTTTGAATTTTAAATAATAATGTACTAGTGAGTAGGGCTGTAACGGTATACCGCGGTACACGAAAGACCGCAGACTTCAGTCCCACACGGTTCACGGTACAAGAGTTGCAAATTTCGGTACGGTTCGGTATAAGCTTTTTCATGAGCAAAATAATATTTAGAGAACGAAAATGTCTGAAAGTCCTCTGATTATGTATAATTACCACGCATCATTCGTTTTAATTGTATTAAGATATGCCTCATATTGTCGAAAATCATTTAAAATAGTTGATAGCTACATAATAATTGCTGTTATACACCCTTTCATTTAAGACCGTAATTAAATTGTCTCCCTTTGATGACGTCAAACGAGGGCTCAAAGCGAATACACGAGCCGATTACCGTTAGCGTGTAAAGGAAATAAAAAATGTGTCAACTTTAAACCGCTGTAAATCACGTTTTACTCTGTCGATTTTTAAAAGATGAACACTTACGAAAACAATATCGTATAGACTTTTTAATAATGTAACTTTTGTTAATGTATTTTCAATAATAAAACATAAAAGCCATGTTTTCGGAACGAAAATTTCAAGAGCGAGAAAATGTAAAAATAAAGAACTGAATTCAATACTCAACAATTGGCATTTAACTTGCTCAAAATTTTTATTATTTGCAGTTTTAAGAACTGTGTGACTAAGCTTTCCAACAATTATATTATTAAAAGATATTATTAAAGTTTTAAAAGGAGAGCCATGCTTTTCGAACCTAAATACAATGCATCACGCGCGCACAATCCACTCATTGAAACCTGACTTACATTTTATACTAGCATAAAAAAATTGTGTATTTTAATAATTCATCACACATCATAAAAGTATAGAGTATTAGCTATATCATTTCAAAAGTACGACTATCCAGCCAGAAATTAAAACGTTAATTTACACAGGAGGAAATTTCTTTCTAGATATAGTTTGTACTAAAATCCGGGCGGCATGATTTTACATGTCCGCATGTGCTTACTTGTTTAGTGTTAACACGAGTACATTGATGTGTTGTTTACTGCAATCAAAGAAAGTAAGGAATCACCGGAAAGGTTCACACGACGAATAACTTAAAATCAGAATCAATTCTATGTAAAATTTTGTTGTATGTAGGTAAAACTAAATTGTTTGGCAATACAATGTAGTCTGTTTCAAATCTTACTATTCCATCATGAAACCTTTGTTCATTTGAAATTCATATACAAGTAAATGAGAAAAGTGCTTTATTTATTTTAAATGGTGTCTACGTGTAAAAATATTGCAATAAAATATATTTGAAACATCAAAATGAGCATTGTAGCACAAGTCATACAGGTGCATGTCCAATAATTTACACTTTTTGTTCGGACACGGAATTAGAGAGACCTCCGTGGTTTGGATAGACATAATTCATACTTTTTTATAAAAGTAACCCAAACGTTGATTTAAAAGTGTCAATCAATGTCAATCATTTAAGGTAAAACACTGATCAATATACTGTACATGACAGATGGTGACAACATAGTACTGATTGGTTGTATATTAGTACCCTGCTGTGAAACTAATTGAGAGTATGGTCTTGGTGGCTTATCTTGATATTAGGGGATCCATGCTGTTTATTTTAAATCATTATATACTTATACAGCACCTAGAATTTATTTATGCGTTAGGGTTTAAGCACCTTATCATCTGACAAGATTTTATTTATGCATTAGGGTTTTAGCACCTTAACTTCTTAAGTATCTGTCTCACTTTAATTTGTTATGTTTTTCCCATCACTCGAATTGCAGTTCAGGTCACTTTTTGTGAATTAAGATTTACAATTCTTATATTAAAAACAAAATATTGTTAATTGTGATGTTAGTTTGAAGAGCAGATGTATATAAATAATGTATTTTTTAAATTAATTTATAACAATCAACTGATATCATAATCGTCATTTATACAGCTTTTTAAGCCGAATTTGTCCGAAATGGCGCGTATGTAACCAGATAGGACATTCCAATAAATCGTTGTGGCTCTAATATACGTGTAGTTTTATTCAAAGGCCTAAATAATTATGTCTTTGTTTTATTACAATCCATAATAAACAACACATAACTTGTGAATTGTATTGGTAAAAAGAAATAAGACATAGCTATGATCCAGAGTTAACTAGGTATAATGGCGGTAATGATGTAGTATTGGAAGAACCAGGTGAAAATACTTGCGCTTTATATTCCCGGCAAAATATACATTTATTAAAGTACAAATATACACTCTATCTTAGCACTAACGCTCAATTTAAAATACGAAATGTGCATGACAATCAACCGAATTACAAAACAACATTAATACAACTACAGATCTTTTTGGAAATTAACGCCCGATTATTGACCATTGTTGACAGAAAAAAATCCGAGAAATCACACGTTTCCTCCACATCCATAACATGTAACATATTATACATACATTGTTAGTACATTATAAACATCTTTATTGAAAAAACAACAGCTACAAAACATGCAATTAACGAAAAAAAGCGATTAAATAATCTCTTCGCTACTGCGTTTATAGTGTCGTTAATTTGTAGAGCCCTCGTTTGACGTCACATCCGGTTACGGGAGGTAACTCTGTACATACGATTATCGCTTAATTGAAAGGGTCTATAGAATCAACAAATTCATTGTCACTTAAAAATGGTAGTATTTAAACTGCTGTTAGAGAATATTGTATCATACCGAAATATACCGAACCGTTAGAAATATTGATGATACGTATCATATCGTGAGGTGAGCGTACCGTTACAGCCCTACTAGTGAGGCATGTGGGTATGATAGTAATTCTTTTTTTTCTCGCTTATCAATATCTCTTTTTACCCTATATCATATTTCGACACTTGATCTTGATGCGTTTTGTTTGAAATACTTTGCAGGGACACGCTGACCCGAATTTTAAAGACGCTAATGGACAAACACCTTTACATTTAGCAGTATCCCAACAGCATAAAAGAACCATAGAATTGCTGCTTGATAAAAGTAAGTTTAGAGTTGCCATATAAATTTGTTGAAGTTGAAGTAGGTTATTCTAACGTTTAAGTACCTAACATTAGAGCAGGTATACTGATTTATAAAATATGTAATTCCATTTTCTATGTTTCGACTGTTACTTTACGGTGGGCATACTGAGTAATTCCATCTTTTATCTTTCAACCATTGGAGTGAGCTAACTGATTTATAGTGATTTTAGTGTACACATACATGTGAATGGCTATACTATAAATGTACTAGCGAGGTAATTTTAACATGACCTTTAACGTAGTGTTGTCAGATCCAACTTACAGCATAATGGAATATAGCAAATGTTAGGATCTTATTTCAATGAGATTGTGATTTATAAACTATGTAATTCCCCAGCTTTTATGTTCCGATAATTCGGATGCGCATACTGATTTATAAACGAGGTTATTCCGCATTTTATGTTCCGCCAATTTGGGCGAGAATACTAATTTATAAACTATGTATTTCGACCTTTTATGTTCCAACCATAAGGGCCGGCATTCACATACATAAACTTCATAATTCTGTCTTTCAGTGGTTACGCTCATTTTCTGGTTAAATTCAGTGTTTTGCATTGTGTCGTGTAATTGTGGTACTTGATGGTTCCATGTTCGGCTGTTTAAGTTGATAACTGTCATTCCTGTCCTATTACCTCTTTTTCCTTTTCACCTACTTGCATCATTGGTGAACAATATTGGTCTGGCTGTATGATAACTGGTAATAAATTTAGTATATTCCCATTTAGTTAAGATGGAAATAACACATTGCACATGTCTTTTCTACTAGTGATGCAACAGTTTTAACACTGACTTTGGTACATCTATCAATAGTCAGCACTACTGGTCTAGAGTCAATTACGTAACGAGTTTGTCTACATTATTCAAACTTTGAATCATCAAGCATCCTATAAATATATCTTTAAGATGCGGAGGTAAATGCACAGGATAACAATGGTGACACTCCATTACATTTATCTCAGAGAAGCAAACAAGAAAAATTGTCTGCATCAGTGAGTATAGAGATACATGTTCTTTTAGATTTCTTTGTTTATCATCAGTATCTCGTCATTCTATCTTTTCACTATCTAAAATCCCAAAATGTTTCATTTCATTGTTGAGTAAATTTTAAGGCATCACTGTACACCAATGTGTGACATTTGAAATTCTATCATTACTCATTATTTTTGTTATTCCATGAACTAATAATAATTTTGTTCAACATTTTTTTCAACATCGTGGATTGCATCCTGCTGAGTTAACAACAACTTATCCTAGTCATCAATCCTTGCATAATATTTCAGAGAGTATCTAAAGCGTGGAGCAGTGATATTAATATCCAGATAGTTTACTTCTTGTTGGAGAAGGGTGCCAACTTACATATCAAGAACAAAAAAGGAGAAGCTACCATTGACCTGATCCGTGATCCTCATATGAAACAAATGTTTGAAAAGTAAGAAATGACATTCTGAGGAATTTTTATATACATGTATTTATGTTTTATCCTATATAAAATACTATAAAATTTTCTATTTGGTATCAAATCATCAAGACATATTTGTAACCGTATTTATGACCCCATGACCTCGTCATTACTACAAAATCATAATTGTAATAGAGTTCATTCATGGCAAGGGCTCATCTTTCAGTAACAGCATAAATTATATGCACATAAATCAAAGACCTCAATTTCAGTAATTTAGGTCTTTGACATTTATTTATAAATGTATAGTGGATAAAATGTACACGTTTCACAAATGTTTACTACAAAATTACTTGCCCTTGTCAGTAGTAAAAGAGCGTCATTTTTTGTGCGAGGGGTCAACATTTGATCATTTGCTACCTGTATCGAAAATAAAAAATTAAACTGGGTGGTACTTTCCTTTTTTTTATATCAGCATAAAAGGAAACATTATTTCTCATGCCTATGTGTCAATCAATGGATACCACAAGGGTTTTAATGATAAATTAATATATTTAATTATAGAACTTCAAATCGGCATTTAAAATAGATAAGTTTACACTTTACTTACTGTCGAACTATTTAAAGTTAAGTTTTTCAATTTGTACATTAGGTTAACAGCGTCGTACCAGAAATCCCCAGCAAAGTCGCAGGCTGGTGTTAGATTACCGATTCATTGGAAAGCAATGAAGGTGACAGATGTAGATCTTGTTCCGTTGGATCAATCCGACCCGATGCAAGCTCAAGAATATGCAGATAAAGTGAAACACTTCAAGAGTACAATGCCAGATTGTGAAATAGGCTGTATTAAACGTATACAGAATGCACTACTATGGGAACATTATACCTTGTATGTATACTTTGAGTTGTTACAAACAGAAATAATTATTTGCTAACCTGATGATCTTCAGCTGATAAGATCGATGTCCGTCAGTCTGTTCTTGTGTGAATAATTTCTTTGAAAGACTCCAGCTAAACCATTTGGTAGACTGATAAAACCTGCTCATTAAGTGATAATCACTCAAAGTTGCTCAAAGAATTCCTTTTCATTGCAATAGCAGTATAATGTGTCTTAAAAGTGAAAACAAATTCTTTGCAAGACACACAATTTTAGATAATGTATTACAATTATGCATCTGTAATTAAAGTCTAGGTCATCACAATTTGTTCTGCTTCTTGGCCTAGTTGTAGACATTGTTTGAAATCTTATTCATGTGTAGAAAGTCAATTTGGTTCGAAAAAGAAATGAAATATACTTCATTACATGTTCCACTAGTCCACATTCTAAAGTTAACCTTTACAATTTAAAAGAACCGAGCAGAAAGCCTGAGTGTGTGTATTACTTTTTTTCCCACATAAACTTCAAACTCAAGGATATGTTGATTTTTAACCAATGGTTTCACTTCCCATTTGTTCATGTGTATTTTGCTGCTTTCAGGAAAAAGAGAGAAATGGAGAGTCAGCTAGGAGCCGGTGCAGCTGGTGAAATGCACCTATATCATGGTACCAGACCAGACCTGATTGATGTCATTGCTGTTGATAACTTTGACTTTCGAATCGCTGGGTCTCGTGTTGGGGCTTTGTATGGTGATGGGGCTTATTTTGCCCTTACGTCGAAATATTCAGACTTGTACGCCTCAGCCAATGACGATGGATTCAAGATCATGTTTATAGCCAAGGTATTGGTTGGAAAAACATGCCTTGGCCAGCAAGGGCTGAAAAGACCTCCCGCCATTGACGACACCAATCCCAGAAAGGGCTATTACCATGCGGTTGTTAATAACATACTTAACCCTACCATATACTGTGTATTTGATAGAAATCAATATTATCCCGAGTATGTTGTGGAATATAGATGAAATAAGACCGTAATTGTAATCTTTCCCTCTTACAATAAAGTGAGCAATAACTTGTGATAAACATTTGTACCTCATTGAGTGATGTACCATAAATGCATGTGAGGTTTGTTTGTATAGTTTGTATAAAGTGAGCACTTATTGCACTGGTGACTGTGACACTTCCGTTTAAAAGGGTTTATAGTGGTTTCATAAAATTTCCCACGATCAGGTTCATACTGAAAACAATAGTTTTACAAAATCAATTTAATAAAACTGCCATATATACTCAACTGAAAAAATTAGTCGGGGGAAATCTTGAAGTCTAAATTGAAAATTGAATTATGTAGCTTACCTTTAAACTTAATACTATTAGACAGTCCTTAAACTTTGGTTCCTTTAGGAAATATTATAAACTTTCCTTTCTGTATTTATTTTGTCATATTTTGCTCGAACCAAATGATGCTTTTGAGGGCTGACCAGTCTTACATGCTTTGCCTTTTGGTCTGAGAAAATCAGAGAAACACAGATCAGCAATAGAAAGCGAACTAAGAAGAGAAAATATCGTTTGTCTCTTTATTTATATATGGGTCGATCTCCAGGAAAACTTGTTATTGTGACAAGAATAATCATTTTGAGATATTTTAAAGAATAATGCCAATGGAACAAAGTGTTATATTGTGATAACATTGTTTCAAAATAGCAGGTTTTCCTGGCGAACGGCTCATATGTACTGTAAAATCATTAATTTTCATGGTGGATTAAATTTCGTGGATTTCGTGGTTCACCAACGAACATTAATTTTTACCCTTGTTTTATTACCTGAAATGCAAAATCCACAAATTCAAGTCCCAACGAAATTGTCTTTTTTTTAACCAAAACCATGAAATTTTGTCCCATCAAAATAAAATGATTTTACAGTATTTATTATTTTTCTGCTGTATGTTTATAAACTTGGTGTTCAGCCATGGCATACATTAATTAATTACTACAATTTGATGTAATTAGGACCCTGCACATCTTATGTGTCTGCACAGTAGAAAACTAACTTAGATGGTGGGATTTGAGGCCTAACACAATCAAAATTTAGTTAATTCATTCTGGAAAGACCACACAAGGTAGAAACCGTGAGGTTGTCCATCTGTCGGTCCGTACGTCCACCCACCAACTTCCATAGCTTTATATAACTGTTTGTATGCTTAATATATTTAACCCTATGCAAGTTTCAGTATTAACCGCCTATATATGCTCACAGCAACTCCTCTAAATATAATCGGATTGCCGACCTTTACATGTGCGACCCTGTAAGCTAAGATGATTTGTTGAAACAAGGTTGTTAGGGATTGAACATGTTTACTATCATCCCATCATGTGAACTGTATTTTTTACTTTTGTTAGTGTGAAACATGACGTTGCTTGTATGTACAACGGAATGTTAAATGGATGAAATCCACAGTTAATTGTTAATGCAAAACATTAATGGTTATAATGAGAGGTTATGTCCCGGAGAGAATGGTTGTTTTACAATTTTACATGTATATGCATTATGCAGGATGAGGGATTTTGAGTGAATAAATATTTTATATAAACCATTATAGTAGTAGTTTTTGTAGCTCTATACTATTCAAAGAATAAATCAGAGATCCCAAACTACCGTTGCCATCTTTTTCATGTTAAAGTTTTAGCAAGTGTCTATTTAAGAGTTCTAGTATGTCTGATATACCGCTCAATGTGCATCAGTTAACCTCGGTGTACAATCCGCTGGTGTGAAAACGCCAATTAAGAATGAAATTGGACTGGATATTGTCGAGGGCACTGCTACTAAAGTAGAAATCAGTTCCTGCTATATAACTTTATTATGAAATGCAACAGTGTGATGAGACCTGCGATCTAGGTAGTTTTTCTGAGACCGAAGTGATCAAGGCCACTAAAATTACAAATAAAACATCATCGTATAGGAACACACCGCTTGGAATTGAAAATGGGACATGTAGGGTCAAGGTCATTGTAACAAAAGGATCATTTTATGCTTACCAGCTGTAAGTAGAAATGAAATATTTTGAAGAAACGTTCTAAAAAGTTGGGGAAAATGTATTATTTTAAATTCTTATGTACTTTTTCATGGTAAAGACAACTAATATTAATTTAGCATGTCCAGATTACGGGGTAAAATAAATACTGATATATCGTCTGTTCCTTCAGTATTATTCAGTAGTATTCTAACATAGAAAGATAATAAGGAGTTGGACAAGGAAATAACATTCTGCAAAAACAGCAGGACAAAACGAAGAGTTCAATAAAAAAGGAACGGGGGTAAGCTGAACATGACTCGACACACCAGAAGTTTGCAGTCAGTCAGTAAAAATTGTAAACTTCAACAAACAGTAACAAAATACAAGGACAACATCTCAAATGTCACAGTTGGAGGTCAAATGTCAAAGTAAAGTTTGTCCGGAACAGATTTTTGTTATGCATGAACCAATCTTGTTGATACTTAATATAAATAAGTGCCTTTCGCAATCACAATGTCTCTATAACAAAGGTTAAGGTCACAGATGGAGATCCAACTAGTTAGTCCTGACCATAACTGTTAATGCCGGCATTGACCATTTTTCTTCGTTTTTTTTACATAAATGGCATACACCTATCTTAAAGGTCAAGGTCACAGTGAAGGCCAATGGTCAAATATGTACTGATCATATCATGCTGGGATTCGATTGTCGACAAAATTATGAACAGTTTTACTGGACTATTAGAAAATTGTGAAAAGCGTTTTTACTTACCATAGCATCGTTGTCTCCGCAATATTATAATATCCAACATGTTTTGTTCTGACATCTACCACCGTGTGTCATGCTACAATCAGTAGAGATGA
Source organism: Spisula subtruncata (assembly GCA_963678985.1). NCBI lineage: Eukaryota > Metazoa > Mollusca > Bivalvia > Venerida > Mactridae > Spisula > Spisula subtruncata. The sequence goes on along the minus strand of OY787670.1, from coordinate 36,068,517 downwards.
CACTACAACATACACTGAAACGCTTTAAAAACGCACCACATATGAAATATCGGTTTAAGTGATGAAAACGTCAATCAATGGTTATTTCATTTCTGATTAATTGAGTCGTGAGATTTTCATACCATTATTACGAGTTTGAAATAAATTATAATTATAGATAACAGAGTGACCTACAAAATTGAACAAGAAAAATGAAACTGAACAGTCACAAAACACGGCGGTCCGACAGTCTGCTGTCGTAGTCAGTCAACTATGAGTACGGCTTACAGGACAGAAAGAATCAAAACGATCACTCATCACTAGGACAATCCACCAAGCAACATTCAACAATAACCACGGTACTCGTACATGCATAATATCATACAATTTTATGAAATAAAAGAAGCAGTCTTATGCAGGACTTTTAAGTTGCAAACTGACACCTGATATAATACAGTCACAATTTTTGCATGCATGTTACTGTCATGACCGTGCCTTAACATTAATAATGTAAGTTGCATTGGAGTATACATTAGCTTTGATTGCAACTTTTGATTTAATCAACATTATTGTTACAAATACATGTACATTAACTCTTGAATTAACTATTTATGATATAGTTTTCACTTTCAATGTGAATATATATACGAGCGCGATGTCTGACAAACAGCTCTTAACAGGTTCTGTATTGTGGTTTCACTGATTTCCGGTTCAACAGGAAGTATCAACAAAGAGCCAATTGATGGGCCGGTGCGATACTACGGTTTACCTCGGAAGTTTTAATCAATTAACAGTAGCCTGGTTTCCGTCAAATTTGGTTATTGCGTGTCCCAACTTAGTGGTGTAAGGGGATAAAATGACAGCAGCGGTGAGTCAATTTGATCATATAAATTAAAAGTTTCATACAACATGATTTTATTCTACTGTAATATTTTCACTTATTGTCTTAAATGTTGTTTGAATGTTACTTAGCACAAACCTTCATTGTTTTTATTTCACATTACTTCCTCATTTATATTCTACTCGTATGAATGAGTTTGGTATTGTTAGTCATCTAAATTCATCATTTAGGAGTTTTACCTACCGCTAGCTTAGAATGAGAATTTTCTACATTTTAAAATATCGACACCACAAGGCGCTTCTTGTGAGCATATTTTCATGAAAATCGCAACTTATCATGTTAACCAAACTGAAGTTGAAAAAGCTTGTTTGACCATAAATAAAGAGTTATTTTCGGGCATTTTTTTCTTGTTTTCTCAAAATATTGATTTTGTACGTACGACCTTCTCATTCTGAGCCAGCGATATGTATACGTTATATACATTTTTACATAATTATCTTGTCTCGTCGCTCGTTTCAACAAGAGTTCAAGTCACAAGTACAGTGCTTAAGTATTAAACCCCCCCCCCCCGAGTACTAATATAACCAAAAGTGTATTTATTGCAAATCCAATATTGCATCTGCAAAATACGCAAGTCTAAATTTGTGGACTATTCTCCATCTACTAGTTTAGTTTGATGTTTCAAAATTAGAGATAATGCAATTTCATATCTTGCGCATATTAAAAAACTGTCCAGTATAATTATATATACAGTATTTTATAAGTTAAAAAATATATTTATTTTACATTATTGCAAGTTTGAGTGTCGATGTTCTTGGCCAGAGATTTTCCAAGAAAGTTCTTGTTGTAGTTCACCGATATGATTTTATCATAAAATTATGTCCTCATCGGACAGGAAGTTATTGTAAATACTTACATATATTGTAGTTAGGATAGGAAATATGAAGTGTTAGTTTCTAAGCAATTGACATGATTATAATAGACGTAACGTCAAAAGGTGAGGCACGCAAGTGTAACGTTTTTGACGTCGAACAGCCTTTTGTTAAAAACGTCAGTGTCAGTAATAAAAACGACGGTGAAGAATCCGCACAAAATTAAATTATTAAATTTATGTTGCAAATATCTAGATACTACATACACAAAAGGTCGTATGGGCTTTTCAAAGGAATCTCTATTCATACTACGAGTATTGTAAAAGGCATCTTTTGTCGGAGTTCCCGTCGACGTCATAATTCGAACTAATTTGACGTCGTTGGACATTTTGTAGACGCAAGGAAAAAAATGATATCTTTTTTATTTATAATTCAATCCACTTGAAAATCGCTATGCTTGTTCTACGGAAAAAAAGTATTTTTTTGTTTATTTGTCATTGGAATAAGTTTGGATCGACCAAATTTGCAAACGTTTAAAAATCGAACTTTTTTAAAAATTCACTTTTTAACCTATTTTGGACATTTCGTAGACGCAACCTCATCTTCAAGAAAACTTTCGTTTTTATGGTATCAAAACAATTTTTTAACCAACACATCTACGGAAAAAAAGTATTTTTTTAGTATAAAATTACGCACGTGCACACACACATATTTAAGTTATTCACCTTAAAAGATAGACATTTTAAAATTACGTCACGAAAATACGAAAGTCTCGCTTTTTGCCGTTGCCCTTTTCCACTTAATTTTTTAATATTTTGACGGAATCGCACGAAACTAACATGACAGCATGTTTCAAGCATGCTTTAACCGGTGACGGTGTTTCTCTGTGAATCCGTTCAGTAGTTATTACTTTTTTATAACTTTTACCTAATCGACCCTGTGTTTTTGTTACAAGTCTCGCTACGTTTTTCGCGAAATAATCTCACAAAATAACGCTTGATGCATTGTACGTTTATTATTTCCATTTATCTGTATACATTATTAAATGCACATTTTATTTCTGCGTTTAATGATATAATTTACAGTTTTCTAGGCCGAGTAAAGCAATAATTATCGTTGGAAATTGTTCGCTGTTGGTGGCGTTTTCGCGTGTGCCTCACCTTTTGACGTTACGTCAATAGTGTTCATTAAATAACCAAAACTTTGTTCCAAAAGTACAAATTCAATTCAAAAATTAAAGTTGTTTGGCTCACCTACCTCCTACCACAAAGTGAGCTATTGTGTTCGCTAACCATTCGGCCAATATCCGCTGTTGCAGACTCTATTAAAGATTATACATTATGATATAGGCCTCATCGTCATGTTACTTCATGCCAACCTCTCTGCTAAATCTCTGCCATATTGAATATTAGCAAACTAAGTAACTGGATCAAATCATAGACAAAGCATTGGTGTACATGTCCGCCATGTGGTTTCGTCTTTCGGTGGATCTTCGTGACTGTTGGTCAATCTGTGTTTAGATGTACAATCAAATATGTGTTACGACATGGGTCATTTAGAGTCAATAACTAGGCTACTAGGTAAAACATAGTTAACCAGCATTGTATGAGCTTCAGAACTGTTAAGACCGTGTTTTCACTGGTTCTTTGCGACGTGTTGCCAGAATGTGTTGTTGAAATGGTATGAAAACATTGCTCATCCATGAGCAGTAGCTCTATGTTCATTGTATTATTGTGATCCTAGCACATAATTTGAAAAATTATCTATTTACGTAAAGTTTTATATGAACACTGATTTCAGACTAAAGGTGGCCAGTGGCCAGAATGGATGAAACCTGGAGTGAGGGTGATTAGGGGCCCTGATTGGAGAAACACAATTAGAGACCCTAAGGCCGTGGACCTGGGTACATTGAGTTATGTACCCAAGAATGCTGCAGATAATAAAGTTCAAGTTGTTTGGGACACTGGTCAAGAACGGAGATATAACTCGGGATACAAGGGACCGTATGAGCTACGTGCTTACGACACCAAACAAGTCGGTGAGTTGGATACTTTAACAGTGGGATATAATCACATGTACACCACTAACATACTTGTTCTAACATACAGGTATAAATAACCCGGGTGTGTTCACATGTATGAATATAAAACGTCACTAATTAACGTCTTGATAATGGAAAGGGCAAACACTCATTTTTGTTTGATTGATGTACTTGGCTGTAGTAGTTACTGCAGATACCCAGGAATGGCTTATCAGGTTGTGGTAGGTACCTCATAAAGTCATATGGCTGAGGTATGTACATCAGAAAGCTCAAAACAGCTGTATCTGGATGTGGTAGGTCATCAGACCCCCCCCCCAAAAAAAAAAAAACCCACCCCAAAACAGTTATGCCTTACTGAAGTCGGTACCCCTTTTCATTCACAGGTGACGGTTTTGTGGATTTTTAATAATGCATCCCATCCAAACGATTAATTGATAAGCTAATTTTATTTTCTGAAATATACTTTACAGGTGTTATTCACAAAGGGAAGAAATGTTCAGCTTGTAAAATGAGCCCGCTACGTGGGATACGATTTACGTGCTCTGTATGTGACAGTGTTGATCTGTGTACAAAATGTTACGGTCAAGACGCACATGATGTTAACCATTCATTCTGTAGATACGATGTTCCAAATCTTGGAGGGTATGTTATTCATTTCATTGCTCCCAAAGTTTTATCGTTCTGTGATAATCAAACTGATTCAGTGTACGGTGTAAAATAAATATTATCTGCTTTCAGACAAAATCTGAGTTGAGAATTTTCTCATATTGAGCTGTATCCAGAGATCCGGGCTATGTCTAATTAAATCATGAGTGCTACGAGGAAGGATATTCATGTACACTTGTTTTAAATACTGTAGTATCTATTAACGACATACAATGTACTTGTTTCCGGTATACAGTTTAATCATTACTAAGTCAATCAACCTGTTGTTTCCGGTATACAGTTTAATCATTACTAAGTCAATCAACTATAACCTGTTCCATGAAAAAGCCCAGTTGCAAAAGGACCAACAGTTGCCTGAAAGTCTGTCGTAACTGCTTATTAAATAATTAAAGGAGGACATACGACAGTCTTGCAGGCAACACTCAATTACTGTATTTTTTTGTATTGAACTGTTCATACATGAAAAAAAGTATAATATAAGTGTTACTTTCCCGTTTTCACTTGTCTTCAATCATTGTATATACGCATCCAAACATGTGCTTAATGTTACCAGCTTCTGTAGTAATTATGTTGATTAAAATGATGTAACATTTGATTTTTTGGTGAAGTTAAGAAGTAATGAATATGAGTAATGTTACCTATTAATAAAAAAAAACAAAAAACAAAAAAAACTAGTTGTTTCCTGATACCAAACAGTCGTGTAATATACACTGTTGTTTATATGATGTGTTATACATTATGCACATTGTGCTGTCTAACCTATGTTAAAGGGGGACTTTGGTTTACCAGGAAAAAAATTAGTGGTTCAGCAGGCTTTTCATTAAAGACAATGTGTGAAAACTGGTATCTGTGAGGGTCAGTCAAAACATGTGTTGTATCTTTCCTTATCATCATCTATCAGCATGTGGCATATGGTCAGGGTAACTTGGCGATATTATGCGAATGATAGCATCTCTTTATACACTCAGAAACTGCATTGATTTTATATCATAATTAATATGATAGTTTGGAAGAAAAAATAGATTTTTTACCAATTAGTAGTAGGAATGGATAAACACATCCACATAAATTATTTGTATAATGGGATTCTAACCCGTACAGTCATCATACATACTGTACATGACTATAAAAGTTACATCTCAGGCCCGTATGAAATAATCAAATCAAACTATTACTCTTTCACAATGTCAGACTGGGAATGTATTGAAACAGATGCAAAGTAAGTTTTAAACTAGACGAATTTTTAGATTTTGTCTAAACTGAAATATTTCATTTTAATTATTTAAATTGAAATGTTTTAAATGATTTAAATTTATTTTTAAATGTTTAAAAGGTTCTTGTTTCATAAGTAGGGGATGGGCATAATAAGCAAGTATCTTGAAGTTTACCATTGTGTGTACATCAATATTAAGGAATAGTTTTAGAACTAAAACATAATTATAAATAGCATATTAACCCTCACCCGGTTGGGTGGGATTCGAACCCACGACCCCAACGGCGACAGCGCCTAGCACTGAAGTGACCGCGACCATACCGACTGCGCCACCGAAACAACTCATAAAGTTGCTCAAATGACGCTGATATGGTCGTTGTCACTACAGTACATGAGGTATAAGGCGGGAAATGGTCGCGGTCACTTCAGTGCTAGGCGCTGTCGCCGTTGGGGTCGTGGGTTCGAATCCCACCCAACCGGGTGAGGGTTAATATGCGATTTTTAAATATTTAATAGATAGCTACTGTCCCAGGCATTCTCAAACGCGAAATGCGGTGTCTGTCTGCGAGGCAATTAAATACGTAGTTATAATTATCAGAGATAATACAACATTTCCCGCCTTATACCTCATGTACTGTAGTGACAACGACGATATCAGCGTCATTTGAGCAACTTTTTTGAGTTGTTTCGGTGGCGCAGTCGGTATGGTCGCGGTCACTTCAGTGCTAGGCGCTGTCGCCGTTGGGGTCGTGGGTTCGAATCCCACCCAACCGGGTGAGGGTTAATATGCGATTTTTAAATATTTAATATATAGCTACTGTCCCAGGCATTCTCAAACGCGAAATGCGGTGTCTGTCTGCGAGGCAAATACGTAGTTATAATTATCAGAGATAATACATAATTATAGTCAGTATAGTATGATAGATACCAATGGTCAAAAATAGAAATACATCCCCATCATAACTAGTAATTGCTGTGTAATATATTACATGACGATATCAGCGTCATTTGAGCAACTTTTTTGAGTTGTTTCGGTGGCGCAGTCGGTATGGTCGCGGTCACTTCAGTGCTAGGCGCTGTCGCCGTTGGGGTCGTGGGTTCGAATCCCACCCAACCGGGTGAGGGTTAATATGCGATTTTTAAATATTTAATATATAGCTACTGTCCCAGGCATTCTCAAACGCGAAATGCGGTGTCTGTCTGCGAGGCAAATACGTAGTTATAATTATCAGAGATAATACATAATTATAAATGTTTTTAATATAATCATTGATGTATAATTTATGTGAAAGCGTGAATGTTAGATTAGAAACAATTTATCCTGAGTTTATCCAGGAACTTTTTATCACTATAAAAGTTCCTGGATAACCTATCACTCCTCATCACCAGAATAGAGTTCTAGTACAAAAGCTGAGACTTGTATAATTCACAAGATTACAAGTATATATTGAAGCTACAAACCATTCAATAATATCATATCATGCAGTGCCCCATACAGTGATATTGTAACATAGTCAGTATAGTATGATAGATACCAGATGGTCAAAAATAGAAATACATCCCCATCATAACTAGTAATTGCTGTGTAATATATTACATGAAATAATGATTATCAATGACATGAAAATAAGGTCCATGCTGTGCCCCCTACCGCTGGCAAAGTCCCCCTTTAAGTAGCCTTCGAAGGGACGCATCAAATGATGCTGCTTTTATATGTTCAACTTGTTCGTATTCCAATATCCTTTTTCCATATTTTACAAGACAGCTAAACGAGTTCCGATTCTTTTAGATTCTTTTGATTTCATATTTAAGTAATTGGGTAGTATAGTACTATCCATTAGCTTCAAGTTTTCTTTAAATTTGTGTTTAAATAACTTCTGTCGTTGCTATGGTGATCGGATTCCAAACAGTACTTATATCAAGGAAAACAATGGTTAAGTGGCTACAAACACCTGCAATTATTCTTTGTAAGCAAACATTCACAAATTGGACACGTTTTATGCAAATAAGTGTATGATTCTATAATGTTCTACACTTTTAAAAGTTTACGTAAAAATATCAGATACTGGGTCTTTGAAATGTCAATTGACGTTACGTCGAAAACGCAGAGAAAGACGTTCGCGACGTCACTCAAAAATAGGCGGTAGTGGTTGGTTTAAAAAGTCTATTACTTTTTACTGTATGGAATAATGTGTTAAAATTTTCTGAATCTGTTCACAATAGTCTCTTCTCTTTAACCATATATTCATCATCATTTTCACAATTTTGTCACTAAGCCCGGTTTCCCAAGGGGTTTACTGTTTATTTTTAATGTGACATGTAGGCCACCGATCCATACTCATAATATACATTAACAAAAATGATGAACAGAGCAATACATCTAGAAGTGTATATGACAATAGTTAGATAACACAATAGTTTATCTTCAACTGCTCAAAGTGTGATATAATTACCCACATTCATCAGAGACATATTGCTGGCTTAGAATGAGAAGGTCATAAGTACAAAATCGCTATTTTGATAAAACGAGAAAAACTGTTTGAAAGCTACTCTTTACTTATGGAAAACTCAACTTTTCGGACTTCAGTTTGGTCAACATGACAAGTTCCGATTTTCTTGAAAATAGGCTCATAAGAAGCGCAATGCAGATCCCAATATGTATGAGTCCGATAAGGTCTTAAGTACGACCTTCTCGGTCTGAGCCAGTTCTAAGTATCTAGTGAGTATGCTTGTTGTATTGTAGCATCAATCTACCAGCAAGAAGTAATTCCACCGCACTCAATCTTATAGGTGTATTTCTGAAGTCAGAAGTGATACGAGGACCTCACTGGAGTTACACAGGCACAGATGGTATGTAGTGCTTCATCATTGAATGATAAACATTCACTATACATCGTAATTGTCTGACGTTCTACAAAATATAACACATTCAAGTATGTTATTATGCGAGATTGTTATCGTCCAAGTTCGATGGATGATACCACAACTGTGGTCCTGCTTTGATACCGAAAGAAGAAGAAGAAGAAGTACGGAAGTATCTAAAGTTCTACTCTGCTCAAATATAGGTGACTCGTATATATTATATACCACGGTTTGTAATCACACCAGCGTACAATATGAAAACCTTACCCAGTGTACATGCACGGTGGGAACTCCCTTCGATTGAAGGTTAACTTTAATGTACAAGGTGACAATATGAAACCTCAAATAGTGAAAGTATTCAAATACCTGATATCTCGAGTTAAACAGGAGATCTCTAGCGGCCATTTGTACATTGAAATAACCATTCAAACGACACCACGAAATGCAAACTCAATCGAGCATGTACACCTGGTAATGTTTTCATCTTCCAAATAGTCTACAAAGAATAAGAACACCACAAAGAAGTCTTCTTGTTATTAGATGCAAGGTAGAATACATAATGAATAGTGTTCACCTTTGTAGAAATTCTTAGCTTTCTTCAGCTACTGTTTTGTATACTGACAGCTTTTAATTTCAGGCGAGTCCTGTAAAGGCATAGTTCAAGCATTTGTGGATGAAAAAGATGGTTTAGCCAATGCCTGGGTCAGAGTGAAATGGGAGATTGGACATGATGTAAAGGAATACAGATTTGGTGTTGGTGGATATGTTGATGTGGTGGCATCCAAGGTCACCATCGGTGGCAAGGTGTACAGCGATCATCTTCCTGTTATAGGTTGGTTTCTTAATGCGATTGGTATATTTCGGTCATGGCAAGGGTGAAATAAAATGGTGTCAGTACGAGTGATGACCCAACATAACTTAGACTTTTGCTATAGTTTACATATATTTCGATTGATCACTTCTAAACTTATATAAACATAAATCGAAACATGTTCGGCAAATTCTTACCACTTTTTAAGGAAAATAATAATTCATATAATATGTCACTTGCCTTATGATTGAAATTTGTAACTATCAATATATGGATCTTGAAAACGGCAATGGATGTGATAATAAGGGGGTTTGCAACACACTTTGAAGTTTGTTTCAGGTTTAATGAAGGTGATGCCGGGTGATAAAACATCGGTTAATATGAGCCTGGAAGAATTTAAAAAAGCGCAAATCGATGGCAACGTTCCTGGTGGTTGGAAAGATGAAATGAAACAGGTAAGGTTACTAAAATGCACAAATGTTAATTTTCTGTAATATCATTCTTAATCGTGATAAAAAGAAATTAATTAACGATAGAGCTTGACTAATGTCGTTCCTTTGGATTACTTTGAACGCTTTACTACATTTGTATTTCGTTTGCAGATTTTAAATCAGTAAATAGCTGGAATACAATGCTATCAAACTCACCGTGCTCACCTCTTGAACACTAAAACATACATTTGATTATTTGGAGTTAAATAGCAGGTGACTTAAAAAAAGAATATAGTTTTATCTTCTATCGTTAATATGCTTGCAGTAAATATACCCTTACACTATGACTTAACATCCCTTAATCTGTTTTGGCTGTTTTGGCCGATTCACATACGGGTGTCTTGATGTACGGGGATACGTTTCCAATGAACTTATTGAGTTTTAGGTTTTTCGATATTTGCAGTTGGGATATTTGATTTTTCTGCAATATTGAGGATATTACTATTTTGGCACTAGAGTTCATCCTTTTCAGTGAGTAAGTTAGGTCATGAAATTCCTTAAATGAAGTACCTTAAAGAAGCACAACTACGTATGTGATCTAGAATTTTCTTACAAATATTAAATAAACTATAATAACCATCCGGTTTCTTTAGTGGCGATTTTGTAAACACATCATGCTAATCTATTTGTTTCGTTTCGAAATAGATAAGCATCCTTCCAACGATGTGACTACATCATCACCTTGAAGGCAAAAAATCGCACATCTCTATCACTACATAAGCGTTCCACCCCATATAGATTCTCAATTCAGTAAGCACATCAGCTATGTCTATTTTTCATATTCAAATAGACAAGTATATTTCAAAGATGTGATAACATTATCTCATTAAACATACTTTAGTTTCTATATGCACATTTCCATCCCACCACTGCATCAACCACATAAAACCAATTATAATAGTTTCCTCGAAACTCAGTCTATGTTGAAAAAGTGTAATTAGACAATGTTGATATTTTAATGAATGTAATTATAATTGTATTGTATTTGTTGACATACGTTTGTTCTATGTTTTTGTAAATATTGTTTATTTTATTGAATAAACGGACCACATTATATGGTTCAAAAAGGAAAAGGTCATGAAATTCCTCACATATACTTGAAGGTTGTTGATCATCAGATATATTGTTGATGCCCGCATGTGTGATGATTACATTTGCGTCTTGGATTGTGTTTGGGGTTTGTATCGTCAATAACTGCCTTGATTTTGGTAAATGAATGTGTACTAGTTGACTTGATATAATATTGTTAGAGCTAATGGCGTGTTAGTGTTTTCCTGTATTTCAGTGTATGACTGAAGTTGGTACTGTGGTAGAGTTACTGTTCCAAGATATAATGGCCAAGGTTCAGTTCATCGATAGTAATGAATTTGTGGTCGTTACATCCGCATTATATAGGGCAAGTATAATCCTCAGTATAAGTTAGTTACGTTCCTATGCTTACTTTATGGTGACAAATTATATCAGTTTCCTACCAGGATATTATTCTTCCCTAATAGTTAGTATGATAGTATAATGTGCTAATGGTTGTTGTGATAATTACGAGTACTTGTGCCATCTCTAGTAATTGAAGAATAATTGGTGATTCCCACTCGAATATATTGACAGGGTACGTGAGTAATTCGTATTGATATCATTAAGACAGTTGTATGAGTGTATATAAACTAGACCTTCTGTAACAAACTAGGCAATGCTATGCATCAAGTCGGCAAATCATCGGGTATTGATAATTATAATTATTTGTAGCTGTTTAAATGCAAACGTATTTGATGTACTAGTAAAGACGATGAACTATAAATGATTTTAGAATATTTTACGCTTCAAACAAGTGCTTGCTTAATTTTGTTGCCCTCTAATGATGAATTACAGATAGGTGGATTTAGAACTCACGATGCCGTGGATATATTAAAAGATAAGGAGATGTTGCGCAAACTACAAGACGGTCATGGTGGTATGGCGAAGGACATAGAAAATGTACGTGTATTTTATAAAACTGTTTACACGTTGCTGTATAAAATGTACCTTGGTAAGTAGCATGTAGCTTATACGTATACTCTAATAAGGTTTGTATTATTACGCTGGACAGAGGTATACTACTTAGAAGTACTGACTAGATGACTAATTGGCTAAGTGTCCGTATGTTCACATTGTCAATTATAGAATAGCAACGTATAATTCCTAGCTGAGTGAAGGTTTTCAGACTTAGCGCCCTTGTCTATGTTTTTGTACCTTTGACGTCGCTGTTTTGTAACCTTTACTCTCATTTTTGTTTCAACGTATCATAACTACATATTAGAAATATAATAGTGTCATCCTCGTTAGAAGCATGAATTGCCTTTGTATGTACATTGTAATTGAAAGAGAAACATTTAATTTTGACGATGTACATGAGAGAATATTCGTTAGTTTAAATTATCATCGTTTACCAGGCTTGTGGACAAATCGGTCGTCTACTTAAAATCCTCCCAGACGGTGATCTGGAAGTTCTGGTTGACGGGAAAACATACACTTTTAATCCTACTTCATGTATGCCAATTGATGATCCAAAACTAGCAGGGAAAGCTCCACCTGTTCCAGAGGCTGACTCTGACGAACTCTCCGACGACGACAACGACTCGGAACCTGAAGGAGACATGGTACCCGGTAGAAGGGTTATATCAGATAAAAAAGATTCTTCCAAGCAAAACCTGAAAGGTATTCATACAGTTCTTATATTACCTAATATTCTAGGTACATAACAATGATATTTTTGTGCAGTAGACACTGATCAAACTGTACGCTACTAGTATTTTATATTCGGTGTGGAACATTTTAAATTTGTTTTGCTGTGTATGTTTCTTTTTTATTTATAGTCTACTATTCCAAACTATTACAAAATTGTCATTTTACCTTTCTTTTCTTTTAATGATAACTCTCGTAATGCAATTCGTTGATGTATTTTGGATGTGTGGTGCGTTGTTGGGTTGTGAACTCCTTGCCTATTGTCCATTTTGTGCATTGGTTCTTTTCATATAGGTTATGCTCGTTCGAAATTCGATCGTTTACTATTCAATATACGCAATATGTTATTTAAATGCTTTTGCTGTCATGTTGGCAATTGACTTGTTTCTTATTATTTGGTTTTATATTTTAATAGATTTTTTTATCGATTTAGATTCGTTTCTTGTAGTGTCAGATTATTCTGTTTCCAGCGTTTTCTGATGATTTTGGTTCAGTTGTTAGCAATATGAAGAGAAATCAGGACCCTTCAAGTCTGGGGGCATCGATGTTTGAAGCCTTTACAAAAGCTGACCTAGATACAGTGAAAAGATTAATAAAAGACAGCCCAAATCTGGTACTTATAGTATAAACTTGTACATGTAATTTTACAAAGCTTTAGAACTTGATAAAACATGTTAACACTGTACATAGCTTAAGCAGTCTTGATGCAAAATATAACATTGCCTTTATTAAAACCACTCCATATTAACATACCAGCATATATATCTTAAAGTTACATCTTTACATTTTTCCTTATTTCTAAATCAATGTTCAAAATCAAAATTCTGCTTTGTATTTATCTATGCTAGATTGACCATACAGTAGAAAGAGGGCGAACAATATTACATTTGTCGTGCCATGAAGGGTATACTAGTTTGGTATCTTTGCTGATAGATAGTGGTGCAGATATGGGCTTGCCAGACGAGGAGGGTGACACACCACTACATTTCGCAGCATTCGGGTATATTTACGATGAAATATTTATATATTATAATCTAACATTTCTTTTTTTAAATAATTATTAGGTTTAGATTAACATCTATTGATACAGCATTCTTATGTTTCCATTACCAAGAGTTTTCATCGCATACTATTATCATGAAGTCTAGCACTGCGGTAAAGCCGCAGAAGATATATCATTCGGCTCTCCTAAAGTGTGCAATATATACTTAGCCTGAAGTGCCGTTAGACACCCAATGTCTCACTCGGTCCATGGCGTCAGGATACTTCCAACTTCGAGAATTGTCGTCATGCTAAAATTTTATTGAAACCCATGCGGAATACATTACTAGTATTATTTTGAACTTCTAAAATAACTGCGCCTTAATGTTCGTTTGATGCTTCAACACACTAAGAGTATACTGTAATTTGATTCAATGAGAGATTTCATTTTGTCATTGAGTATTTATTTTATATTTAGAAAACAGCCAGATTGTGTCCAAATATTGTTAGAGCATGGCGCTGATGCAAACATACAGGACAACAACGGCTTCACTGCACTTCACATTTCCATCGACCATCCGGACATAGACTCGGTACAATATCTTGTACTAAACAACGCTGATGTAACCATGACAGTAAGTGTTGAAAGAGTATAATATATTAATTTTTGTGGGGAGCATTATCTTTGACTTTCTCCTGCAACTGTTACTTTCTGAGCAATAGTTAGCCATTGCTCTACCTGGCAGGGACTTATACATTGATTGTACAGCCATTGACCTTTAATTATCGACTGACAATCACAATAAGTTCAGAACTTTATTACGCTCCACTACTTTACGCTGTTATAAGATCTGACAACACTCTGTATGGGGTCATGTCGACGTAAACTTTACGTCATTCAATCAAATTTACTTCCTTCACAAATCTGAAAGTGCGTCGAAATTCTCCTGAACACCGTGACGTCATTGTGCGTCAGAGAACGTGCGTAATTTGAACGTAAACTTTTACGGAGTGTAGTCAAATCTCTAACATCGTATAAAGGAATGGAGCAAATGTTAGGATCTGGGTTTTAATTAGATTGGTCGACTGGATGGCTGTTTCTTAAATGTTTATCCTGAATTCTTTTTACATGCTGCAAAAGATCTGATAAACTGAGCTAAATAAATGAACTGGGCCATTTGATGACAGAGACACTGTGCTACCGCATGGATCATCCGCTTTGATAATGTATGGATAAATTCAAGACACATACATATATTTATGCAATTTGAAAGAAATGCCATTAGTGCCAAAAACAACTTTTATTGAAACATATTATATTGCAGACAAATGATGGTAACACTTGTATGCATGATGCAGTAGAACAAAAAGAAGGACAACCTATAATTGCAGAAGCTGTACTTACCTCCAAATATGCTGATTTCGCAGTAACTAATGGAAGCAACTTTAATGTACTCCATTGGGCAGTGTTTAAGGAATGTCGACCGTAAGATATTCCGCTTTCTACTCCTGCTTTTTTGCATTTTTGTATTTATTTGTATAAATACACAAAATAAAGCTAGATCATAATATGATTTAAAAAAGAACAACATTCACATGTTTAATGCTAATCCATTCTCAGCATGGAATTGAAATTGATAAATTGCTACCAAGTGTTTTGCTTTTTTTATTGCAGAGCCATTCAGATTATTGTGGATAAAGATTCTAGTCTAATCGATGTGCCGTTTGCTCCTGATGGATATTCAGCCCTGCATATTGCTGCTGCAAATGATTTTGTTGATTTAGCAGGAATACTTCTTGGTCAGGTGTGAGAACGAATTTCAAACATTCCGCTTTATTTTGTATAAACTATTAGATCCTGTATTTTGGTGAAAAAGAGATACATTAGTACATTTCACACCGAGGACCCGGTACAAAACTATGGTACATGCTTCTTTATATAAATTGATATAGTTAATACTATACTTTTGCACCGAACCGTCTAGTCAATCTATATTAGTTTCTAAAAGTGGCGTATGGTTTTGGAAATTAGCAACTTACTTTATGAGCATTTAGGTTGCAGTATGGTATATTTGCAAGACAATTAACGCGGGGGAGGCTCCAAATGTCATTTTGTTCCACCCCAATGACTATTCATCAGTTTAGGGTATAAGAAATAATAAAACACATTTTATTAACGAATTATGTTGTTTTTCTGTAGCCATAGAGGCCGTTACTACTATATTGTTGAACGACATTCGTTCCTGATGAGTTTGCTGTAATATTTTGTAGGGAAACGCAAATCCAAACTTCAGTGATGTTTATGGACAAACACCTTTACATTTAGCAGTATCACAACAGCATAAAAGAACCATAGAATTACTGCTTGACAAAAGTAAGTTAAAACTAGAATTCAAATTAAGCACGGGACAGTTAGCAAATCTTAACCGTTGTATTGGTAGATCAATAAACAACATTTCCCGTTTGAATGCAGTTGTCTCTAACTTCTATGCTGTAATGTGATGGTACTGGACAAACCTACTATATTTGTATTGATACTCAATATTACTAGACAAGAAGGATAAGTTTATAAAGGTTTTGTATAGAGTTTTGACCTTTCGCACACGTAGTCCCGTATGTTTTATCGTTTTAACTTAAATATTTTTTTCAAGCTCAAGACTTTTATATTCAGAAAGAAGAGTGTCTTGCGATTTCATAATACCATTTCTTGATTGTAGGCGACTTCATGTTGTTTTTGTTGTTGTTTTTTGTATAGTTACTGTTGTTTCTGGTGTTTTTGTCAACAATCGCGACCCAGCCTCATTGATAAATCGTCTTTCTTGAATGGATAATCATAATAACCAAATACATACCTATGTACTTCTATTGGTAGTAACTCAAACTTCACGAAAAAGTTAAAGAGGTATCTGTGATTTTTTTCTTTCGATCAATACATGCAAGTATTTTACGTTACTAAAAATATACGTTTTCTATGCATTTGACTATTAAACAATTAGTGCTAACAAAACATGAATTATGAATTCCGATCAATTTCCCTATATTTTGATAAATTATATTTTAAACATATAAAACGTTTTTTGCTGACTACATCTATGCAAATGGTATTGATTTGGTGTACATTAATACTACATACGTACTGCTAAAATTGGTTATAAACGGTCCGACAAAACACACAAGTCAGCTGTACTTGACTGCATACTGTCTGAAAAGAATGCAAGACACCTGTACTCTTTAATGCGGCTACATTTTGTTTTGTGTAAAACTCATTGCCTTTTGCATTAAAATTCAATCCGTATGTCATGTTGTAATTAAAAAGAGAAATGTGTTTGATATTTCAACCAGCTACAATTAGTATTTACTCAATATTCTAAATTCACATTTTTGTGTAGATCGTATTAGAACCACCACTCATAATAAGAGAATGTCATACGTTCTCAAAATTTGAGTTGTAATCGAAAAAAGCTGATATTAAATTCATTATTAACGTCTATAGGATATGAAAACGCGAAGTTGCCGACAATTAAGAAATGATTTTATGATATCCCCAGATTCTCTTCTTTCCAAATATATATGACTTAAGCTTGAAACAAATATTTAAGATAAAACGTTAAAACATCTCGGTCCAACATATTTTCTTCCATTGAATTAACAACATCACCATCTGTTTATACATGAAAGCAGGACTATGTAGTTGTTTCAGTGTTCTTGTTTTGTGTTGGTGCTTGTAGTTTGTTATATGTGTTTTGTTTAGAGGCGGAGGTAAATGCACAAGATAAGAATGGGGACACGCCATTACATTTATCTCAGAGAAGCAAGCAAGAAAAATTATCTGCATCAGTGAGTATAAAATACTTAAATACTTTAGGTCATTCTGCATTTTTCGGCGGGGACTTGGATTTTTTATTGTTTCTTTGGCTTATGTTTGAACATTGCTCAGTGCATGTGTGGTGTTTCTGATTTCTGTGCTCGGCTGGTTAGGTTGAGTGCTACCTTCCATGTCTGATTTCCTCATAGCTTTCTTTGTCGACTTACATGCTAGTTTAAGATTGTAATTATAGAAAATGCAATAGGTGTCCTATTTGTTACGTTCTATCATGTCCAGGTCCCACTGAGCAGTTGTTTGCATCGGCGACGTATTTCCGATTTAATAAAAAAAAGCCATGGGGAAGCACCGAGAAAGACCTGGTAATACGACATGCAATGCTACATGTATAGTTAGTGGTGATTGTTGTATTATTTTATGTCTGGAAGTATTTATTGGAAGTAAAAAGTGCAATGGGCTCTGCAATCATTTCATGTCACAATGTCTGGGCTTTTGGAATGGCTTGATTGGTTTAGTACGTGTTTTGAAACAAGTGTTTATATTGTGGTGTTAACCACCTCAACAGTCAAACTTAAATTATGGTATTGGATTTCAGAAAGGTTCGAAAGTTTGGAACAGCGATATTAACATACAGATCGTGTATTGTTTGCTGGAGAAGGGTGCCAACTTACATATCAAGAACCAATCAGGGGAAGCTACCATTGACCTGATTCGTGATCCTCATATGAAGCAAATGTTCGAAAAGTAAGCAAAAAGCAAAATGACATTCTGAAGGTTAATGCAGTTACAAATATAGTTGAAAACAGTCGGTATTTTTTAAGTTGGACCTGTGATGACTTGAATGTAATACAATGTATATCAAAGCGTTATGATTAAATCGTCCGTCGACTGTGTCCGTTATTAACAACTGCTTAACTCTATACAATAGTTATTTCTTCAAATGCATGTTTTAATGTATAGAACATTCTCTAAACAATTCTATATTAAATAAATAAATTACATGTTGACCTCTACAAAATAAAGCCCCTCCTAAGTATACACGAGACCTACTAGACAATGATCAATCCATTTTTATGTATACTTTAGATTGACAGCAACGTATCAGACATCGCCTGCAAAGTCCCAATCCGGTTTTAGATTACCGATTCATTGGAAAGAAATGACGTTAATGGACTTTGAAATTGTTCCACTGGATACGTCCAACCCGATGCAAGCTCAAGAATATGCAGACAAAGAGAAATACTTCAAGAGTACAATGCCTGATTGTGAAATAAGAAGTATCAAACGTGTACAGAATCCGTTATTATGGGAACATTATACCTTGTATGTCTTTATTTACTCTTTTTGGACATGTGATGTCTTGATTTACCTTTTTATTGATTTACGACCTTAAATGGCTGACGCATATTTAAAATCAGCATCACAAGGCGCTTCTTATAAGCTTTTTTCATATTGACCAAACTGAAGTTGAAACAGCTTCTTTTACAATAAGTAAAGAGTAATTTTCGTACAGTTTTTTCTTGTTTTCACAAAAATATCGATTTCGTGCATACGACGTTTTCATTCTAAGACGACGATGTATGGTTGCTCCAGGGTGAATGTCCGTTGTCGCCCGGCAATGGTGTCTTTGTATGTCTTGTTTCGTTCTGTTACATAACTATTCGATCTATTGTTGGATGAGAAACACTGTATGTGTTTCAGAAATAAATCCGACACAATCCATTAGATCCGAAGTCCAAGATCGTTGGGTTATAAATAAGTGGCCATTGCTCCGTGTAGTTATGTTATGCTGTGTTATTACTGTTTTCTTTGCGTGGCTGGTTAAGTTGAGTGTTGCTTTCTTTGTCCGGTTTTCCTCATGTTTTTTTTGCCTGCTTGACAACAGTGTCATACAGTGCTATGAACTTTATAAGTGGAGACTAAGTGGTATCTTGTAAATCCATGCCATATATCATACAAAACATTGTTTAATTCCGGAGTACATGTATGTTGAATTTTACTACACACATTAAATGTATTGCAATCCTCGTGAATTTGTTTGTTTTCTAATGTTTTCAGGAAAAAAAGAGAAATGGAGGGTCAGCTTGGGGCTGGTGCGGCAAATGAAATGCATCTATACCATGGTACCAGACCAGATCTGATTGATGTTATTGCTCATGATAACTTCGACTTCCGTATCGCAGGGTCTCGTGTTGGTGCCTTGTATGGTGATGGGGCTTATTTTGCCCTTACATCTAAATATTCGGACTTGTACGCCCAAGCGAATGAAGCTGGTTATAAGATCATGTTTATTGCCAAGGTATTGGTTGGCAAAACATGCCTTGGTCAGCAAGGTTTGAAAAGACCCCCACCAATTGACGCTTGCAACATCCGAAAAGGTTATTTCCATGCGGTCGTTAATAACGTACTAAACCCAACCATATACTGTGTATTTGATAGAAATCAATATTATCCCGAGTATATCGTGGATTATCAATATTAACACATTAAATTATGGATAAAGTCACTTCCGGCAAAATCGGTCCGATAAAGGGGTGGCGGATAACATTTTGTAATAACCCGTCATGTGATCATGTGACTTGCAATATCCCCATTCTGATCACCTCGGTTTTATCCAATGGAATGTATTTACCGGGGCCAAACGGAAATGGTCGAGCTTTTACGATTGGCAATATCCCGTCAAGTGACCACAAGATCTGTCGGACTTCTTCTTAATGCGGAGTGGCCGGCTGAAACTCTGTACCCGAGGATGAGGTTTTCCTATTTAAAATGAGCCTTGTTCGATCAATAGTTTTTCTACGACTTATCGTGCACAAGACGTTATCAAGATGTCCGACGTTGTTGTTTTGTCGTGACGTCAGTGAACGATCGTGACGTAACGAACAAATTATAAACGGGCAACTAAATAGTCCCGACTTGTATTCCCTTTTTAAAGCAGATGTAGTGCCTCGATAAATTCCTCCGCCTTGCCAGATAAACTTACTCATCCACGGTACTAACCTACTATTCTCTATATTATATGCAAATATCGCTGGCTTTGAATGAGACAGTCGTACGTACTTATAAGACTCTTGCATATTGAAACCTGCACTACGAGCGCTTTTTCTGTGCCTATTTACATGGAAACTGGAACTTTTCATGTTGACTAAAATTGAAGTTGAAACAAGCTTGTTTTAGCATAGGTAAAGGGTAATTGTCGGACAGTTTATTTTGAGAAAACGAGGATAAACTGTCCGAAAGTTACTCTTTACTTATGGCAAAAAAGTTTTTTCAATTTTCGTTTGATCAACATGACAAAATTCGATTTTCGTGAAAATAGGCTCATAAAAAGCCCCTCGTGATGCTTATCAGTCTAACAAGTACTTACGACCTTCTCATTCTAAGCCAGCGATATTGGGCCTATATTGCAGTCAGTCTGCTTTGAGTAAATCTAGTTAATGGTTTGTTTACACGTTCAAATGTTCTGTATATCACCACCATATAACGGTCGAGTCACTTTTCATGGAGTTATTTGCCTCATTTAACTCCACAAGTGTTCTAATACGTTTTATAACTCCAGGACTTTTTCCAAACTATATTTAGTTAACATGTACAAAAACATTATTAAAATACTATGCAGAGACATACATGGTGTTGTTTTATTCATCTTATTGATAGCTTCAGTGTGAAAGGTCGTGTGGTAATCCTCTATAATGATTGTAGAACATGTCTCATTATGACGCCGGTATGTTTAAATCAACACTGCTTTATAATAATTGGTAGCTTCCTTGGAAGTACATTATCTTAATATGTGTATAATTCTGTAACAATTTCTCAAAACAGGAAAAAAATCAATAAGAACGCTTTGAAGTGTGAAAAAAGAAAACCAGGCATTTACAATAAAAACTTTCAGTTTGTGATTTTTATTTAGTGAAAGACATGATGTAAACTTTGCCATGTTTGCAGTGTAAATGTGCCATTTTAAAACGCCGCCCTGAGATCACATGCTGTCTGTGTGTGCAAGGTCGTACGCTCACACAGTGGAATTACTCGTTTCCGCTTGGCGTCTCCGTCTCATTTCATTTACCATCCTTCGAGCTGCAGATTGCACGATGCGTCGTCGGTGTATATAAAAGAACAGTTCAAGCACACCCCACATTATCGAAATTCCAAGCGTCAACGTGATGCAGAAAAATAAAAAGGACAGACATATAGAAAACATGATATGTGCTTTTCTTATCTCATGATCAGTAGCCCATGGATCTTCAGTTACCGATTCGAACTCCTTATCTGCTCCAAATGAAAGTATTCCTACAACTGCCGTGACGAGAAATAAGAAGGTGAGAGACGCTGCCAGACAGGTCCGACGTCGTCGAGAAATCGGCTGAAAATGTGCGAGTTGGTGGCGCAAAGAATTTAAGGTCTGAAACACAGAAACAAAAGTGTTGTTGTTAATAGTATTCGTGGTATGGGTTCAAATGCATATTCGTTGCACGTGTGTCTTGTGCATATTCATTTTCAAAGTAGATTTTCATATTTGTCTTTTTATCCATCGCGATACATGAGAAGACATATAAAATCAGTAGGTTGACCAGTCAATATTCAATGGGACATTCCCGACATGTAGCATATAATCCTCTTACAAAATGTTTAAGTGCTATACCATTTAACCGTATTTTAAATGAATCTAAACGATCGAAATTGTAGGCTGTGTCCCTTTAAAGCCGATAGCCGAATGCCTTAAGAGTTCTGATTTCTTATCCCCGGAGCAGAGTCCGCCCTGATACACGTGTTGATACAAACATCATCTGCTTCATTGGCTCCGATAATCGAAATTAATATAAAAAACTTTGGATAATAAAAAGTACCTCTATATCATTTAGACCGAGTGCTCCACGTGGAGGGTTTGGGACACCTTGGAATGTTCCGCCACATATTTCACACCTGTTCGAACCTTTATACCGGACCCACTCGAGAAGGCATCGTCTATGAACTTTAGCTAGTTGACCTTTGCACAAACACTGACATGAATCTAATGGTTCTGTAATGAAAACCACGAAAATACAATAGATTGACGAAATTCGATGTTGCTTGTGTATGATTTCAAAACCCTTTTTCATAATTACCATGTAGTATCGTGCGAACTACTAAAAGATCTTGAAATAGGCTTTGTGCATACAATTTCATTTCTTCTATAAAACCCACGAATATAAACATTTCTCATTATATACAAGACGAACATACCACGTGGAACACGAAGCAAAATTTCGTGGAAATATGCTGTAACATCTACAATACAACTAAATGAAACTCTCTTGTGGGACAACAGAATGTCCCAGGACACTGATTTTACTTTCTTCCGGATTCTGCATCCACGAATAACTCCATCGATAATATATAACGTTTGTAAATTAAAATCTTTTAATTACATCATGTGCGTTATAGCCAGATAATGGACAAGAAGCGTTCTACTGGAAAATAATATATGTGACAGATGTGAATCCATTTATCAGAAAGAACTTGTAAATGTGATAAGTGAATGAAACTGTACTGAGACGTTTTAGACTCGCTTGTTAAATACACTACCCACAAGTTCTAACCCGCCACCTTACATTTTTCGCCATAACTTTTTTATTTAAGTTTGTACCCGCATGAAATTTTGTATACCCGTACTTGCATCCAAGATGCAGTCAATTATAAATTTATTTTGGACGGCAAACGATTATGCTCGTTGTCACAGGCGTGTTACGTAATGTGGTATATTTTACCAATTCACAAAAATACCCAAACTATTGATGGCAGTGTGCATAAATCAACGCATGGAAAGCACGTTTTCATAAACATTTTGGCATAACTGATCCCTGTCCCTATACGAAAATCACGTTACATGCTGTGATATACTCCAGACGAACTCTGTCGAAGAGTAACAATCTTCGAACAAAATGAGAAAAAAGGCTTTGTCAAAACGGTTGGTTTTTCAAAATTACGCTTGTATGTCAATATCCACAAAGCTAAGTTTGTTGTTAATAAAAAACGGAGATAACCACTTAAACTTCAAAAACAAACAAAAACATAAAATAATATTCATGTGAAATTAAAAAAATAAGGGCCGCGACTCTTACCAAAGTCATAACATTCCGACAGGTCTGGCGCGTTCTCTGCTGATACAATTTGGCTTTTAATGTGTTTTTCGCGTAGGAAATTCATCCTTTTAATCAAAACCGTTCGTGAGCACGTGATTTCCGTTGTTTATTTCTTGCACGTGTAAACATGCTTTATTACGTAACACGTCAAACATGGTAAATTCAACTGCAAGTAGGCCAAATATCAACAAATATTTGAATTTAATACATCTTTATACGTACGTATGTGGATGTTCATGCTTATAAATGCATTATAAAAAAAAATATTTAAAAAAAGGAAACATTGACACCTACGAAATGTGTTCCAGTGATTTTCGAAATCCTGTGAGTGTTCCTAACGAGTCAATTTCGTGATGTAAAGTGTTTTTCAAGATAAGCAGTCATCAATAATGCCGAATTCGTTCATGTACACTTTAATGTTGGTGCACATGCAATGCACGTGCAAAAATACGTCATTACGCAATACGCCGAATGCAAGTTTAGCCACAATACCGCTAAATGAAACTAACTATCAGCTGCATCTACTAAAAATGTTTCGGTATGCGAAATCTCACTTGAATATACCAATTTTTGACACTACAGGACTGAAATATCTAAGTTGCGGGTTAGCACTTTTGGGTAGTGTACATCAGTCGATACGATATAAATGAAATAACACAACTTCACAGTATCTCGCTCACACTTAAACTCTTAGGAGCTCCGTTGGAACTAGTGTTTGATGTTGACACTGAGTACGAATTACTTAGTTCATCTTGTATGTATGTGAACAATTGTCTGAACATATACTCTGCTTATTGTGAAAACTAAGGCATGCCGGCAAAACATGTAAATTGAACGGTCAAATAGCTGACCGATAACCTTTTGAGGCACGTAATGCCTATCCATATACATGTACATTTTGTAATTATTATCATGTTCCAAATTGTATAACCACTTATAACTATGTTACTTTGTACATAATGTGTTCAATATCCTCATCACAGCGGGAAATATAGAATTGGGCCGCAAAGTATTTTTAATTTATTATTTGATCGATTTCAGAGAGACATTCTCGACGTTCAAGCCGAGAGTAAAAAAGTACTGTCCATGCAACTTAATAGTTTTCCTTTTTTTTCAATAAAAGATCACAGTTTTTCCGCGGTGCCGACTTAAGTTGGTGGACTAATAAGGGAGATAACATGGTATGATGATCAGAGTAACCTTACACACGTGACAACTTTCTTTTCTGTGCAACAGACCCCGATCCCCCGAAACATCTCAATCAGGGATAAATCTCACCTAAAATATTGCTATGTGTAGTTGGGATAATTTCCATGGGAGGATGTACACAGAATATCATAATATGCATTCTAAACAGAAAACATTATTCTTAGATTCTTAAAGTAAATTTAATGAGTTCGAACGTCAGATTTATCGGAAATACAGAGTCTGATTTGGGCAAAATGTAAGTTTCAGGTGAGAAATCATGTTTCGGGAGATCGGGGCCAGATCACAGGTAATAATAAGGGAGTTCTTATAACTACTTACCGGTAACATCACTTGCATCCTGGCATATACGACAACAAGAGGATGTTGAACGCGACACCGGAAGTAAACATGGCGTCTCGTCTGCTGTGGAAAGTGTTGGTGTCACCTCGTGTGTCGCTTCTGTGCTGGTAGTTTGATCGGAAACACTCTGTTCCTGAAAAAGTTTAAATTCGGCATTGACGTTCAAACAGCTTAAGTATTGAATGATGATAGTATACATACTTAGCCTCACACTCAAATGTACCAGGTTTCTGTGTATGTGTTTTGGGAGCTAAATAGGGCAAGTTTGTTATAGTGTCATCCATATTGATACGAAAGAACCAGTCAAAATTGACTTATGAGACGCTTATAAATCTTTCATGCGTATTGTACGGTACCTCCCAAATACCTTCTCGTATTGCGGAGCGCCTGGCAGAGATATGCCTACGGTTACCATTATTTAATTAGCTGGCTGCTCACCAACAAATAACTTCAATTCCAACCTGGCTTCCGTCGAGATTCAAACCTTCAACCTCCCGTTTCCACGGTGGATGACCTAACATCTCGGTTAAGGTCTAGAAGGTGGACTAGAGAGTGTGAATTAAGGCACGCCCAGCAAACAAAATATGTCATGTATGTGGGACCCAGGGAACCAGAATAGGAGGGCCCCATCTTTCCCAGGAATAGCATACTAAAGTATATGGGACCCATACGGTCATGTTTGCTGGGCGGTTGACTGACTGCTGCAATACATTTACATAACGTATAATTGCCCGACTGTTGAACTACGTGTTTACACTAAATTAGTGACTTAAGGGTCATTGACTATAGTCTATTCGACGGTAGAAGTGGTAATGTAAAAATAATTGTTTCCAACAGGATTTGTTGTAGCGTTTTTTCTAAGGCATTAAGTCGTGACATTATCTGAAATGCCAAGCTTAGTAAGTCTTATAGTGCGTCTCCGAAGTATCATTGTAATCTAGTTAAGATAAATGTCACTGGGTTGTTTCTATTGCGTATGTGATACATAGTTCTGGAAATGTTGACATTTTGGTTAAGTGAATCACAGAATGAAATGTCGCCACACAAGCCTTAACTTTTAAGCAATGTTTTATGATCACTGTACATATTCAAACATAATTATGTGTTCAAAGTAAGAACTGCGACAAAATGCTACGACTTTTTGTAACATGTGATCGACAGAATTGACGCATCTTCCACCCATCTCATTTAGCTAATTTCCTGTGCAGTTGTCGGTTAAAATACAGCATAGACAATATGGTTCGGTAGTAGAACAATGGGAAATTTTACCGACTGAGCACCTATGTCC
The DNA here is from genome assembly GCA_963678985.1 of Spisula subtruncata. NCBI lineage: Eukaryota > Metazoa > Mollusca > Bivalvia > Venerida > Mactridae > Spisula > Spisula subtruncata. The sequence continues at coordinate 36,042,261 of OY787670.1, read as the reverse complement.
TAAATGTTTTTATCATAAGAATAAGGATTTTTACAGGATATGCATATCCCCTCTTTCCATTTTCCCTTTTTATCAAGACCATTAGAAGAATGTGGCTTATCTCAGTTAAATAATTATAAGGCATGAAAATAATAACCATATAAAAAGGTTGTAGGTCAAGCTAATGTCGTAATGATTATATCCAGACCGAAACACCAAAGAGTAAATAAGTAATATAAAATAAATAAAAATAAACCTTCACTTTTCAGTGCACTACATACAACTTACATTTTCATCTTCATTCTCTTCGTCTTCTGTCGAACTTTCGTCTAGTTCAATTGGCGACCATTGTTTTTGTACCTTGAAATTACTGCACATTTCTCATCGTCTGTATTTAAAAGTTAGTGCGAAAACGTGCGTCAAGTCGAAACAACGTTAGTGTGACGTCATTTTGATGCCATTTGTTCGTTGTATCGACGTCCAACGCGGTATTTTACTTTTGCATGTTTTTTGGTACCTTTTACATGCTTTGGTTCAAACGTTAGCGATTGCTCGTCAGATTCAAATCAAACGAGGGAGTGGTGTCGCTTTGCAAAATCGAAATGTTAAGTAGGTCTAAGACACACAATATGCTACCTCTCCATGCATACTATTTTGTATGAGTAACGTACACATTTAGCGCTAGTATCACATTAACTTTGTTAAATTGGTCGATATCCTGATATATAGTGCGTCCATTCTCCTAATTAGAAAATTCTTACTAGTCTTCCAAATACTCGCCTTTCCGCCAAACTAAAATGAGAACAACGCGAACGAAATAAAACGAATATTTCGTTAGATGCCGTGTAGGCCCAAGAGTCTTTCTACGAAATATTTTGACAACCGATTATCGTATATCTTTTACTTACCTTTTTTATTTCCAAATAACGGTATCACGGTTTCCCAGTGAATAACGATCTGCACTACGGGTCGAGAGGTGCTTGGATTGATTCTGGAACATTCAGTCATTCTACCGTAGTAGCTTGCATTACTGCGTCTATTCTCTCGAACATGGTGGCCATTCGCCAGTTTTGTAAAGAAATCCCGAATGACTACAGGCATAAATACTTCCTCAGTCGAGCGCGAAAATGCTTCCAAATGTTGCAGTGTAGTTCCTTTGTAGGGTGTGCTTTGTTATTTTCATCCCGTCAAAAGTTTGTAAATTGAAACAGCTACGTGGACTTTCAAAACTTTCGCTGCTCTTTGTCTAAGTGCAGAATTGGCGTACATACTAATTATACACCTCGTTAACATTTCTCCTTCATTATTACAATGTATGTTCATTTGAAAAGATAAAAATGTGGTATTTATTTTTATTTCTAGTAGGCCTACATGTACAGTAAATCAACAGATATTAGCTTAACTATATCGCCTAATGGGACACACTACCAGTAACTGATGCTGTGCTGATAATGTATCATTTTTGATAGTTTCTATTCTGTGGGGGTGGTTTTGATATATGGGACGCCAACATATGATTGCCTTGCCTCGTTATCCGTACATAATCTACACTTAATCTAGACACATCTAAGAACATCAAATGACCGTAGCTATGGGAGATCACCCACGACACGAACGAATTCCATTCCATATAATACCACCATGTGTATAATGCCTTGGTCCCAATGAGACTGTTTTTGCATCGGTGATGTACTCCTGATTCAATTAATAAATTTGCTAAGACATACTTCGGGAAGAGGGTCCTCGTGGTCTATGGTAAGCCTCGGGTAGTCATTAGAAAATGTATGACATACCTGTTCCCAATTACTCTGTAGGCAAAGATCTATCTATTCTAATCGGGAGTACAATCGTACATCGCCAAGGCAAAAATGATCAGTGGGACCTAGGTATTTGATGGGATATTGTTAGAAATAACATGATTAAAAGATACTCTGAATTGTCACTGAGAGACCTGACTCAGTCCGGATTAGCGAAAAAAGTTCAATGATTTTTGATAGAGCATGCTTGGCTAATAGCATTTGAATAGACATGATAACGCTTGTCACTGACTGGGCATTCAATAATAGTAACGAGGATATGTTCCCTATTGAGACGTTGAAGAACCCAAGTAAAGATGTTTCATGAATATACCGCCGTGAATTGTGACTCACCCTACGACCAGGCCCCGATCTCCCGAAGCATCTCAAGCAGAAATCTCATATTAAATTGAGATTTCGCCAAAATCAGAGTCTGAGTTTCTAATAAATCTGAAGTTAAAAGTCATGAAACACAAAGAATAGCATTTGCTGTTTTGAAGCTAATTTTGAGTTCACCCTCTCTTGGAAATTATTCCAACGTAAATGGCAATGTTTGAGTTGAGATTTATCTCAAAATTGAGTTGTTTAGGGAGATTGAGGCCTGGACTATATGTAATTTGACTTATTTGGTGAAAGTTGATGATACGTGTAGGTTTGAAGGTTGTCCGCTTCCTTTTCGTCAAGTAAACTCATCAATTTCTCCTCTTTTTTGCTATTTTCATCTCAGAATTGTTTTATTTCCATCACCCCTTAGACCGTAAACTTTGTTTTATCACAACAAATACCCAAACACCGATGTACTTTTGAGTTGTCATTTTCAAGGTGAGTCAGCAAAATAACATGAAATAATGCCACAGTTAAAATGATGACGTCACTTCCTGGTTTATAGGACCACCTATTATCGAGTGCCCATAAAAGTGGGGACCAATCTCATACACGCCAACAAAAAAGCAATCACAATCATCAAAAAAATAAATGTCATTGAGTTTTAACGGTAGGTCGCTGTTTTGTTTTGACACCCTGTAGACTCAGCACACTGTTCTCTAATGCACTGCATACATATCTTTATATTGAATCCCCCTAAAATAGCAGTGATCGTTTTTTGCCAATTGTTTTTTCCCACATACATTGAGACTAATAATCGTGATAGGAAACATGAATGAAGCCGTCAGAAACGATTACGTGAAACAAGGGGATATTACGATCATAATACAGTAAATACAGAGAATTATCGTCAGGAAATATTCTTAAACGATAGTCTTCGTAATGTTAATCACTGACATTAAATGAATGAATACCAAAGTAGCATAGATCTGATACACGCAAGAATCGGAGAACTACATTTGAATACTAGTATCTAAATATGGTAACAAAAGAGTTAAAGAGGTTTAAACTGAACTACGGAACATGTACTCAGTTTCCCCCAATGCAAACATAAAACGTTCTCTATTTTCTTACGGTGGCATAGAATGGACACAGGAAATATTTTATATGTTTGTCTCCAAGCCTCTGCAGTTATATTTATGACATGCAACAAATAACATACACCAAGTTGGTTGGAAAGGTCTGGCATGTAAACATACCAAAGGAAAAGGATAAAATGCATACCAAGATGATCAAAATTTGCATGGCATAAAGTTGGGCTAACATAGTCCAACCAACAAAATATAATTACATACAAATGTAACGTACAAGTATAAGACAGACATAATTTTTTTTTGAAAAGTACGAGCTAAACTGTGCAACAGTAATAAGTTATACTAAAGTTTCACCACTCCTGTAAAACTACATGTAAAGAAAGCAACTGAAATTAAAAGGAGGTTGGTGGGGAAGGTTAGTGGATAATGATAAAATAAAACTTCTTCAAGACGGAACCAAAACAGTTGTGTGCAGCTACCCAGAATCCTCTGCGGTGATGTATTAAGTTCAACGGTAAAAATGCTGAGATGTACCGGAACGTGTACATCGGCTAAGGTAATCGATCAAAAACAGGGACCTAAATATAAATAACTTTATACTGTTGCACTATATAAAGTGTATTTTTATATGTGTGTCTCCAACCCTCTGCAGTTATATGTATGGCATAAAGTTTGGCTAACATAGTCTATAACCCAGTCCAATCCAATATTTTATTTATCACGTGCGCACGTATAATACCACCACGTGCGCATGTGTTTGCGAATATATGTAACATTACAAGTGAAAGCTATTACGTGTACACGTATTACTGGTGGGGATACAGGACATATCTTTTTATTTATCACGTGTGCACGTGGTAGTATTACATGCGCACGTGATAAATAAAATATTTCTTGTATCCCCTCCATGCCACCGTTTCTACATACTGAAAAATTAACGATACCGTGTCCTATGTACTGTATAAGCTACTTTGAGTACCAATCACTGTTATGGATTGCTTTAACCTCTTTTTCTCTTTTGATTTTCCCTGAGTAAAATTTCTGCCACCAGGACAATACAGATGGAAAAAAAACACACATTGCCCTCACCCTAAGCCAGTGAAATTATGTATGATTATGTTTTAAAAAATTGCTTGTACGTCATGAATTTGATTTTCTTGAATACAATGGAAATAAGTACCATTATTTTTCAAGAAATTGCCAGTTTCCATGAACGACTCCAAATATTGCTATATATGTATTTTGCTTAAATAAGCCATAAAATACGATACTTTCAAAATACTTTTAGGTGCGGTAAATTTTACGACATCTTGGTCGTCTATTAAATATATAAGATCGTGTGTTAGTAGAAGATAAATATATAATTGCGGGTCCAATTTGTGCTATGTATTGGTAGTTAGCGTCATTTCAATAGTGCAACGGATAACACGGCGCTATAAAACATTTTTATCCAATATAAATATTTATATGCTAAAAATAGACGGTTCTTGATAATCTATACATTATATATAAATAGCCGATAGAGTCGGACTTTAAGTTTTGCGGCGAACGTGACAATGGAAATAGTTCCTCATTTCAATACAATGAATTATTTTCACAAAGGTAAGAATTTTATTTTACAATCATTCTGAACTATTTCATATACTAAATACTTTTTTAAAAGAACAGTTTCGATAAATTTTCGATTATGAAGTTAACGATGCTGTAGTGGAGTTTTACCATTTAGGGTTTTTTTTGTTTTAAAATGCGATTGAATTAAAAATGTATTACTACTGTTTACTCTTATGAATAAGTACACAATAAAAGGCTACTGTCAATAAAAATAAATCAATTATAACAAATGCATTATAAAACAAATATTTGCGACCCCCCCCCCCCCCCCCCCCCTTGTAATGTATGTAAAATTAACGTACATGTAAATATAATTATTTGAGTACATCCCAAGCTGCATCAACGCATTAAAACATTAATAATTACATAAATATCTACTTTATGTTTAGCAATAGTGTTCTTCAGTCGCGTATATTAATTTAATTAATTTACTTCAGTCCCGTGCTTCTGCTTAAAATATTATATAGAAAACTAATTATGTAAAATATCACAATATCATCTAAAATTATTGTCTGTATTGACTTTCTTGTGGATTAAAGTTTTGTATCAATTAAACTGTACCAAGAACAAACAGCTATCTGGTTCATGACTTTGCTAAACATAAACTAAACAGTGGAGCAAACGGTGGTCGAACAAAGGGACATATATTTTCTAATTTAAAAAGAATTTCCCAACGTTCTTTATAAAAGTATTGGGACCTGTGCCACTTAATTTAAACAGGCAAAGCAGGTATGAAAACATAAGGAAATAGGAAAAGGGATTATCTTTTCAATGTGTATAGTTTGGCTATTTTGACCTGAGCCTGACCTTTATGCAAGAATATATTACAAGGTTTGAATATATCAATTTCCGCAAGCAAATCGTGCAATATCGGTATTTCAGATTTGTTTTTGGTATTACATCTCGAGCGTCTCCGTTATACTCCCCGATTATGAAAACATACACTCGGTGCTGTAAAGGTAGACAATATATCGACTGTTAAATTATGCTAATCGGTCAGGCTCATGTCAATGTTGCCAAGCTTTACCGTTATTTTAACTTATTTCGTGAATAGAAGTGAGCAGGTAAAATAAACTTCCGCTCTCCCTTAATCGATGTAATGATCAGTGATTTCTGTTTATATTGACATTGCAGAATATCGCGTTGGAGTTATACATTCGTATTCTTTTCAGTATTATTCTCATTGATATATATTAGAACAACGTATTGATTTTAAAACACGTCACGTTGGTAGATTTTTCTAGACAGGACGAAGAAAATGAATGTTCGAATAGTTTGACGTTAATTTTTACCCTTTCCGTGTGACGCTTCAATGATGCAACACCGTGCGTGACGTCGAAGCAAAGTGCGCGCTCTACACTTAGACCATAAATATGCTGTCCATAATTATATTTAAGATCATTCATAAGTTAATTTTATCGAAATAGTCTCACGTATTTATGTTTTCTCTTTCTTATCATAAATGACCATCGGTTAATTGTATTTAAAAATTCAATCTGTTAAATCAGGGATTCTATATTATTTACTAAATATAGAGAGAAGATCCTGGTTAAATAGAACACAATGTCATGCATTGTTCAATTATAAGATAACAATGGCTTGTGTGTTAAGCAACGCACAGATAGTATACTTTGTCATCTGATTGATTTTCAAGAAGTAAAATGTTAAAGTGTAACACGTGATTTCTTTAGACATTTTGCTTAGCTGAGGTTCTAAACAAATAAAAATCGAACATAGTAAGACAATTTCTAGTAATTCTAGTTTCTCAAATGTCATTACGAACATGCATGTGAGTGGATGTGTACCACAAACGTACTCGATTTAATCAAATAATGTTAATATCCCGCCGGGTCCTAGTGATTGACAGGGTGTTTTGTGAGGGAGTTTATTGTGGGTGTTCTCTGCCCAAGGTGACTATAATTTGTACCGATATCACGGTAACTCCAACAATTTAATATCAATGATTAATATTCTAGAATGCTTAGGGTCGCTCTTAAAACCATTCTTTCTCGATGTCCGTGTACCAATATATTAAATATATAACGTCTTAAGCTGTTCAAAACATATGCGGTGTTTTTTTCCTTTTTGTATGAATTTCCCTTATTCATAACATGATGAAATTTAAATAGGTAGAACTAAACGATAAATGTACATAAAGTTACATTTTAATAGAAATGTTCATTTTAATCTCTATTAGGTCTCATTAAAGAAAAAATATAAGAAGTAATAAATTTGCCATCTTTTTGCAGGTATATTGGACACATATATCATCGAGGAACTATGAAGTGGCTACAACCGTTCCTATGCGTTTTGGTCATTACATCGACTACAAATGCCATACTCCAAGACGCCTATCTTGAACAGTTTAGACCATTGCTATACAAGTCTCAGAACCGAAGTGAATATGAAGCTAATAGTGATCATTTGACCCAAGGGTACATCTCGTACACGGTCGCTTCTCCGTTTCGGTCATCAGACGCTCAAAAATATCACAAACTAAGTTTTGCCGAAAAACGGCAAACTAATTTAATGAAATGGGATAAATATCCCTATGGCTTTAATCAAGAACTGAAAAGAGCTTTTAATAAACGCATGTTCTTGGAAAGTACTTCAAACAAGAAAGTCGTGTCACAATATGAAATTGGAATGTTTCCTTACAATAATGTCGTAAAACTGTCCGCCGGATGCACAGGAACGCTTTTGACGCCGAGGCATGTTCTCACAGCAGCACATTGCGTCCACGATGGTAAAGATTTTAAAGACAACATGGAAATGCTTAAAGTTGAGGTTGCTGATCGGGTAGGTTACAGGATTCATTACATTGTGAAAATCAATGTTCCCGTTTTGTGGCTGAAAACACAGACGCTACCGGAAATAGGTCGTGGGGCGTTCGATTACGCCGTGTTGCAACTGAATCTTCCGGTCAGTGGTCGAGATAAGTTCATGCCCCTGTCACTGCCAAGTATTAAATCTCTTAACTCAAATCTGGAGTTTCTTGGTTTCAAACTTGGAAGGGCTCCTGCTTTGTGGCTGTCTAAATGTGGAGCAGACAGAGGAGTGGTCGTCATGCGCGGGAATGTGGCACTAAGAACGTGTGAGTCGTCGTCTGGCAATTCAGGAGCGGCGGCGTTTGCTTACAGTCATGTTGAAGGGAATAAAATCATTGGACTTCTTTCTAATAAAATTCAAACTGCTGAAGGACAATTCACTCCACAATCTATCGAATACGAGGCTATCATGCTGTTGACATTGCCCAAGTGTTTAGATATTTGCGCCATGATCCACCCGGAAGGTGACAAATACGACATTTGTAAAACGGTGAAGCGAAATAACGTCCAATATCTAGAGGTGGGTGCGACTAGAATTATGCCTTTCTTCGGCTAAATGCGATACTAGTAGTAAACATTGACCATAAAATTGTTTTGCTGCTTTGAAAATATGCTAATAAATAGGTTAGAAACTGTCACTTGATTTCCGAAAGACCATTACCACTGCGGTATAACGTACACCGGATATTGCTAGCAATATGAGTAAAATTATCAATTTTCGCGACATTCTAGTGTTGACAAGGGTAAGTTCAGAGACGATTTTAGTCTTTCTGGGTGTATTTCATATATATTTTATACAAACGTATCTCTTCCATAAATTTTCCTAGTCCATGTAACCGGTAAATTGCAAGGAATTTCTTAAAAGGGTGATTAAAAGACCAAACTCGTATCGTTACTCACGCAAAAAGTAAGCTCGATCTGTCGAAATAAGATGTTTTTGTTTATATTCTTCATTAAAATACACATCTTGAATCGAGCGAATTGTCATTCCTGTTACAAAGATTGTATTGTAAATGTAGTATTCGAAACTATTCGCAAATAGCGGTGCATTGTGAGAATAAATACAGGTGTTAGTGTACAGAGTATTGCTATAGAATTGCTCACTGGTGTACGGAGTATTGTTGTATCGTGTACGGAGTATTGCTTTTAACAACAGTGACTATTTGTCACACAACTTGAATAAATGCAAGGTATAATCAGTATTTGTTTGGTAAAAATAACTTGTTATTGTATAGATCTGTATCTATTAAGTTTGGATTGTATGTAATACATGAAACAATTAATGTAACAAGCTAATCCTATCTCCAAGAACCCTATTCCCTGAATTTTACATGTTGTGATATTAGAAATGTACACCAATTCTACAGGGTTTAGAATGTGGTCTGTGCACTTTCATAAGAACAATGTCTTCTTTGACCGACTGATTAAAATAAGTTGTCTAACCTCTGCTGGGAAGAAAATCCAAGATCCCCTTGAGAAAATGTTTGTAGTCAGGTAAACATGTCTGATAGAAATGCTTTGTCACCCATATATCCATATTTTCTTTTAGTGTGTTTGTGACAACATAATACAAAATACCACACAAACCTTAAACGTTCTTTTCTGTTTACTTGTTAAGTTAGTGTTTAGATTTTAACCAATATATTAAGATTACTCGCGTTAAAGTAGATGTATTATTGGAATTGTTAGAGGAGCCCCCTTGTCTTCAGGAAATGGTAGACTTTCCATTTGTAATTAAATATACCCGATACAACACATTGTCACATTAAGCTATCCAAAACCTAGATTGCATTGCCATTATCTGGCCCATGATTATACAACCATTTCATGCTTAAGTTAAGTCCATGCACTTGCTTCAAATAATTAGAATGTTGTGTTTTACTGAACATTTTATATCGAATTGATAAGCCTAAAAGATAGTAGAAAAATATTTTCTTTTATAGTATTAGTGATGTCCGTATTTGCCATTTGATCGTAAGCATGATTCTCAACGAATTATATAAATCCAAGATAAATTTCACTTTGTTCTAGTCATAAGAACACTTTATGTATGAAATCAGCATTCTATTTTGTTCTATGCATTCATCTGCCTGACACAATGAAATATGTTGATATTATCATATAACAATATTCTTATTATATCATACAGCTAATAAGACATGACCTTATTGACGAATAGACGTAATAATACGATAAAACTGTCCATTTACATTCTTTATTTGCTCATGTTAATAAGCAATACTCTGTACACTAAACAGCAATACTCCGTACACATACGTGAATCTTTTTTATGTGTATCTTTGTTGTTTTTCGATCAATGTTTATGAAATTTGGTCACAACACTTTTGGGTTCAATATAAACAAAATGGCCAGTTAAAAAAATCAACATTTTGGTAATGAAGTTATTCCAGAAGCGTGTAAAGTACTGCTGTCATTATTTGCTAGTGAGTATCGGCATAATACTGGATCATTTGAACCTTTCTATGAATATCTGATATACTATAGTGGCTATAAAGTTTCAAAAATGCCCGAAGAAGTTAAAACTCAACTCAGATAAGCATAAGTAGTCAGTAATTTGGAAAATATCGTATTTAAACTCACCCTGGTCTCCTCAAAATTAATAATATTACTCACTTTACTAGCAATATCCGGTGTACGTTATACCGCAGTGATTACGAGAGTTTAAACTTAACAGTTTATGTGTGCATGCTGTGAAATGGGTCAACATGTTATTGGAACTGACAGAGAACGTTCCGCAAGAGTCTCTATAATTAACCCGAGCTACGTAGAACTATGTTCACTTAGTGGTAAAATGGTCCAATCACAGAAATAAAAAAATAATTTGACTGTTACAAAAATGTAGTTAATAAAGTAACAATGCAATATGATACCGGTAGGGGAAATATTACACTGTTGCCATGACAACAGCAGTTGTTTTGGCGAATTTTAATCCACCAATAAGTACTCAAACCAGGCACATAAACGGCGCCTACTACCTTAGCCTAATGATTGCGTAAATTACTGTGAATGCATGTCGGTCGGCGCAAGGAATTATCGTTACGGAAAAAACAACCCCATAAAAACAGGAACTAACAATCTTGATCACGCTATACATGTATCTCAAATAATGTGCAAGCTATGTTTAGTATAACTTGTTATAAGTAAGAGCAGCCACACCTACTTATGTACTTTTATTTTAACCAAATTAATGGACCAGTTTTGTCATTTACTGAAGCTAGTCGTATATAACGGCAGATTGGTTGTGGGCAATGTTGATCTACTGGTTTAGTAATTTTCTATAATGTCATTTTTTATTTCTTAATGACGTCCTTATCTCTTGTATCTTGGAAGTAAAGTATCACATGTTAGATAGCATGCAGTTTTATTTGAATGACGTCAGATGACGTCATTCAGGGTATGCAAATTTTTTTTTTACAGTTTCGGTGTCTCTGATTTCTGCTATCACAAAGAAACTTGCACAGGTACGTGAAGGCAACGAATGATATTCTTGTATCAGTTTTGGAGAGATTACCTTTTTCCGTTGCGACCAGAGTGTACATTCATAAGCCAAATACGAGAGGTGTTCAACTTATTTATGAACAGAAAATGAACATCGATATTTTGTTACTCTAACAATGAAATTGAATAAAAACGTTTATATTATGTAAAGTAGTGTGTCAAGAAGTATATATAATAATTGTAAATTACCAATACGTTACGGTTAAATCATAATCAGCATAAGGGTAGAGGGTGTTGTTATTTGCGTTTTGAAGGTCCAAAACTCGTAATAATTACGTTTACATTTTCTTCTCTACTAGTAATCGTTGTTCTAGTATCAACCAGATAGAAAAGTATAATTATTTTTAAAGCATGAGAAGACTTCGACATCCACTGTTTGGTTATATATCACAGTTATATTCTTAAGTTTTTCATTTGGCGTTGTATATGGTGACTTGAAGCTGAATCTCGTTTAAACACTATGTTCTTGGAACAGTCACTAGGAACGATATGTAACACTTTTTTGTTGAAACCCTGATTTGAAAAGGTTTGTACATGGACCACCGCCTTCAATTTCGTCAATTTGATATGGATTTTGACATGCGCATTGCCATAATAACAAACCCAATGCCTTTCCATGAAAACGGCCGCGAACACACAAAGATTGACACACATGAACTTCTCCCTATCCTTGTGACCTTTTCTAAAATAGCATACCATAATCTATCATAACATTCTTTAAGAATAAGTATTGCTTTGCAAAAATGAAACAATTTTCCACATAGTGTTGTTTATTTCGCATTTCTTGATTCCAAGACTTTTGACTGCGAGGCATGTTTTTCTTGATTTTCAGCATAGGAACTTCGCATTTTCCCAGAACTATACATTCAACTGTTTCGAAATAATGTCACTGATAGTTTCTATGGACACTCCCATCTGTGGTACTATTCCGCGTTTTGCTATTGGATTCATCATAGATATCATAAAACCAATTTAACTTTATAGTAATGTTGGGCAATTTTCAATTTTTAGTGCCATTTCACAATTATTGCTAACAGAAGTTTAATAACAAATATTACTGATGTTCTCATTATAAAAGCAAAATAAAAATTTACTAACACTTTCTTGATGCTTATAAAAGGGTCATTTTGCCTTAAAACAGGAAAAAACAACATCATCTACTAAATTGTTGTTTTAAGCTTTAACCAAATGAAATATACAATGTATGGTGCTCATATGTTCAACTTAAAACATTTTCTCACATGGTTTAAAAAAGATAGTTCAATTGTTTTTATTCAATATTGCAAAATCGGCGTTCATGTTTTGTTCATAAATAAGTTGAACACCTCTCGTATACACACGGTTATATACATATCGTTGGCTTAGGATGAGACTAATGCATATTTGAAATCTGCATCATAAGGCTCTTCTTATGAGCCTTTTTTTAAGACAATCGGAACCTGTCATGTTGACCAAACTGAAGTTGAAAAATCTTATTTTACAAGAGTAAAGAGTGATTGGCAGACAGTTTTTCTTGTTTTCTCTTAATATTGATTATTTAGCTACGACCTTGTCATTCTAAGCCAGCGATATGTTCCAGATGATTATCATACAATCACTTTGCAACTAAAAGTTTCAAAGAACAAGACTTTTAGTGCAAGATTGGGATTCTACGGGACAAAAATCGTGAAAACGTTGTAAATGGGCCTGGTAATAAGCTATCATTATCAAGCCTGAAATTCAACTTTCCAAGATGAACAATGAAGGAAATTACAATATCCAGAAGCCTGAAATCAAGCACATGCCTGAGAATTACTAGTCCTGGTAAATAACTTCAAAATGACACAATGACTCACCGTGGGCATGCCTCCCACCCCCACCAACGGTGGCAAAACATTGGTAAGTGAAAAACTCAGAAATTAGAGAAAAACCTTAAGTGTCTTTTATGTAACCATCATCCTACCCTCACTACGAATGTGCTGCACACCATTGACCTCAAATGTACTACTGTTGAATCATTTATTTTCGTGGAGGATTAAATTTCGTGGATTTCGTGGTTCACCCCAATCACGAAATTTAATCCTAACGAACATTTATTTTGACCCTTGTTTTATTACCTAAAATGCAAAATCGACGAATTCAAGTCCAAACGAAATTGTCTTTTTTACAAAAACCACGAAATTTCGTCCCAACGAAATTAAATGATTTTACAGTATGTGTTTATGTTTGTACTAGATGATTAATTAGGTTTTGCGATATAATAGTTAAAGTATTGATTACCAACATTCGTAATGCTGTCATCAAACATTTGTGAATGGTTATTTCAAGAGGATCGTGTACAAGAAACAAGTTCATGCCATCTTTATGTTCACAATAATATAGTGCCACTTGTTTATCGCAGGCTTAGAATTAAAAGGTCATAAGTACAAAATCGACATTTAGAGAAAACAAGAAAAACTGACTGAAATTTACTCTTTACTAATAGAAAAAAACAAGCTTTTAAAACTTCATTTTGGTCAACATGACTAGTTCCGATTTTCATGAAAATAGGCTCGTAAGAAGCGCCTTGTGATAGTGATTTTGAATATGTATCAGTCTTTGTGCTTACGCCCTTCCCATTCTCAGACAGTGATATGTACATAAGGATATAACAAACAGTACAATATTATGTTTATTATAAACAAACACATTTTGATGTTTATCAGGTTTTATTGAGATTTTAATCTTCTAAACAAAACAAGCAAATATACAAAATTAATATGAAACATGGCAAAAATACTTAAAAACAAAGTTTTCATATTCAATTCTGACAAATAACAAGGGAGTCATGATGGTCCTGTATCGCTCACATGAGTATCATTGCCCTAAGGAGTCATGGATAAAGTCAATCAATGCTGAAAACATCATGTAAAGGTCAGTCAATGACCATCTAAAGATAGCCGATGGTTATCATAGCTGCCAGCCAAGGTCAAAACTAAAATCGTCAGGGTAAACTTATGTCGAGTTTCACAGCTGTAGCTTGCAAAAAGGTTATAAAGAAGATTGTTTATGCACAAAAAACAACTTTGAATCGTTGAGGTCCGCTCTAGCTGATGTCACATGATTTTTTTCAATGTTTCCCTACACAAATCTATGTGAAACTGGTAATCCCTGGGGCATGCCTGTTTTGACACCAGGGGCATAATTTGAACAATCTTGAAAGATGACAACTATATATGATGTTACAAACGAAATATCAAAACTCTAGGCAATATAGTTTTGGACAATCATTTTTTCTTTTTTTTAAATAAATTTGCTCCTGTGATGTAATGATTAAATGAGCTGGAACAATTTGAACAATTTTGAAAAAGCACCACCAAAGAAACATTGCTGTGAAAGTGTGGTTGAAATTGGCCAAGTGGTTTTGGAGGAGAAGTTATTTCACTGAAGTGTTGATGACGGACGATGGGTGATCACAATAGCTCACCATGAGAACAAAGCGCTCAGGTGAGCTTATATTAAAAATTCACCAGCAAAGGTTAGCATCACATGCTGATAAAAATTCTTCATTTTCGTCATATCCAGAGATAACTAAAAATGTGTCCATTGGAGACAGGTGCCCCAATTATGACATGTGTCATTGAAATGAGGAAGGAGATGGGATTTTATTGATTATTGGGTACATAATAATATTAAAAGTAACAAAGGGCCATAACTCTAGTAAAAATTGACGTTGCCAAAATTCCTTCTTTTACAGCCATCAATACATTAAGATTATAAGCTACAGGTGAATGCTCGAAGAAATTCCATCCAACAGTTTGTGAGTAGTTCAACACCCAAGATTTTTCATTATGGGGTATATTGTAAAAGCAACAAAGTGCCAAAACTCTGGTAAAAATTGACGCAGCAAAAATTCCTTCTGTTACAGTCACCTACACATTAGGATTGATCATGTCGAAGAAATGCAACCGAACAGTTTATGAGGAGTTCAACACACAAGATTTGCGTTACGTTCATATGGACAGAGGGACGGCCGGATAGCACCAATACTATATGCCCCTGTCCGCTCATAAATAAGTGAGGGGCACAATAACCAGGTAGGTTACCTATGAGTGACCAGAAAGGTTTACCTATATATTATTCAGGTAGGTTCACATATCTTATCACATTAGTTGGTTTAAATTAATCTATAATAATCTCAAACAACAAACAACAAGCTACAAGAACCTTACGTTCAATCATGGATATATTTCTGATTTACCACTGTCCAATATACTTATAAGTTTCCCACATCAATTTTAAAAACCTCACATAGACTGGTCTGATTCTTACATGTTCCTCAATTACCCAAATACCCTATAAGAGTTGTGTCTCGGGTATTAAATTTCTAAAGCTCTTACATTTAAAAGTGACAATAATAATTGTTGTATTCTCTGCCTATAATCTCATAAATTTACTTTTTTGGTTTTTCTGCCTCAGTTTCAACTTCTGAATCAATTTGTTTATTTTCCGCATTTTCAACATTTTCAGTCAATTCACCTGAAACACTTTCTTCTTTAGATCTGTCCACACTACCCATATTTCCAGCCATAAAATTTGTTGGTGCTCCTAAAGGAGACACAGGTATTATATCCTCGTTAGACTCAGGTTCATTTCCTTCCAGTTCCTCAGAGTCACCCAACAGTTTCTTAACTTTATCAGCATCCTTTCCACCTAACCGACGTAATTCTATTTCATCTTCTATAGGAAGACTTGATACATCTAGAATGTTCTTGTATTTAGCTTCAATGTAATGCACCAAATCTTCTCTTCCACTCGGTTCTGGTGGAATTATAGCAGCAGCAACCCAGCGCTGATCATTATTTAGAAAATTAAAAGTTGCAATAGCATGTTCCTGAAATGAAATCAAACAAATGTTTATCAAAATTGCTCACATTTAATCAACTACCTGTACACTGAAAAATCATTTCATTTCGCTGGAAAGAAATTTTGTGGTTTTGGTAAAATAGACCATTTCGAAGGGATGTTAATTCGGGGATTTTGCATTTCAAATAATAAATACAAGGGTCGACATTAGTGTTTGATGATCTTTGATTTCCTGGTTGAAGGTGATACACAAAATTCTCAAAATTTAATCCCCCACGAAAATTATTGATTTTATTACAGTATTTGTTAAGTGACACCAGACAGATATTCTTGGGATAGTACTCTATAGCATACAGTTCTACCAAAAAGTCTGTGTTAATAGAGGTTCTCATGTTCTACCACAAAAAAAGTCTCAAAATCAGTGTTTAAGTTACTAATGGGCTCAGAATGCCAAGATTTTGTATCTACTAAAACTACATAATGCCATCATTGAAATGGTAACACATCCACTTAAAGCGTACAGACTAAACCAAGACTGTGTTCAGTAAAGGCTTATGCCCTGGTGGAAGCCTTATCCATAATAACTAGCTAGGTAAATCATGGGCCATAATTGTGTAGAAATGTTGGATGGTGATACATGGTGTTGACAATGTAAGGTCATTATAATAGTTAACAATCATGCCAATGTTTGAAAGCAAAGCCTTCATGGACATATTTGAGTTTCAACGACTTGAAAGTGTTTTTTTTTAATTTGCAATGAACTGATGGATGGACAGATGAATGGACAGATGGATGGACAGATGGATGGACAGATGGATGGGCAGATGGAAACACAGACCAACAAACCAACCAAAGAACAAAGACAATTTGTGCAAGAATGTCCAGTTATTGCTGTTACTTTCAATTTCAAGCTCCTGCGTTTGGTTGCTTCCCAGGCTTCTATAGGATGCATTACTAATGCTCGCCAGAACTCTGAATTGTTGTATTCAATTAACAACTTCCTACTGCTCTTTCTTTATTACATAATTATACTCACTGTTGTATATACTTCAAAATTTATTCTTTTCTTGCGAAGAAATGCGATCACATCTTTAGGTAGTTGGTATGGTTGACTTCCAACACCAATAACCAACATATCTACAATATAAACAAACAAGTAATTACCAATTGCAAACAATACAGAAATCCCCTATCTGGTTTTCAGAATTTCTGTTGCCATGGCAACCACAGGTCATTAACACAATTGATAACAGATTAATGTTGTTTTCTAGAAAATGAGTAGCTTACATATACATGAAAATGGACAAGTTTAATCATTTGTAAAGTAATAAAGTAATCAGTACTGCAGCCATGGCCCAGGTTATACGAGGGTCATTCAAAAAATATGTAGACTAATCAATTTGCTAGCTTAATTATTTATTCAGATAAATCAATAATAGTTTAGTTTTATGTACCACCACATTCATTTGCCAAGATCCTAAAGATTCATAGAAATCAGGCAGAAGGTTAAGTGAGGATCTTGGTTTATGCATTGCGCCTATAGTGACCACGGGGCAAGTCCATACGTCGTTGTTGACGTCATAGGTTTCGGTAACCTCACAGCATCTTCTAAATTCTTAGAATGATGCGCAACACATAATTTCAGGATTATGCGTGGTCCGTGGTTTAATGTGTCATCGCGTTTTCTTTCCGCAATTAAGAGTGACTTTGTATGATAACCAATATCTCTGTAACGGTGTTAAATATGGCATCATGATTTGAAACACAGAACTACATAGTTTTAAATGATACACACATAAATTCTCGAAAGGTTTCGCAACCGTTAAAGGTAAGTGATGGGGCGAAGAAATCCACACCAATTTCTACGGGATAAATCGATGGGTTGCCCTGTGTGTTTAAATTCTACGTTGCTATAACTACCATATTTTCGAATATAACATATATTTTTCGTGATAAAAATACGCACTGAATTCATAACCGGTAGAACCTGATTTCTACGAATTTTGAAGAAAATCAGATGATAAATAGTTTCACAATCGAGGTTGTCTACATATTTTTTGAATGGCCCTCGTAAATCAACATTACTTTATAGCACTAGCCCCCAGTACATTGACATTTTGAAGAAGTAAACTACTTTAGACTTCTGAAACCTTCATGTGCAGCAAACTTTGAAAGATGACACCTCCTAGAAATTATTCCTGCAAAGTTTTGTCAAAATATGTTAATTGGTTTAAGAGGAAATGTCGTTTCAGCTCATCTTGCACATTATTAGAGATCAGGTCATTTGAGCTTGTTCCCAAAAGCTGTACTGTTTGGCCAATCAACATAAGGTTACCTCACAAAGAAATCCGTCAAGCTATTAATTATTGTCACGAAATAATTTAGGTATCAATTAACAGATGAGCAGTGCTAAAGGGGCATCAAGATAGAAACAGTGAATTGTGCTACACTAGGTTAATGTTTTTGTTCTTAATCCTATTGAAAGAGGAATACATTTAGATTAACACACAACGCTTAAGCTTGTATCAAATATGGTATTGTAAGAATACCTTTCTCCAAATAAGGCTTGTTTGTGAAATATTGCATCTGCAATCTGTTTATTATTATAATAAGTAATTATATTAAAATGACAGGATTATAAACATGACCAAATAAGGTAAAGGAGCTGTTTTCCTTACAACTAGGTAAGTCCCAAGTACCCAAGGTAATTCTACAAGTACATGTGCTGAACTGCCAAATATAGATAGCAACATTTCAAAGGCCAAACTAAACTAGAAATGTGTTTAGTGGCCACATTCATGATATCATACTTTAGTTACTTCATCAAAGAACATACTTTTGCTGTTAATATATGGATACAACTTGTAGGCTAAGTGCAAAACTATAATAACTACAATATTATAAATAAGAAGTTACCATAGTTTTGCACTGAGAATCTTGACTGAAAAATGAAATCTCAAACACTTGATTCAGACCAGTTTCAACAAATGATTCTGTACAATATTTACCTAGTTTTGGAGTTAACAGAGTGAACAAGCCAAGAGACTTCTCGTTGATATCTGTAGGTCTAAGTACCTGAAAATATATCAAGTACTTCCTTAAATCCGGTGTAAGAACTCCAATTATATGCCTTGTAACTAGCAGATTACTTTAGTATACCACTGAACTTACATTGCATATAAAATGATATATAGATTGACCACCTACATCTAGCCTACTAGCAGAGCATCCCCTTTGAGTGTGATAGGTCTCAGGTTCAATCCCAGGCTTCATATGTTGCAAAATTCATAAAGATAGAACACATTTCAGGGGCTCCATTTGACTTAGGAGTAGGCCCTTGAAATTTCCAAATTTTTATATCCTCTAAGTTCCATTTATTGTAGGACAGTCTGGAACATGAATTTTGCAATTAAAGCATTTATTCACCGGTAGGCTCTTGAACTGTTCTTCTTTTCCTTCGCTCTTAAAATTCTTTAACACATTGTCTTGATTATTTCATGATTTATACCACTTGGAGTATTGGGTCAATTTGGTATTATTTCAGTGATCGTTGTTTAAAGCCTTATTCATTAACAAGAGGGCCATGATGGCCCTATATCGCTCACCTGATTATAAATGAAACCCTGCACAATTTAGACTAACAAAGGTAGAATGTAAATATAGAAACTGGTGACCCTCGGGCCAGGTCAATTTTGATGCTACATACCAAATATCAAAGCTCTAGGCATTGCAGTTTTAGAGAAAAATTTTTTTATATGTTTTCCCTATATAAGTCTATGTAAAACGGTGACCCCCGGGGCGGGGCCAATTTTGACCCCAGGGGCATAATTTGAACAATCTTGGTAAGGGACCACTAGATGATGCTACATACAAAATATCAAAGCTCTAGGCATTGTAGTTTTAGAGGAGAAGATTTTTATATGTTTTCCCTATATAAGTCTATGTAAAACGTTGACCCCCGGGGCGGGGCCAATTTTGACCCCAGGGGCATAATTTGAACAATCTTGGTAGGGGACCACTAGATGATGCTACATACTAAATATCAAAGCTCTAGGCATTGTAGTTTTAGAGAAGAAGATTTTTATATGTTTTCCCTATATAAGTCTATGTAAAACGGTGACCCCCGGGGCGGGGCCAATTTTGACCCTAGGGGCATAATTTGAACAATCTTGGTAGGGGACCACTAGATGATGCTACATACCAAATATCAAAGCTCTAGGCATTGTAGTTTTAGAGAAGAAGATTTTTATATGTTTTCCCTATATAAGTCTATGTAAAACGGTGACCCCCGGGGCGGGGCCAATTTTGACCCCAGGGGCATAATTTGAACAATCTTGGTAAGGGACCACTAGATGATGCTACATACAAAATATCAAAGCTCTAGGCATTGTAGTTTTAGAGGAAAATATTTTTATATGTTTTCCCTATATAAGTCTATGTAAAACGGTGACCCCCGGGGCGGGGCCAATTTTGACCCCAGGGGCATAATTTGAACAATCTTGGTAGGGGACCACTAGATGATGCTACATACTAAATATCAAAGCTCTAGGCATTGTAGTTTTAGAGAAGAAGATTTTTATATGTTTTCCCTATATAAGTCTATGTAAAACGGTGACCCCCCGGGTGGGGCCAATTTTGACCCTAGGGGCATAATTTGAACAATCTTGGTAGGGGACCACTAGATGATGCTACATACCTAATATCAAAGCTCTAGGCATTGTAGTTTTAGAGAAGAAGATTTTTATATGTTTTCCCTATATAAGTCTATGTAAAACGGTGACCCCCGGGGCGGGGCCAATTTTGACCCCAGGGCCATAATTTGAACAATTACTAAATCCCCCAATGCCACGTACATCCTGGCAAAATTTCATCAAAATTGGCCAAATGGTTTCAGAGGAGATGTCGTTTGAAAGTGTGGACGGACGGACGGACGGACGGCCGCTCTTACGAGAGGTACAATGTGGGGTGTGCGGTCGTGACTATGGTACATTGTGGGGTGATTTTGCACTATGGGGTGCACCCCGTAATACGATATGCTCAGATAGCTGTAAATGAGCGAAAATGGACAAATTTGATGTTAAGGGGGGTGCACCCCAGAATGATTATGGGCTTATTGTCCGTACTTGGACTTTGAACTTTTGGACTGGTTATGGGCTGCACCTCACAGGGATTTAACAGTTGTAAACACAACAAGTTCAAAAAGGTGTGATTGTCACCCCATAATGCCTACATATACTCAACTCATAATTCATTAACTAGGGTATGATCAAAACCCTTTAAATGGACACTATAGGAATGTTTGTAGGGTGCACCCCACAACGATGAATTGTACAAAAACGACATTGTGGGTTGAATTTTGCACCCCGGAAGTAAGACTGTGGGGTGCAGCTCATAATGTACCTCTCGTAGGTACTTTACAGACGGACGACGGACGGTGAGTGATCACAATAACTCACCTTGAGCACTTTGTGCTCAGGTGAGCTAAAAAGATTGAACATAAAAATGTTAGGAATGTGCAACTCAGAGACAGACAGGCAAGTCATTAAATTTGTTACTCACCAGTACTAGTTGGCGAGTAGTTCCGACATTTTTTGCATGTTTTTTGTAATTTCTCAAAAACCACCCGGTTTTAAACAAAATAACTTACATGTTAGTAGTCCTGAGCTCAAGGTCGAAATCAGGTGTAGTTCTTTGATTATACCCAATATCTTTATTTTAGAGCTACACTAAATACAAAAAAAAATCAAATATCGGCTACTGCTAGCCATTGGGAACTACTCACCGACCAGTATACATACTTTTTCCTTTACTTGACCCAGGGCTTCATTTGACTCTTGAAACTGTATTTTTACCCTTGAATTTGACAAAAATGTCAGTTTTGACTCTTGGAAATTTAAGCTGAAGATTCAAATTTACTACACTTCTTATACAAATTTCTTGCGATATTTTTTAAGACTCCTGAAAATTGATGGTCATGAGTCATTTTGACTCTTCACTTTTGAAGGCTAGTGAAAGCCCTGCTTGACCTTCACACTCAGTTTACATGTTTACTAGAGTAGTAAGTTCCAGGCAGTGACTGGTTCGCCTAGTTTCCAGATAATGTGACATGCCTGTCTTCATATGACTGAATTACTGCTTACCAGTGGGACTATAAGTCTATATATAAATGGTATTTAAAATCAAAATGCACATATAGACCGTGCCAAACTAAAACCTCGTAACTGCAAACAGACAACATTTCAGGAGACGAAAAAAACGTGTTTACTCCGTTGAAATAATGCCGACGTCTTGTAATAAATGATCCTATTTTGAACCAAAATCAACTCCAACATGTACAAGAATATGTTGACTTGTACTAAATCATAGTTTGTACTGTCATATACGAAATTTTCGACTAATCTTTTTGATCCCAATAAAAATATGGTATTTTGTCACCAGACTGTATTGAAGCAACACGATTGGCTATTTAGATGGCGACTAGGCAGAAATGCGCGGGAAATCTAGCAGATGCGGATGCTGCAAAAAAAGTTTTCGCGTCAAAATTGAGTTACGGGGGTTTTGGTTTGGCAACGTCGATATGTGCTATAAACATGTAGATAATTTACTTACATTCCATTTCAGACAGGTACGAGGAAAGAAAACTGTAGGACCAAACACCCTCAAATTATTTTGTGTTTCAAATCCTGCAGGACCATAAGTAGTCACATAGAGATGGTCTGTTTCCTGTATACTAATCAGATTCATCATACTTGATTGTGTGGCATGATGTTCCGGGTCCATATGACGCTCAGTCACTTCTTTAGATATTGATTTTCGAAATCGAACACTTTGTCTGAAATAAGGTTAATATAACATTGATAATAGTCTCATAAATATTCATGTACTGGTCGGCGATCAGTTCCTGATGGCTATCAGTATCCAACATTTGATATTTTTTCATATTTAGCGTAGCTCTAAAATAAAGATATTTGGTATAATCAAAGAACTACACCAAAGCAACAAATGTGTGTCAGAAAATTTGCGAATCAGGGAAATAAAAAGAAAATATCAAGAAATACATGAAATGAAATGATAATCGTCACCTCTTTCCCTTGGGGGATCATCTATTTACGAAAAATATGCATGCACGATGAAACAAACAAGTTCATCTATTAATAGCCACGGGCTTGCAAGAGTCTTTGATAAATCTAGGTGTAGCTCAACAACAGGTATCATTTCTATTGGCAATCCATAGGAAACTCGGTGTACGATAAATATTGACAAAAACGTCATCATTGACGTCATTGTAAATGACGTCAGAGATTTTTACTAATTGGAAAACGCACCGACTATTATGTCTCAATTATGTCCTCAGTGACTATCTAAACAAAGAGAGACAACTCTAACAATTTATGCTTAACCAACGGGAGATAATTCCCTTCGAGTTGAGAGGGTCAAAGCGGGGAAATATGGTATAATATCTTATTAAATGTGAAATGTCGGCTACTGGTGCTCTACATCTAATTTGTGCACTAAAATAGTGACCCCTTTTGTGCCCCGAATTCTATTCGCTGTATGTTGTCACAAATGTCAACTTGTTACCATGAGTTCGGCCTTGAGCTCAGGATTACGAAAATGCAAGTTATTTTATTTAAAAACGTCCGGTTTTCGAGAAATTATTAAAAAACATGCAAAAATTGTCGGAAACTGGTCGCGAACCAGTAGTATTTTACCCGTTTGCATAAATGAGTGGTTGATTCGTTTTTTATGTATTTATCAATTTGTCCATACTTATGTATTTTATGTACATTATATAATTGTTTAACCATGTATAAGTCATTATTGTACAGCACTTTTTAACGTGTGTATACATGAAAAAGGGCTATATAAATATGGTATAATAATAAATGTCATTGAAAGAAATATTGTCCATTGAGTCATTGACAGTCAATGTCAAGCAAAGATTTCTCTTCATACACCGTAACATCACATCACTCGTTGAATGGGTTTCCAATGTTCTGAATACCATAACTCAATTATCTGTTATTGATACTGACGTCATCACGTCGATATGTAAGTAAAAAATTATACTAAAATTATTAATGGAAGTGCATGTCCTCTTCAAAAGTCAACTGTTCAAGATGAAATGGAATTAGTCAAACGAAATCTTGTCTAAAATGGAATGATCTATCATCATCGTCGAATATTGATGATTCCATGTATCGGATTGTATCCACATACGTCTCTTATTACGTTTGATTTGAACATCTTAACTTCTGCCAGGTATACTTTATTGAGAATTAGCAGAGAATGAAATGTTGTAGAAACCATCCGAAATTATCTGTCCGAATTAGTAGCTACTTCAGGACTTTCAAGTTCCAATACGAAAACAGGTACGGGAAACGGAGACATTTCGGATGCTTTGAATAATCTAAAGCATATTAAACAACATACCTCAAGCATTTATGATGTCGAGATAGGATTGGAACGCTACAAACCACTCGTCGCAACGACATTGTAAAAGTTATACAATCAATTTCTAACGACTTCTATTTACGAATCATCGTTATCGTCATAGTCTGCGGTTTAGTTTAGTTTAATCATATTTTATTGCATGAATTTTTACAACAATTACAAAGGGTTTGCATATATACAATTAATTACAAGAAATTAAATCATATCATAAATGTAAACCATAGAAACTTTAACAATTTTATATTCATTACAAAAGGATCGGGCCACAAGTTATTTCAACATTAGATATCGGCCCTAGTCTGCGGTGTCCCATTAGACAATATTAAACTACATATCTACAAAGACGTCCATGTGTTGGACGTCTTTGATATATAATAGGATACTCCAAACGATATATATCTACTTATGATTATCCTTTGAAGGTCTTTGGAAGTTGTTATTAAATGCGCTCATTGTCAGACAACCTTTAACAGTTTTCTAATATTTATGAATGTATTGGATCGGAACAGTTTAGCTCAGAGTCTGTTAGCATCACTCATTGACTTAAGTATTAGTTATTTATTTAAATACATGCATTTCTGTAGGCATAAATTCATTCTCTTGTTTTCTATAGGATGTGGACGATCAATATTATACTTAAACACTAATTATAAGTCTTTTGTTTGACTTCACACATTGGCTTATACTATATTTCCTTATCACATGCATCTCACTCAAGTCTTCTCCAACAAGACCTCGACCAACTTCAGCTTTGGGAGACCAAATGGGACATGGAATTTAACCCATCAAAATGCCGGGTATACAAATCACAAATCACAAAACGGAAAACAGTCATTCCAACAAAATACCTCCTACACAACACCACACTAGATACTGTAACATCAGCCAAATACCTAGGCATAACTAATTTCAAATGATTTAACATGGACCACGCACATTGATAATATAACTAGGAAAGCAAATCAGAAACTCGGATTCCTCCGAAGAAATATAAAAACAAAATTACAAGACTTAAAATCAGTAGCATACAAAACACTAGTAAGACCACAGCTTGAGTATAGCTCTTCTATCTGGTCACCACACACTAAACAACAGGACAGCGCGCTGGGCAATGGGCGACTATGGTCGAACATCCAGTGTCTCTCATTTGCTAGGTGCTCTCAAGTGGAGACCTCTTGACCTACGACGCATAGACCAACGCCTGGTTATGCTACATAACATCCTGTATTTAACCAGGTTGCTACCAATACCTGACTATCTTATCCCCAACACAAGACCCTCTCGCACAAATCATTCTAGGGCATTCCAACAAATATACACTATTCTAAATCCGACTACTACAAAGTCTCCTTCTTCCCTAGAACCCTAGTTCACTGGAATGCCCTACCCCCTGATACAGTTATCTTGCCTGACCCTGAGTTCTGTCTGGCTGTCAGCCTTATTTCATACCTGTCCTGTTTTTAACCTTTTAACCCTACATTTTCTCTCTTTTATACTTTTACTCAATCTTTTAACTAATTTTCATTGTTGGTGACGCGCGTCTCGGTCTATGTCCCCTTGCGGGGTTTGACCGTACCGGTAGATAGATATATAGATAGGCTACGACTGGTTCACTGATGTATTTAAGTATGGGACAGTGCTGCTGCAACATAAAGTACTCATAATTCTCTGTCTCTTGTGATGTCCCGATCTCGTGATGGACCTGAGTTTCATTGACAAGCTAGCTGGTATCATAGAGTATGCTGTCTTCCAAGTAGTTGTTCACTGGTCCATGCATGAACACAATTTAGATTTCGTCGTGTAGGGCCTACTAGCTTTTAGTTCCGGTTGACGCATTGCTAACTGCGTGTAATTCTAATACATCAGTCAGTTGCATCCACGCCCCAACCCGAAGGTTTTTACCATCTAGCTTCCACCGCGCTACTGGGGAAAAGTTGGTAATTCTTTCTCCGAACCAATACCCCGGGAACAATATTTAGTTGTCAGGGGCCGGGAAAATACCGCAGATCTTACCATCAGCTCCCCCCCGCAGGGCCGTGGAAGACAACATTATACTGCCCTTTCTCTAACATTGACCGGTATGGATAGGTGCTGTTTAAGAAATGTCTTCTGAAATACTTTTTCAAGTAATAATTTGAATGATCTCCGGGCATACCTATCAGGAACAGTATTGTGGTGACAT
Organism: Spisula subtruncata; assembly: GCA_963678985.1. NCBI lineage: Eukaryota > Metazoa > Mollusca > Bivalvia > Venerida > Mactridae > Spisula > Spisula subtruncata. The sequence continues at coordinate 36,015,650 of OY787670.1, read as the reverse complement.
ATGACTATACATTTGTATCATGTAGAGTGTCAGGGTTTCGGTCATTGTGGTCATGTAGACTGCTTGTCATAAAATTATGCACAGTTTTTCTATAGTTGGTGATTTAAAAGTTGACAAAAGATAATAACGTATTATTTAGAAAAGATAGTTGATGAAGCAGACAGACTGGTTATGAATCAAGATAAGCAAAACCTGTACCAGAGGACAGTGTTCTTGTAAACTTGTAATATACATGTGCAATGTTAAGGCCAACTAAAACGCTGTCTGCAAAATATCATGCAGGAGGTTAAGTAAGCGTCGATATATTCCTGCCGGGAACTAAAAAAGTCCCAGATATACAGTTTGCACTTTAAATCACAACACTAGGATAATTATAATGTTTGATACATATCGATGGCTTAGAATTAGAAGGTCGTAAGTGCCACTTAGGACCTTTTAAGATTCTTACATATTTAGAATAAGTACCACAAGGCGCTTCTTATGAGCCCATTTTCATAAAAATCTGAATTTGTCATGTTGACAAAATTGAAGTTGTAAAAGTTTGTTTTACCATAAGTAAAGATTAAATGTCAGACAGTTTTTCCGTGTTTTCTCAAAATATCGATTTGGTAGTTACGACCTTCTAATTCTAAGCCATCGATATATACATTTGTATACTTATTCATACAAAGGATAAATCGCTCATTGTTCAGTTTTAAAAAAACTACCCTATCATTATGCCCAAATGCAATGCATTGAAATACAAACTGTAGTTAATATCGATTTGCCCAAGATATAGGTATCAATACCCCATACATATAAACCAGTTAAACACAAATTATACAAATTAAAGGTGGATTGCACTATGGATGCAACACGTGTGTTAATTCTTTTATTTGGATTTATATCTTTCTTTGGTAAGCTTTGACTATATGATTACAAATTCAATGGTTTGTCTATAAATTTCTATTTCTAAGCGACTTTGGTAATGCTGAGTTATTGTTAATTAACAGAACTTTATCTAATTTATTTGTTGTGTTTTACGGGACATCTTAATGTACACAAACATGCATCATTTACTTGGACCTTCGTGTTGGAAGTCTGCATGTAATATTAAAGTTCGTACAATAAACAATATCGCTGGCTTCGGATGAGAAGGTCGTAAATACTACTTACGACTTTATAAGACTAATACATATTTAAAATCTAAATTACAAGGCGCTTCTTTTGTGCCTATTTTCATAAGAATTGGAACTTGTCATGTTGACCAAACTGAAGCACAAAGAATTGACTTTTCAACAGGTAAAGAGACGTTTTCCTACAGTTTTGTCTCCTTTTCTTAAAATAGTCATGCCAACGATTATACTGTCTGTAATTTGGTTGCGTGCATATACATGTCATTGAGTTCATTTAAATTCTGTTTCTAACACGTGCCAATTATAACATGGCAGTTCAAATCGACCCAGATAAACCGATTGTAAAACGCGAGAAGTGGAAAAGGTAACCTTCAGACTTTGCTATACACATCAATTAAACCAATTTAAATACCGTGTATAATTTTCGATAATGTGACATAATTTCCTATATTCAGTTAAAGTTTAGACGTCCCTGAAAATAAGCGAATACTAGTATGCTGTTTATATAGGACTGTCGTTTAAACATGCTTCTCTTCTTCGAAAAATATGCCCCAACGCAGACGCGTTTAAAATGTGGTTGTTATGTTGACGATATGCAAAAAGAACAAGCATGCACCAGACAGCCCTTATAAATGCCGAGCATAGCCTTTATATGCCAGTCAGCTTTCTGCTGAAATATGGCAGGCATATATGTATGTGCCTCCACCCGTATTTGAACCCGGGTCGCCAGATTAGACGGCAAGCGCACTAACCACTGAGCTACGGAGACACTAACTAAGTACTCACATGATAAACACACGTCTTGGGTGAAATAGCTTCATACATGTCCACATTATTCGACTATTTGGATAGTTTACAAAAGATAAACGAGCCTATTTAATGATTTGTAATTGAGGGCATATTTATACATTGAAATATGAGCTATTGAAATCATTCCAAGTTGCAATCACGATTTGTCATGAAGTATTCTCCTATTTAAAGTACACATGTTCTTTATAAAACGTTTCACGTCATGCATCAATAAATGGCAAGCATAGACCAACTCGAAACCATGGTATTTAAAAAAAAATACATGTATTGCACACAACATGGAATTCATTATATTATTCACTCTGTTGGAGCCTTGCAATAATGCTTTGAATTGTTTGGTGTGGCGTACTTAATTTTTTTTTATAAATGTCAAAAGTCGCAAACCAGGCTAAAATTCATTCAAATAAAATGCGAAGTCAGCGTTGAAAATTTTGTTATTGAAAGTCCTAAGTTACATGTACATGGTAACATCTATATTGAAATAACGTTTCTCGAATCTAGTGATCATGACAAAAGAAGGGTACAGAAGTTATTCTGTACTGTTCCATGACCAACTAGTAGGTCATGCTCACAGGTTTATTCGTATTGCACCAGGGCCAAAATAGTCACCAAGGGTATATTTCAATCTCCGATTATGCCAAATCATTATTAGTAATAAGTAATAAGTCTTCGGAAAGGCAAATATGGAAAACCCATATAAACTAGATAGTTTCTATAGGCCCGATCTGGTGTGTTTTTCCTTTATAAATAAGTTTATATCATTGGTTATTCCAGGGGTATGCCGTACCGCCGAATATTGTTACAGTTGGTATGGCGACCCGGAGTTGTGTCACTATGGTTGCTGTGGTCAGTATCAGGACGAATGTTGTGAGGAACCGTTTCCGGTCTATATTATAGTCCTCTGTACAGTGAGCGGGATCATTGTCCTCAGTGTTCTTGTCGCCCTAGTCTGTGTCGTCTGCTTCAAGAAAAAGAAACGAGGACGGGTGATAAATCCTAACGGTGATCCCTTATACCCGGCATCCATACACAGTAAGTACTTGGATACAAATAGTGTTAATATGTTGATACGGAGAATGAGTTCATAATACTTCATTTCATTTGAATTGAAAAGCAAACAATATCATTATTTTAAGTGATTGTGGTAGCATACTTTATGACCAAATATATATATTTTTTCTTAGTAAAGCGACTACGCTCGTTGAAAAGGTCGCAATAATTATAATTATATGTGTTGTGCCAATTTTGTATTTTAGAAAGTTCATTAGCTAGTCGCCTCGCGCGAATTCAGGCATAATTGATCCCCAAAGTCATCACAGTATGACAGAGAATGGCACATATCTAATTATTAACGCATTATACTTGTTATTACTTATTGTTTTGAAACGAATAACTAAAATGTATCTTTCAAGTTTAAATTAATATAATGTAATAGTAAAATACTTAAACGTATAATCTTACTTCGTGTATTTTCAGCGACGTCATTTATAGTACAACAACCAGGCTATGCGTATTCCAACGTGTACCAGACGACAGTACCACCACCGCCGTCTGCCATACCACCGCCACCAGATTACTACGCTCAACCATCCAACGCGCATGCGCAACAAAATGACCCACCGCCGTTTAATCGACCGGAAGGCTTGCAAAGTCAACCCCCAACCGGTGGTACACTTCCAAGAAATCGACCTGCTGCTCCATCTGGTGGTGGACTTCCAGGGAATCACATGGTCGTTTAAAATGACGGCATATGTGATTGTTGCATAGGAGCAGACACTCCATTCCGATCTGTGATATTTTAAGTGGTTTTATGCACCAGTCAGTTGCATCCGGCACGCCCCCCCCCCCGGATGGGCGATGGATGACTGGGGAAACGGTCGTGTTTTAATCTTTCACTGCCGGGGAAATGTTAGGATTTTTTTCTGCGAACCAATACCCCGGTGACATTATTTAGTAGTCACGGGCCGGGAAAATATCGGGTATTTTAATATCAGCTGTCCCTCGCATGGCAGGGAGAGGCAGTGTGTTTTACATCCCAAAAGCGAAACATCCCAACCAATCCCCGGGGGTTGGAGGCGTGGATGCAACTATCTGGTGCATTACTCATTAAGAGATGTATGCGTTTATGTTAGGGATTAAATGTCTCAATGAGTGTGCACATTTTAGGCACCCCCCTTGATCTTTATATCTTTATGTCATTACCATGAAATACAGTAAAAATTCGTTATGACGAGCATCGATATGACGAGCACCCGACCACTCTCGAGCAAATCCCAACCAACCGAATTTGAACAACCTTATGTTTGTATTACTGATACCATTGTCCTTTGGTAATTTCGATTTGGTTATCTCGATTATTTTACCTGACCCGATCACTCCTCGAGATAACGAAGTTTTACTGCATTACGAAAAACTCAATACTTTTCGACGATCACGGATGGGCTCATCGAGAGTTTACTGCAGCACAAAAAATAGCGAAACTGGCTAATTAAAAATGTAATTGTCCACAAGTCAATATGGTGTACATGTTTATTATTGTTACCATTGGTATTTTGTAGTTATGCCAATCATACAGCCCTGCATGTGTCACGATTTGTTTAAATGCCAAACTTGAAATGGTACAAACAGTTTAAGACAATAAGTATTATTTGAATTATTCATAATCATATAGAAGTTCATACTAAAGTTACATTTTAGTCCACATGATTTATGATAAATTGATAACCCATTAGGGCTAAAACTATGGCAATTAGCATTATAAGCGGCAAACAATAATTGTATTGATAACATATTCTACATGCTTTGTCATAATCCAAAATAAAAATTGCATTATTGGAAGGAAATAATGGAACTATATTTAAGTCAGATGCCCTCACGATGTCCGCTGTATGTACAATGTTGTCAGCTTACCCCTTCACGGTTCGCAAATTGTTATTATAGTGCTTGTTCATTGTTTCTCCTCAATGTTATTTTAGGGGAAAAATCATTTTACAGTGTATAAACGCGTCAACTTCCGGTTATCGCAACAAGTCATATACGTTGTATTATACAGTATGGTCTTCCAGTATATAAGTCATATTATGTAGTGATCTGAAGTAACAATAACGGTAATCGCAATAAGTCTTAAACGTTTAATTTTATAGTCTTATCATAAACCATACAGTGATTAGTTTATGTCCTGCGCATTTGTTATGTACATAAAATGTAATAGTTTAAAAAATGTTACAAAAACATTAAATAATACCAAAATGAGTACCGATCGTTACTTGTTTTGTGTCTTTGATTACCAACTGTTTCGGTCCGGAATTATTGTGTTACGCTGTGTTACAGTCGCAACTCAAGCACATGTTTAGGGTAGATATACTTCATTATACTGTAACACAGTTGTCTATTTTTAGCAAGAATTAAAGAAAACACGGAATACATTCGTTTTACACAAATGTACGACACAAATAAAACATGATAATTATAATATTGAGTTTTTTTAACAGTCATGCAAGTCAAAGTCAAAGGGAGATCATCGATGAATACGTCATGATGTGTTCGTCGATTTGTCTCCCTTAGTTGGTCGAGAGAAAAAAGATTTGCAAAACTATATTTTAGAGAAAAAAAACATTTGAAGAACCATATGTTTCTCGATATCAATAAGGTACTCTGAAACATGATACTATTGTTATCAGAAACACGTAAGTTAACACTGTTTACACAACGTCACTCCGATGTTTATTTGTTACTACCAAACCAAAACAGGCAATATTGTTATAAAAATGCTTTGGTTTTTAAAGGGACTCAACTCCAATTGGTAAATTGCAAAATTTATATAAAAAATCTCTTAAAATCACATTGTTTTGGCTTGACGGACCTAACATATTTACATGCATATAAGAATCTGGACTAATTCATCTAGAAGAAAAAGTATGAAATGGAATGTAGTCCCTTTAAAGGTTGCAAGTATAAAACTGCTTTGGTATTGCATTGAGGGATTTCACGTTGTTTCTGACACAAACGTCAGTCAGACACGACGACCGATTCACCTAACAAACCTGGACATAGACTGTATCCTTACCAGTACGAATTTGCTCTTTCACAAGAAGTCGGAATGTTCATCTGAACGTTAAAGTTGTCCATTTTTGTGGAAGGGTGATTATGACTTAACAATTAGAACCAAGTGGTATATGTTGAAAAGTATTTCACTGTTAGTAGTTGTACCAAATAGTGACTGTGAGTTGGAGAAATACGGCCTTTCTCTTTTGCATCCCAATAACTTTCTGTGTCGTGTATATATGTCCATGCCATGGTAAATGTGGCAGTCCCTGTGACGTTTTAAATTATGGTTACAATAGATAAAGACCTCTATTGCAGGTCTTTGCAATAGTGTAAAATAAACCATGTTTATAAATAAAAAAATATGTTACTTTATTTCAGAAATATAAAAATAGAATTTGTATGTCTCTATAAATTGGAATACGCAAGCATATATTTACGGATTAGGCCAATATATTTCGCTGCAGTAGTATCTGAGGTATAGTTCTGGCAATAACTTACGTTACCACAAATGTGGCCGTTCAATGAAAAGTTGGTGAAGAAAAACAACGGCATTTGGTCTATCATAATGCTAGAGTGACCATGAAGATCTGCCAGCTTGATTCGTTTGGAAATATCCTCGTTTAACACACCATCTAGTCGTCCCATGTTTGAAATGCTAAGCACATACGGGGATTTTCCAGGTTCCTCCTGCTGATTCGGGTTGTTTATATATTTAGCGGCCTCGTTTTGAATCCATGTATATACGTCCGGTGAACTGATGCAAGCGTCTATCCGGTCACCAAAATGGCGCGCTAGATTCCAAAACGAGTCTTGGGTAATGTTTCCATTTGTAATATGTAAATTTGCAACTAAAGGAATGTGTAGTGCTGCAACCCCTGGATAGTGAGGCACATCATCGTCTACGTATTTCACACTGCCACAACGCCTGAAATCAAACATGAATTCAAATGGAAAGTTTATGTCCTTACAAGCGCCCTCTAGATCCGTTTCATAAACAAGTTCTAAGAGCGCTAAAATGCTGGCCGTTGTAAATGCTCCTTTTGGCGAACATCCTCTGGATTTGCATTCTCGGATCAACCTACGTGAATCACTTTTGGTGTACTTAAATAAATGGCAACCGTTACTAAGGACTTGGTCCAGTGTTGTTTCAATGTCGTTTCGGAATGTTTTGTTATATTGCTTGAGAACTGTATCGTCCAATGAATCATGGCAAAACTGAAGACTGATGTCAGCTGTTACCTTGTCGTCAGCTGAACGTTCAGAGTGTGTTTGTGATTCTAATGTTTCCCGGAAGTACTCTTCCATTGGAGGTAGAAGCGGAAGCTCTCGAACTTTGAGATCGACATCGTGAACAACAGCATCTAAGAAATTCATTAATTCTTGGAACATCCATAAGGAATAACCACCGTCCATAACAGAGTGATGCATTATAAACACGAACGTTGTTCTATATTGGAATGTATCATTAAAATGAGCATGGTTTGAACTATGAGACATGTAGCATTCATTGGATGAAATAGTTGGAGTTTTAGGTCTTGTATTATTTTTAAATAATCGCAAGCGAATCAGTGACTGGTTGCTTCTAATGAATGGCGTTTTAAGTTCTTGGAGCATGTATTGTAACCAGTTAGTGTCGTCGTCGGCGACTTTGAAATCATATTCAAGCTGGTCGCTCTCAATAAAACAGCTATTGCCACGTGACATATCACCAACTATACGCATGCGCAAGAGTGGATGGCGCTCCAACAACAGTGTCCATGCCTTTTCGGCATCTTTCGGTAAAATTTGAAAAACTGAATCTACAGTAGTAGATAAACAAACAATATCGGCACCTTGAGATGCGTACATGTTATACATGTACTCTATACCACCAAGGCTTCTACTTAATACCCTCCGTTTTTGCTGGAACGTTTCATCTGGATAAGTGTCGGCAATTTGTTCCACGATACTCCGCGGTATGTAGTATCGCCTCGTAACTTCTTCCACGGAATTAACATGGTTGAAAAATGTAGGCTTCGTGTGTTTGTTCATATGTGACTCGGGTTGGATTCTCTTCTTGTCCATTGCTAGGCAGGACATTGATCGTAATTGTACATCGAGCTGGACTGACCAGTGTCTTCCTACATTACTTCTCACACATCCCTCACACGCCGGTCCCAAACCTATGTGTAGACTCCGATACGTCACACTGAAAATATAAAATGCGAATATATCATTTTCGCATTAATATAACTAAGGAAATACCATGTCTCCGCCCAACCGTGTACTATACAAATGTATATTATAATTTGATATAAATAATTGCTTTCCTTATTCAAGTACATACACTTAGGCTTGATATTTTTACACACTTAAGGTGTAAGCAATGTGCAGATATACAGGTTTTTAGAAAAAGCAACAGCAGAACTTAACGCATAATCAAGGAATAAATAGAGCAATTAAAGAATATATTTTCAAAAATTGAAAAGGGCTCTAAAGCTGTGTTGGGTCACATTTGAGTTTTTGTTATAGCAATGTGTTAATTAAGTTCAATAAGCGTTTATATCTAATTGTACTGCGTTGCGTTGCGTTGCGTTGTGTTGTGTTGTAAATGTATTGTATTGTAAATGTATTGTATTGTATTGTAAATGTATTGTATTGTAAATGTATTGTATTGTATTGTATTGTAAATGTATTGTATACCGGTATTGCAGTAACACGGGACTTACTTGATCGTTACACATGCTCTTATCTCAATTTTATCAATTGCAATATTTGCAGTTTGGTAGGAAGTATGTTTCTCAATAATTCATAAATGTATTTTCATTGATAAAGTTCGGTATGCGCGTGAAACCAATTACGTAATCAAAAGCAACAGGTGTCAGTGTTTCCCTGTATGTATCTATAAGAACGTAAGTCTAGTGTCAGACAAACTACGTGTAATAATGCAGGATGCGGTGCATCAATTATCTACTGGAAGATTAGAAACACGTTCTCTATGAGAAATACGCCGTTACCATTCTGTAGGATTCTGTATTGGGATGGTTTTATAAACACCAGAAGTCGGTTATAATTGAATGTTTATTTATTATACTTGAAATTTAAAGCATGTTTTTGCAGACTCAAGAGATGGGATTTACATGCATATATACTATGTAAATTTGTTGATTATTATTTATGCATGTTGTAGAATTGGCTTATATTCAAAAGATCACGCTATTAAAAACATCGTTCAATGCTGGCACGGCTCATAATGAGGAAGTATATCAGAAATGCTAATCATAATTTCATCCCGAAAACATGATTATCCATACAAATGCTTGCAATGCAATACATGTATTTAATCATTCCTTGAATGATAATTTATCAACTAAATGTTCGTAGCTCATCTAAAGCTCGCATAGCTGAAGAAAACATTTTGTAATAATAATTTATACATCTTCACAGATAAAATGCAGACATCTTAACAAAATTATAAGAGAGAACGACCATACGAATGAGAAGTGTGAAGAATATTACCAGCCTTTTCCGAAAAGTTCTAGAACTACATTGGACCAACCACAACTACTCCTAGAACTTCCTGAGGGCGTTGGGTCAACCACTCCTAGATATATGAAGTTGGCATATTTGCATGCATTATTGCAACCTCAAATATTTGTAACTCAATCCTTATTATTAGCGCTGCACCATAAGCAGGCTGGTTACTTTACCATTTGAAATTATTCCTTTGGAAAGATATCACAATATATACGACCATGTACTTTACGATCATACGAGATCGTACCACAAAGAGCAGAATGGTAAATATAGTATTGTATTTCATAAGGTATTTGTAATAAGGGTATAGCTGATAAACTCAAACATTTCACATTAGATATAGCCATACCAGAGAACAAACTTATCAATGTTGTATTTTGTTTTAAGGCCCCGTCACACAATGCCAATATATTAAACGAAGCAAGACGATTAATTTCGTGATGTCTAACTAACTAACTAACTAACCGCCAAAATCAGAAAGTCGACACTTGATACTGGATGCATGCAAAATATCATCAAAACCCGATTTACAGGCGATTGTTTGCGCAAAGTGTCTGCTAGAACCACCTTAATTCTGACCAAACAAAACGTACCGAAACGCTCACAGACAGCGTGCACAACGGAACTCATGAGAAAAGCCCTATTCGCTAGTATCAGTCGGTGTACCATGTGAATACCCGTGAAAAGATCGGCATTTTTTAAAAAGAACGCGTGGAGTTATAATCGCATAATTAAAATTATGGACGATTAAATTGAAATTAAATTGTTATGATCGAGATGTTCACTGTGTATTAGCGTGACATTATCATATCATGCTTTGCCAGGACCGAACATAAGAACCTATATTTTTCTTGTATTTGTATTGTTTATGGCTGCAGGTACGAACTTTTATCATTTATAAATTATTATAATTAATGATATAAATTGTGAAAACAATTAAAATCTACGAATAAGAAATAATGAGCAATTTCCGGATTGATATTTTTCGGTCTCCACGCATGTATGACTTCCGGTTTCAATGCATAGAGGACTTCCAGTCTTACAACGGTTGTTTTCATGTTAAAGATCTAACTTTCTCATGGATACAGCAGTGATCGTGTTAAGTGACAAACACGATGTCAGATGATAAATACGTTGGTTGACAAGAATGCGTGAAAAGTCATATTTCATGCAGAGTACAGGTAATGTTGCAGAAATGTGAAACGTCGTAACGTTATCTTTACATAACTGCATCGTTTGATAATTTTGCAGATATGTTTAATCATTTTCTCAGCAGCATGTGACAGCTTATCGCATGCGTCAACTTACACAGAATACGAGGTCGCTTTAACATTTTTGTTTACAAATACTGGGGGCAATGCACACATTCTCTACACGTATACACCAGGGCTCTGACGTGGTACACATTGTGTGCCTCTGTTTGCTTTTAGAATAACTGAAACCTAGGAGCATTGCTAAGCAAAGACGGTCGAAACTAAAACCCAAACACTGCACAGATTTAACCAACCAGTCGGGCTACTAAAGTTAGGAACGAAGTCCGATTAGTATCGTGATTATGAAAAAAAATAACACGAATAAACGACTGAGTAAACATGATGAACTTACTGAACGCGCGATTTCTTATACATGTTTCTATTAAAGTCTTGCATCGCATCATCCGTATTGAATCAATCAGAATTTAAATGCGAAAATAAACCATTAAGAATGACAGGTTATTTATTTCGTCAACATTGTTTAATGAACTGTTTAGATCGGACACATTTCGTGGCTTTGAATTACGTCTTCGTTTGAATAAGTATAGTATAAATATGAATTATGTTCTGAATATTCGTTATTATAATTTCTTCACAAGTTGGTGTTAAATTTAGGCCACTATAAATAAAATCATTTTCATTTCATATTCTCAACGACTGAGTAGACATGAAAGACAGAGTTTGTTCAATGACGTCACCGTATCAATGACGATGGGTGTTCAGCATTCAAGGGGAACTATATTATGCAGCGTCTACCAAGGCAGTAAATAATATCAGATATAATATTTGGTTTATAGAATGGGATTCGTAATAGTAATAACATGATTCAAACAAATTCTGACCAAATAGTGCTGTGGTTATTTGACCGTTCCATGGCGAATCCTTTTTTATTTTAGCCCAATTCGAATGAGTTTGAACTTAAACAGTTACATTTTATAAATGCCTGGTTCATCGAGACAAGATAAACGTCACTTTTTATTAAATAAGAGCGACGACGACGACGGATGGACGACGGGCGGACGACGACGGACGACGGACGACGGACGACGACGACGGCGACGACGGCGACAACGGACAACGACGACATGCCATACACTAAGTCGATTATCCCTGTCGTCTCTCAGTTAGTTGACGACGACGACGACGACAAAGTGACGAATTGATGATACATTGCCATACACTAAGTCGATTTTCCCTGTCGTCTCTCAGTTAGTTGCCACCGACGACGACGACAAAGTGACGAATTGATGATACATTGCCATACACTGAGTCGATAATCCCTGTCGTCTCTCAGTTAGTTGCTTTACGTTATTTGGTCACGGTTTAGGAACGCAAAAACAAACCACTGTATCATATTACTTGTATACTTTATATTTTGATAGCTGAATTAAAATATTATATTTCTTGCTGATTGTGCAAATTATTCATTCAGAAGTTTCGGCGTTAATAACACAGCGGGTATAACGAATGCTTGTCTGCACAAACATCTATCCAAGTCGCATCTAGATCTATCCAACGTCAATCATGCAATCCGGGCCTAAATCTGGGTTATATAAAACATGAAATTAAACTAAAAGCTATAAAAGTTGTTGTAAAATAATTTACACCTTATAATGTAATGTACTGTCACTGCATGGCACCGTGATGTGAGCCGTTTTCCAAACGTTTTGCCATGAGTAACCTCAGTACAAATATTGTGGGTAGACACTTATGATGAGACTGGGGTATTTTATAGATCTTCCTACAACAGAGTTCCGTGACGTACCAACCGTGAGACTTCGCATCTATTTCCCCGCGTTCCTATATACACAATTGTACACATTCATGCACTCCAAAACAATGCAATGTTCAAGATAATAGGCCTATTTCGTAGATGATGTATGCGAATAAATGAGGATCAATTGCAGTTCAATTAAAAATAATCATAACAATGTTTTCCTCTAGTTAGAATGTATACGGTCGGTACTGTTTGTGGACAGTTTTGGTCGTATTTTGGATATCTAGCAGGTTGAACTCTCACATGTACCGAAAGTACAAAGTGGTGCCATCTCCGATCTTCCCATGCGGGAAAGAAGAACAGGTCTTCTAAAGATGTAGAAGAGACAACCAGGATCGATCTGCAACGAGGCCCACAGACTCAACTCTTCAAGAGAAGCTTTATGGAGATGCTGATGATCTGAGAAAGACCACAAAGTTCATTGCATACAATGAGGTGATAGTGCAGAACGAACGGCTGAGGTGAGGACATCTTAAAACTCAGGTTCGATTTAAATGTCAGTATTTCACGCCCACAGTTTACATATTGTCATAATGAGAATAGTTATATTTGACCAGGTCCTAGTCACATACTCATGTGTTTCTAATAAATGCCTGGGTCACAAACATCACCTCAAGCTTAAGTCCGTATTTTTCGTCTCTGTTTGATCGTAGCACCTGGTCAAAGTGTACGTTTATCAGATGATGCGCAATTGCATATCAACAAATATATTCGACTGATTGTACATGTACAACGATCACGGTCACACCGGTCGTGTACTCGTACAGTCACAGGGAGCACTTGGAACTCGGTGATTCGAACACAGCGCTCATGGAATACAAAAATGCCGACCATAGCCTTTATTTGCCGGTCAGCTTTCTGCTGAACTATGACAGGCATATGTATGTACCTCCACTCGGGTCGTCAGATTAGACGGCAAGCGCACTAACCACTAAGCTACGAAGGTACATACAGAGAACTCCTACGATGTCCGTACAGTAACCGCTAAGGTACGAAGACACAAACAGATAACTCCTATGATGTCGTACAGTAACCCTTAAGTCACGAAGGCACATACAGAGAACTCCTACGATGTCCGTACAGTAACCCTTAAGTCACGAAGGCACATACAGAGAACTCCTACGATGTCCGTACAGTAACCCTTAAGTCACGAAGGCACATACAGAGAACTCCTACGATGTCCGTACAGTAACCCTTAAGTCACGAAGGCACATACAGAGAACTCCTACGATGTCCGTACAGTAACCCTTAAGTCACGAAGACACATACAGAAAACTCCTACGATGTCCGTACAGTAACCATTAAGTCACGAAGGCACATACAGAGAACTCCTACGATGTCCGTAAAGTAACCATTAAGTCACGAAGACACATACATAGAACGCCTACGATGTCCGTACAGTAACCGCTAAGCTACGAAGGTACATACAGAGAACTCCTACGATGTCGTACAGTAACCACTAAGCTACGGAGGTACATACAGAGAACTCCTACGATGTCGTACAGTAACCGCTAAGCTACGAAGGCACATACAGAGAACTCCTACGATGTCGTACAGTAACCACTAAGCTACGGAGGCACATACAGAGAACTCCTACGATGTCCGTACAGTAACCACTAAGTAGAAGCATCAGCAAACGTTGCATTTTTCCAAATCCACACGGACATCGTACGCTGACCATATATACAAATTCAGTTAGTACGATATACATACACCAGTGACATGTGGTCGTGACTGACCAGGAAGTTCCTCTTCACACACATTATGACTTTATTTTTAATCCTCTTACTCTGATTGTCTTCGTTTTCAACAATAACGGATATATTCTCTTAAAGGTCATATAATTCGTACAACGTGGAAACTCACTTCTTGGAAAAGCATGGACCATTGTCAAGTAGTACCCGAGGGGACCTTGACCCATTCAGCATCAGTTTTATCATTATTGTTTTCTCCATACACTATACACCAAGTTTGATACGTTATCCGTGTTCAGTTTTTAGTTTATTCAAAGTAATCAAACAAATTTTAACTTAATATTTAAATACAAATTTTAATGTACTTTTAATAGGTGTAATCCCATCATCACCGACGTTTTTTAGGAGTTTGATTGAGCATTTACTGTGAACACGTAATAACTGAACAAGTATACTTAACATGCAACAATTAATGGTGTTCATTTAAACCTGCTCAATTCTGGGGAATTTAAACGTTGGTGAACCAAGGGAACATCAGTTTATACATCGCTGACTTAGAATGAGAAGGTAGTAAGTGAAACATAGAAACATAGCTACAAATGCATATTTATTCAAATGTAAGATGATTGAATCTAGCCTGTGCAACTTCTGCAATGCATCGATAGAAACAATGGATCATCTTTTTTGGGAATGCCATTATACACAAATGTTCTGGAACAAAATAAAAAAAATACTGCGATACAAAGCATATAAATGGTGAGATAAATAAAACCAACGCTTTCATGTGTATTTCAAGGAATCCTATCTTATCACACATCTATCTATATGGATAACAATTTATCTTTACAAGTAAATATAAAAAAAGAATTACCTTCATTTACCTCTTTCAAAATTAAATTTGAGAGTAGATTAGAACTACAACGGAAACTAGCCCTAGATCAAGGAAACCTAGACCATTTTAATAAAACATGGGAATAATTTATGAACACCTGACGACTTCTGTGACATACAAATAATAACAAAACAAAACAATCAACATCTCTGACAACATTTTTTTTCTGCTCTCTACTCGTCACTCTTTGACGAAAAAGGTCCCAATCCCTTTTATTACCCCAAAATATCAAATTGATGTAGATAAGTATATTCATTTATAGTATGATTTCTATTTGCTCTGTTCGTTGTATATAATATTATATAATATGCAATGTTGTAAGGTTTGTGGGGGATGATTCTCGGACCCCCATAAAACCATTGGACGGGGAAAATAAATGGGGTTACCCTTCTGGGGCCCGAAAAAAAAGAGAGAAGGTAGTAAGTGGGACTTACAACCTTATAAGACTAATACAGATTAAAAATCTGCATTATAAGGAACTGAAGTTGAAAGAGCTTGTTTTACCATACGTAAAGGGTGATTGTCAGACAGTTTTTCTTGTTTTCTAAAAATTTGATTTTGTAGTTACGACCTTCTCATTCTAAGCGACATGTATTTGTTGTGAGTTTAGTACATTTGTACTGAACACAATTCAATCCAGTTGAATATATAGAACGTGTATAATTATGTAAGTAAAACTGTTTGTACTCACGGAACGGGGGAAACTATTCCAGGTAGACGATGCGGTTTTATGATAGAACAAATACAAATCATATACAAATAATATGCAATAACACTATTTTATCAGATTTTAAGTCTAAGTTCTGTTAAGTATTCACTTATTTTAGGAACGCAATCGTGAAATCACTGGGTGGGATATCGAGTATAACACACGTGTCACAATACTTCTAAATATCTAGTTTCGTTTTATTTGCTAAAGCTAACTAACATATAGCTAACACTTGGGTTATAATCGATAAAATATGACATGGACTGTGATTCATTAGATTTGCTAAAAATAACTTAAATTTCAAATACCTAATATTTTACACGATATCACAAAAATTACTTAAGGGTGTTTACTCAATAGTATTACTTGGGTGGCATGCCGTCCAATAAGTGTAATACATGTAATTCATATTTAAACTGTTTGATCCGCAGTTCGCATGTTATATTATCGTAGTCGTGCATTCTCATAAATTACACATTTACAATTATTTGTAAATATATAGTGAGTACATGTATGTATTGTAAATAATACTACTCCTACAACTTCTTTTTATAATGAATACTTTTACAAGGAAACTTTAATAGGTGACAATATAAATCAATCTTCCATAAGACCATGCATGTATTTAGTTCTACTTTTTACCTTTTTCAACTATACTGTATAATTATGTGAAATTCATGTATTTTGTCGTTTCATATAGTTATACAAATGTATATTAAAATGGTACGTGCTACATGCACATTTTGTTTAAAAAATACTTTACATGTTTATACTAAAAAATAGATACATACATAATGATATATTGAAACAATAGCAAAACGAGTTCTTTTACCTTTGAGAGTATCATATTCTGGTATCCATTTTTAAAGTCCTTCTCTCACTCGTTATAAGCTCATACTATATGTGTCTGTTATTTAGCTTATGTTAACGACATAACAGATCGTAGTTTAGACTTACAAAATTTATGCAACCATGCGAAACTTTAAGATCATTCACGAAATAAAAAATGTCACTATTCCTAATACATACAGTTTATCTTCGACATATTTTAAAAGCCATCTCTTTCGTTCTCACATAGCGTGTCAATAATTTTACTTTATTTGTAAAGAAATAGAGTAATTTAAAACTCACATCGTCAATAAAAACTTTGTCAAATCTCAACAGTTATTTTTGAATAAATTGAATTAACTTAATCGTATTACAAATTATAAATACAGAGATGATCTTGCATAATCAGAAATTCGTAAACTACTAGACGTGTGATGATGTGGTAAATAAACACGTCGGGTACACAAGTTGGACTGCTGCGCATAAATATTTTAAAATTAAGTTTTAAGCAATGAGCAGTCATATTTTTGTTAAAACAGTACCTCAAATCAATGGGTTGGAACTTTCATTTAAACAGACCATGAAATGAAATGCACACGGATTGTCAGGCCGCGGTTCAAACTTATGTAAATAATGTATTTTCTCATTCCGAGAGATTAAAATGTAGCTTCTACACAAATATACAGACGACACAAGAACAGTGGGGTGATTCTGAAAGACCCGTGTGCATGGGTTTAGGCTAACCTTAATGAATAGTTTAGTTGAACACATTTATTTGGGGTCTGGACCCCGTCCCCTACAACTAAACACCTACATATGTATTTTATCATCAATAGTATATAACCAGAATCATGCACCAAAGACTAACAAATTATCAAACCCATTTTGGATAAATGAAAACGGTATGTTATGTTTAATATACCGTCCTAGCTTAAATAGCACGTGTCCATACCATTGGTATTATCTGTGCACTTGAAAAACTGTAATACCATGGGGCCTAAATGCTGAGTATGAATAACGCAAAGTCTTATATATTACACCTTCAGCACGAATACAGCCTGTCAGGTTAGCAAACTCATCTAATTTTTTAAAATTTGCATTCGTGACTGTAACGAGTTTACTGTATCACATACTCATCAATTTTAAAATATAAATACCTGCATATTGACTCCACCTAGTATATCAATTAATCATTCAACTTTAATGGCTATTAAAGCATGTTGCTTTTTTGATTTCAAGTACGAGCAATATATCTAGATTCTATATACTGTAATTTTAAAATCATTATCGTGTTTTATAAAACGTGCATTGCACGTAGGTTTATTGACAACACAAATTTTACATGCCTGTGGTTTTAAATACTCATTTTCTTCTGCACGCATGGCTACTATTGAAGGAACATTAAAAAAAATGATTAATGATTTTACTGATTTATTCTTAACTGCAATACATGTACATGTATACCTAATTATAGTAAATGCATATTTCTCTGGCTTATAATGAGAAGGTCGTACGTGCTACTTACAATCGTATAAGACTGATCAGCTTCATAAGGCGTTCTAGCGAGCCAATTTTGATAAAAATCGGAACTGGTCACCGTGACCAAACTAGTGTTCAAAAAGCTTGTTTCACCATGGGTAAAAAAGTAATTTTCTGACATTTTTTCTTGTTTTCTCAAAAATAGATTTTGTACTTACGACCTTCTCATTTTAAGCTAGCGATTTGACAACAGTGTTTTTAACAATGAAAGACAAATATAAATGCGGACGATGATGGCACTGGTTTGTGACGTGTGTCTGACTTTGGTTGACTGATGTCGAAGGGTAAACTATAAGGATGTGCTAGTTGTGAGTATGATGATTGTTTTTAATGACGAGATGGTGGTGAAACACGATGCTGGTAATGAAAAAGACGTTCTTCCTGAAGGTGTCACCCTGGACGCACCCCAATTTGAAAGGGTCAGTCAATATTGAATTGAATTATCATCTTTAAGCGTATATAATAAAACTGTTGTACCATCCGAGTAACAACGCTAAATTGCCTTGTACCAGCCGGACAGAGAAGGGTCTACGATGACCATTCTTTAAAATAGCACGCAGTTCACAAACCGACTGCGTCAGTTCAAACCAAGCTTCCATTATGTGAATCGAACCTTCCATCACTTCCAAATGGAAGGCGGGTCCAAACCACTCACACATGGTGACAGTCCAGCTAATGCCACGCTTATGATGTTGGTTCAGTTCTAATGGTGGTGCTAGGGATAATGATGACCTAATGATGATGACGATGAAGACGATGATGATATTGCTGATGGTATATTTGCATGATTTGTGTTGCAGCGGAGATGATTAAAATGATGATGGAGATATTCATAAAATTACAATTAAGTTTAAATATTATATCAAGCTAGGTGATTACGGAGTTGGATGATAACGAAGATAACTATCACAGCGATAATACTGGTGCCCTAAGCAAAGCACTACGTAGCGCTTTCCATGGGAGGTAATCCATGCTTCCGTATTTAATTGAACGGTAGGTAACTGAATGAAGGCGTTCGATAGCGCTTTGTGTAGGCAACAGACGCCGGATGATGACGTATAGTATGGGGTTAAAATCGAGTATCACAATCCAGCTTATCTATATACTTCATGTATTAGAATGTGCCCGGATGAATATTATATTATCTATTAAATGCTTACATCAATCAAATCGCCTATTGTTTCAATTTAATAAATACATGTACATTTGTATACTTGCGTAATAAACTATTAGCTTTAACAGTTTTACAGTTTTATTGGTATAATCGGCATGTGAAATGCCTTTGACCATTTACACAATAACAACTAGATGGTGATGGTCAAGCCATACAAACAAGTGTACGTCAGCATTATGTCGACGATCGACGACAGAGACTCATTTCACCACCAATCTACCTACAATCGACCAACGTACGTGTGAAGTATACGTATATGGCTTTTAGTATAAAACTTAAATTCAGTACATGTATTTGTATATTTTAAAAAGCTTTTCTATCATTAGCATGTATATTTAAGAATCTACACAGAAAGACAGTTATGAATGAAAAAGATAAATAATATTTAATTTAATCACAATCTTACCAGTGGTCATCTGTAGTGTTAGATAGATGGATGAAACGAAAAAGAAACGCTCAAAATTGCGTTTTTGAAATTATTTTTTTAATTAAACTTCTTAATCAAGCCATGCGTGTCCATAAATATTATCCTAGATTTCCAGTCCAAACTTCAAACTGGTTACTGCGGAACACTATAGTAACTAAATTCCAAAAGAAGATCACTTTCGACAAAATGAGCAAATAAGCAAGGGAAGTAACTATATCAGAAGATTTCCAATACCATATTACGAGTTGTCCCCCTTGTTGAACTAAATGTTGTGATACGACACGTTGTGTGGACAAAACTCTGACCAACTTTTCGTCCAATTATACCAACAGCGATGTTTATGCAGGAAAACGATGACAGGATCAGAATCGTTCAGGTTTCATTGTGACTGTAAACGTACCAAACAAAAAAGAACGTTTATTTTTAAATCTTGATAGTTAGTTCCAAATCGTCTCCATGGTCTCGACTGAATATTTGGATTTATTTTTTATCTCGAAAATTGGCGAATTTATTTTACCACCATATCACAAATGAAACGACCGCAAAACGATGGAAAACAGAAAAACAATAAAGAACAGAGATTTTGAGATTTTTTTATTTGAAAAAAAACCACTTACTTCATGACGGACTAAAACCACGAGCTGCTAATCACGGTGCACAATCACGTGGTTTGTGACGTCACATTTTGGTATCGCGAACAGTAATTTTGATAAATAAACGCTCGATTCAACCAAGAAAAATCGCCGTAAGTATTTATTTACGCATATTTAGAAATTATCATTTGTATGTTGCAAGTCCATATATCAATGCATACCCCCGACAACCACGAAAATGTCCCTTTCTGCTCTAGTTTTAACGGAGTTGCGGCCAAACTGATCAAAAATCTCAAAATTGGTGTTGGTATTGCTGACAGCAGTTTCAAGAACACCATAAAACCCGGTTTTCCTTGCTAGAATCTTCGAAAGGCATCATATGTTGGTACTTTATGCCTACAAACAGCTGATGACTGATTGTTTTGTTCATTAAAGCCGCTATTTCCAACGTAAAATGGGATTTAAAATAATGCTATTGCAGCACGTTATGAAAGTTAAATGATATTGCAACCAGTGGAAAAGTATGCTCCACTATGTTTCTGAACCAAGTATTATTATGGCCAATTAGCCATCCGTATTGTGGTCATTTCCATAAAAAATAACTTTGGCTTTAGGCCAAACCAAATCATTTCTTCGTTTAGCGTCGGGAAGGTTAAGGCATCTTGGGAAGGAAAAAACAACAAAGTTTATAACGTCTTATATTTTCAAACTCCATTGATATATTGATTTTTAATTTCATACTTATCATTCGTGTTCACCATCATGCCCCGAACCCCTACACAGCAGGCAGCAGGATTCACACCAAAAAGTTTTCAGTTATTGCAGTAGGTTATTATGATCGGTAATGCTTGGGTGTTTGTTAGCTATATAATAATGAACAAAGAAGTCGTTTAATCACTTGGTGTTTTCGAGTGTTTTGTTTTTTGTCTCAGTATAGCTAGATAGGTTTTCGGACTTAGGGTGGACGCTAAACGAAAATACAATTTGGTATGGCCTTACTATCAGTACACTGTACTTTAATTTGAAGTTCGATTCTTTCAGGAACCACGACTTCGACCTCCCCGAGCGAACCCGGGTTGTATGCAGGAAAAAGGTCGCTACCATGAGCATTGACAGGAATGCGGTAAAAAGGGGGTTCCCTTGGTGTTCGGTGGGACAGCAATGTCCGGCGAAATGAAATCAAGATCCTCCCGACGATGAAAATGGGACTTGACAATTGATACACGACACATATATGCGTCTACATGAACACTATAATATGACAGCAAATTTTCTCAATACAGACAATTCAAAATTGCCTGCGGAACGACTATGAAACGCCATTGTTGGATATTTCGTGTGTTAGCAACAGGCCTATCGATATCGACGTCGGATAAAGGAAATATTTAGTTATCTCACATATTGTGCTCATTACTAGTACTTTAAGGTTAAAATTATGATGATTTGAACTCGACTTATTGACAAATAAAGATTCAACAAAGACAATTAAGAGGTTTCATTAAGATCTGATTTTAATATTCTATAAAAACATGTAACTTCATTCATAATTATACTTGAGCAAAATAAAAATCATTTATAATAAATAATTTTGTAATGTGGTATATTAAATGACGTCAGGAAAATTCGTTCTTCGGAAAATTTAGAAAAGTACGAACAAAATTGTGTTTATCAAAAACTATTTTGTACTACAATAATTTCTCTATTGACTGGTGGTGCCTATGTCCATTTTATTTAAAACCAGAACGTTCTTTTGTTATAAGACAAAACAATTAATGCCAGAATTGTGTCATCGATACTTTTATCTTGGTGTTCATCAATACACGCCAATACACGATTAAGAGATTTGTTTAGCCTTTAACCAGAACTTGAGTTTTTAATAATGCTGTAATTAACTACATTATGTATATGTTTGTTTTCACAAATGATCTTATTCATAGTTTTAAGGTTTGCTACATATATGATTTCGCAAGATTAAGTTGAAGGTGTATTGGACCGAGGATCGGTTTCTGATAGATTATGTCATGTGTTGCATCATTTTGGTTGTGACATCAAATACATGATGGTGTAAGATTTGACTGTACATTCGTGAACAACTAAATTTGTATTGTAAAATATGCAATTCTGGCATTAATATAATCACAGATTGTTGTAAATCACAGACAAACTATAGATAATGATTAAAGTTACAAAAATTATAATTTTGTATTCTGTCGACCGCTCATTTATCTAGTTATATGATAAATATGTAAGCCTATATTTGTGTCATTTCAATTTATGAACAATGCTCTTAACTATGATACATATCGTGTGACTTATTTTGGTATCGTGTCAACTACAACCGCAGTGTTTAAATCAAAGACAGACATTTTATTGTTCGTTAACTACTACCTAGCTGGCTTTAATATGGTCCAACCGGATATGTAAAGATGAGTCCGAGACTGCCACAATGTGCAGGTTTGGCAAGAAGCGATACCAATGTAAGTCACGTGATTGTACATTTTGAACTTAAGAATTAAAAAATGTTAGCAAGAACTATTAAAACAGCACAACTAAGAAAACATTGAAACATACTAATGCATGTCAATGATAAATAGCTTTGATTATTAAGTCACGCCTATAAAGAGCACATCCTATATTGGAGCAAGCGCATCAGTAACGAAATGTATATCACGAACATACCGCATTTATTCTACTAAACGGCCTTTATCTTAAAATATGCAATTCCCCTAACACTCGGTCATTTTCGGACTGATATAACAAAAACTTATACCTCAAATAAACGCCCAACTCGAAATTTAAATGTACCAAAGCATATTTCAATTCCTTTTTAAACACACAAATGTATACACATGTAAATCCGATAGATGTACTTCTCTGGAACTAATATTTTAGTATTTTATGCTACGTTTGCAAAAAAATTAGGGAGGCTATAATAAGAATAAATACGGTATCTGAAGTGAAAAATATTAAATCTTAAACATGAAACAATAACTTTAGTAGAATGAACTTATGAACCAAAGAGTAACTTTTCAGTGTGAACAACTGTTTTCAATGAAGCCTCTGGCGTTGACAAATGTGCCTATTAAGAGAGGATCTGTGCTTGTTCTTTGCACCACAGTGTCGACATGCCATACTGCGATCTTCTGCATGACTATGCATATGTTCATTCAGTTCAAAACGTGTAAGTGCGTGATGGTTACAAATGTCACAACAGAATGTCCGCTGATTCTTCTCACTTTTCTCATGGGCCTATAAGTCGGAGTCAGTAGAAAACGTCTTACCACAGGTCGGACAGACGTGCATTTGTGTTGCAGCATGTTCATTGCACCTAAAAGATAATGGAATTAATGCAGACGTTTATGATAGTATTATCTTCATTATGTACATGTATGGGATCGTGCCGGGCGTGAGTTATGCCATCTCAGAGTTTATACATGTGGTTAACAGCATTTTTATGTTTTGTGTTGCTGTAATTAAAATAGTGTTCCTCGTATAGTACCACGGGCCCAAATGGCAATTAATACTATTTCGTAATAAACAATATAGTGTTTAGCTTCTCATAATTTACCGATATGTGGAGGAAACCTGAAACTCACTCGAACCCGAAGCTTTTCAAACCACCTGCATTTCATATATATATTCAGATATTCTTCAGCTAACTAATTGAGATAATACTATACTGGTTGCAATATCATTTAACTTTCGTAACGTGTCGCAATAGCATTGTTTTGAATCCTATTTTACGTTGGAAATACTGACTTAATGTACACAACAATCAATCATCAGCTGTTTGTAGGCATAAAGTACCAACTGATGATTCATTTTGAAGACTCCATCAAGGAAAACCGTGTTTTATGGTGTTCTTGAAACTGCTGTCAGCAATACCAAAACCAATTTTGAGATTTTTGGTCGGTTTGGCCGCAACTCCGTTAAAACTAGAGCAGAAAGGGACATATTCGTGGTTGTCGGGGTTATGCATTGATATAAGGACTTGCAACATACAAATGATAATTTCCAAAAATGCGTAAATAAATACTTACGACGATTTTTCTTGGTTGAATCGAGCGTTTATTAACCAAAATTACTGTTCGCGATACCAAAATGTGACGTCACAAACCACGTGATTGTGCACCGTGCTAATGCTTTCAAAGCAAAAAAAAGCGTATAGACTTAAGCTTAGCGGAGATGACAGTTTAGGAAGAATATTATTGGGCCCTAAGAATTATAGCTGTCAATTTATTTATTCGTTTGCATGATGTCTGGGATTAAAACATTTATAAATAAATTGTTAGTGTCATCTAGTTGTCAACAACTGATAATAAATTATCTTTAAGTTGCATTATTCAAATATTTAATGAATGCACTTTATCAAACTAACACATGTACAACCTTATTAAATCGATATGTTCTCGCGCGAACCGGGTATAAATAATTCGTTATTATCCATGTGAGCCATCTTTCGTCTACCAAAACAAATAAAAACCAAGCAACGTAAATCAATCATGAACTATTGGAACTCGTTTATTTGGATTTCGACTGGTCCGAAGTTTAATTCGACCCCAATAAAAAAATGTGGCTTACGCAGCGATTTGGACCGGTCGTAGTCCGTAGCCTCACAGTGACAAACCGTGGCACTGGCCTAGCCAAAGTTGTGAGACAAAAATAAAATAACCATTATAATAATATATATAATATACATTTTTAAGGAAATCAAGCCCCAAGTAGACATTATAAAGTATTTGCTTTTGTGTTTTTGTCTCCAGATACGACCCTGTCGTTAAATGCCTTATATCAAGTAGCTACTCGGAGTCCTTGTAAATTTCAAATGAAACCAAGTTTTCGGATAATACAAAAAAAAACGATTTAATACGTGCCATACTTAAACAATAACAGGGGTCTGAAACCGCCCAGTGTGGTCCTTCCTTGGCCTTATTGGTATGCTATCTATTTTGTAATCCAATATTAGACACAACACGGATATAGATAAGATAGGGTCGATCAGCAGCGAATTTATCAGGCTAACTACGAACGTGCAGAACTGCTGGTAGCATGTTTTTTTTACAAAATAACTTCGTTGATAAATATCTCACAATAAAACATAATAAACAATGTACTTGATTGAAGGGATTGGATAAACATTCAACAAACGTTCGTCTTAAATCGAAACTTAAACAGCGTTTAAATAAACAGAAGTGACACTCAAAATCATTCAAAAATAGACCTGTGCACGGAATGTACAACAAATTCGACGTGAGTTTGTATAATGAAACCAATCATTTGAGCTCAGTCAAATTGCAGTTTCGTGTAATAAAAATATTATGCAAATAAATATCGAATACAAGAAGTGTTTTATTTTTACGACTGATCATAATAAACAGTCGGCATAATTGCAATCATATAAGTAGTTGCATCAATGTCAACACGAGCCTTTTCCATGCCCCATACTTGTTTTGGAGCTTATAGTTATATGTTCAATTATGATTTTAAAATATGTAAGATTTATACTCAAATATTTAACTAGGTAGCCCACTAATATATTAAGCTGATTGCCTATATTAGCGTTTTGCTTTGAATTAAACCATTAGGTATATGTTTGCATCATTATTGATAAAATCGTGTACATGTATTCATTTTCCATTAACTTCATCAAATTGATTCGCTCGCGGCATCAATACTATGTTTGCAATGGTACACCCACGCACTAAAATAACTAATAGATCAACGAGAATAATGTTGAAAATACAAATGTATATAGAATTTAGCTTTGTACACAGTGAGTACACTTGTGTTTTTATCATTTGCAAAATCTCACAATCATTGTGGTTTGATTCAGTGTTATACCCAGTTTCTTAAAATGAACTATCGAAACTGTGTATATGTGGACACACCACAGGTAACACGTGTTGATGTTTCCGGGTACTTTATAGTGCTATTCTATTCTGTTTAACCCCGTTTAATGGTCGACCATGCCATTGAAGTCACAAACCACCAAATAGAGTTGTTCTTTAACTCAATGTAAAGTGACCTTGGTCAGCCAAAAAAAATGTCAACTTTTTGTCCATGGGGCCTTCTCAAAATCGTTTAATCAATAGAAATAGCATCCAGCTTGAAGAAAATGAAAAAAGTTGGGGGTCAGGGTCATGTATTATATAAGAAAAATTTGGTTCGTCAAACGCGGTGAACAGATTTTCTCACATGTACGGATTTACTCACTGTCTGTTAGCCCCAACCTTACTGTCACTTTCATATTTAAGCCAGAATACAAAATATTTCTGAATAAAACCATTTCACTACATCACATACATGCATACAAAGCATTTAACACCAATTTCATGATTCTGATGCTGATTTGTCAAGACATACCCCCATTTCCAGTCGCTTTAAAGTTTTTAAACGGACTATTTGACTGTATCTGAATTTGTTCCGCGTAGGCATTTAGTGGTTATTTACTTTGATGCTGTATGCAGGTGACATCGCCGCAGATGCACAAGATAAGCGCCACTTTTAAACTTTCCAAGTGATAGACTAGGGTTTAGACTGGAATGTTCACTCGCTTTTTGTCACATATTCTTCATTGTATCAAGCTGTCCATTTGTGCTATTTGTACTCTGTTGCTTTCCCTGTCTAATTCATTCTTACCCTTTCCTCAAACGGCCGGAACTGATCAAGTTTGAATACTTGTGGTTGTTTTGTTGCACTCAATCAAAACAGCAAATGCATCAACAATCTATATCGTCAATAAATGGATTGAGTAGTATTCAAATTACACAGTTTTAAAGTCGTTGGTCCAGATTGTGTACAGACAACAAGAAGTTTAACTATCTTAAGTATGTTCATGGTTTACTGGTTTATGGATGAGTTTATTTTATAAAAAAATCATCAGTGATAGATGTAAGAGGTGCGAGTTATAAATATTCAATTTGTACATTCAACCATGTAACCAGAGTCGAATATTTTGTCAACCGTGTGATGGTGTTGATCGTTCTATGTGGTCTGACCATGACTCCTCCATTTGAACAGGTCATTGCCCTTTGTGGAGTTATTGCACTTAGTACAAAATATGTAAATCAAATCGACTCATGAATAACACGTTACTAGTATCTTGAATTCATTAAACAGTATTTTTCATCCCCCTAATTCGTTCTGCAGTACATAGTTCTCAGTATATTTGTTGGGGGTTGGTATAAGACCGACATTTATTCCATAAGGTAGAGTATTAACCAGGTCCAGAAATAATTCATCTTGCTACATTACGAACATTATTGGCAAAATAACGAAACAAATGCTGTACGTGTATGTCCTCTGTGTGTATTCAATTGTTACAGCATATGAATGTTTCTTCTCGGTGGTCGGGACTCGGTGACGGGAGGTTACGAGTTCCGTCATGTGCCGAAGTCGTAAGTTGACTTTCCCTTGCTAGATGCTGAGCATATCGGCGATAGGTTCCCGTTAAATGCTGAGTGGTCGGTGACGGGATATTGTGATTGGGTAGTTTAATTTGACCACAACTACTGTAGGACATAGTCAAACAATATTTGAACAATTACTGGTGATCTTCTCTTGTGGAATGTGCTATCCAACACGTACGTTGATGGTTCGTGGCAAGTTATTCGTTAGGGCTCAGAGTGCATTAATTAAGCGCCCTGAAACTTAATCACCACTTTTACAAAACATCCTTTCAGAGCTATTAACTACAGTTAAAAGTCATCAGACCATGCAAAATATTACACATTCATATTTAACATTATTCATATAATTTTGTAAACCAACCGTGTATTTCATTCACATATTTATAATTAAAAAAATACATTATTTGAAACTTATCACAATCCGTGATACGCCTACATCAAAATTCCTCAACCAATAGAGGAGAGAAAAAAAGTTTTAGTACTTTACTGACTATGCGGTATTTCACTTTGCCTTTTCTTTACTTACATTTACTAGATCTGGATTTTCATTTTATAATCAAATAACACATTACTACTGATACAGGGATAATCACAAAACAGTACACATCATAGACAGGTGTCTGAATGATTAGTGACGTGAATGCACCAAGTTTTGCGGCATTTTCAACAATATCGTCTGTCAATATTATTACACCGCGTTGCTAATGAATGTAACTTAATTTATTTTATCAAGTTTCCGAAAATCTCTTATTATTATACCTGCATCATCTGTTACCTTAGTACGATATTGCATAAGGGCCATCGCGACATAGCTATAAAAAGTCGTTAGTACGATGAAGAAAACTCGAAAATACGATGGTAAAAAGTCGATAGTACGATAGTGAAAATTAAGTCGATGATACGTAACAACAATAATACGATGATGAAAAGTCGATAGTTCGATAGTGATAACACGATAATACGATGATGAAAACTCGACACAAAGAAACTTCGATCGTGAAAAGTCGATATCATATCGAATTTTCATTAACGTACTATCGACTTTTCTTTTTAAAATCTCGATAACGTTAGTACAAACAATAGTGAAAAGTCATTAGAACGAAACAACGATAATACGAAGGGGAAAAGTATATATTACGATAGTGAAAACTGATATTATATCAGCTTTTCACTATCGTTCTATCAACATTTCGAGTTTCCATTATCGTATTATCAAGTTTTCATCATCGTATCATCGACTTTTCATTAGCGTACTATCGACTTTCGTGTAAAGGCTTAACATATATGCCGCGATGGTCCTAACGGGACACCATACCTCAGTGTTTAGTATTAGTAGTTAGTTTTAGCCGGAATATAATTGCATAATATGAATATATCCGCTGACTTTATGTTTGAACTTCAGCTGGTTAGCTCGTTTGTTTCATGCATGCATGGTAATGCTGTCATAGAAATATACCAAACATGCATAGATCTACAACCTGTAAATACTAATTTCAATGAAGATTTTCCTACTTGAATCATCCTTCCCATACACATGATTGATGCATTTTACTGTTTTGTTCAACCGTATTGAACTGATAAAAGTTTTGAGATACCATAGTCACAAGCTCCAACGGCGTATTTCACGACGACACAATCACTTCAAATCGAGTAAAATGTAGGCACATGTATGTACACCGTTGGGGCCGGGTCATAGTCAACGAAATCTATTGAGCTGTATCTTTGGGTATACTAAATTACTATTGAATGTTCCATAGTCAAATATCAATGTTGTCATATCAGGCCTTAATATCCATGTACATTGAGAAACAACGTGTTCGCCAATGTTTTACCTTAGCATACGCTTTCGATACTTGTGGACTGGATACCCAACCGATGTCTGCTATTACAATACCTGGTACATTACCCGGATGACAGGTCAAATTCGGGCTACGCTAAAATTTAGAACTACCATCAATCAGTCCAGTTTGTCATTGCTGCCTAATAAGACATTAGATGACAGAGTAAACGCATACACCGTAACACGTTACATTTTGTCTTTGGCATTCGATACGCATCGCAACGTATTGATCCTCTGGACCTTTTTGTTCTGTCATGTTCGATACCCACCCTGGGTGCGTGGTGGTGACTGTCTTATGACAGGTTTGTTACAGCTCTAACTTATTTGGTGTACTGTACACATATATATTCCGAATCATGAGTTGGTGAATTCATTATTTTCGTACGACATGTTTAACCAATGCGAACTCCAGAGAAAGCGTCTATGCTATTTTTTAACATATCCCTCGTATAATCTTTAGCATGCAAGTTGTGATAAATCAAGAATTAATCACATCGAGGGCTCAGTGCAAATCTATGGTATGTGTCTTAAAAATTGATGAAGTTATCATAGTTTTGCACTGAACCCTTGACATGCTTACTGTCGGTAAGAGAGATGATTTATTTATAACATAACTTATACCTTATTAAAATGTCGAGCAACTCATGATAAGTATGCATACAATACATGTTTACGGAGAGCAGTGAATAAGTTGTAGTCTGAAAAATTCAACTTATGATGTGTACACGAGTCAATCTCAATAAGGCATACACGTTGAGCTGTATAATCCTATAAATCATACAGTAATTGAAAATCGAGTATGCTTCTGTACGCAATAAATCATACAAGTTGAGTTGCATAGTATCCGAAATAAGTCATACAGTGACTATGTATCACTCTCCGACAGACTGACCTATCGATCATAAATAAAAAAATATTGTTGGAAAGTACAATTGATAGCCGTTTTGGTATAACCAGATCCGGGTGCATTGCAAATATCTTATCTGAACATTTTTACTCCAAAACAAATAAGTTTTTTCAATATATACAAACAATCCTAGTACAAATATAAATATCGAAAAATATTAGCCCCTGGTGATTTCGTTCTTGTCTTAATTTTCTCCCTATAAGTTTGTGAACACATATTTTCTTCACTTACTATCAGGCATATACCTCAACCAACCTTAGCATCATTAATGTATTTATTCGCTTAAATAAATTTAATTGTCACGAAGAAATTCAGGAAATTAAATGTCGAGAAATGAAATAGTAATTTTTGATCTGTGCGTTATAAAATGTAAAAGTATGCACATTTGGCCGATGTGTAAATACGATTACCGTAAATTATGCAATTAAAATTTATCAAAAAGAAATTACACCCGTGGATATTTTCGGTATCGCACTACATAAATATTATTAAACAACCACGGGTGTGTTTATCTTCATGATCGTTTATCTGTTTAGCTGTAAATAAAATATTGTTTTATAATTTAACACAATGTTATATTGACGCGAGCCTTCTACAGACTATTGACCAATATACGTAAAATTGTATTGTGCATTATTATGCAATTCGAAATGTACCAAAAGAAAATAGACAAATAGTCTTCTATTTTGTAACCCATCTATAACTTAATCTAAATCTAAATCAACGACTTCTTTAGACATCACGAAAGAACATGTACACGATATTGTGTCACATATTCTCCATTTCCGACGGGGTCGTCGGCCACTGGGTGCGTCGCTGAAACTTTAGTCCAGATTTCAAGATATGAATACTAATATTATATAGTGTAACACCTTCTTTCTATAAATTACAAAATAGTCTCTCTTCCATCTTCATACATTGTGTTTAGCTGACACATGTCGTCAGCACCATGCAATTTGTGCCTTACGCTTTGGCCTCTTACACTATACCCCCATTCCAACCATAATAACCCCTGTCGTCTGATCCCTTCTATTCTTGTACCAACAACATAATACGCAAACCTCAAACCATACTCACATCATGTCTAACCACCCGTCCAATGGTCAACCCACCGTAACCCTAACCATTCTCTCAACTCATAGGGTCGTGGTCCGTCACCGTGATCCGTGGATATATCTAACAAAAGATCCACGGGCCTACATATTCAAAGAGCACTTTTAACATTTTCGCTTTCTCTCCTATTAATTATACACTTAAGCCTATCTACCGTATAATATTGAGAACATCATTTATTACCTACGACATACATTAATTTAAACATTATAGGCAGTCAAGAATTTTAATATTAAGTATACATTCCGTATCAACAGTTTGACATAATACCTCAAAAATCGGTCCACGACTAGGCAATTACATTTTTTAATCGTTTTATTTTACTTTTTTGAAGGCTGGAGGATTAATTAAATTAGTTTTATTACTTTGGGATTCATCCGTCACGTTCATTGAAACGTAACTAATTTTCACTCGGCAAATAAATGAATATTCACTGTAAAATTTGTATATTCATGTACGACTATTTCGGTATATTTCCAAACATTCACACAATTATGAATATCTCAGAGGTCTTGGTTTCATTCGTGTATAGCAGTTTCCAATGTGTTCAATGTTATGTAATAGTAATTAAGCGATTGAACAATCAACCCTTAATAATTCTTAAGGTAGAACGACACTGGAAACGCTTGATGGCCCATGTATACAAATTTGGTATCATTAAATAATTATAAATCAAATGCACGTACTACCATATAGCTCGGTACGTATTCCAACATCACGTTACAGTGACGTTAGTAAACTACCATGGGAAACGTGCTGTATCGTTAAACAAGCCTGTTTAGTAGAAAACATGTTAATATTTGAGAGCTAGAAAAGTTTAAACATACCTGTTAAACCCCATAATTCTGAAACATTTTCCAACATTTCCAAGAAATCTGGGTTTAGATGAAACACTCCGCAACATGATGAAAATATTCTGTCCGAAGTAGTTATTACATCTATCAGAAATATTCACATTTTTTGCTGAACTAATTCCTAAGTAGACCACTGATAATTATAACAAACACTATAATTAGTATTTCCTGAACATGACGTTTAAAACTAATTCATATGATCTATCATCCAATAATGCTTTTATTTATTTCAATATAATTACAATTGTCCTACATTATAACATGTATCTTAACTCGAGTTAAATTCAACGATGACATTGTAAACGTAAAGAAAGACAACTTATAGTATTGTCATGTAGTATTCGTCAATTAAATTCTGTTATCACATTTTGTAACTTTACGTAAAACCGTAAAACGATGGTCGTCCAATCATTCAATTAAAATGCACTAACGTCGAGGGTTACGGACCGTTGAATACTAGTATAGCCATAAACGTCAGGTATACACTCCTAGTATTTACTCCTACATGTTACTTTGATACCATGGTGGTCCGCTACACTACATTTTGTACATGTATAATTCAACAACATTATGGACGAACTCGTTTTCAAATTTTCCTATTATCCATTAACCGATCATCAACTTCTGAGAGTAAACACAGTATTTTACCAATGAGATGGAATGTTTTTCGTTTTCTAAGTCTAGTACTACTCGCATTACCAGTAGAGTTATCAATGTTCGTATTAACTAGGTTGATCCCAGTCTACTAACGCATTATTCATATCAGTTTTCCATTCACATGCGGCTTGGTTGGCTTAGATGAGTGGTTAAACATTGGACCGTAAAGCCTAGACCACATCAGCCATGCGACATCCGTGCAATGTCTTCTAATCATTTCTGGAGTCCACTGTACCACGTATTTAAGTTCAGCGCATCCTTTGAGATAATTTGATGATGTTTTTTCGTGCGTTCATAGGTAGAAGCACCTGCGATCGTCATACGAACACAATAGTTAAACAAATAAAACGCTATGCAGTCAATAAAGCACTTTTACGATGGCGATGGACAGATCGGGACAGCAAGCAGGTCTAACGAACACCATACCACAAACCCTTTTTCTGCGAGTTGCCGCAACTACAAGTTTTATCATACAAACGTACATGACATAACATTGTGTATGCATGTCTACGATGATGTGTACGACTTGTCGAGTGTGATCTAGTTTTTTATGCAAGTCCGAGTATATGAATTCGTGCCATCACGCGTTCGAGCTGCTGGTTTGGTGAATAAATACCGGCAATTAAAGCTTCATGCCACGCCGCATGAAAAGTTGGTCACAAATCAATGACAGTCATGATTTAGACAAAATCGCAGGAATCCAGATACATCACAGAAAGCCAGGATGGTGTACGATATTCGTACAGCTGCCCCGTTTTTCACACGGAACATGTTGGGCATGGCTACCCTGGCTGCGCCATAAACATTCGCAAGAAAATTATGGCGTGTCAGACGTTGCAAAATTCAATAACTATATATTTATGTGGTATATTTGCATATATATGTTCTATAAACTCATATATGTATTGTAACATATCATATGTATATGGTATTTTATCATATATATGTTGTATAAAGTCATATATGTATTGTAAAATATCATATTTGTATGGTATTTTCCATATGTATGTTCTATAAAGTCATATATGTATTTATAAAAACATATATATATGGTATTTTTGTATATATATTTTCAAAAAAGTTATACATATTGCCTAATAGAATATATATATGATATTTTTGCGTATATATGTTCAATAATTCATATAGAAAGCCCGGTATAGGCTCGACGCTTCAGCGCCATCCATTTTCAGGGCTAGTTGATTCGGCAGGTGAGTTGTTACACACTCCTTAGCGGATTCCGACTTCCATGGCCACCGTCCTGCTGTCTATATCAACCAACACCTTTTATGGTATCTGATGAGCGTCAACATCGGGCGCCTTAACCGGGCGTTTGGTTCATCCCACAGCGCCAGTTCTGCTTACCAAAAGTGGCCCACTTGGCACTAGGCATTCGAGGCGCGGCTCCAATTGAGCGAGTCGCGCTTCTTACCCATTTAAAGTTTGAGAATAGGTTGAGGTCATTTAGTCCCCAAGGCCTCTAATCATTCGCTTTACCGGATAAAACTGCAGCGAATCAGTGCCAGCTATCCTGAGGGAAACTTCGGAGGGAACCAGCTACTAGATGGTTCGATTAGTCTTTCGCCCCTATATCCAAGTTTGACGATCGATTTGCACGTCAGAATCGCTGCGGACCTCCATCAGAGTTTCCTCTGACTTCGTCCTGCTCAGACATAGTTCACCATCTTTCGGGTCCCAACGTGTGCGCTCTTGCTCCGCCTCGCCGACGATGCGGCTGAGACGGGCCGGCAGTGCGCCCGCCGCCACGAGGACGACGGGATCCTGCCTGGGCAATCGGAGACTGCCTTCACTTTCATTGCGCCTTTGGGTTTCGTAAGACCCCATGACTCGCGCACATGTTGGACTCCTTGGTCCGTGTTTCAAGACGGGTCGGGTGGAGGACCGACCGATTCGCCACAGACCCTTAACTCCCGCTTCCCGCTACCGCTGTTCAATGAAATCCTTCGTTTCAAATCATTATGTAAACACTTCCCAAGATGCAATTATAGAACATATATATACGATCAAAAAAAATTATATATGCAATTATAGAACATATATATACGACCAAAAAAATTATATATGAACAATTTTTATATATATATATATGAATAAAAATATATATATGAAAACTTTTACAATAAATACGCCTTTATAGAATATACATACGCTAATTTACAATATAAATAACTTTATACAACATATATATAGAAATATACCACATACATATGGTTTTTGCCAAATATATATAACTTTATGGAACATATATATGATAAAATACCATATATATATAACATTTTACAATGTATATATGAGTTTATATAACATATATATACGAATATACCACAAACATAGACAGTTATTGAATTTTGCAACGTCTGACACGCCATAGAAAATCACAGAAATATCTGCATAACATTGTGGGCATTTTGGATCAGCTTCGCTTGCGTTCTTCTTGCCGTGGTAAGATTTTCGACATTCGCTTGATAAACAAACTACGTCTACAAAAGGTGCCACAACCCGTGGTCGCAGACATGAACGTGGGTATATTCAATAAGCTTAGAACTACGGGGCAGGGATAATCAAATCATTGTCAATAGAGTACTGTAAGAGCGATTAGATCCGAAAAGAACACCAAGAGTATTTATCACGCCGTCAATTCAGCACAACGTTCATAGATGCGATCGTTTTATGCGTTGAGTTAATATTGTAGCTGTACATGCTCTTCTTGTGTTGATTGCATGTCGCCTATTGTTGTTTAAGACGACGGACATAAATAATGTTCTAATGCTAATAAACTTAAACTGAAACTGTGTGACTATCTTGAAGACACTTTAATAATTTAAACACACAGGGAGTAAGTGTCGGATAGGTTGCACTTTTATAAGGGCATGTAAATGACTGCATACATTAAGGAGTCGTAAAAGAATCACAAGGAATGACATGTTTAGTAACGCATTTAAAATCGAGGTTTCAAACCATTTCAAACCAGGGGTTCTTAGACTGTTTGATACGACTCGAGGATTCATATATATTCGTAAACCTGCCTGTGGTATGTCACACAAAAAACAGGATGTCTGGGATATTTAAAGTTAGATAAAAATCAAACGTTAAAGTTAACCTAATGGTACCATCAACCTTTGTTTCATAACTATTGAAAGGTAACTATGTAATAATTGTGTAGCAGCGTTTTGATCTTAATGAATTCTTATTGGAAACAACATATTGGATTTGCAACGTTATCAAAGCTAAAATGTATATCTAGCTTACACAAACACAAGGACGGATATATATATATATTTACATAAGAGCTAATTCCCACAAACAACAAAGAGCGAATGTATTCCGAGATATTCGGTATTCAGATTTCACCATCATCATAGACTACTCATCATCACAGTAAACAATTGGCAGCAAAACCCCTTAACAGTTAAACAGCGCCTAATCATACGGCATTGCACTTGCAACCACACCTGCCAAGCTAGTGAAATCCGAAATAGGTGTAATAAAGCAAAACTTGTCACAAGTTGCATTTTTAAAAATGTTGATTTAAAAGGGATTTAGATGCAAAAACAAGGAAAGTATTAATTAATTTTAGTGGTTATAAATATGGGACAGGAGATCACAAAATGACCCAAATGTACCCTTTTTATAGTTACGTGAACTTGGAAAACTAGAATTTAACAACGAAAATAGGAGTAACTCCACTTTAATAGGAGTGTTTTGTAGGTATGCTTGCAACAAGATGAGTGATGTGAACTACACTGTACTGCTGTCCACAGGTTACTGTATCGTTGATGCAGACTTTTTGAAAACGAAAGAAATTTATTTTGAAAAAAAAATGTATTTTTCTATAAACAAGAGGGCCTGAAAGGCCCTAGGTCGCTCACCTGTTGCACATTGGTCTATATATCAGTACAACTTACATTCTGACCATATTTCATGAAGATTGGATCGTAACAGTGACCCCTGGAGTGAACACAATGTTTTTCTAAGATTTGACCTAGTGACATAGTTTTTGACCCCACATGACCCAGTTTCAAACTTGGCCTAGATTTCATATAGAACAACATTCTGACCAAGTTTCATGATGATTGGATCAAAACCTAGACCTCTGGAGTGAACACAAGGTTTTTCTAAGATTTGATCTAGTGACTTAGTTTTTGACCCGAAATGACCCAGTTTCAAACTTGGTCTAGATTCCATAGGAAACAACATTCTGACCAAGTTTCATGAAGATACGAACAAAATTGTGACCTCTTGGGTGAACGCTAGGTTTTTCTATGATTTAACCTAATGACCTAGTTTTTGACCCAACATGACCCAGTTTCAAACTTGGCCTAGATTTCATAGAGAACAACATGCTGATCAAGTTTCATGATGATTGGATCAAAACCACGACCTCTGGAGTGAACACAATGTTTTTCTAAGATTTGACCTAGTGACCTAGTTTTTGACCTCACATAACCCAGTTTTGAAATTGTCCTAGATTCCATAGAGATCAACATTCTGACCAAGTTTCATGAAGATTGGATCAAAATTGTGACCTCTGGTGTGAACACTAGGTGTTTCCAAGATTTGACCTAGTTACCTAATTTTTGATCCCACATGTCCCAGTTTCGAACTTGGCCTAGATTTCATAGAGAACAACATTCTGGTCAAGTGTCATGATGATTGGATAAAAACCACGACCTCTGGAGAGAACACAAGGTTTTTCTAAGATTTAATCTAGTGACCTAGTTTTTGACCCGGCATGACCTAGTTTCAAACTTGGCCTAGATTTCATGCAGAACAACATTCTGACCAAGTTTCATGAAGATTGGATGAAATTGGTGACCTCTAGAGTGTACACAAGGTTTTATAAGATTTGACCTAGTGATTTAGTTTTTTACCCCGCATGACCCAGTTCCAAACTTGTCGTAGATTTCATAGAGAACAACATTCTGACCAAGTTTCATGAAGATCGGAACAAAATGGTGACATCTAGAGTGCACACAAGATTTATCTAAGATTTGACCTAGTGACCTAGTTTTTGACCCCACATGACCCAGTTTCGAACTTGGCCTAGATTTCATAGAGAACAACATTCTGATAAAGTTTCATAAAGATTGGATCAAAACTGTTGCCTCTAGAGTGTACACAAGCCAATTGTTGACGGACGACGGACGAAGACGACGACGGACGGACAGACGAAGAGTGATCACAAAAGCTCACCTTGTCAGGTGAGCTAAAAAAATAAGAAAAATATAAATTTCACACAAAAAAAAGTTTTTTTCGTTCTCAATGATACAGTTACCTGTGCTACTGAGCAGTTGTTATCCAAAACATAAAATAACCAGGTCAGACTATTGGTTCAATGAAAGAACGTTCCTAGAGGTGATGATTTACGTAATGTTGATATTTATATAACATGGTCAGATTGTTTCCTCGCTTAAAACAGAATGGTCTGACCAGCTTGTATAAATATATAGTTATTTATGTTTGAAATAGGCCAAGTTCGTGTATGTGTCATCTAAGGTAAAATGTTGGTTGCTACGGTCATACAGTGGGGACTTGGGCTTTCAATTTTTTTCGCTGGGTTAAGTATGGTCATTGTTCCCTTGTGTTGTGTTATGTTGTTGGTGTTTTCTGTGCTCAGCTGGT
Organism: Spisula subtruncata; assembly: GCA_963678985.1. Lineage (NCBI taxonomy): Eukaryota > Metazoa > Mollusca > Bivalvia > Venerida > Mactridae > Spisula > Spisula subtruncata. The sequence goes on along the minus strand of OY787670.1, from coordinate 35,976,853 downwards.
TAAGTTGAGTGTTGCCTTCCGTGTCCGATTTCCAAATATATATTCACAGTTTATCACTACTAATACTCCGATACGCCCTGTGACTCCATTGATAAAGTGTACATTATTTTCGTAAGTGTACACTTTTTGAGTTGTAAGAAAGTTTTTTGCACAAAACATTTACTCAGAAAATAATTGGTCAATCATGACAAATCCACTTATAACTACATGTACAGTTAAATAAATGACATACTGTAAAATAAATAATATTCAAGAGGGATTTAATTTTGTGAATTTTGTGGATGATTTCAACCACGAAAATCCTTTAAATTACGTTGAACTTTTCACGAAATGGTCTTTTTCACCATATCCACAAATTTTGTCACATTGAAATTAAATTATTTTTCACTCGTCAAAAACATGTAGCTAGAAAATTGTAAATCCACCCAATGATAGTGCAATATTAGCCTGTACTACTGTAAAACCATCTAATTTGTGGCGTTTTACTCGAATCAATAGTGTAGATAACTAAATCATGAATTCCAATATTCTTGATTAATTTAGGCAAGAACAAATTTTAGAGAAATTGCTTATTGTTTTGTAAAACGCAAAATGGGGACCAAAATTTATATTCTTGTAATGACCAAGAAAAGTAGAAATTAATTATAGCAATTGAAGCAAAGTTACAGAATATTCATAACAAGCAAAATTTATATTCCTATTATTCCCAAGAAAAGCAGTGCTTTTACAGTATTTTTTAAGTATTTGTAACAATTTAAGCGAATTTAAGATTTAGCTGTAAAAATTCATTGTGCAATTAATTACATGTACAAGAAACCTGAATATATACAGAATATAAATAGTTACTATAATTGTCTATCAGGTGAACTTTATTCTCTATATTAATACGACTGTGAGCTTCAACATTGGTAGTATGAATATAACCTTGTTATGTGTATTAGAAATAAAACAATACCAATATTTTCATAAAAATATGACAATTGTGAAAATAAGATGCATAAATTTCTACCTTTGTGCACTAAGTCCTTTATCAATGAATGAAGAAAACTAGATGCAATTGTATTATAAGCACTTACATTAATTTTGTATAAGGTGTATAAACACATTGACACTTGTGAATTTTAATCACAAGCTAATTAAACCTATGAATGGACATTTTTGGACAGTTAACTTAATCCCTTTGGTACATTATAGGCCAAGCATATTTTTACATTAGAACTATATTTTCTATGCTGCGAACGATGCACTGTTCATGGATTGTGCAAGGAACTTTTGGATAACCATAGTCTCTCTGGAGAACATTTTGCTTTTTGTCGGAGTATAAGTCAGATACAGAACTTGTTATCGCTCAAAAGTGTCTTCTTACTAGTGTTATTGTACAGTTTCGGAAGGACGAACAACAAATTATCCTCGGCTTCGCCTCGGACAATTATGTTGTTTGTCCTTCCGAAACTGTACAATAACGCTTGTAAGAAGACACTTTTGAACGAAAACTAGTACTGTATCTAATACATGCCCACTGAAGGTATGCAAAGTCATAGAAGAAATGTTCCAATACCAGTTTTGCAGAACCCTTTGAGTAAGATCAGTGTTGGAAATGCATCAGATCTTATTAAAATGCAGGAGATTTTTCTAGCTCAAGCTTTTAACTTAAATAAATGGAAGTTAACTGTTTTATGCAGTTTTCACTTATTCAACTGGCAAACAATACCATGAAATCTCGTTGATGTCATTAAACTAATAATAGTTATCATTTTTATAATGTTAACAAAAAATACCAGGTTCCAGTATTCCAAGACATGCATAAGATTTCATCAATTTGCCCCAGATCATGCAGGAGTAGAGTCTCAAATACAGGAGACTCACGTATGATGCAGGAGATCTGGCATGTATACACTATCCTAGTTAGGGCAGGAGATCTGGCATGTACACAATATCCTAGTTAGGGCAGGAGATCAGGCATGTGTACACTATCCTAGTTAGGGCAGGAGATCTGGCATGTATACACTATCCTAGTTAGGGCAGGAGATCTGGCATGTATACACTATCCTAGTTAGGGCAGGAGATCTGGCATGTATACACTATCCTAGTTAGGGCAGGAGATCTGGCATGTACACAATATCCTAGTTAGGGCAGGAGATCTGGCATGTATACACTATCCTAGTTAGGGCAGGAGATCTGGCATGTACACAATATCCTAGTTAGGGCAGGAGATCTGGCATGTACACAATATCCTAGTTAGGGCAGGAGATCAGGCATGTGTACACTATTCTAGTTAGGGCAGGAGATATGGCATGTATACACTATCCTAGTTAGGGTACAAACACAACAACAGTTCAGTGACATGTTTATATTTACTTCTGTTTAAAATAATGAAACATACAAGTATGCATAAAACATGAAAGCAACAATGTTATTATGAGAGGCATTACCAGCAACCATCACTATGTAGTCAAACATATTTGGAACCAATGTAACAATATATCAAAATCTTCTAATAATGGAAAATGAGATGGATGAGGGGAGCGGTGGCCTAGAGGTAGGGCGCGCGCTTCGGGATCGAGAGGTCCCGGGTTCGATCCCCCTCTGGACCACAGGTCAAAATCTCTGAGCAAGACCCACAGCTCCACTCCACCATGGTGTAAAAAGGTACCTGTGAGGGCAGTGTCTATTCCTGGGCGCCGCAGATCATTGTTGGCTGCCACACCACAGGAGAGAAATGGTCTCCCCAGGGAGACACGAGTGTACACTGATTGTGTTCTATTCCCCCAGAAGTGTAACAATAAGGGCCATGGTGTCCCTCAAATCGCTCACAGGAGTACCATTAACCCGATGAAAATATAATCTGAGTACAATGGTACAGTCATACCTGCCAATTTTGTTAAATCCTAAATAGTAGTGATAAAGCAAATTAAATGCACTTAAATGTGATTTAAAAGGGATTTAGATGCATAAACAAGGAAGGTATTCATTCTAGTGGTAATAAATATGGGACAGAAGATTATAAAATCAATCAAATGTACCTTTATTCAAAGGTAAACTTGCCATGGAAAACCAAAATAGGAGTTACTCCACTTTAATAGGAGTATTTGGCAGGTAAGGGTACAGTGCAGGAAAACCATGTGTGAGTGTCCCTGTCATAATCCATGCCAAGTAACAAAGCTCTAGACCACAATGTATAAATGTACTCCATAGCTGGAGTGTGATAGCAACGTTTCAACAAAATTCATAAGTTGGTTCAAATTATCTTGTTGCAAAAACAAAACTCCAAATGCACCATGAGTATCATTAGTTGTATACAATACATTAGCCTACATGTACATGTACTATTTAGCTACAACAAACCAATGTGTAACTGATGATATTGCAGTATTTAAAATACAATGTATGTGCATATATTTCTCAAATAACATGCATCAGCTTTTAAATCAGGTTGTTTACAGTTTATGCAGGTAAATAACAAGTATCATACAACAAATGATTTTCTACGGCGTGTTTACTTTTAACAAGAGATGTTTGTAAAACATGTTTGCCCCCATGGCAGCCAAAGAGTCGAAAATTGTAAAACCAGTAGGAGTCATCTACTGTTGCTGGGCAACCTCCATGTAAAGTTTGAAGATCCCAAGGCAAAGTGTTATTTTGTTAAATTATTGAACGGAAACCAATTGGTCTAAAAATAATATTAACAGTCAGTGACCTTTGACCTACTGACCTAATAATCAAAAGGGGTCATTTACTGTTGCTGACCAACGTCCATGTAGTTATTGAACGGGAACCATTTGGTCTACCAACAGACTGACTGACCGACCTACTGATAGACATATGCAAAGCAATATACCCCCTCATCAAATATGGGGGGGGGGGCATAATTACCTAGAACTTATACTTTGTATGCTTTATGACCGTGCTAAACTGTACACTGAGTGTTCACCTTTGAACAACAGCACTATAATAGCACTATAAATTAATTTGTGTCATGTTGATAAACATGTGACAGACATGGTTATTGTGTCAAAAATGTCTCATAATGAAATAAAATACAACATTGGCAATTTCCACAATGAAGCCCATGACAGGTTGCCATGGATACTAGTCGTTTATTTATGCCACAAAGATAATGCCAGGAAATAAAATATTACACAGTATATACATTAAGACAGAATTGACCAGAGACCTTAGAGTATTCTGTGGTATTGCTTCGTAAGTGCATGTTTTTATCTTTAAGCAACTAAGCAGTTCAATAAAAAAAATCAAATCATAACAATGAAAGTGAGTGCTGGAATCAGAAGATTTCTCAAGTACCTTCAAAGAGCTTGCAGAATCTCAAGTCATTTATATAAATGTCATACAACATGTCATTTATGTCAAGCAACAACAAACAGTAAACAAAACATTATCAAAACATTTTAAAAATCACAATCAAGTGTTAAAATAAGAAACATAAACAAAAGCACATGCACATGCAGTACTTGTAAGTTTAATTGTAACAATAATTGTTTTTCATCAAAAATGTTCTAAAGTTTCTTTAAAACTAGCCTTGATTTCATCAATACTGGGTATGTGAATATCATTAAAGTTACTGGCTTCAGAATTGAGGCCATAACACACTCTAGAGGACGGTTTATGTACCATTCTTACAACTCACATAACTAAAGTAGTAACTTTCAATTATGAATTCAACAGTTTCCACATACTGTGGGTTAGAAGATAGAAGCTCAATCTTACTATAACTTGACAAATTTGACCTGACCCTGACCTTTATGCATGAATATATTACAAGGTTCCTGCTTTGAATATACCACTTTCCGTAAGCAAATCGTGCAATATCGAATTTGAGTATTTATTACATCTCAGGCATCTTAGTGACATACAATATACAACAGAGATTATAAATACAGACAATATATCGACTGTTAAATTATGCTTATCAAAAGGTCAGGGTTGAGTCAAATTTGCCAAGCCATACCCAAACATACTGAACAAAATTTCACTGGTAAATTTCACATATCTTCAAACACCTAATATGAACATGCCATTTTCAACTATAATGGTACAATGTATGAAAACAACCATAAATTCAATGAAACACATAACAAATCAATAAATGTAAAAAATCTATGAAGCATGTTCAAAAATTACTCGGACTGGAGATGGCGTAAGTGATAATGTTTCAACACCTGCAGTAATCAAACCGTGTATTTATTTACCGTCATAATTGCACTGTTTGTAAAAAGGATTGAAATTTCAAATGATATCAAATTTGATTTTTAGTTTATAACAATGCAGGTTATATGACAATAATACTAGTAATTTTTGAACGTCCCACATATAAATAAAAACAACCTGATCATGCAAATACCAGTAACAGTTATCATAAATGACATAATAAACAAAAGTACCAGTAATCATAAATCAAAACAAAAATCCCTACATGTAACTGTACAATGAAACAGACTTATACATAACAAGAAATGTTTGTAAAACATGTATGTCCCTATGGCAGTCTTATTGTTGAAAGTGGTAAAGATCACAATGAGTTTGACCTTTGACCTACTGATCTCATAAGCAATATGGGTCTTTTACTGATACTGGCCAATCTCCATGTAAAGTTTGAAGATCTTCGGGCAAAGCTTTCTCGACTAATTCAATGGAAACCATTTTGGTCTACCAACAGGCAGACCAACATACATGTATATGCAAATCATTATACCCCCTGTCATCAAAGATGGAGGGCATAATTATGATAACCTTCCCTGATTTTCATAATCATTCAATTTCAACAAACTCTTTTAAGTATTCAAACAATATTTATATAACTGCCTTATTCATGTCACAAATACAAAAATATTGCACTAACACATAGAATAATAAAATTGTATACATGTATATAGATAGTAATGTATTTACATGCAAATGTAAGCAAACTAAGCATACAATGAAACATAATAGAACAAGTAAAATACTCTCCTCAGGAAAAGTCAGACAAGTAAAAAGTTGTAAGGCATTAGCAGAATTTGGAATTACTTTGTTGGGAATCCTAAAACAAAAAGATAGTGTAGAAATCAAGAAAGTAAGTAAGTAAGCAAAGACTTTATTTAATAAGGCTACATATTTGGTTTCCCTTTCTTCCATGTGCACTTCAAAAAGCAATCAGAAGAAATTAACTGGTCTACCAACATAAGTGAGACGGACAGACTGAAACAAACATGTACAAATAATTATACCCTCATTTCTATGAAAGCATATTTATCCCTTCCTCCAGCTAATTTTTTCTTCCGAAAGTCTAGGAACTTGACAAACCACTGATATAAATAGTATGTATGAAAGGGGCAAACGTCATATGGTGAATGAGTAACATGAACTTGATATTGATATTATGAAATGCACAACTAGTTGCGTATAATCTAACATAGCTTTATGACTAGTAATATCATATCGAGCACTTCATACCTTCCATATTGACTACCTGAAGGTAGAGTATGAGTATTATGAAAAACCAAAGTTAATCTGGTTCAGGACACCTGCAATAAAGACCACATGTGGACAAAGGTCACTACTAGTATTACAAAACCTGTCAACAAAGACAACCAAGTTGATCTCCCATTAAATCATATTCAATAAAGACGAAGAGCACTTTTTGCTGTTCCCACAGGTGGTGTTCGAAAACCCAGGTTTGGCTGTATTTAAAACTGTAACCTAACACAAAATTTATAACGAGAGGGCCTGAAAGGCCCTAGGGCGCTCACCTGTTGCACATTGGTCTAGGTATCAGTACAACCTACATTCTGACCATATTTCATGAAGATTGAATCAAAACAGTGACCCCTGGAGTGAACACAATGTTTTTCTAAGATTTGAACTAGTGACCTAGATTTGACCCCACATGACCCAGTTTCAAACTTTGCCTACATTTCATAAAGAACAACATTCTGACCAAGTTTCATGATGATTGGATCAAAACCACGACCTCTGGAGTGAACACAAGGTTTTTCTTAGATTTGGTCTAGTGACCTAGTTTTTGACCCCACATGACCCAGTTTCAAACCCGGTCTAGATTCCATAGAGAACAACATTCTGACCAAGTTTCATGAAGATTGGATCAAAATTGTGACCTCAAGTGTGAACACTAGGTTTTTCTAAGATTTGACCTAGTTACCTAGTTTTTGACCCCACATGACCCAGTTTCAAACTTGGCCTAGATTTCATTGAGAACGACATTCTTGTCAAGTGTCATGATGATTGGATCAAAACCACGACCTCTGGAGTGAACAAAAGGTTTTTCTAAGATTTGACCTAGTGACCTAGTTTTTGACCCGGCATGACCCAGTTTCGAACTTGGCTTAGATATCATGCAGAACAACATTCTGACTAAGTTTCATGAATATTGAATGAAATTGGTGACCTCTAGAGTGTACACAAGGTTTTTATAAGATTTGACCTAGTGACCTAGTTTTTGACCCCGCATGACCCAGTTCCAAACTTGTCCTAGATTTCATGGAGAAAAAAAATCTGACCAAGTTCCATGAAGATTGGAACAAATTGGTGACATCTAGAGTGTACACAAGATTTGTCTAAGATTTGACCTAGTGACCTAGATTTTGACCCCACATGACCCAGTTTCGAACTTGGCCTAGATTTCATAGAGTACAACATTCTGATCAAGTTTCATGAAGATTGGATCAAAACTGTTGCCTCTAGAGTGTACACAAGCCAATTGTTGACGGACGACGGACGACGACGGACGGACGGACGGATGGACGACGGACGAAGAGTGATCACAAAAGCTCACCTTGTCACTATGTGACAGGTGAGCTAAAAATATATTGACCAACAGTGATAGAATAAAAAATCTGGCTCAAATCCAAAATGATCCTTATAAAGTGACACACCTGAATTATTTCCCTGATGGCTGTCGAGTATCGTTAATTGACTTTGGATTTTAACAAAATCTGATGATCTTATTTTGGAGTGGAAATTTTTGTGAAGTCTCAGAGACTTCAACTATGACAAAAGACTGGTTATGGTGACATCTATTTTTAACATCACAGTAATTGTCTTAAAATGTAACAAGTTCAAAGTAATAAAATATTTCCTCACTCAGAATGCTTTTTGTATTTCATACAATTTGTAAAACAATTTTGCATCTGAGAATAGCATGCATTCTTGGTATGTCACTTTAAAGTTTTGGTCCACTTTTGTCCACGGTTTTGGCTTTCTTTAATCCACCTTTAGAGAATCCAGTGATGGAGCTAAGTAAGGCACCTCTTCCACCTGATGATGGAGGCGGAGCTGGAGGGGCGGAGCTTGGTGCTGGAGGAGGCGGGGCTCCAGCAGGGGGTGGAGGCGGAGGAGGAGCTCCAGTCGGCGGTGGTGGTGGTGCTGAAATTAGAGAAATAGAGAAACATAGAAAATGATTTAAGTAAACTAAACATCTGATTCATCTGTATTATATCAGTGTTTATGGTTTGAGTATGCTCTTAAATTCTAGAACTAGTCTATAAATAAAATGTATCTGTAACAAAAATGATGTTAAGCAGTTGTTACACCATCATGGTTTAAAACCTTGCAATTATAAACACGAACATATAGAAATCAGACAAGACACTGTTAATATCAGTGTGAGCTTAGGTAAGCTAAAAACCTAGGTGACAAAATATTAAAATGCATGAAACCGTTCTGAAATTAATAAACAAGTTAATTTATGGTTGTACCACTGAATGCATAATAAATAATAACATCTTTAAAATTATAACTTGAATACTGCAAAGTCAACACAATTTTAGATTCAGTTTCACATACAATGAAATGAACGCATGAGATATTTATTTTCAGAATTAAATGAAAAATATATCATAACATGTTATAATAAAAGATGGGACCAATAATTCTTGCTTTATCATACCATTGCCTATTTACATAGTAATATTTACACAACATAAATAATGTTTACAATGCATGCTGTATGTTACCATGATTTGAATTATTCATGATTTGTTTGGTGAAATATAACACTGAAAGAAAATGTTACCATGACATTGGAGAATTGATGAAAAACGCCTAAAGTAGATAAATCAATGAAGTTTGTCCGACAAGAATTGACAGCAGTTGAAAAGGCAAAAACCTAAAACACAAAATTAATCCCTTTTTACCGAAATGAAAATCTTCCAAATGATAAGTTGAACAATAAGTAAACTGATATTTTGCAAAACTTCCACATTTGTATGCTGCCTGTCTGATTTATGTTTATTTAACTTGCTTGGATTTTTAATATTTTTGTCAAATTGATTGAGCAACTGAAGTAAGTTAATTACAACTTGCATATAACACTCTTAACAACTAAGAAGAACCTTATCTACTTTCCTTCTCAGATGCAGACAAATACAATACAAACATTTGCTAAATCTATTCTGTTTTGCTTAACTTCAATTCACTGGCTTAGAATGAGAATGTCTTAAGTTCCACTTACGACCTTATAAGACTAATGCATATTTTAAATCTACAGCATAAGGGGCTTCTTATGAGCCTATTTTCATGACAATCAGAACTTGTTATGTTGACCAAACTGAAGTTGAAAAAGCTTGTTTTAACCATAAGTAAAGACTAATTATCAAACAGTTTTTCTTGTTTTCTCAAAATATTGATTTTGTAGTTAAGACCTTCTAATTCTAAACCAGCGAATTATATTATGAGAAAATAAAACTTCCTGACAGTTAAATAGGTGTTGCCCAATGTCTTTTGTATGACATGACCATGGAGCAAACCCTCACCTCTATAACAAGGCTTTCTGGTGGATGATGTGTTGTTTAGCCTTGTCTAGGGAATTAGCTCAAATTGTCCAACAGGGTTGATAAAACGAACAAATCCAGTGTAGGTTTGAATAACTGTCTTGTATTGTATTCAATACTCAAGATTATTAACAATTAACACAATATATATATCTTAAGAAAGTCAACAATTAATTTAGTATTCTAAATTAAAGTTCCAGTGGATTCCACTATAAAGTTTATCATCAAACTTGTAATCAAGTTTTTAAATCATAAATTAAGTTTCTAAGTAAGTCCTAAAATCTAAGTTAAAACATATGCATTTCATATCACTATATATAGGGCTTCCTATAGCCATGACAACTAATCATGGCAACAACTGAAACAAACATTTTGAATGAAGTTCGGACATGATAGTATTATGACATCAGGATTAATCAAAGTAATAAGATTGTTTTCAGCACATGTAAATAAATTTCAAGAGTTAACTATGTTTAGATGACCAGAGTAAAATACAAACTGTGAAAATAGATTTAAGCAAGATAAAACATAATATGTAACATTTTGGCATGAAGAAACACAGGAATAATCCTACACAATTTTTAAGTAAAATAAGCACTGTGACACCTCCAACAGCAGCACTCAAAGATACTCTACTACTAGACTATAACTTAGTATTAGGGAGGTAATATATTTCTACAATAATATTATAATGAAGTTAATACACGAATCACTCCAACCCAATCACAGATATGACTTCTATATAAATAATAAAGATATGCTACATAAAATATATGCTATATAAAGTAAAAGTGTTAAAATCAAGAAGAAAATATTTCCAACAGATTTGATCAAATTGCCTCCATCATCCAAATTGTAAACAAGCGCACCACCTTACAGTGACGACAATAACACAAACTTTTAAAAACATCCGATGAGCTAAAAATAAAACGTTTAAGACAGAGTTAGATGAGCGTGCAGTCTTCTAGGAGCTTCTTTTTAATTTCTTTCGAGACAATTTGGTACAACACAAAATATGCAATTCTTCAGTAAATCAAATTTAAATTATTAACTGGCAAATTTGGAAACAAGACAATGAAATCTTAAATAATAGAAATAATTTTGTATTTGTAAGAGAAAATGGCTACAAAATTATAATAATTAACAGAGAAAACAAGAAAGAAAGAGTAGTATATAACAATACATGGTAAAAAATTTCTAGCAATACAAAACACGGTATAGTGCGTTAGCGACTAAGATGGACCCCCATAAACCTTAAATATCTTAAAAAGTAATTATGCAATTTTATTGAAATTTGGCAGAATTAACTTAATTACCTTTACCAACTCTGTGTTTAAATTTCAGATTTTTTTGCTGTCTAATTAATGTTTTTCCCATTGGGTCTAATGTATTATTTTTGGTATTTTAATCAACAAATAGACAGGGAGTAAAATAAGCTATTACGATCAGCTAGTTATTAATAAGATTATGCTATTGTATTATGTAACAACTATAACGGTATTATTTTATAACTTTGACTTACATTTGTCCGATCACCAATGTTTATATAGTTGAGGCCAATCTTCTGATTGGAAGGATCATTTATACAAACAAGAAATACATTGTGTTTCTTGCAAATATTGCTACGAAGTTGCTTCAGTTATACAAACTAAGATAAACGTTCGTCCAAGGGCCTCATTATATATTTTCAACAGTCACTGGTGTGTGACTAAATGTACAGTTATACTGGACCAAATTGTTGACCTTTGCTGTTCCGGCCACTTCCAATACCCATACGTATTTACCCTGTTTTAGACTCAAAACTTTGCATTAGGCGTCTATGCAAAGTACACTTTTCTGTGGACCGAAAATTTCGTTTTATTTTATCAGAGTTGGTAAGGGTGTTTTACGAAGACATACCCATTTTTGTTCTAATCGGCATTGTACTTTTTAAGATATTTAAGGTTTATGGGGGTCCAGCTTAGTCGCTAACGCACTATACAATACAATCTTTATGTTGAGTCTGACACATATACTAACAAAGAAACATTAGCTATGAATAGCTATTGGCTAAAATACTGGAGTACTACAATGCTATATATGTAGCAAAACAAAAACATGGTACTTTGTTGCCAAATGTTGCAATACAAAACTGGCACTATGTTGCTATATGTAGCAATACAAAAATCTTTATTTTGAGTTGGATACATGTACTAACAAAGAAACATAAGCTACGTGTACATAGCTATGGTTGTTGCAATGCTATATATGTAGCAATACAAAAACATGGTATAGCTTGACCAGATTTAGTAGGCACTCCGGACATATTCCATGCATATTTCGGACAAATTTGGTGCAAAAATAAACAAATATTACCGTTAAGTACCGACTACGCTTATGGAAAATAATACACGCTTCCGAAGTTTAATGAGTGCCTACTAAATCTGGTCAAGCTATAACTACATTGATATGTGTAGCAATACAAATACATGTTGCTGTATTAAAGTAGCAATACAAAAACATTCACTCAACTTATAAGGCCTGAAATGACCAGAGTCCTGACAATTGGGAGGGTGAGCCATTGACTGATTGATTATGACCTAAATAAACAAAACTGTCTTAACATAAACTCAAAGGCAAAACTTTGTCCCTTTGGAGCAACAAGGTTGTATCTTACTACATAATATAAAGAGAGATACAACCTTGTTGCACTGTTGCAACAATGGGAAGAAAAGTTATTGTTAGTTTGATCCCTGTGTAAGTGATAGAACAACATAAAGTGATGTTACAGGTAACTACAGTAATGTTAGAATGTTCTCCTTGCTACTATAGATATACAAACAACAGACAAACAGGCCCGATCTCCCCCAGCATTTAAAGTAGAAATCTCATCTCAAATTGAGATTTTGCCCAAATCAGAGTTCGAATTTGAGATTAATCTGAAGTTTGAACTCTTTAATATTTACTGTCATACACTAAGAATATTGTTTGCTCTTTTTGATGGAAATTTTGAGTCCATCCTCCAATGGAAATTATTAATGACACATGGCAATACTTGAGATGAGATTTGGATCACATTATCATTAAGATATTCGGGTGATCGGGGCCAGATGTTTATTAGCACTGTTTACTGAATAGTAGTGAGTATTATAACAACAATATGCACAACACAGCATTAGCACAATACACGGAATAAATGTTGAATGTTGTGATGTTTAAATAGTTTTACTCTTTTTTCAAAATGATTACAAGAAATGTAGAAAATCCAAACCCTCCAAAAAGGCAAATAACTCCATTGAAAATAGAATGCTGAAAATAGGATGGTACAACTCCACATGTCGATCAACATTTCAGCAATGTTTCATGAGCATAGCTACATGTACAATACTTTGGGTATAAGTAAGACAGCGCAAACTGGTATCTATCTCAAATTGGTCATGAATTACATAGAAGCAAGCATTATGATCGCATTTTATGAAATGTGCTATTTTATTAAGACCTCAATGGAATGCAGCTGATGACAGGAATTAAATGCACAAGTGCACTGAGTGTTAATTAGCAAATTTGAAAAATAGACAAAATGAATAACGACTGATAACAAATTTCCGCAAAACCATTCAACACATTTGGTCTTAGCTTAACAAAAGATAAAATACAGAAGTCCTGCATAATGACCTTTATCCAAAACTTAAACTTCAGCACCCATGTGTACAGAATGTAATATAATGATGTGAGGAAACACACTATTTCAGAAAAAGAGGAAGAAACCTTATACATTTGTACATGTATATCAAAATCATACACCACAACAAACAAGCTAGCATGCAGTCTATACCAATATTAACAATTACACCCCTAAAAATTTGAAAATAGAACAACCCATACTATACTACTTCTGTAGTTTGGATTAGTCTATCACACAAAAATAGGGATGAATTGACAAAAATCTATAGATATTACCTATCAAGGTTCCGCCAAGGTTTCTGTCAGAGGGTTACATTCAAATTAGTAATCAAAGTAATCAATAAATATAACATGTTGAAGAAGCATTACAAATCTTCTTGAATTCTTTTGAGATAGAAATGAGACTTAATTAAAAAGAAATCAAATGTCTTTTCTTGGTAACTTTCTGGGTTAGGACCTATAAGGGAACAGTACCATTAAGCGAACGATCGTTATTTCTCTTCTCCAGTACGTCTTAAGAAGGGGATTATTGTGTTTTCTTGTATGCTTATACACGAGGAAGCTTCAAGTAAAATTGCTTTAGCCTAACAATAGTATTTACGCAAAAATCTACATTCTTTTTTTTACCCCTTGATTACTTTCTGTTTTGTTTACATCGGGGATTCCGAACGACCTTCACATGCCTGAGCAAAACTTTCCCCAAGGGAGCCTTTTGACCAGAACACTTCTAAAAAGTGTCTTTAAACGTTTAATATGCATGAATAAAGCTAATATGAAATAAAAAGTAAAAAAAAAAAAAATATATGAAATTACACCATTTGAACCGTGAATCAGATTTGCGCTAATAACATTTCAATCAAGGGAAGTAATCCAGTCTAAAATAACTTCCAAATTAGAAGATTATTTCCCTTGATTATAGAAATGTTTGTATTATTTATTCCATAAAGACTAATGTGACTAATCAATGTAGCTGATTTGAATCTCATTTCATGATCAAGAAAATTTATTATGATTATAAACTGTGCCAAAGTGCTTCTATGAAGTTGTGCACTATGAGGTAATTGAGCGCACAATGTGACGTATGGATTTACTACCGTACGAACCGGCAGATAGTAACATCCAGATGAAAGTTGACGAGGGATCTTGAGAAGGTTGACTACATTTGCTGAAATCAAAATTGTTTTATATTTACCCATTAATGTCATTTATCTGGCCAATGAAGCCATCTGTTAGGATACTGGTACTGTAGACTTGCCAATAAGCCCAAATTAGTGACCCTTTTGGAGCCCCTCTTTTAGGACACATGCGCATATAAAGTTGGAGTTCACAATTTTAGACGGGGAAAAGGTTGCAGTTTATAAAATTGTTGATTATTTTTGTCAAAAAAAGTTTTTAAAGAAACAATCGGGAAAAACCTTCCTTTTTGTTCGCTCATAGGTCCCAAGCCAGTATATCAAGTTCAGTATCAAAAATGAGTTTTTCCATAAAAAATGCCATTTTACTAAAAGCGTGCAAACAAAGACTTTTACATATAATGTAATACTATAGAACATGTATTTACATAAAATTTGTAATGCTACTTTAAACATTTATATGAATAAACAACGACTAAATAGCTAGATAAACTAATCAGCCAAATTCATTTTTAGAAAAACAGGGAGGATGCGCTTTATTTTCATGGGCCAGTGGTTAACAACGTTTGAATAATACAAGGTGTTTATGATGGTAAACAAGTATGCCAAGCTATAACTTCAAACATTTTAGATTTTCAACAACTTGAATGTTTTGGTTAACATGTTTGCATTGATGGAGGGATATACAAATGGACGGACGGAACAATCACTTTATGCCTCCCGCATCAGTAGATGTCGGGACACAAATCACAAGATATCATGTTAATAGTTGATGCAATGTAAGCAAAAACGATGGTTCTGATCTTTTGGTATGATCTAGGAACATTGTATATAATCAGGTATGGTTAACACTATATTTCTCCATGCATCATAACATAACAAATCTACAGACATGATTAAAGGGACAGCTTACACATACTTAAAATAACAAATCAGTGACCATTATAATGTACCGTAGTTCCCCATGTATTGGTTGCGGCCGTGTATAGTGTGTTTATAAAATGTGTTTGGTAGGCTGATGTAGATGATCAGGGACAGGTTTAAAGTACATTTCTGTATAGGACCAATCAACAGTATGATGTATCTTGAAACTATACAAACTATGAGATTATATTTGATATTTCAATAAACATCAAGTAATGAAATTGATATTTCAATAAACATCAAGTAATAAATTTGATATTTCAATAAACATCAAGTAATGAATTTGATATTTCAATAAACATCCAGTAATGAATTTGATATTTCAATAAACATCAAGTAATGAATTTGATATTTCAATAAACATCAAGTAATGAAATTTGATATTTCAATAAACATCAAGTAATGAATTTGATATTTCAATTTGATATTTCAATAAACATCCAGTAATGAATTTGATATTTCAATAAACATCAAGTAATGAATTTGATATTTCAATTTGATATTTCAATAAACATCATGTAATGAATCGATATTTCAATAAACATCAAGTAATGAATTTGATATTTCAATAAACATCAAGTAATGAATTTGATATTTCAATAAACATCAAGTAATGGATTTGATATTTCAATAAACATCAAGTAATGAATTTGATATTTCAATAAACATCAAGTAATGAAATTTGATATTTCAATAAACATCAAGTAATGAAATTTGATATTTCAATAAACATCAAGTAATGAAATTTGATATTTCAATAAACATCAAGTAATGAATTAGATATTTCAATAAACATCAAGTAATGAATTTGATATTTCAATAAACATCAATTAATGAAATTTGATATTTCAATAAACATCAAGTAATGAATTTGATATTTCAATAAACATCAAGTAATGAAATTTGATATTTCAATAAACATCAAGTAATGAATTTGATATTTCAATAAACATCAAGTAATGAATTTGATATTTCAATAAACATCAAGTAATGAAATTTTATATTTCAATAAACATCAAGTAATGAATTTGATATTTCAATAAACATTAAGTAATGAATTTGATACTTCAATAAACATCAAGTAATGAATTTGATATTTCAATAAACATCACATAATGAAATTTTGAACAACAAACTCACTCCAAACTTCACATACCAAGCAATTTGCAAGCTAGCAGTTGATGTTGAGAACATCATATATTTGACCCATGATACTTATGATATTACCGTAAGTATTTTATAGTCCACATATTAAAATGTCCAATAAACTTTGATTGCAAACACAGTAGGTATCAATTATATCGTATTGGTGAACATTGGTCAAATATTGCACCCATTACATTCAAGAAATAATACTTGAACCCTAGGGAGTAATATGCATTAAAACACAAGGGTCTTCTAATGTATACATTCCCAGCCCATGTAAACCTGGACATTTACCGCAATGCTCTACAGTCTACAGTTTCAGGGCCATGTACCGTATATGCCTCGTTGAACCATTTCATGATGATATACAGTTAAGGCTATCAGACCCTACAGTACTTACAGATCTAAATATCTTCCATCATCAGATTTTACGTATGCCCACACAGTGATAACATATCGAGGGCTCAGTGCAAAACTATGGTACGTTCTCTTTAAATTGATGCAGTTAAAATACCATACTTTTGTGCAGATCCCTAGGATTATGGGCTCACAGGATATTGGCCATTATGGAAACTATCAGCTGACCCCAGATGATGTGACATCAGCATTAGTCATGCATGATCCATGAGCCAATTCTCAAACTCCACTACTACATAACAACACAAGCAATAAGTCCAATACAGAAAAAGTATACATACCTGGTGGGGCTGCTGGGGCTGCTGGGGCTACAGGGGCCGGGGGAGCAGCGGGAGCAGGTGGGGCCGCGGGGGTGGTTGATGATGATTTAGTTTCCGCTGGTTCGGGTTTAGCTGTTTCTCCATTCTCCAAGGCCTTCTGTTAAATAATAGCAACAAAAGGTTAACATTTTTACTGTACTGGATACTGCTCTATTAAAGGAATGTGTATCTCTTTTCTATATGTTCAAACACACCTGATTTTGAATGACTTAATTACAAGACAAGAGGGCCATGATGGCCCAATATCGCTCACCTGATTATAAACCCTGCACAATTTTCACCCAAAGGAATAATTTGAACATCTTGGTAGAAAACCACAAGATGATGCTACATACCAATTATCAAAACTCTAGGCAGTGTAGTTTTAGGCAAGAAGATATTAATATGTTTTCCCTATATAAGTCTATGTAAAACGGTGACCCCCCGAGTGGGGCCAATTTTTACCCCAGGGGCATAATTAGAAAAATCTTGGTAGAGGACCACTTGATGATGCTACATACCAAATCTCTATGCAGTGTAGTTTTAGACAAGAAGATTTTTATATGTTTTCCCTATATAAGTCTATATAAAACGGTGACCCCCGGGGCTGGGCCAAGTTTGACCCCAGGGGCATAATTTGCACAATCTTGGTAGGGGACCACTAGATGATGCTACATACCAAATATCAAAGCTCTTAGACATTGTAGTTTTAGACAAGAAGATTTTTATATGTTTTCCCCATATAACTTATAAGTCTAAGTAAAATGGTGACCCCTAGGGTGGGGCCAATTTTGACCCGAGGGAAATAATTTGAACAATCTTTGAAGAGGACCTCTAGCTGAGTCTACATACCAAATATGAAAGCCCTGGCCCAAGCAATTTCGGAGAAGAAGATGTTTTAAGGTTTTCTCTATATAACTCTATGTAAAACTAAGGGCCCCCGGGGCGGGGCCAATTTTGACCCCAGGGGCATAATTTGAACAATCTCTGTAGAGGACCTCTAGCTGAGTCTACATACCAAATATGAAAGCCCTGGGCCAAGCGGTTTCGGAGAAGAAGATTTTTAAAGGTTTCCCCTATATAACTCTATGTAAAACTAAGGGCCCCCGGGGCGGGGCCAATTTTGACCCCAGGGACATAATTTGAACAATCTTTGTAGAGGACCTCTAGCTGAGTCTACATACCAAATATGAAAGCCCTGGGTCAAGCAATTTCGGAGAAGAAGATTTTTTAAAGTTTTCTCTATATAACTCTATGTAAAACTAAGGGCCCCCGGGGCGGGCAAATTTTGACCCCAGGGGCATAATTTGAACAATCTTTGTAGAGGTACTCTAGCTGAGTCTACATACTACATATGAAAGCTCTGGGCCAAGCGGTTTCGGAGAAGAAGATTTTTTAAGGTTTCCCCTATATAACTCTATGTAAAACTAAGGGCCCCGGGGCGGGGCCAATTTTAACCCCAGGGACATAATTTTAACAATCTTTGTAGAGGACCCCAAGGTGATGCTACATACCAAATATGAAAGCTCTAGGCCTTAAGGTTTCAGAGAAGAAGATTTTTGAAGTTTCCTTTTTGAAAATCTATTTTTAGCCTGTGTGACCTAGTTATGCGATGGACTGGAATTTTTTTAACAACTTTGGTAGAGGTCCACCCAAGGAACATTCCTGTTAAGTTTTATCAAATTTGGCCAAGCGGTTTAGGAGGAGAAGTCGTTTGAAGAAATTGTTGACGGACGCACGACGCACGACGCACGACGGACATCTCGGTATGACAAAACCTCACCATGACCACATTGTGGTCAGGTGAGCTAAAAATAACAACAACAACAACAACAAAGAGCAATTGAAACCCTAATTGGATTTTCCATCCCTACTTATGGTAAAATCATTCAAACCCAGTATTACCCCACAATCATGTGAACAGTAAATCAAACATTTTATAACATTGATGTCATAAAAACATAAAAAGTAAGTTAATTTTGAAAAAAGAAAGAAAACCAGTCTCAGTGAATGCTGACATAAAGTTTTCGCTTAAATATATCAAATATCAATTAAACTGTGATACCAGAAATTCAATACCATTGAAAAATATTTTGAGTAGCGAAATTTGTGCACAGTATAAGTTATCAAATTTCACCCATGATGTTACACGAGGTACAAACTTGAGCTCATGATTCAGCAGAAAGCTGATCTAGACATATCGCTGGCTTAGAATGAGAAGGTCGTAAGTACAAAATTGATATTATGAGAAAACAGGAAAAAACTGTCCTAAAATTAGTCTTTACTTATAGTTACAAAGCTGTTTCAACATGGCTAGTTCTGATTTTATGAAATTAGGCTGTATGGTGCAGATTTCAAATTTGTATCAGTTTTATAAGGTCGTAAGTAGTAGTTACGACCTTCTCATTCTAAGCAAGCAATACACTCCTCATCATAATCACTTACCTTCTTAGATTTTCTTCTCTCTTTCTTTGCATCTTCCGACATATGATATTGTTTTGCCTTTGATACCCTCTTCTTTTTGTAAATCTGTATGAGCAGGTAAATTAACTTATAATACATGTGTTTATATTCAAGAATCAAAGATAACTTTATATACTTTCAATGGTACAAAATTTCATTGTTTTTTGTGAAAAAGACCAATTTGTGTGGACATCATTTCAAGGATACTTTATTGTCTAGATAATCATTAATATTTGTGGGGGATTTAATGTCGTAGTTGAGGTCATCCTCGAAATTCACAAAATTAAATCCCCTACAAATATTACTGATTTTATAGTAAATGAGAAATATTGCTGCTGATAACAGTCAAAGAAAGTAATATGTGTCAAGGTGACCCTCTTCACACACCTAATTAAAGGGGAAATTACTTATTCATGAATACCTTTGTATTCAAACAGGATCTCTCCACATAGCTTCAAGGCAGTCTAAGTTTGAACACCAAGAAAATATTTTGAAAATACCGGGCATTATGCCAAAACGTCAAATCATAGAAAACATAAGCATCAACAATATCATTAGCAGCTGCGGCAAGATCACTTATTTTATTATTATCAACAGTACCATCATTTTCTTAAGCAATAACAACTACAATATTTAAGCCATCAACAAAAGATATCCTACCACTTTTTGTTCCTCTTTCAACCTTCTCTCAAATTCCTCCTTAGCTTGCTTCAATGGTTCCTTCAATTTACTTGGAATCTTTAAGAACGGCTTGTCACCGACAGGTAATGAAACACCAGCAAAAAACCTGCAAGCAACATACTCATAGTTCTTTTGTATCACAGCCTAAATCACTACAACTAATCAGTATAAAATTATATAGTGCATCACCATTTCAACACGTCATAAAGTCAGACAATATATCTTTTCAGTTTGTTCATGCTACACAAACAGCTCATGAATCTTTATGTTTACGCATGGACCTTGTTCCGTTAACGTATAAGTAAAATCACCGTTTTTATGCTATAATACATTCAAATATGCACACTCTGTGTCATTCTAACTGTTTTTCAAGTATCCTTTCATTGTATTCTGGCAAAAGTTTTAAGAGAAATCATTATTGTGCATTTTTAAATGAACTGCATGTACAAGACAATCGGTGATGGTTGAAATACAATACTTACGGATGCATCAGCAGGTTTTGTACAGTAGGTAGGCCATTCTTACATGCTTCAGTTGTCAATATAGATTCCAGGACAGACCCTGTAAATAACACAATAATCAACTTTACTTTTATATATACAGTTAGCATTGTTTCAGCATACTTGCCAAGTACTCCTATTTAAGTGGAGTTACTCCTACTTTTCTTGTTGAAATCTTGTGCGTAAAACATTTCACTAGACAAACACATGTCTAATATTGAACAGATTCATAACAACCATATTTCCTCTAGTAATTAGTCCCCTACCTGGTTTCCAGGTTGTCAATGTTTCTGTTGCAATGGCAACCACAATTTTTGTCCAAATCAAAGAGGTCTAAAAACAACTTAAAACAAACATGTACGATGAACAAATAGACAAAGACAATTACTGAGTTCTGCTGGGCACTGGCTAGGGAAACTGTCAACTGATTCTTGAGGTATTTCCTGTCCGAAGCTCATCTCGTATAAAACACAACCAAAACAATACACATCTATCATTTCTGTAGTCTGAAATAGAAATATTAATAAATAAGACTGGAACTTTCAGAATGATTTATTTAAATAATTCTGATGAAAAGATAATACTGTTAAATCATTTAAATTCGATGGACCGAAAGTTCGGTATTTTGATAAAAAAGACCATTTTGATGGGACGATAATTTGTGGATGGTAATGAATACAAGGCCAAAATTAGTGTTATATGGGATTTGATTTCTTGGTTAAAGATGAACCACGAAATCCACGAAATTTCATCCCCCAAGAAAACTAATGAGTTTACAGTATAAAAGATTCTTAATTAAATCAAGAATCATCAAGATCATCAAAAAATTGTCTTTTTAACGCAGCAACTGATTTTCATTTAGGCATAGTAATACCTTAAACAGGACTGTGATCAATAAACGTTTATAAATGCCCCAATGGAAGCCTTGTCCATAAAAACTAGCTTAGTCAATCAGGGGCCATAATTCTATTGAAATGTGGGATAGTGTTACATGGTTTCGACAATGTAATGTGTTTATGATTGTAACAAGTATGCCAAGTATGAAAGCAATGCCTTGATGCACTTTGTAAATATTTGAGTTTCAACAACTTGAAAGTTTTAGCTAACAGGTCACAAGGATGGACAGACAAACAAATGGACAGACAGGGCAAACATTATATGCTTCTTGGATCAGGCATCAGTAGATGCTTAGGAACAAAAAACTTCTTTGTACCGAGTTAGCCGACCCAGAAAGTTTTATTAAGTAGGTTTGTTTCTTTTACTTTATTTATCTTGTTGCTATAATGTATCCCTTGGATACTATTCAACAATATGGCAACCAAGTAGCCTCTTCATTGACACCTGGTGTAATGTCAATGTGAGCTTATAGATAACCTCTGGATAAGTTATAGAAACACAATCAGCTTACCTGTATCTTTTTAAACTGTAAAACATTTTGTCTGTAATAGGACGGTAAACCAAGCAACCAATTTTCTACATCTAATAATTTACAAAATCCAGAACCAACAATAATGTTTCCAGAATGTAAATGACCTGAAAAATAAACATATTTAGTATATGCTAACTCATTTTGAATGTGAAACAAGTTTTTCAATTTACATTAATTACTGTCGACACCTCATTTCAAGCCCGATCTCCTAAGGCATCTAAAGTAGGAATCTCATCTCAAATTGAGATCTTGCTCGATTCAGAGTTTAAGCTCTTTGAATTGTAATTCTATTGTAATAAACTAAGATTAGTGCTTTCTGTTTCGTGATGCAAACTTGAGTGCAGCCTATCAAGAAAATCTATATGAAACATGGCAATATTTGAGATGAGATTTAGCTCTGATTGAGATGCTAAGGGAGATCAGGGCCTGATGTGGGACTTCCCAAACTCAAAGCAGACACTCTATCACTATGCTATGGAGGATGCGAAACAGTGTAACAGTGCAATGAGCAGAATAAGACTATTATATTGATGTTGACATTTCTTTTCCTATTGACCATAATGAATAAAATCATTGGTGTTATTATATTACTAGTACAGAAACATAAAAATATCCTTGAATACTTACAGTAGGGTAGACCCTTTTCATGGAATAAATTTAAGGTCTCCAGAATCTGTCGACCAAGCACTTTTATCATTGATAAGTCCATACACATAGTTTTTAAAGGGTTTGCATACTTTTTGAGAAAGTTTCCCTTTGGTTTACATTTACATATCACATCTTTTAATGTTCCCTTTTCATGGAAGGCTCGTATAACAAGTCCACCACTCTCGTTAGATGTTGCTAACACAGGAGTATCAACATAGGGGTGCTGAAAACAAGATTAAATACTGTAAATCATTTCATACTTGCAAGATTTATTGTGCCAATTTCAGTGGAAACATATTTTGAGGAATTATAAAAAAAAGTTAAAAGTTAAGTTACCAATTTTCTAGGTCTCTTTTCAGCTGTTAGGCCGCTCAAGCACCCTTTGACATTTTAACTCCCCTGGTCATTGGGCTACCCATAGAAACCTACACTTGTGTCTCCCTGGGGAGACTATTTCTCTCCTGTGGGTGCGGCAGCCAACATCGATCTGCGGCGCCCAGGAATAGACACTGCCCTCGCAGGTACCATTTTGAACCATGGTGGAGTGGAGCATGTGAGTCTTGCTCAGAGAAATTAACCAGTGGTCCAGAGGGGGATTGAACCCAGGACATCTTGATCCCGAAGCGCGCACACTACCTCTAGGCCACCGCTCCCTACTATGAAATTTCTATTTATGAATTGTTCCATGGTATGGTCTCACGTAATGAATGGATATGTACACAAACTGATGATTTCATCAATTTTGTCAATTTGTGCATAATGATGATGGTAATGGATAGGAGTGTTCAACCATTTTCTAATATTAAATGTATTTATTGAATCCAAAAGATATTGTTTTTATTATAGCATGCCAGAATGCTTATCTTCAAGAAACCAATAGCCAGACACAGAATATGCTTATTTCTCTGGATGTTTCTATTAAAACTATACAATGTACAACCTGTACAGAAAGAAACCACAAGTTACAGAATATGCTAATTTCTCAGGTCCTATCTATCCGACTATACACAATACAATATATACAGAAGGTAGTTTACCTTAATGTTTTGTAGTACTGTCATGAGAGCACTAAGTTCCTTGTCTGGTAGGTAACGATCCGGACCACATTCTACCTGTAATCATTCCATGGTGTGTTTATATAAGGTGAAGCATAATTATTATGTCAAATGATAGGAAAATAAACAAATAAAGCTTACAGAGATAACTCTAGCTGTGTATACAAACAAAACATATGTAATAAAAAAAACAGCATGGAGGGCTTGCCCCTTGTTTTAATTTATTAGAAGTGTAACAAAAATGGACCACCCAGTTCAGACTTATGAGTCATCAACTTTCTGAACACAATAACTTCTATTCCCCTGTTCCTTTTTTTTGTAGATGTCAAAAGAATGAGAAGATTTCCTACCCATGAGAGCATCTGTTTAGTCTTTGGTGCAGCTATAGGTTTGACTAGGATATATTCTTTTCTTATTCTCCAACCTGTAATACATAACATATCCTGTCATAATATTACTGAAAGTGTAATTCTGTTGTTTTACAACAGTTTCTGCATTAAAGATTTATACATTATTTAATGCTTATCGGTGGTTTACTGCGGAATAACGATGGATTATTCCCCGATAATTTCACTGTCAATAATTTCACTTAAACAGACTACTATTTTGGCAAATTTCCCCATCGTCAAAAATAAAATAATGAAGCATTTTCACTTGTTCTCTTAATCTTTAACAAATAACAGAACACTACAAGCACATAAATGTAAAAAATTGGACCAAATTGATGCCATTGCAGAAGAACTACTTGGTGGCAACTCGGCGCGCATGGCGGGAAAATGATGTCACGTAAACATTTGAGGCATATGGTAGGGTATTTCAATTTAATTGGGGGCATATAATTAACTAAAGCTTTTTAAAGCATAAAATAAATAGAATATATCACTACTAGTAACTTTAAACGTCACTTGCACAAAATTTTGTTTGTGGACTGGAAATCTGATTTCCAGATCCTACAGGTACTCATTAAAATAATATGACATCCAATTAAATAATATAAAGACAAACACAGACCTATGTCAGGTAAGGGTTCCACCACATCCCATTTCTTCTCTGATCTTAACACCATGGAAACATGCTGAAGTGCCGTCTCTGTAATATACACAAACATCAGGGGCTAAATAACAAGGGTCATGCTGATAAGTTTTTTCCTTATTTAACCATGTGTCCCTTTATGCAACAAGATTATATCTCACTATATTTATTATTATATACAGAAATATTGAACAAGTTTACACCAAAGGGATGCATTGTTGCCATGGCACCAACTTTAAAAAAAAAAAGATTCGGCAGACCCTATTAAGAGGTTAAAAATATGATTTTTTTTTATTTTAGGGCTCAAAAGGCCTCTTTAAGTCGAATTTAAGTGACAAACATTTTACATGTTTATTGTACTATAACAGAATAATTTGGTATAAATGAAAACGAAACCAACCTGTGAAATTGATAGAATAATTGTCAGGATCCAAAAATCTCTTCACAGGTAAACTGTTTGCCAGCATGGACTTACTTAGTAGTTCTGTTATATAGCTCTGAAATAATAAAACCATATAACATGGTTTGATAATTTGTTCGATGAAAACATGTTGATGTGTGAGAAGTTAAACATACTACTTTAAACATCTGACTCAATACCGTAGAAGTTGGATGCATGGAAAAAGGTTCCATACCCGGTACAAGTATACAGTATAAAACTCAAACATGTAGATGCTTTTAACTTTTTATCCAGCATGGCCGGTGTACAATTTATGATTATAGTACAACCTCTCTAGGGCGATATCCAATGGGAAAAAGAATGTTTTTAATGGTTACTGTACAGAGATATTGCTCTGGAGAGGTAAAAAATATAGTATCCTGGTTAATGTTTACTTCTCGAACAAAATGTTTAGGTTGCTTTTAAAGAGGTTGCAACCTGTAGGAGGGTCCTCTTAGGACAGATTGCACTGTATCTTA
This sequence comes from Spisula subtruncata, assembly GCA_963678985.1. Taxonomy (NCBI): domain Eukaryota; kingdom Metazoa; phylum Mollusca; class Bivalvia; order Venerida; family Mactridae; genus Spisula; species Spisula subtruncata. Next base: position 35,950,760 of record OY787670.1, on the reverse strand, counting down.
ATCTATCCAACTCACCTGTAGGCCAACCTGTCTTTCTGCAACAAAATCTCTGTCAAAGTTACCAAACACTTTCTTCGGTGGTAGGACTAGATTTATATTGGATATTTTAAGTTCTCCATCAAGGCTGGCAAAGTCAGTATACCGTTTCCTCTGTAACCACGCTATATCAGAGTTCAATCCTCTCTGCACTTTCAATGAATATTCCTGTAATAGACACATTTCACACAGTTAAGATGCAAATATTCAAGGGCCATACTCAGAGACAGAAAAGGATCAAGGCAAACAGTTTCTATGTGATACATGGCTGGGATTGTTTCATCCAAAAATATCTCGTTATTTTGTAATGTCTCAAAATGTTCATCATCACAAGTGCACTACTATGCCTAAGCATGGCTAAAGGTCTTCATACTTTTAACTCATTTAAACACAGGTGAGTGTCAGCATATGATTACAGTAGCGTAGCTGCCGCTAGGCCATTAGGCCCGGGCCTACACATCATTTCGAGAAAAAATAATATATTTTTTAAGTTTAACTTATATTTTGATCTCCTGAATATACGTCAAAACGCACCAGTACCTTTCAAGGAATAAAAAAAATCTGGGGGAGCATGTCCCCGTACCCCCCTACTTCTTTCATCTTTACCTTCGGGCCTACACATTGCTAAGGTCCTAGCTACGCCCCTGGATTAAGTTATCTCCCTTTCCTCTGTTGTTTTTTGCTTTTAACTGAGACATTCATAATGCATGACCATTTGATTTTAGTCTTGCCTAATTGGCCAATGACTACCAGCTTTTTCCGAAACAACCCCTTGGTTCATTAACAAATTGCCAGGTGTATAGCATTGATACACACAAGACTAACTCTGGGTTACCAATCAGTTGATATCTTATTGGGTGGGGAACACTGAAAAGCATTTCTGAAATGATTCAACCCAGGGACTTCTGGATTGGTAGTCATGAACCCAAACCACTCGGCCACTGTGTCACCCTTCCTTTCAATATAAAACATTTACTATGGTAAAAATGTGATTTAAATAACAACAATAGAAGTGAATGAACCTGTTTGACTTTAGTTTAAGGTCATGATTACTGATAAGTTGATAACCTGTTATTTTAAGTACTGTCAACATTTTATCTACATACTGACTTATAGTTCATCCACTTAGTGAACCAATATAATAATAATAACAACTTCATTTTAATAGGCGACATAGTTGCCACAGGCTGCTATGATGCAAGCCCAGTCTATCCTGTGAGCAGAAATAGTACTGGTCGACGATCAGTTCCCGATGGCTACCAGTATCCGACATTTGATATTTTTTCGTATTTAGCGTAGCTCAAAAATTAAGATATTGGGTATAATTAAAGAACTAGACCAAAGCAACCATTGTGTGTCAGAAAATTTACAATTCACGAAAATAAAAAGAAAATATCAAGAAATACATGCAACGAAATAATAGTCGTCACCTCTTTCCCTTGGGGATCATCTGTTTACAAAAAATTTGCATGTGCGAAGAAGCAAATGAGTTCATCTATAAATAGCCACGGGTTTACAAAGCAAGGTTTAGCTCAACAACAGGTATGAGCAGTATCGGCGATCCATACAAAACTCGATGTTAGATTAATATTGACAAAAACGTCATCATTGACGTCATTATAAATGACGTCAGCGATTTTTACTAATTGGAAAAAGCTCTGCCCATTAGGCCTCAATTCCATTACCGGTGTGTAAACAAACAAAGAGAAACAACTCTAAAAAGCTATGTTCAGTCAACGGGAGATAATTTCCTTTTAGTTTAGAGGGTCAAAACAGGGAAAAGGGGAAATTAAACCAAATTAAATGTGAAATGTCGGATACTGATACTCTGCATCTAATTTACGGCCTGAAATAGTGACCTCTTCTTCGCCCCAAATTATACGCACTGTATGACGTCACAAATGTCAATTGTGATTATAATATCGGTCTTGAGCTCAGGAAAACAAAAATGTAAGTTATTTTGTTTTAAACCGTCTAGTTTTCGAGATAATGTCGAAAAACATGCAAAAAATGTCGGAAACCATTAGAAAAATTGACGGTATGTATCATACCGTGAGGTGAGGGTACCGTTACACCCCTATTAAATGTAGCTCATGCTGCAGGTGTTTGTTGCGAGTCAAGTCAACTCACTGTCAATTCTTTACAGACAGCTACTAAAAGCTGGACTTTATTAAGCCTCTTAGTTAGATAAGCCTACCAATGTCTAGTCAAACAATCTCGACTTAGAGTATCCACTTCTGCGATGGAGATAAAGGTCAGAAATTAAAAAATCTCCTAGCAGATTGCCCCACATCTAACCAATGTCCAGACAAATAGGCATCAATTAATTAATTCAATTAAAAAATCAAACATACAAATGACTAGCAGTCAGGTGACTTACCACATGGTCCTGTATTTTTTCTCCACTTTCAACACAACAAATTAAAGGTGTTGTGTCATCGATTGATATCTTCGCAGACTTTTGTTTCTCTGCACGTTTACTCGCCATGTCGCCGTCTGCTTGAGAAACACTTGTAAATTCACATGATCATTTCAAAACACAAGATCCGTCCGAGTTTCTAAGAATAATTAACATTAACTGCGTAAAACGAAAGTAGGCGTATCGTTTGCCAGAAGTCGATCTACATTGATGTTGCAAATGTATGGTGTTAAATTGTGTGTATTGCTACTTAATAATTGAAGCAATTCAAGTATGAAACCAGCAGTTCAAATATGAGATTTAATTCGAGATAAAATCAAGGAGTAGTAATGTCGTAAAAGTGGGAGTAGAGGGAATATTTTACCTCAACACCGGATCAAAATGTCAACAAAAATTGCTGGTCGTGTTTTCAGAAGCCTTTTCAGGAGTCACGTGGGTTGTCAGCGTGCATCTACTGCTGGATTTTGTGTAAAGGCATCTGATGCATCCGAAGAGTTTAGTGTTGATTACCTTGATGAAGGTAATTGACTGTCACAGATGTTTATTTGCGTAAATAGCTGATTTTCGGATACGTTTTTTTCGGATACGTGTTAAAGTTCGAGCTGTCCAATTTCTTTAAATATGAACATTTCAGTTCATCATACTAGGTTGATGTTAATATGAAAAACAGACCGAAACAATTACATTTGGAGCCTGTTGCCAAACTAAGGGCAAGACGTTACCAGAGCTTTTTGTTAGTGCTATGCGATGACGCGCTACCAGCGAAAGAGAAATTTCTTACAGCATGTTGGGATACTCATAGCCTAGGTAAGCGAACCACTAGCAAGACAATGAATGGATTAGGTACACAGAAGAAACACAGTCTTGCACCAGCTCACTGTTTATTATAAACAAACTTTGTGATTATCATGTACCATGTATTGTTTCAGGATCTATTGCTGTATTCTCCCTGAACAGACAAGCCGCAAGGAATGCTATCAGTAGAAGCTTGTTGAAGAGTGTAAGTCTCATGTTTTGCTATCATTTAGCCTTTGAAGATGAAATTAATGAACATACAAGTGCATACTTTTAGTACATCAATCTTTTTAGTTTTACAATAGACATGGTTGTGATTTCATGAATTCATGAATTAGTTCTAATGAGCACTCCAGTCTTAAATCAATGTTTTATTAAATACTGTAAAATCATTAATTTTCATGGGAGACTAAATTTTGTGGATTTTGTTGTTTACCTTACCATGAAATTTAGTCCCATCCAACTTTAATTTTGACCCTCGCATTTATCACCTGAAATGCAAAATCCACAAAATAACGTTCCTTCGAAATGGTCTTTTTTACGAAAACCCTGTAAATTTGCCCTAAGGAAATTAAATGATTTTATAGTTTAGCTTTTCGTCATTTTATATTTTTAGTCAGTATAATGTATAGCATGACCATATCACTATCAATGCAACTCAGGAATCAAGACTCTTACAAAAGGTACATAAATATGTTTTGTCATGTGTCAAATGTTTCTTAGTGTATAAAGTACATTTCTATTCTCTAATGATACTTTATAACTGTTTTAGATATGTGATGCATTGGAAACTGTGAAATTTGACAATAACCTTCGTGCTCTGATTTTGAGGAGTAAGGTGAAAGGAACTTTCTGTGCAGGTAAATACTGACTATCATTGATACTTTGCTGATCTGTTCACTTAAGGTTAGTTTCGGACATTTGGCTAGCTGTTTATTTAAGTATCATAGTGGAGTGGCAAACTATTCACACTTCTAAAATATGTATACGGTAGTTTAAACAAGATTGAAAAGAACTACTGTAAAATCATTTAATTTCATGGGTACGAAATTTCGTGGGTTTGGTAAAATAGACGATTTCGTTGGGACTTGAATTCGTAGATTTTGCTTTTCAGGTAATAAAACAAAGGTCAAAATTAATGTTCGTTGGGATTAAAGTTCGCGGTTGAGGTGAACCACGAAGTCCAAAAAATTTAATCCCCACAAAAATTAATGATTTTACAGTAGTTTCCGCCTACACATAGTTTTTGCAGCCAGATATTATTACTCCTGATGGCACCTTATCATTATTCCCGTCTTGCTTAAAAAGTTAAATATCTACTACTGTAACTCACTTCATATTGACATGAGCTTTATTTTACAAACTTTGGTTACATGCTTGTTTGGAAGAATAGCATTTGGTGCTCATTTTATGAATTTTAAACATAGTTATCTAAACTTATGAATTCATGAGAAACTCATTATGTGATAACAAATGACTGAACAATGTTCGCAAACATGCGTGATAACAAATGCGTGTCGTCACCAGCTTTTTGGTGCGAAAACATAATGTAGCCAGCTTACATTCGTTATTTCTGGCGATGTATCATCTCTGTAACTGTGGAAATGTGATAACAAGAATCTGCTTTACGTTGTCTTCAAGATTAACATTCCTTAATTTCGTCACAAAAACAAATTATTAAGCTCACCAGAGTTTTGCTAAATAACTGTATTTTCTGGACTGGTTTAAGAAGTGTTGATCTCCAAAGATTGCTCATGACGGATCGTATATTTATTGCCTTGAATCTATAAATAATACTTAATATAGACCTACTCCGGATTTCCACTGATCTGTAGGTACAAACATATTTTTACCGTTATAATCCTTGTGTCACTTGAATATTCATATCTTGACAATAGAGTTGGGGTCTGGTTTGTTTGCATATGAATACAAAACCAATCTAACTTAACTCTAGCCAAATAAAAAAATTAATTTGTTTGTACCACCTTGGACAATGTTCACCTATTATTAAGGAACAAATGCGTAATTATACTGCACATTCAGCTATCGTCAAAGCATTGCAAGTGTATAATCAGGGCTGGTATAATAGACTATTGGTTTATTTGTTATAGGTGCAGATTTAAAGGAAAGAGCAACAATGAAGCCTGAAGAGGTAGGACCATTTGTTTCTAAGATACGTGGATCTATATCAGAGATTGCCAATCTGTCCGTACCTGTCATAGTGGCTCTAGACGGAACGGCTGTAGGTGGTGGTCTAGAAATGGCATTAGCTGCCGACATTAGAATTGCAGGTACTTTTTTCCAATAAGTTGATAATCTGCGCCGGCCATCTGAAAATTGCACTTTAAATTACTGTAAAATCATTAATTTTCATGGGGGATTAAATTTGTGGATTTCATGGTTCTTCTTCAACAGAGAAATCAAATCCCATTGAACAATAATTTTTACCGTTGTATTTTTACCGGAAATGCAAATTCGATGAACTAACATCCCATCGAAATGGTCTTTTTTACCAAATCCACAAAATTTTGTCCCATCGAAATTAAATAATTTTACAGTATTATGTTGTTTTGTGGCATGGACTTTTTATTATTCTCCCGAAATGTAAAGCATTGACAAGGAGAGCATAATTATAGATGCAGCTTTGTCATCTATGAGTCTCATCAATCTGGCCAGATAAAAGCTTCCTTACCTGATTGGCGGTGTGGTCTAACTGTAACAATATAGATATCTACTGAATTCATCCTGTGACCACTTAATAATTTTGTCCCTCAAGTGGTCATTCCTGAATCTTAAGCAATGGCAAGAGTCATGAGGCGTCCTATGGTAGTGTACATCGGGCTTGCATTCGTCACATTTTTTGTCCAGTGTCGGGTGTAAGAGGTATTGGCATGATTCATTTTTTTAAGATAAATATTGATCTCACTGATTAGAAATGGGGTACACAAGAACTGCTGCTGTACATGTCCTTAAGTATTCCTTTTTCCCTCATACCACAGTCCTGTGGAATAGCATGGTTACCCCCGCATATTGCAGCACTGTCTGGTCTAGAACCATTCAAGCAGGCAGTGGCCCAACTCCACCCTTAGTTTTTATATATACATCAGTTGTTTTTGTTTGTTCTATGTTCTTTGTTCTTTTCTTCTTTTAAAAACCATTTACTTTTTTTTTCTTAAATCAGCCGGCCTGCCAATAATACTCTTGACGAGATGTTCGGCAGTAAACAAAGATAGCTATTATTTTAGCCTCGGTTACAGGAATCTTTAATACTTACCTACATTGTATATGCAGCTTGCATATAAATACCTGTAGAGGATTTAAAAATGTATACGCATCATGAAAGTTTTGTACATGTATACTGACCATAGGAGTGTACCTTTCATTTCATATTTATCCAAGCTTAACAGTGTTATAAATGTGTTAGTGCTATGTTTTAAGAATACATGTATATTGTACAACTTATAATCCTATCATACTTTGATTAAAACTATTGTTGATCTTGTATGAATCTTACATGAATATTCTATATAAATACCAATATCTTCCACCTAGTCCAACAATATATTGTCGCCACGCGACGATTCACGGCATAGTCTCCCTGGCTAGATAGTATCCACAACTCTTGACGATTATTTTTATTGTTAAGATAGATTTTAATAAGGTGCAGCAACCAAACTTTTTCACGAACACCATTTTTCCTTCATTTTAATATTTATTATATCTTATTCTATTATTAAATATGCATTTTACTTTAACTGTACGAACCAGCCATTATTTTCATCACCTCGGAAATGTTTTAACATAAGTCTTATATAAGACTTGTTTACGAATCCAATTTCTACCCAAATGTACCATAAAATACCTGTTACTAATTATTGTATATGTACCTCTTATCTTGAAAAATCTGTCTATGTAACACATAAAACAATGCATAATTATGGAAATAAATATTGTTTAAACTATATAAATTGTGTGATGATTGATATTTTTAGCTGAAACCACAAAAATGGGATTGGTGGAAACAAAGTTAGCAATCATTCCTGGAGGAGGTATAGTAGTTTATTATTCTAACTTCACATTGATAGTCTTCTTGTACTGTATTACCTCTTCAGAGTGACTACGTCTGGCGAACTTAAAGTTGTGTAGAGATTGTTCCTTTGGAGACGTAGGAAAATTACTGTTGTGTAAAAGCCCGATCTCAAGAGGCACATTTAGCATAAAGCATCTTCAGGGTTTTACTCAATGTGTTCTTCAGATCGGGTGTTTATGAATCAGTGAACTTCAACAAATGGTTGTTTAATTCTTTTATAAAACAGGTTACTGTATGGAGGGACTTTCTGAAAATGTTGCATTGTAGTACGGTTCATTGAACAGGTTACTGTATGGAGGGACTTTCTGAAAATGTTGCATTGTAGTACGGTTCATTGAACAGGTAACTGTATGGAGGGACTCTCTGAAAATGTTGCATTGTAGTACGGTTCATTGAACAGGTTACTGTATGGAGGGACTTTCTGAAAATGTTGCATTGTAGTACGGTTCATTGAACAGGTTACTGTATGGAGGGACTCTCTGAAAATGTTGCATTGTAGTACGGTTCATTGAACAGGTTACTGTATGGAGGGACTTTCTGAAAATGTTGCGTTGTAGTACGGTTCATTGAACAGGTTACTGTATGGAGGGACTTTCTGAAAATGTTGCATTGTAGTACGGTTCATTGAACAGGTTACTGTATGGAGGGACTCTCTGAAAATGTTGCATTGTAGTAGGGTTCATTGAACAGGTTACTGTATGGAGGGACTCTCTGAAAATGTTGCATTGTAGTACGGTTCATTGAACAGGTTACTGTATGGAGGGACTCTCTGAAAATGTTGCATTGTAGTACGGTTCATTGAACAGGTTACTGTATGGAGGGACTCTCTGAAAATGTTGCATTGTAGTACGGTTCATTGAACAGGTTACTGTATGGAGGGACTCTCTGAAAATGTTGCATTGTAGTACGGTTCATTGTTCTGATAATTGAGAAAAATATAATTCAGCACATTTATCACAAATATATAGCGGAGATATTCAAATTGTCCAAACAGTCCAAACTTTCATGCCTGAAGAATCTTTACATTGTTACTACAACCTTAACACTTTTACTATACTTAGGACACAAACTGAACATAACATAGTTGTAGTTTGCTTGTTCTTTGAATTCAGCTATGGTAGTAACATTTGCTCTTGGTTTTGCTGTGGTCTTTCGACGAGGTTTTACTGTATTTATTTGTTTTCTATTTGAGGACCCATTTGGGTAACCCCGTTTATTCACAATTGTTCACATGGTAATAATATTATACAAAATATAATAATCATAAAAAGTATTTAACTGTATAATAATTTCTGTGTTTCCAAAATGTGACACTTTTTATGAAACTTTATAGTATAATATGAAACTTAGATTGTCCGAACTGTTTTTTTTAAAAAAAAGTTTCCATTATTGTTTTCTGTTTTCTGTTCTATAATTGTGTCTTGTAAGTGATTATGTGTATCTTTATTTATTTGTTTACAGGTGGAACCCAAAGACTTGCACGTGCTGTAGGTACATCTATGGCCAAGGAGTTGGTATTTACTAGTCGTGTAATAGATGGTATAGAAGCCAAGCAGATAGGATTAGTTAACCATGCTGTACCACAGAATGAAGCTGGTGATGCAGCTTATCAAAGGGCTGTACAACTAGCACAGGAAATAGCCCCTCAGGTACTATATGCAGTGTTACTGTAAAATCATTTAATTTTGATGGGACAAAATTTTGTTGATTTGGTAAAAACGCCCATTTCAATGTGACCTTTATTTGTGGATTGTGCATTTAAGGTGATAAATACAAGGTGCCATATTACTGTTCCCTGGGATTTTGTGGTTAAAGGTGAACCACGAAATTCACAAGATTAAATCCCTTACAAAAATTAATGAGTTTACAGTACTATATGTTATTTCTTTTAAACCAGATTTTTCAACGAAAACAAGTGTTTTTATATTGATGGTATTGGTGGCAGTATGTGGGCTAGCATCCACAATTTGGTTTCTAATTGATATCTTGGAATGAGATGTCATGAGGAAACTTGCTGTGTAGGTAGCTTATATGAAACCTTGGTTGGGATTGAAGTTTGGTAGGGGCAATGAATGGCACCATTTCTATAAATAGAGAACTGCTACTGGTGTGCCTAATTATCCTCCACTGCTATGAAATCTGGTTTTCATGGAATGCTCACATCTTGATTCCGGGTTTTCAACTTTGTCTCATGTTTTTTAAGGCTGTTGATTCTTGTTCATCATGAACTGTATAGTAACCTGTAATTAATTACCCTTTGACAAGAGAAGAGAAAATTCTCTTGGAGGAATTTTGACATTGTTGTGAAATTTTCATCGAAGGGTATGTCATGTCACAATCAGGATACAACTCAGTGAACTAACCACTGGGCTAAGGTTTCTTCTTTTACTCTATTTATTTACTCAATTTATTTTTCTTTTGCCATTTTATAAATGTTTGTTTTATGGTTGAATATATTTGCAGGGACCGATTGCTCTCAAGATGGCCAAGTTAGCAATAAATCAAGGCAGCGAAGTGGATCTAGAAAGTGGCTTAAAATTCGAGCAAACATGTTATGCACAAGTAAATCCTTTCATTTGTTTGATATTCTTTTCAAATGAAATAAATTTATTTATGAATTTTATCTGAATTAAAACATATTTAATTAGTACATATTTATGTGTACAAAGTTCTCGTAACTTAGTGCAGATTACTGTGTAGACATTAATGAGCCCATATTTATGTGTACAAAGTTCACATAACTTAGTGCACATTAATGTGCACATATTACTGAGTACATTTTTATGTGTACAAATTCACATAACTTAGTGCAGATTACTGTGTAGACATTAATGAGTACATATTTATGTGTACAAAAGTTCACATAACTTGGTGCACATTAATGTGTTCCTATTACTGAGTACATTTTTATGTGTACAAATTCACATAACTTACTGCAGATTACTGTGTAGACATTAATGAGCACATATTTATGTGTACAAAGTCACATAACTTAAGTGCACCTCCAGGTGTACATTGCTTTACGATTTTGGACTGCCTGACACAGTATGCAGTGCACCATACATCAGAACACTGCTTTTATTGTCTGCAGGTTAATCTTTAAAGGTCTCAGGCCTCTGAGGGCCTTCAATGCAAAGTTATTCATTTGCTGCTTGTGTGTACATAATGGCTGATTATGATAATGAATTGACTATGTTTTGGAGAGTTAATGACACCCACATCATCATACTAGATTAATATTTACTGTTATCCAGCAGCCAACAATCAGAATTCTTCAATACCTAATGGATAGCTTCAACATACGGTATTGATGTGACGCATATAAATGTTGTCATCCTCTTTAGTCTGAATACTGAAATCTTTAAGGATTCGTCTGACAAGCTGTGTTTTGTTAACATTTTTTTATCACAATTCAATGCAATTTATTACAATGTGGACATATTTTGCCTGAACTTTCCTATACTCTGTTGTTAATGTTTATCAGACATTTGTAATAGTATGATGTATATTACCATGTACATGTATATAACTCACAACATATTTTTATAAACTCAATCCCTGTATGATTTATTGGATTACTATAAAATTCAACTTTTATCATTTATTGCGATTGAAAGTGCATGTCAAATGATGAAATCTAATCACTGTATGACTTATCGTTTTACTATATAATTCAATGTGTATGCCTTGTTGCAATTGCCGGAAATCAACTTATAGTCAGTGTTATTGGTTTATTGTAACTCTCAACTCATTCATATTCCTTTTCCTTTTTTTCAGGTCATTCCAACCAAAGATAGAATGGAAGGCTTAATGGCATTTAAAGAAAAAAGAATTCCAAAATACAAAGGCCATTAGTTGATTCACAAATAGTATTTATGTATTTGATATGAACTGTGTTATCATGGAAATTTATAATATTTTAGGTATTGATTTCATTGTCTTCTAATTTTAAGATCTGTATGAAATTTGATATCGTTTAACAACACCAGACCTCATTTTTTAGTAATGTGAATCTTGAAGTATATTTTCCAAGTTCCGTGTTTAAAATTATTTTCTACCAATTCTCTGTATTCATATACATTTGTACATGGTACATATTCGGATCATTTAGAATAAATTTACTGTATAAGACTGGTTTGACAATCAGGGTGTTAATTTATATTAATTAGATAAATTACTTTGCTTTGTATCAATTAATTTCTTGTTCAGTGATTTAATGTGTTATGGTCAATAATGTATCATAATTTTCCAGGCCTTTGAAATAGTACACATTTTGTTTATTCATTTTATCTCTGAGCCTCCTAATATTGCGGATTAGGTTCAATATAGGGGTACAGACATTCATTATGGCTCAAGGTTTAGAAATGGTGTGCTTGAAATTAATTGATACAAAGTGCAGTCTTTTAAATTTTGATTCAATTGTGATTTTTTTACATATTTTGTGTTATACTTAAGCACAAATTATTTTGATTGATTTAGACAATATTTACCATAGACAAACTTACAATAAATTTATAATACATGTAAACTATGTGTGTTTTCTTATTTTGATTGCTGTAAATAATATATAGATCTACAACAAGCATCGAGGCGTGACTAGTATAAGTACTTTGTATTCCATCTATATAGGGGTCACTCCTGGACACTTGTTGTACATCTATACCTTGCATGATTTTAGCTCACATGTGACATGATGAGCACCTTTGACAAGGTGAGCTATTGTGATCACTTTTCGTCCATCCGTCTATAATGGCTAATGTGAATTCCCTATAGGTCACCATTTTGACCTAATCTTTATAAAACTTTGCCTTGATTATCTCTTTGAAATTTAGAAATTTAGGTCAAGTTATTTTTGTCCATTTGTATAACACAGAAACATTTATAAGCATCAGAGCCTGCATTTATGCCTGGATTTTCATGAATCTTACAGTGATAACTCAGGGAGGCAAGCTAAGGCCACCTTGTCCCTCATACTATTTGTTTGGAATGTGTTTTCACCACCCTTCAGCTAAAGTTGGCTCAATATTTTAAATTCAGTTGACAAAACCAGTTTTTCTTAACTAAACAACCTGTATGGGTTTTACTTTACTTGCTTGCTCTGGACCTACAACCAGCACACATCAGCTCAATATCAAGAAACTTGCTGTGCAACCACTTAGTCTGGATTACCTCCCCTAGATCACTACGTTAACATGATCACACTATTACAAGTTATATTTACCTTCGTAATAGAAATTGACGATTCGGCGTTTGCTCGTTGTGTACATCGCTGAGGAGTACCGAATGGCCTGGTCGCCGCCATTAGTGACCACAGCCTGACGTACTAAAATACTATAGTACGACAGGGAACCAGACTATTCAACCACTGACAACCACTGGTGCAACTTACACTTTCTCTTAGAACTGCAAGGTTGTACTGTGTGCAGCAGGCAAAGAGTCACCCTGTTAAGACCAATCTCATTATAAACAGACTCTAACATGCACTGTTATGCTATATCAATGTAAAGAAGTGGAATGCAGTATAAGTCTGATTTAAATGAGACTGAGATAAGTGCAGATAAACTGCTTGTGAATTCACCAGATACCTCGTTTTTTGCTCCAATCTTTGTGAAACATGGCCTAAAGTATTGTCTCTATGCATGCTCAGATGGATCAATGACTTGTGTTATAATAGAAATCAGACTAATTTACATTGATCTTCCTAGATGATAAAGCAAAGCGTTTTGAGGAGCTGAGAGTGAACAAGAATTCCAAGTTTGAGGAGAATATAAGTAGTAAATGAGAAATGCTATTTTAGAACAAAAACGACCATGGTAAATAAAAATAAGGGCAAAAAAACTCTGGAATTACACAGAAACAAAATTCAGCAAAACAATGAAAAATAACTGGAAATATGCCCCAACAAAGCTAAGTAAAACAAGAGTAAAGAACTCTGGAAATATGCACCAACAAAGCTTAGTAAAACAAAGGTAAATAACTCTGGAAATGGTCACCAACAAAGCTTAGTAAAACAAAGGTAAATAACTCTGACAATATACACCAACAATGTTAAGTAAAACAGGGGCAAATAACTCTGAAAATACACACCACAAGGATACATGTATCTATATTGTAATTGGTTGCCCTTTAAAAAGATAGTGAACAAGTATTCCAAGTTTGAAATGAATACCTTTGGTGTAATAATTGAGAAATGCCATTTAAAACATAAATTACCAACATTTTTAAGTTCGAACAAGGGCAAATAACTCTGGAAATACTCATCACACGAGTATCATTCTAGTAATGGATTGCCCTCAATTATGGCAGTAAGTAATACCAAAATCACGCGAATATCTGATCGCTTTTGAGAAATCAATACAAAATGTACAATAAAAACCTCACCCACAAACGTATATAGGTAGACGTCAACGCAATAGTTGTTTTCTACTGAACGTCGGGCAGAAATCAGCAAAAACAACACACTTACAGACACGTATTTGAGTTATAGTATATACTTGTAACCTTTAAGTGAAATAAAAACTAGACAAAGTTGTTGCAGATATAAATAGGTATTCATTGATGGGACAGTGTCAAACTTTCATGTCAGCCTATGCAACACAGCTAGCAAGTACATGTGTACTTGTCTACAAGGAGCAATAAGACTGGTGAACTATATAGCTATGCAAACAAATTAAAACAGGTCCCAAGCTTCTTCTTTTCCACCATCGGTGGTCTCTTTGTGAAATTCTCTGTCCACGATTACGTTTACTTGGAAGTCAGTTACTTGCGCCTGCGCATCAACATCAGTCCCGAATTCCTCTGGATCAAGCATAATTAACTTTCGGTCTGATGTCACGTGACATTCAAAAAGTTTCATTTGACGAGCAGCTTCTTCTAAGTGCTTGATAATTGTTTGTTGGTAAATCACCAAGTCTAAATCTTTATCATACCCATTTGCCGTCCGGAGAATTCGTCTTTGGTGTAAAGCTGTCGTTTTCACGCGTTTTTTCAGTTCAGCATATTCAGTTTTTAGAGAGGCAGTGCTGTTTTTCATTGTCTTTATATTGTCAGCAGCTTTTTGAACTTTTTCCAAATATCCAATACAAAGATCTTCCACTATTCTCTCTGTCATCTGGTCGACATTTTCGTATCTCGACGATCTATCGCCAGCCGCGAACTGAGCCTCCATAGAATTTCGGGATCCGCTGTTTCTCGAGTCATCCAAAAGAAGGGACTGTCTGCGTTCTACTGCTTCTTTCAGATCTGGGTTCATGATCAATATAGCATCGTCATCATATTCAACATTTTGGTCAAGCAGATCAAGATTGTTAGTAAAACTTGCATCACTAACAAACGTGTTTATGCCACTGCCCATTAGTATTTGATCAGCAAACGCTTTGTGTTCAAAAGCCACAGGCATTGGTTTGCTTTTATAAACACTCTGGAAGCTTTTTGTAGTAAGTGCATCATCAGCAATGTATTCATGTTCAGTTTGGACACCAACGTCCGCCATTTTTGTTTCAACGTTAAATTGCGTGACGTCATGACGTGGAAGACGTTTTCCCGTCGTTTGACTCTGTGCAAATGATGCGAGAGTAAGAGCACTTTAGGACGACTCTCGTCAGCACATTTTCTTAATATTTCTGAGTCTGAGATTCGATTCTCAATTATGATACAATTTACCAAGGTATATATAACTACACATGACAAAGTGAATGGGTACCTCAGATGGTTCTGTGACTTTCATCGTAGCTATGTGTAGCAGACTAACTGCTACAGTGCTACTCAAGGATTAGGGATAAAATAACGACGCTCGTCTGTAGACTAATGTTTATATTAAGTATTACAGGTAAATCAGCACCACGGCTCATTTATATTTTTGCGGCCATACATTGAAATGTACGGCCATGGCAGCACTTAGCAGGATAGAAGCAACTAGAACACACATTAAGGTCAACAGTAAGGGTTTCAAAAAGTAACATATGTAACGGTAACACGATCTGATACTCGACAATATGTTGCGTCAGTCAAACAACATGCCTAAGAAATTAAAGGGCAAACTATAGTTTTACTTCCCCAATTGCTCGTCACCCATTCACTATTTATGCAGTCTTTAATAGTATATAAATGAGTGAAAATTTGGGGAAGTGAAAACTGCATTTTGTGATATCATTTCTTAGACATACATGTCGTTAAAAAATTGACTGTTGCATTAATAGAGAATGTTGCTAACCCTGTCGCTTTCCAGATCACGTGGTATTTCCACATTGTAATAGGGCCTGGCTGTGGCACTTGTACTATAATATTGCATGACCACGCTTGCTGTATGTGCCGTCCAACTACTTGTACAACTGTCGGTGTACCGTTACCAAGGAAAGATCTGGGCCCGGAATTATAAATACTTTTACTCTGCACTCAGCACTAAATATTGAAATTTCATCTTCTAAGGTTCAAAGCGACATTTTTGAGAGCGGGAAGTTGTAGAAATATGTGGATTCAAGGGGTGGGGTGGACCCGGCGTACGCCCCCGCCCTGAAATCGCCAAAGTAACGATATTTGGGCGTCTAAAATAGTACCTTGATAGTACCTGCAATTTACGTTTATTTATCTTGGTTAAAGAAGAATCGTATGTGACTTTTTCGTGCTCGCTACGCTCGTAAAATGGATTTAAACCTATGAAAATAATTAGGTTTTCACGAGCCAGTTGATAAAAATTAACATTTGAGAAATACATCTTTGGGCATTGTTTGCACCAGTTTTGATATTGCTTTGAAACATCAGGACCGCCACCCCCGAAAATCGCCAAAGTAACGTTTAGTGTGTGTCTAAAACAGTCTCTTTAAATGCAATTTGTCTTTACATCTCGCAAAGTGAGTTTAATCTATGAAAATATGTTTTCACGTTCCCGATCAAATGATCCCGTTCACATTTGAGAAAGAAATTGTGTGACATAGGTTGCTGCTTTAGACTGAATTCCATGTTAAGTACCCCCTTAATATTTAAATTCCTTCCCATTTAGGTTAAATCTCATTCATTCAAATGTGCAAGAAAACGTAAGATGATGAACAAAATAAAAATATAAATGAGCCTTGCTTTGAAGTGAAAGCATGGCCTATTCAATAGCAACTATGGTATCTCAGTCCACTCAGCATGCACCAGATTGACCCCTTGTTTTGAAAAAGTTCCGCTCCCCGACCAATACTTTTGCAATAAGGTTCTAAATACCATTATTTTTAAGCAAAAAAACTTTAATTCAGTAAAAATATATAAACATACAGCATTGTTACGCTAATAACATTAAATGTCCCTACCCATCTCCCATCCCAAATGCCCCCCCCCCCCCCAGTTAATAACTTTGATAATCGTGGAATCGAGAACAAGTGCACTGACTAGTACTGAAGTAATGACTTGCAAATGGTATATAAACATCTAAACTGCTATTTTTCAGGAGTTTCGCTTCCCATGGCACACTACCGCGGCTTTGCACTGGACCCACTAGCCTAGTTCTGTAGCCTAGTGGTTAACTCTAGCTCCTATTTACTGATTCCTTTTTGAAAAAGTATAACACACTGGGGGTTCAAGGTCATCATATACATGCCTATATATCTTTTTATTTTGATTGAATTATATTTATCTATCATTTCGTTCCTATTTTGTTATGTACGTTTTGTACAATATTAATGTTTTAACACACAAAGCAATGTTCAAATATGGTAGTTCTAAGTAAGATAAGAACGCTGAGTGGTCAAAACATACACTTACCTATTCAGAAATGGAACATTCTGGCGTTTTGGACAGAGATCTTTTGAATCGACAATAGAATCATACTATCAAACAGTTTTGTTTAAATCAAAGAAAGAAGCATCGCTGGCTGAGTATAAGTTAAAATGAGCAAACTATAAAATCAGCATCATGAGCCTATTTTCAAGAAAATCGGAACTTTTTCTTGTATTGTTTTGAGACTCACGGTATAATTACTCACCAGGATAGTCTTAATACGCTTTTATTTTCACTTTAGATATCCTTCACTTCTCCTAGCATGTGACAGTTTTGGTCCTTCCTTGAAACCATGGTGAGATGAATTCATAGACTAGTGTTGTTTGACTTCCGGAATGGTTGTCCCCATGTAGTACATGGCCTTAACTAGGACTTTTCAAAAGAGTGTGCAAATTCCGGTCTAGAAGGTCTAGAAGAGGTTACATTGGTGTTTAGAGGAAGGGAAGGTAAAGTACCCATATATTGGTTCAATACTCACAAGAGTATTGGTAAAATGCACATTTTATCTGAATTTTTAGCGGACATTTCGTGTTTCTGTATAACAATTTTGTCGTGTTTTATTAAAATACATGGGCGTAGGAGCGTCTTCAACATTGGGGGCCAAACATTTTGCAACTTTGGGTAAGAATTGTTTTTGCTACGCTCGCAAAGTAACTTCCTTAAGTCAATTGGTCAACACGCAATATTTGCACAAAACTATTCTAGACACAAACTGTACTCTTAAGCGTCCAAAACACTCCTATATCTATATTCGGGTGGTTACTAAGAGTTTTTGACCATTTTCAATTCAACCATTGAAGAAGTATTAAAGTCTTATACATCGATAGAAAGATATTTTTGTAAGCAATACTGCAATATCAATAGTTATTTCAAAGAATTAAAAGAAAATTCCCTTATTTTCATTTCAAAGTGGAAATTACGTCAAAAACTGCTGTCACGCGTTGCGCGTATCTCTGCGTTGCTTTATGACTGGGTGAGCTCAATGGTAGTCTCAGAGAAAGCAAATCACCAAATAAGGATTTGTCTAGATCCCCGTGACTTGAACAAAGCAATGCAACGTCCACATTACCCATTGAGAACACTAGACGATATATTGCCACAGCTCACAGGAGCAAAGTACTTTACTAAGTTAGACGCAAGATCGGGTTATTGGGCTTTAAAACTGGACGAAGCGTCATCGTTCCTCACCTGTTTCAATACCATACATGGGCGTTATAGATACACTCGCTTACCATTTGGGTTGAAATGCTCTGGGGATATGTTTGTTCAAAAGATTGATGAGTGTTTTGAAGGGTTATGTGGTGTTGCAGCTATTGTAGATGATATACTGGTGTACGGGTCATCTAGGGAAGAACATGATGCAAATCTTAGATCAGTTTTACAGAGGTCACATGGAAATGGGATTCGTTTTAATGAAGACAAGGTCAATGTTGGAATGTCTCAAGTTGAGTATTTTGGTCACTTGCTAACCTCTGATGGGCTCAAACCCCCCCCCCCCCTCCAAGATTGAGGCGATTGAGAAAATGCAGCCACCCAAAAGCAAAACGGAACTTGAAACTATTTTAGGTTTGGTCAATTACCTTGCTAGATTTGCACCTAATTTGTCCGAGGTAACAGCCCCCATGAGACGCTTGTTATCAAACGATGTAGAATTTTCCTGGGACAAAGCCCAAAATGACGCATTTGTTAAGATGAAAGAAATCATTACAACTCCAAACAAGGTCTTAGTTTATTACGATCAAAATAAACCCCTAACACTGCAAGTGGATGCCTCCAAGTTTGGTCTAGGAGCAGTCATCATGCAAGAAGGAAAACCCATAGCCTATGCAGCTAAATCATTAACGCCATCAGAGGTTAATTATGCCCAAATTGAGAAGGAACTGTATGCAATTGTGTTTGGTTGCAAGCGATTTCATCATTTTGTTTACGGCCACAAGGTTAATGTACAAACCGATCACTTGCCTTTAGTCTCAATTTTCAAGAAACCAATCAACTCCGCCCCTGCACGTTTACAGCGCATGCTGTTACAATTGCAAAATTATGACTTAGAGCTTAAACATTATCCTTCTAAGCAAGTGACTGTTGCTGATACTTTGAGTAGACACTTTTTAGACAACACGTACCCCGAATTGTCGATAGGAATGGACATTTAGGTCCACCTAGTCTGGCCACCTGACTAGATAATAAATTTTATCAATCAAATAGCATAACATTTTTCAATTTTCGCTAGATTTTATTTTGGGCTTGATTATCTAGTCTGGTAAACTCTGTAAGCCTCTTGTAATCTGATATCCTAGCGCAACCGTTACACCATTAGCTTCCTGACCTCAAGTATTTAACACTTCAACAAATTTCTCCTACAGAATGAGATAAGAATCAAATGACCATATGGTCAACACATGTGTGAGTCGAGATACAAGTTTCATGTTTTTATTCGTCAGGAAAAATAGAAACTCAGAGAAAGTACAGAAAACTATTTCTTCACCATTTATATTTTTTACAATAGATTATTACAAATTTATTTTACACCATATGCTTATTCTATGGCCCAAATCTTTTTGTCAAAACATCTTAACTAATAAATTTGAATTATATAATACCATTTTTATTTATTGGTACATACCAATATTTCTGGTGTAAAATTACCAAATAAAATATATAAATATGAACGACATATAAAAAATCATTTTATAGGAAAAACACTTATTTTAAATTCTCATTATTATATCTGTTCCACGGACTGTTTTAAAAATTATTTAAACAGTTGTCAGTAATCATGCATTGTACAAAATGATTAATATTTATTGATACTTTTATGTTTATAACCCACAACCCCTGTGTACAAATTCATGCGAATACGTTTTCTGTAGCATCGGGAGTCCATTTCATTGTATATTTTACCAAGTCTATGATGAGCTAAAAAGGAGTAAAAAGCCACCCGACCAGATAATAAATTGTATCAATCAAATAACATAACTGTTTTAAGTTTAAGTTAAATTATATTCTAGGCCTGATAGTTCTTTCTTTCATCTTGTAGATTATACAACACTCGCTATGAAGCAAAGTTTCTTTCTCTTATCTTGTAACATCTAGAAATTCCCTAGCAATTGAGGGTTTATCACAGCTGGGCATAATGTTTAAAGTACTGGTCAAGAACCATAAATATTCTAGGCTGACCAACTCACATAACAAGATCATTATCAGCTGTAATTGTTTGACCTTAGGATAAGTTCAATCGCCACAATATAGGCGATATTGAAACACCAAGTTGAACAGACCCTATGTTTGAGGGTGCAAAGGGAAATAATTTCATGAGAAAAGAGTAGATTGAGGAGTTGTCTTTCTAAACATAGGGTATGTTAGACAGACTAAGGTCCACCTGGTTATGTCAAGTCTACCTATATCTGATAGGAAACTTATTATACTCAAAGAGAAAACAGATCAAGATAAGTCATTGGAAGTGTTGAAACATACAATACTCAATGGTTGGCCTAACACGAGAAACAAATGTCCTTCCCTGATCTTACCCTATTGGAATTACCGTGATGAATTAAGTGTTGTTGATGGATTACTCATGAAGGGTAATAAAATGATAATCCCCAAATCATTGCAGCCAGTAATGTTACAACTTGTTCACTCTGGTCACATGGGTATAGAAAAATGTCAAAGAAGGGCAAGGGATGTTATGTTCTGGCCAGGAATTTCCGCTGATATTGAAACTATTGTTCTCAATTGCAACACGTGTCTTAAACACAGGCATTCAAATCCAAGAGAACCATTAATTCCCACAGAGATTCCTGATTACCCATGGCAAATTATAGGCACTGATCTGTTCACGTGGGATAACAAAAGCTACTTGGTGGTAGTTGATTACTACAGCAAGTACTTTGAGGTCAAGGAGTTACCTAACATGAGAAGCTCCACTGTCATTAGCAGAATGAAAGGGATAATGGCAAGATGGGGTATTAGCGAGAAAGTAATTTCTGATAGTGGGCCCTGTTATATTTCTCAGGAATTTGCTGATTTCGCCAGGGAATGGGATTTTAATCACCAAACTATTAGCCCATATCATAGTCAATCAAATAGTTTAGCAGAGAAATATGTGTCAGTTTGTAAGACAATTCTGACAAAGGCCAAGGAAACTGGGCGGGACCCATTGATAGGTATTTTAGAATATAGAACCACTCCACTGCAATCAGGGTATTCTCCTGCACAGTTATGCATGGGAAGACAACTGAGATCAGTACTTCCTACATCCAGGGAAAACCTTAAGCCAATATTGATCACCCCAGATACGGTCAAAAGGTCAATCCAAACTAGCAAAGAAGGAGAGAAGAAATATTATGATAGGCAAACCAAAGCATTATATCCATTAACATTGGGAGAATCAATTAGAATACAACAAAGTGACAAAACTTGGAATCCTGCTATTGTAGTAGCCAAGCATAATGAACGGTCATACACGGTCCAATGTCCAGATGGTTCCAAGTACACAAGAAATAGACGCGACTTACTACAAACAAACAGACAAGCAACACTTTGTGACAATCAAACATCAAACCCTAAAACACAGGAAATGGTGTCATGTCAAAATCCGGTTGAGTCTGAGATCAATGAATCTGAAAGTTCACATCCTCCTGCAACTTCCTCTCAAAGTATCAATCCTAGTCTGTATGTTATTAGATCAGGAAGGGCCGTAAAGCCAAAAATAATAGAGTCTGTCTGATAGTAATTACATCTGTCAATCATTTACTGTCTAGAAACTTTAGAAGTGTAGATGACTGCCATCAGCCAAAATACTGGTAACTGTGGTGTGTAAATAGACAGACAGCTGTACCAGTTGTGAACTTTTAATCGGTGTATTTTATTATGTTTTGATTTCATGTGTTTATTGTTCTAGGTATTTTAAGAAGGGAGATGTAATATGATATACTAGCTTCCAAGCCTGTAGGAGTTGCCTCCCTTGAGATGTATAAATACTCTATGCTGCATGCACTCTGCCTCTTTTATGTTTAGCTCGTTCTTAGTGATTTATAATAAATATAGTTAGAATACATTGCTTGTCATTCTATATACTCCTGGATAGAAC
Source organism: Spisula subtruncata (assembly GCA_963678985.1). Classification (NCBI taxonomy): domain Eukaryota; kingdom Metazoa; phylum Mollusca; class Bivalvia; order Venerida; family Mactridae; genus Spisula; species Spisula subtruncata. The sequence continues at coordinate 35,928,575 of OY787670.1, read as the reverse complement.
AGTTAACATTACAGTCTTGTGGATGGATTTAATTTTGTCATGATCTAAGTCCAAGCGTAAAAAGTTTTGTTAAAAAATACCATTATGGGGGTCGAAGTATCAAAAAATGCGTTTTTTCTTCATAGATCGCATATTTTTTCGGTGATTTCTCCCTGGATAGCACACGGTTTTGGTCAGAATTTGTGTACTGATACCTCTTTCTAGTTCCCGATAGAATTCTGAACATGTATACATATACTGACATATGTATGCTTAGTACCATCTGTATGCCATGTATGAGGTTGAACGGTGTGAGAATGCACAGTACATATTTGGCAAGTTTCGTGATGTTTGAAGTCGGTTGTTTGCTTCTGTGAAAGTTTATTCAGTGATGTAGTATCCTTAGGACCCGGATTGATTCTGCAATGCTTTGTAATAAACACAACGAAGTCATTTACGCGGCTGTACTGGGACGAGTTTGTAGACGTTAGACTACAGCAACCTCTACAGTATGGCTATTCTCGTTCAAGCAGCGTATAGTTACGTCCAAACAAATAATCTGGGACTTATTAAAGTGAATTATGAAAGAACTTTGCAAGTGTTTTGTTTTGACCGAATCATGTGGATTCAGCCACGTACTCGCGTATAGGTAGCTATGCACCTGAACTGTCCGCGTTTGACCACTATTCATAACAATTGGCAAGCGCTGACCAAATTTCACCTTAACGATGCACAGGCGTATATGCGGGTTTGTCAATTTTTCTACAATTGATTATTTTGTGCTGCATATACATACATGTAGTACAAAATGTATTATAAAAAAAGTTCAAACATCACTTTTAAAAACAAGCCAAAGAGGTTCCCTAATCCGTTCGAATAAGCACATACAAACATTAACAGTCAAAGGGAAGTCATCCAAACATAATTATGAACAAATTTGTGTACTCACTATATGCATGGTAGTACAATAAAGCTCAGAGAAGTTGGCAGCGGGTTCGAAGTTTGTAGTTCGATATTCAATTCTAACTGCACACCGATAACGAACTAGCAGTGAGTTCGTTCTTCGACAGCCTTTCGCTAATGTCGAACTTCACATGTAGTGTGACTGTCCAATCTGCTGCCATCAGCAGATTTCGATTTCAACTTGATAAGAGAATGAATTATTTTTTTAGGTTCAAATCTATTGCCAGCAACCGGTTCGATATTCAGCTCGATAAGAAGTCGAATACCAAAATGGGTTCGAATCGTCTGCCAGCAGCGGGTTCGATAGTCAACTTGATAATATGACGAACACCGAACTAGGTTCGAATCTTCTGCCAGCAGCGGGTTCGATATATAACTATTCAACTTGATAAGAAGTCGAATACCGAATTAATTTCGAATCTGCTGCCAGCGGGTTCGTTATTCAACTTGATAAAAGTCGAATACCGAACTAGGTTCGAATCTCCTGGTGATAAGACTATTTCTCTTCTGTGGATGTGGCAGCCAACATCGATCTGCGGCGCCCGCCTCACAGAAACCAATTTACACCTTGGTGGAGTGGATCATGAGGGTTATTTTATAACTATTTTTAAAAACCTTTCGGTCAAGGATAACCCATAAAAGTGGAAGCACTTAAATAAAGGATAAAGGAATCCGGGCGCGATGCCCTAGCTCTTTCCGAACAGACTCCTTGGTTCTTTAACGTGCCCGATGTACAACACAGATAGACGCGAGACGACATCTGGGTTGCCAACCAGTGCACTTCTTGTTTTGTGGGAAACACTGAAACCGTTTCAGAAATGACCGGCCGAGGATCGAACCAGGGACCTCCCGATCAGTAGCCAAGCGGGTTGTCCGCTCGACCACCGTGTCACCATTTATGTTCACGTTAAAAATAAAAAAATACAGGTTATATTTTAGGCTTTTACAAATTATCCTCCTGGTGAACGTAAGGGCACGGGTGTTCTCGTGCAGTACCTGTCCCTGTGTCTGTATAGTGATGCTTACAAATATGGCTTGGACACAAATGTTGCTAAAATTGGCTTGAGCTGGGCCGAATGAGTCCTGGTTAAAGAAACAAAGCGTGGTCAATTATCATAATTATAATAAAATATTTATGACGTTTATTAACACTTTATTAATTCATGTGCCTTTTCGTGTGATATCAAATTCCCACCTTTGATATTCTCACCAAGAATCTAAATGTATAGGTTATAGATCATATATTAGATTTATAAACAAATTAGAGCAAGGGAGCGCTAGCGACCCGCAGCTCTAATTTGTTTATAATTCTAATATGTGATATATAACCGGCTTATAGTTTACCCGCCCACTTTTGGTGAGCTTTCCAATGCTTTTGTATGCAAACAATAGCATGTCCATTTATTGAGAATTGAGAGTGAAAAAGTGTTAAGGTGTTTCACCGCTTTTGGGTGGAAGTTTAAAAATCGCAGTCACTTGGGTGTATTGTGAACGTCTGACAACGAGATCAAATAATACAAAATGCTTAAAATTGATTTTTCAGCATCTTCCCATGTCTTAAAATCCCGAGTGTACTGACTAGTTATTACGATTTTATACTTTTAATGAAAATACAGAAACACTCTTAGCTCAATCCCTTCGGATAATTTAATCCAAATGATATTAAACATATAATCTAGCGAATTGGTTACGACGTATTTAAAACGTAGTTCTGTGCGCCAATATCAAACTTATTCAATAGTTTTAAACAGTATCCCGAGCATTTTAGAGGACGGTTCTTTTGCATTTATTCCTGCATTTATTTCTGCATTTATTCCTGCATTTATTCCTGCAGAATATAAATTAATACATGCAGAAGTATCCAAATTAAAACTGTAAGCACCTTGAAGTATGAACTAGTTTTTAAAAATAGAATGGTCGCGAAATCTGAATACAACGGATGCAAAACGTTGATTATTTTTGTTACCTCCTCTGTTTTCAGCATTTCTGAAATCACAAAAAGTGTAATAAAAATAAACTAACCGAGCAATTGTCATGAAATCTTGCATGAAACTTCAATATTTGTCACTCTACTTGAGGACTTGTTGCATGCATGGAGACAGTATGTCGTTCAACGATTTTTCACGTTAAACCATGGAGTAAGACAGACAAAAACTCAAAAACGAAAATTAACATGTTTTAAAATAGTATTTAAAAAATCAAATAACTTGCACAGTATAACATAAAAATTACTGTTTGGTTCCTTATATACGAAATTTTATGTATACCAAATTTTATGAGGATTAAAGAAAAAGTTTTTCGGTAAATTACAATTATCAGTTTTTAGGGGTTGTCCCCAAAATCCAAGAATATCTTAAAAACTAGCCGAGCAAAACTGTTGGGATTTTCCAGAATTATTGTCGTAAATGTGTTCTTTATAAATATAACAGGTTTTATATACGTTGTACAGAAAAATCCAACACCGGTGAATCACCTTAAGCAGATTATAAATTGCTGATAGAATAACAGTAAAATTATGGGAGTAGGCGGGTCTAGTTTTCCATATAAGGAAACAGCCAAATTGTCCTAATAAATGGATTTACTAAATAGTTATTATGTCCATTGCACAAATAAATGAATAAGTGGTCCCAAAATTTGAAAATCCCTGGCTTTTGATTGGACAAAGAAGTAGGGTGAACTATAAATACTGTAGGTATGTGTAAACACAGTCACACAATAGGCTATTCAAATTGCTTGACCTGTTTCGGTGTGTTCAATGTCACGTGTTGTCTTGGTGAGCACGTATCATTATACAATAATCTCGTGAATATCATGACATCAGCGACTATGTGTTGAAGAAATAAATGCCCTTATTTGTCGAAAGCACAATACATATGATCACGTGACTGTATAATATTGCCCCGCGCACTGCGAACATTTACTTGATATTTGTCATTCTAATTCTCGTTTTGAACGGAATAAGAGCTCATATATCGCTTACAATAAATTTACAATCATGATTTTCCACGTCGCCTGTTGGGTTTTGTTGTGCTTGGTGCATATTCTGCTGGTGGTCGTTGATGTAAGTATAATATATTTATTCAATATTGCTGTGATTTCAGGTTGGATGTTCAATTTGATGTAAAATCTGGACTTTCAAAATTATCCACGTATTCAAATCAGGCGGTAAAATGTTTTGATTTTGAGACTACATTTGTAAACCAAGCAACTGACCGACCTATTTATGTGTATTTAGTGTATATAAAGATGAATTCATCTCAGTTGCAAGTTGTTCTTGTCATGATGTTGTTCATACATATCTTGAATTTAATTATCATTTATTTGTTCATTTTGTAGATGCTACTCTATTCAAATTTTAATCTTTTCAATATACTAAAGTCTGTAACCTAGACTTGGGTTGTGAGTGGGCATTGATCAGGTCTAGGATTATGCTGTTTTTATGGACAATCAGTCCATATTTTTACTGATCAAAATATCCGTAAATTTACTGACAATTTAATGACAAATTTCTAAGTTTTCCTTAAAAAGCTGAAATATAGCTCTTGTGAATTTCCACATCTTGTAAATCACTTCAGATGATGTTTGTATACTAAAATGAGTAAAACTTATAGTTTTGGATGGCTGAAATCCAACTTCGAAAATATGAAAAAACAGCAAAATTTCAAAATCATAGGAATTTCACGAAACTTTCTTTAGTGCTGTAAAATTGTATTCTGAACATAATTATATTTGTAATTGGGTGCCCTTTTTCATTAATTAGAAAATAATGATAATTTTCAATATAAGTCCGTAAATTTACTGATATTTTTATCAGTAAAAACATGGACTGTCCATAAATTTACTGATTATCCATCAAAACAGCATAATCCTAGACCTGTTGATGATTGCTCCATGTAGTTGGGTTGTGACTTTGTTTGTAGTGCTCGGCTTGAGTGCTGTCTTCCATGTTGGATTTCCTCATTTCATTTTTGTTAATATTTTGGGCTTTAGCTATAGCTTTTTGCAACAACAATACTCATTACATAGTACATATGAAACAAACAATATATTTTTAATGATTTAAATGAAAAATACATTTCATTTATTTTCGGTGTAGCAAAATGCATTGACGCATTTAAAGATGTTTGATCGTCATACCAGAGATCCTGGTCATACTGTGCATTGTTCGTGTCCTGTCCGGACAAGACGGCATTAGAATGGTGTTTGGTAATTAGCACCCACCGAGTTGTTTCCCCTTATTCTTTTCCGCCATATGTATCAACCAGAATTATTTTCTTGTTTCCTTACAGGTTCGACTTCTTCAAGCATGGCTGACTGGTGCTGGTCAATCAGAGGCATCGATGGAAAGACATAAGCTGATAGTAGAAGATGACTTAACAGTAGACTTGCTAGTTTACGAGTTGCGGCGTCCACACGACAAGTTGGTGTGTCAGGTAAAAAGACTTATTTGAATTACTGCCATGGATAGTTACACTTATAATTTTGTTTAATTGGTCATATATCCCAGATATTTTAAGTAGATCTAATTAGCAATATCTTTGATTCTTCTATGACCCTTAATATTTGCTTATTTCTATTTAAGAAGATTTTGTATTGTGACTCAGTGATTGGGTATCAGTGTCACAAGAGGATACTTGGCTGCTATTGTAAAACATTTCCAAAATGTTGTCCGAATCTTAGTTAAATTACTTGCAGCTAATATCACCCAGGGTTGACGTTACAAACCACTAAATGCCTCCGCGGACCGAAATCTGATACACTCAAATAGTCCCTATATAAACTTGACTGTTTTATAATAATTGGTAGTATGCTTTGACAAGGTGAAACTGGAGTCATCTAATTGGGTGTACTGGCTTAATTAAATTTGTATACATGTAAATATGTTGTCTTTCATATTTTGGCCAAAATACCAAAGTGAAAGTAGGGTAGGGTAAAACAAAGATTTGGCCAGACCGCGCGACTGTGAAGATATGTTCACCGGGTTTAGCGACAAAATCTTTCTTGGCTCCGAAAACAATCCTTTTCAGGATGGAATTAAGCCTCAGTCAGAATCCTTGTGCTTGGTAGTTGATCTGGGCATTCGCAACTTTTTGACAATTTAGGAAATATTAGTCACCGGTTATGTTTTCAAGAACTATTCTTATATAGGTCTTTGTATTTTATGATTAACTTTTTATTCTTAACAGGCTGTTGATACCCCAGTTTTGGACTTGTACTTCTGTCATACTTCTAGATCTAGTCACATGCTCCAGGGATTTCCAATCGTAGCCAGAGATCAACAGGAGGAACACAGAGTGGTGTTTATGTCCTGTATATGTATTTCTTCATATGAGGATTCTGAGGTAAAGTAACCCTTAAATAATAGCCTGATTAAATAAATGAAATAGATTGTGCAGAGATATTAACATGATCCTCTTACCTGCAATTACTAGTACAGGGGCCTTATGCGCCAACATTGTAAGTCTAAAATTCAGACTTAGACTTTAAAATGCCAAAATGTTTTATTCGCTCTCATGTTGTTATAAATGTAACGATTGTGATATAAATGGGTATGTACATGTTTAGTTGGTAACATAAAATAATCAGGCAAAATTTCACATGGTTAATTCTAATTGCAAAGAAATGACAGTGATTTTAAATGCTGTCAATTTTAAGTTCGAGACTTGCAACATTGGTGAATAAGCCCCCAGAGTATTTGCATAACTCAACAACTGCTTTAAGGGAAGGTCTGGTTTCAAAAATAAGATGTGTTAATATTACAAATTCTAGAAATTGATCAAATAATCAACTATCTCTCGGAAATTGAGATTAAAAATAAGAAATTTCTACAGAAACATTAAAACTTTCAGTAGTGATAATTCAATGAATGTAAATTTGTGTTATTGTTGATTATCCTGATATATTGAAACTGTACATAGAAACTACATTTCAATACCATACAATGTTCATTTCAAGTCGGATAACATTTACAACAATATATTGTTAGCTATCTACTATAAAATCATTAATTTCGTGTGGGATTAAATTTCGTGGGTCACCTCAACCAAACATTAATTTTGACCCCTGTTTTATTACATGGCATGGAAAATCCACAAATTCAAGTCCCAACGAAATTAAATGATATAACAGTATATTGTTTAGCTTTTGTCTGACATTGAGAATACATTGAAAATCAAAAGTTTGACAAGACGAGTTTGTCTGACTGTATGTCCGTTACCTTGTATAAAATATAATTGTCTTACTCATACTGATAAATGATGTGCATTTGTACATTATGGAAGTTGCATATGACTGGTGAGTGTATTATTGCTATTTTAATATAAAGCATGATAAACTGGAGGACTTCTTTGAACAGTCTCTCTAGATCAGTGGGCTACCACCTAGATAAGAACATGTTCAACCCTACAGAACTGTTGGTCTTGTCGTTAAATCTCTATTATAATATACTTTACATTTCAGGATAGTCATATCACACCTAGTGTGTATGGAGTTGTCTTGTATGAGAACGTCACTGTTGACATTCCCACACTGATGTATATGTGTGTGTTAGATGTTCAGGGTAGTGGTACATTGGTAGCCAAGATGATCGACAGTATGTGGACTCAACCTACATATATGGATGATCTGGTAAAAACTGTCACCACTTTGTCTGAGGTAAGCTTACTTAATATATGAGGGTGGCTTCGTTTGAACTTGAAGTAGGCTCACTATAACTAATATCACAGCATCCTTGCAAAATGCAGGTATACACTGATCTTTGATCACTTTTAAGATCCTTGGTAGGGAATTCCCTTTGTGTGTGTCTACTGAAGATTCAGTCAAACTCATCAAGACGCTGTTTGCAACTTATCCTTTGTTCAGTCACTTCAGTGAATATATGTTTCAGATTTGTCCAATCTTTTGTAAACTTGGTGGGTACAACTGGACTTTTGGACGAATAATTTTATTAATTATTGTTCAATGCAAAATTTAATCCCCACAAAAATTAATAATTTTACAGTAATACAAATAGATAATGATTTCAAATTTACAGTGGCTACCATACTTGCTTTCGTATATAATGTACGGTCGGGTATAAGTCATGATTTACAGTTTACTTGCATATGATTATCATATCTTATGTTATAAAATAATTGTTATATGGTTGTTGCTTAAAACATTCCTGATAGGTTGTGGGTATATTGACTTTGCCTTTCTTTACAAATCAGAAATATATCTGCCAAACATAACCAATGGTCTTTTTGTTGAATGTGGTATATAATGATGTATTTAACATTTCAGGATAGTCATATCACACCTAGTGTGTTTGAAGTTGCCTTGTATGAGAACTTCACTGTTGACATTCCCACACTGATGTATTTGTGTGTGTTAGATGGTCGGGGTTATGGTATATTGGTAGCCAAGATGATCCACAGTATGTTGACCCAACCTACATATATGGATGATCTGATAAAAACTCTCACCACTTTGTATGAGGTAAGCTTACTTAATATATGAGAACCTTAACTTGAGGTATAGCTTGGCTATTTTGACCTGAACCTGACCTTTATGCGAGAATAAATTACGAGGTTCTAGATTTGAATATATCAATTTCTGCAAGCAAATCGTGCAATATCGGCATTTCAGATTTGTGTTTGTATTACATCTCGAGCGTCTTCGTGATACTCCTTGGTTATGAAAACATACATTCGGTGTTGTAAACGTAGGCATTATATCGACTGTTAAATTATGCTAATCAAAAAGTCAAGCTCATGTCAAATTAGCCAACCTATATACTTACTAAATCCTGCGTCACAGGAGTATTGCTACAGTGGTACACTCATCTATGCGTAATTGCTAGTATTACATTTGTATGTGTGTCTATTGGACATTGTCCAAAAAATCTTTTTCTAGACAAATTTCTTAGGATATCTGTTGCTGGTCATAATGAAAGTACATTTGTAAAGGGCGTAGAAATAAATGTTTGATTTCATGAGTCGTTAGACATCACCAGGGTTGACATTTTTATGTATTAGTAAATGTCAGCAAGTAACATCATTTGGACGTCGTTGACATTGGGCTTGCAGTGATGTTTGTTAGCATGTCCCGTGTAAATGTTCATATCTCGATTACTGTTCTGCTTTTTTGTGAAATTTGGTCATAATTTTTAAATTAGAGTGGAGTAACCATATGCAAAACAATTGTTGTTTGACAGACATTTTGCATGATTTTATACCATTTAGTGGCAATTCAATTGCACATTCAAATTGATCATTAATTACCAGTTGACATAATTGTATCTGAAGTATTTAACCTGTTCACTCTCTCCTTATAATAGTTTGAAATTTTATTATAAGTCTTCTTGCATCATCATTGGGTAAAGGGTTAAATGCAGCTGATATTTAAATCTTATATTTATATATTTCAGGTCTTGGATGTAAGTCTAGTTCAGTGTGATGAACAGTTTGATCTTGGTACCAACCAACTACCCTTGGCTATTGAATTGGTGGAGTTAATAGATGATGCAATACATGCTTTCCCTGAGGTTCCTCCCAGCGCCACCTGCCATTATTGTCATAGCGGTCTTGTTGCAATGAGGTGAATATTTATTATTCTGTACCTTAGGTTATTCCACCATTGTAGGTTATCTTCATGGATAATTACTGTAGCACAGTCATAATTATAATAGTTGTTCAATTCTCTGTAAACAAATAACAAAGTACAACACTTTGTTAATAAAAAATTGGTCAACATACACATATTTTTATCTACATGTATTTTGATATGTGTCTTCTTTGTTCTTTCATCATTGCGTCTGAACCTTGGACTAAACATCTTAAATTGTTTTTTGATACAATGTACTGGCATTCAATTCTTTTTTGTAACATTACAAATTACACATCGCCCATTTTAAACCACCTCAGCTCATGAAAATCTCTTAGACTAAAGGAGTAGTACATGACTGTGAAATTCCTACATTGATTTATAATTTTAAAATTTTCAACTGCTAACAGTATGTTGCTGTATTGGTTAGTTCTCTTAAAAAATCATAGAAAGGGCTCAAAGACGTCTGTTTTTTTCTGCTACTCAAATTGCTCCATTTGTTAGCATATTGTGCCTTAAAATAAGTTTTCCTTATCAAAGACAACTAGAAATTTTGATCAGGAATTATTTTTTGTTCCTTGTCTTCTTGTTAATACATTTTGCCTTAACTTTATACAGAGATGAGACTGGACTGGATATACCAGACACTGTTTACTTGGTGTTTTCCATATCTGGAATGACTGGTGAAGGTGCAATGATTAGGGGCCGACATCGTCCTGATGGAGCTTACATTCCGGTAGATGGTGCTATTGGAGGAAATAAAGGCTTTGCTACAGAAGGGGCCACTGGAGTTGTCAGTGTTCCTGGTCATGTGCATCAAGATGAACTCCCTGTAAGTTTCACTCATATTTGCATAATTGCTGATATGAATGTTTTACAGCCTGTTAGACAGCAAAGTATGCTTATAAGTGGTATATACAGTTTTTTGTTTCGATGGCAACAACTGTATGAAGTTTATTCAAAAACCACATTTTTAAAGTTTTTGTATGGTTGAGTTACACATTTTTCCAGCTGTTTAATGAACAAGTTCGAAAATGTATCTTAATGAAATCTAACCTTTAGATGGACAATTACACATAAGAAAATGATATCTAAAAGAGTAAAAATAATTTAAGGTGTCTTAACCGTGTATAAGATAAATGATTTAAACAGACCGTTTTCAATACTATTTGAATGGTAGATCATATATGAGGGCCTCATAACTACACAAGTCATTAGATATAATTATTTTCCTAAAAACATGACATTGAGTTTTATCATAAAACAAACGCGACCTAATCTGTGCAGTTAGGTTTGAAGGAATGTTTTGCCTTGCTTGATCAATTACACTTGAAATTTACCAGTATGAAATCTGGTTTATTCACATTTAAGAATCATGAGATTACAGCAGTTTTTTTCTTTTATTTTAGTTGTCATGGACAGTTTACAGTAATGACCGAAGTCACGCTATGGTCAGAATATGGCAAGTCCATTGAACAACACTGTTCACATACTGGTAAGTACCTGTACTTCTTGTTAAACGAATCTATGCAGTTGACATGTAAGTTTGATGGAATGATCTAGTTAAGGAGTATTGCTCCACTTTAGTTGTTTTGCCTTGCTCGATCAATAACACTTGAAAGTTACCAGTATGTAATCTTTTTTTAGTCACATTTTAGTAGCATGAGATTACAGCAGTTTAAATTTCTTGTATTTTAGATGTCTTGGACAGTTTACTGTAATGACCGAAGTCACGCTATGGTCAGAATATGGCAAGTCCATTGAATAACACTGTTCACATAGTGGTAAGTACTTGTACTTCTTGTAAAACTTATCTATGCAGTTGACATGTTATGTTTGATGGAATGATCTAGTTAAGGAGTATGCTCCACTTTAGTTGTTTTGCCTTGCTTGACCAATGACGCTTGAAATTTTCCACGGTGGAATCTTGTTAATTCACATTTTAGAATCATGTGATTACAGCAGTTTAAATTTCTTGTATTTCAGATGTCTTGGACAGTTTACAGTAATGACCGAAGTCACTCTATGGTCAGAATATGGCAAGTCCATTGAATAACACTGTTCACATACTGGTAAGTACCTGTACTTCTTGTAAAACTAATTAAAACTGTGATTGCAAAGGAAAGAAGCGAAACATAGCGGCTTGTTGGCTTGAAACAATCGTCTGAATTAATGATATAATATTTTTTCTTTTGCTGTATTGTCCAATAAAAAGTATGTCTATAGTAAGTTACCTGAAAACATGATAATGAGTTTTATCATAAAACGAACAGTTCCTAATCTTTGCAGTTGGCAGGTTAGGTTTGAAGGAATGATCTAGTGAAGGAGTATGCTCCACTTTGCTTGTTTTGCCTAGCTTGATCAATTACACTTGAAATTTACCAGTGTGGAATATTGTTGATTATGAGATGACAGCAGTTTAAATTTCTTGTATTTTAGATGTCTTGGACAGTTTACTGTAATGACCGAAAGTCACGCTATGGTCAAAATATGGCAAGTCCATTGAATAACACTGTTCACATACTGGTAAGTACCTGTTCTTCTTGTAAAACTAATTATAACGGTGATTGCAAAGGAAAGAAGCGAAACATATCCGCTTGAAACAGTCGTCTGAATTAATGTAATAATATTTTTTCTTTTGGTGTATTGTCCACTTTTGGTGTATTGTCCAATAAAAAGTATGTCTATAGTTAGTTTCCTGAAAACATGATAATGAGTTTTATCATAAAACAAACAGGACCTAATCTTTGCAGTTGTTATGTTAGGTTTGATGGAATGATCTAGTTAAAGAGTATGCTCCACTTTGCATGTTTTGCCTAGCTTGATCAATTACACTTGAAATTTTGATTATGAGATTACAGTAGTTTAATTTTCTTGTATTTTAGATGTCTTGGACAGTTTACAGTAATGACCGAAGTCACCCTACGGTCAGAATATGGCAAGTCCATTGAATAACACTGTTCACATACTGGTAAGTACCTGTAATTCCTGTAAAACTAATTAAAATGGTGATAGCAAAGGAAAGAAGCGAATCAGAGCGGCTTGAAACAACCGCCTGAATTAATCATATAATATTTTTTCTTTTGGTGTATTGTCCAATAAAAAGTATGTATATAGTTAGTTTCCTAAAAACATGATAATGAGTTTTATCATGAAACAAACAGGACCTAATCTGTGCAGTTGCATGTTAGGTTTGATGGAATGATTGAGTTAAGGAGTATGCTCCACTTTGCATGTTTTGCCTTGGTTGATCAATTACACTTGAAATTTACCAGTGTGGAATCTTGTTGATTAGGTGATTACAACAGTTCAAATTTCTTGTATTTTAGATGTCTTGGACAGTTTACTGTAATGACCGAAAGTCACGCTATGGTCAGAATATGGCAAGTCCATTGAATAACACTGTTCACATACTGGTAAGTACCTGGACTTCTTGTAAAACTAATATATGCAGTTGACATGTTAGGTTTGATGGAATGATCTAGTTAAGGAGTATGCTCCACTTAAGTTGTTTTGCCTTGCTTGACCAATTACTCATGAAAGTTTCCACAGTGGCATCTTGTTAAGTCACGTTTTAGAATCATGAGATTACAGCAGTTCAAATTTCTTGTATTTTAGATGTCTTGGACAGTTTACAGTAATGACCGAAGTCAAGCTATGGTCAGAATATGGCAAGTCAATTGAATAACTCTGTTCACATACTGGTAAGTACCTGTACTTTTTGTAAAACTAATTAAAACGGTGATTGCAAAGGAAAGAAGCGAAACATAGCGGCTAGACAGTCGTCTGAATTAATGATATAATTTTTTTTTCTTTTGGTGTATTGTCCAATTAAAAGTATGTATATAGTTAGTTTCCTGAAAACATGATAATGAGTTTTATCATAAAACAAACAGGACCTAATCTTTGCAGTTGTTATGTGAGGTTTGATGGAATGATCTAGTTAAAGAGTATGCTCCACTTTGCATGTTTTGCCTAGCGTGATCAATTACACTTGAAATTTTGATTATGAGATTACAGTAGTTTAAATTTCTTGTATTTTAGATGTCTTGGACAGTTTACAGTAATGACCGAAGTCACCCTACCGTCAGAATATGGCAAGTCCATTGAATAACACTGTTCTGACAATGGTAAGTACTTGTACTTTTTGTAAAACTAATCTATGCAGTTGGCATGTTAGGTTTGATGGAATGATCTAGTTAAGGAGTATACACCATTTTACTTGTTTAGCCTTGCTTGACCATTACATTTGAAATTTTCCACGGTGGAATCTTGTACAGTCACATTTAAGAATCACGAGATTACAGCTGTTCAAATTTCTTGTATTTTAGATGTCTTTGACAGTTTACTGTAAAGAGCGAAGTCACGCTATGGTCAGAATATGGCAATTTCATTGAAAAACACTGTTCACATACTGGTAAGTACATGTACTTCTTGTAAAACTAATCTATGCAGTTGACATGTTAGGTTTTATGGAATGATCTAGTTAAGGAGTATGCTCCACTTCAGTTGTTTTGCCTTGCTTGACCAATTACCAGTACTAGCAATGTTTTCCTTACCCCTGCCTCCCGATTATATGAGGGATGATCAATAGATAATGAGAAAATGATTACAACATAGCTCAATTTAACCTATCTGGTGGTTAGTACATAATAAGACGAAAACGTATGAAATGGTTGTATATTGAAAAATGAATTAATATGTAGAACATTTTTTCCAACCCATGAAAGTCGGCACTTCAATCAGAACTTAACTTGTTCAATTTGACAATACAAGTCAAAGCCCTGCAGTATTAATGTTGTATACCCATGCCAGTATGAAATTTACCTAAACATTGTCTATTCATTAAGCCTGTGCAACAACTACCGGTATGCAGCTTCCAGATGTAACCAACCAACAAAACATCATAAGATAGAAATGTAGTGGTACTGATATAAATTAATAGACCTTTTCAGAGTCAGTTACTCTAGCAGTATAGTTTTATGATAACACCCAGACATTGTATGTTTTTTTTTTGTTACTGTTCAATCAATTAATCATACAAAATATCCTTGATTTGCAGGAAGTAAAGTTCCAAATTCCAGTGTCCAAGATAGTGATGGTGTTCAGATGCATGAGCTGCACCAGGATTTTTCAAAGTAAGTTTTATCATACACACAAAGGAAAATGTATACTGTTGTGTTTCTGATGGATAACTGTCTGCAGCAAGTTAGTTTGGTGGTGTTGTTGCTTTAACCAATGATGATTAATTTGTTGGTATTGTATTCGTGATTATGTGACAAATACCAGATGGCTGTCTGCATCTTTAAGGCAGTGCCCTACTGTTTTTACTGTTAGACACTCTTGGAGCATAACTATGTCAAAATGTTTTAGACAAAATATACTTCATTTATTGGGATACTTTGTTCATTTATGATCCCAAAAAGCAGTGATAACCGGTTCTAAATAAAGCTCAGCAAAATTGCACTTTTGCTTTTCAACATTTTAATATGTAGCAATCCCCTACTTTATTAAACAACTGATGTTCTTCATGTGATGCTGATTTAATTAGAATTTAATCAGTTATAAGATATTTACTGTAGATATTCAAATACTTAATCTAAATAGGTGTACAGTGGTCATGGTTGTATTGCTTGATTCTTCTATTTTCTAGGATTTTTGTTTATTTATATTTTCAGGACATAATTGAGAGCAGATGTGAATTTTCCAGAATCCGATCATGTAGCTTGCATTTGGTTCGGTTAATTACATGTTTACTGTCTGTTGGTCCCGTTGGTTGATGTTGTATGTCTGAGGCAAAAGTACAGGGAAAAGCATTTTTTTTATTTTACTTCGAGAAATGTTTGGCAAAGTAAAATCAGTTTTTGGTATTATACTATGCATACACACCCCTGTAAAATGTAAAAGAGTCGCATAGTCACTGATACAATTTTCTAAATTTTTTTGTGCCCCGAGGCACACTTTGATTCCTTTGTTTTTTTGGGCCCAGTACCTAGTACTTCAAGTTAGGTTAATTGGACAATGAAACTTAAGAAATAACTCAAGGAGGTTTACTTCCTGTAGTGAGTTATTTGAAGTGGCTGTTAGGACCAAGTGCTACTAAAGCTGGTGATTGGTGGATGGGGATGATCTATGCTTAAAATTCAAGTGTTTGAAAGTTATTGTTTATGCTGGAAGACAAGTACCTGCATTTGATTGGAACATACCACTGTCGTTGAAAGACGAGTACGTACATTGTTCGGAACGTACCATTGTTGCTGAAAGATGAGTACCTACATTGGTTTGGAACGTACCACCGTCGCTGTAAGACAAGTACCTACGTTTGATTGGAAAGAACCACTTTCACTGAAAGACAAGACCAATAGGACTGCTTGAGTCATGGTAAGATATATATATAATACAACCATTTCATTTTGTGCAACTGAAGTTTTACTGAGATCAGTGTTTACATGCATTGGAATTGAGCATCGAAATCTACACAAATGACACTTAATATTGACAGCTAGTTCTTCTGCAATTGCTTCAATTTTGTCCATTTTGTGATATTTATGTAAAAGTAGTGTTCTGTTATTTGTTAAAGATTAAGAGGACAAGTGAAAATGCTTCAAAATTTTATTTTTGATGGTGGGTGTGTTTGCTAAAAAAGTATTTCCATTAAGTGGTCAAGTTTTAGCAAATTATGATTGTATGTTACTGTGTTATATTACAGGTACACTCAATCTTGCTGGATTGGAAAGTACCATTCTGTCTCTAGATGAATGGTGTAACCATACTGTGAACGGATGCAAGTCCATTGAATAACACTTTTCACATAATGGTAAGTATTTGTACTTCTTGTAAAACTAATCTATGTAGGTGACATGTAAAGTTTGATGGAAGGAGTATGCTCCACTTTAGTTGTTTTGCCTTGCTTGATCAATCACACTTGAAATTGACCTGTGTGGAATCTTGTTTAGTAACATTTTAAAATCATGAGATTACAGCAGTTTAAATTTTTTGTATTTTAGATGTCTTGGACAGTTTACAGTAATGACCGAAGTCACCCTACGGTCAGAATATGGCAAGTCCATTGAATAACACTGTTCAGATAATGGTAAGTACTTGTACTTTTTGTAAAACTAATCTATGCAGTTGGCATGTTAGGTTTGATGGAATGATCTAGTTAAAGAGTATACACCATTTTACTTGTTTTGCCTAGCTTGACCAATTACATTTGAAATTTTCCACGGTGGAATCTTGTTCAGTCACATTTTAGAATCACGAGATTACAGCTGTTCAAATTTCTTGTATTTTAGATGTCTTGGACAGTCACGCTATGGTCAGAATATGGCAAGTCGATTGAATAACACTGTTCACATACTGGTAAGTATACCTGTACTTCTTGTAAAACTAATTTAAACGGTGATTGCAAAGGAAAGAAACAAAACATATCGGCTTGAAACAGTCGTCTGAATTAATCATATAATATTTTTTCTTTTGGTGTATTGTCCAATAAAAAGTATGTCTATAGTTAGATTGCTGAAAACATGATAATGGGTTTCATCATAAAACGAACAGAACCTTATCTTTGCAGTTGGCATGTTAGGTTTGATGGAATGATCTAGTTAAAGAGTATACACCATTTTACTTGTTTTGCCTTGCTTGACCAATTACATTTGAAATTTTCCACGGTGGAATCTTGTTCAGTCACATTTTAGAATCACGAGATTACAGCTGTTCAAATTTCTTGTATTTTAGATGTCTTGGACAGTCACGCTATGGTCAGAATATGGCAAGTCGATTGAATAACACTGTTCACATACTGGTAAGTATACCTGTACTTCTTGTAAAACTAATTTAAACGGTGATTGCAAAGGAAAGAAACAAAACATATCGGCTTGAAACAGTCGTCTGAATTAATCATATAATATTTTTTCTTTTGGTGTATTGTCCAATAAAAAGTATGTCTATAGTTAGATTGCTGAAAACATGATAATGGGTTTCATCATAAAACGAACAGAACCTTATCTTTGCAGTTGGCATGTTAGGTTTGATGGAATGATCTAGTTATGGAGTATGCTCCACTTTGTATGTTTTGCCTTGGTTGATCAATTACACTTGCAATTTACCAGTGTGGAATCTTGTTGATTATGTGATTACAACAGTTCAAATTTCTTGTATTTTAGATGTCTTGGACAGTTTACTGTAATGACCAAAAGTCACGCTACGGTCAGAATATGGCAAGTCCATTGAATAACACTGTTCACATACTGGTAAGTACCTGTTCTTCTTGTAAAACTAATTAAAACGGTGATTGCAAAGGAAAGAAACTAAACATATCGGCTTGAAATAGTCGTCTGAATTAATGATAAATTTTTTTTCTTTGGTGTATTGTCCAATAAAAAGTATGTCTATAGTTAGTTAGTTTCCTGAAAACATGATAATGAGTTTTATCATAAAACAAACAGTACCTAATCTGTGCAGTTGGCATGTTAGGTTTGATGGAATGATCTAGTTAAACAGTATGCTCCACTTTGCATGTTTTGCCTAGCTTGATCAATTACACTTGAAATTTACCAGTATATATCTTGTTTAGTCACATTTTAGTATCATGAGATCACAGCAGTTTACATTTCTTGTATTTTAGATGTCTTGGACAGTTTACAGTAATGACCGAAGTCACCCTACGGTCAGAATATGGCAAGTCCATTGAATAACACTGTTCACATACTGGTAAGTACCTGTACTTCTTGTAAAACTAATTAAAACGGTGGTTGCAAAGGAAAGAAACGAAACATATCGGCTTGAAATAGTTGTCTGAATTAATGATAAATTTTTTTCTGTTGGTGTATTGTCCAATAAAAAGTTTGTCTATAGTTAGTTAGTTTCCTGAAAACATGATAATGAGTTTTATCATAAAACAAACAGTACCTAATCTGTGCAGTTGGCATGTTAGGTTGATGGAATGATCTAGTTAAAGAGTATGCTCCACTTTGCATGTATTGCCTAGCTTTATCAATTACACTTGAAATTTTGATTATGAGATTACAGCAGTTTAAATTTCTTGTATTTCAGATGTCTTGGACAGTTTACAGTAATGACCGAAGTCACGCTATGGTCAGAATATGGCAAGTCCATTGAATAACACTGTTCACATACTGGTAAGTACCTATACTTCTTGTAAAACTTATTAAAACGGTGATTGCAAAGGAAAGAAACAAAACATATCGGCTTGAAAAAGTCGTCTGAATTAATCAAATAATATTTTTTTCTTTTGGTGTATTGTCCAATAAAAAGTATGTCTATAGTTAGATTCCTGAAAACACGATAATGGGTTTCATCATAAAACGAACAGGACCTTATTTTTGCAGTTGGCATGTTAGGTTTAATGGAATGATCTAGTTATGGAGTATGCTCCACTTTGTATGTTTTGCCTTGGTTGATCAATTACACTTGCAATTTACCAGTGTGGAGTCTTGTTGATTATGTGATTACAACAGTTCAAATTTCTTGTATTTTAGATGTCTTAGACAGTTTACTGTAATGACCGAAAGTCACGCTATGGTCAGGATATGGCAAGTCCATTGAATAACACTGTTCACATACTGGTAAGTACCTGTACTTCTTGTAAAACTAATTAAAATGGTGATTGCAAAGGAAAGAAACGAAACATATTGGCTTGAAATAGTCGTCTGAATTAATGATAATTTTTTTTCTTTTGGTGTATTGTCCAATAAAAAGTATGTCTATAGTTAGTTTGTTTCCTGAAAACATGATAATGAGTTTTATCCTAAAACAAACAGTACCTAATCTGGGCAGTTGGCATGTTAGGTTTGATGGAATGATCTAGTTAAAGAGTATGCTCCACTTTGCATGTTTGCCTAGCTTGATCAATTACACTTGAAATTTTGATTATGAGATTACAGTAGTTTAATTTTTTTGTATTTTAGATGTCTTGGACAGTTTACAGTAATGACCGAAGTCGCCCTACGGTCAGAATATGGCAAGTCCATTGAATAACACTGTTCACATACTGGTAAGTACCTGTACTTCTTGTAAAACTAATTAAAACGGTGATTGCAAAGCTAAAGTCAAGCCAGCGAGCGATAGCAGCGAACAATAACTCCAGCGAACGATAAGGATATAGGTTATACACCACTAAATTTCCCAGCGAACAATAAGAATTTCCCAGCAAACAATAAGAATGGGTATGATAAAAAGGGGCATATTGAGGCAACCAGGCTTTGTGAGCTCGAAAGACCGGGTATGTAGATGAAGGGCAGGTGGAACAGAGTTGCAAAATACCGTCGCTAGGCACCTATCTTGGTGCTGAAAGAGGGGCCAGACCCCCAAAGTAGCCAAAAATAGCTGAATGTCATTGTCGACTTATGATGGGTTCGATCCCGTGTACCAACCAAACCATGCTTTGTGACCCCAAAAGACCAGGTATACAGACGTAGTGTATGATCATACGAGTCGAACGAGACTCTCGGCAAGTTGCTATCTTGGGGAGGATAGCGACTAGGGGCCGGACCCCGTGATGCATATAATAGCAGTATATTGAACTTTGCGTTTTGGGCCGGTTTCGGGCCCGAACAGAGCCCAAACCAGGCTCTGTGACCCCGGAAGACCGGGTATGTAGATGTAAGGTAGGTGGACGAGAGTAGAAAAATACCGTCGCTAGGCCCCTATCTTGGGGCTGAAAGAGGGGCCAGACCCCCAAAGTAGCCAAAATAGCTGTATGTCATTGTCGACTTTTGATGGGTTCGAGCCCGTGTACCGCCCAAACCATGCTTTGTGACCCCAAAAGACCGGGTATAGAGACGTAGTGTATGATCATACGAGTCGAACGAGACTCTCGGCAAGTTGCTATCTTGGGGAGGATAGCGACTAGGGGCCGGACCCCGTGATGCATATAATAGCAGTATATTGAACTTTGCGTTTTGGGCCGGTTTCAGGCCCGAACAGAGCCCAAACCAGGCTCTGTGACCCCGGAAGACCGGGTATGTAGATGTAAGGTAGGTGGACGAGAGTAGAAAAATACCGTCGCTAGGCCACTATCTTGGGGCTGAAAGAGGGGCCAGACCCCCAAAGTAGCCAAAATAGCTGTATGTCATTGTCGACTTTTGATGGGTTCGAGCCCGTGTACCGCCCAAACCATGCTTTGTGACCCCAAAAGACCGGGTATACAGACGTAGTGTATGATCACACGAGTTGAACGAGACCCTCTGCAAGTTCCTATCTTGGGGAGGGTAGCGGCTAGGGGTCGGACCCCGTGGTGCCTATAATAGCAGTGTATTGAACTTTGCGTTTTGGGCCGGTTTCGGGCCCGAACAGAGCCCAAACCAGGCTCTGTGACCCCGGAAGACCGGGTTTGTCGATGTAGGGCAGGTGGACGAGAGTAGAAAAACACCGTCGCTAGGCACCTATCTTGGTGCTGAAAGAGGGGCCAGACCCCCAAAGTAGCCAAAATAGCTGAATGTCATTGTCGACTTATGATTGGTTCGAGCCCGTGTACCACCCAAACCATGCTTTGTGACCCCAAAAGACCGGGTATACAGACGTAGTGTATGATCATACGAGTCGAACGAGACTCTCGGCAAGTTGCTATCTTGGGGAGGATAGCGGCTAGGGGCCGGACCCCGTGGTGCATATAATAGCAGTATATTGAACTTTGCGTTTTGGGCCGGTTTCGGGCCCGAACAGAGCCCAAAACCAGGCTCTGTGACCCCGGAAGACCGGGTATGTAGATGTAGGGTAGGTGGACGAGAGTAGAAAAATACCGTCGCTAGGCCCCTATCTTGGGGCTGAAAGAGGGGCCAGACCCCCAAAGTAGCCAAAATAGCTGTATGTCATTGTCGACTTATGATGGGTTCGAGCCCGTGTATCGCCCAAACCATGATTTGTGACCCCAAAAGACCGGGTATACAGACGTAGTGTATGATCATACGAGTCGAACGAGACCCTCTGCAAGTTCCTATCTTGGGGAGGGTAGCGGCTAGGGGTCGGACCCCGTGGTGCCTATAATAGCAGTGTATTGAACTTTGCGTTTTGGGCCGGTTTCGGACCCGAACAGAGCCCAAACCAGGCTCTGTGACCCCGGAAGACCGGGTATGTAGATGTAGGGCAGGTGGACGAGATTAGAAAAACACCGTCGCTAGGCCCCTATCTTGGGGCTGAAAGAGGGGCCAGACCCCCAAAGTAGCCAAAATAGCTGTATGTCATTGTCGACTTATGATGGGTTCGAGCCCGTGTATCGCCCAAACCATGATTTGTGACCCCAAAAGACCGGGTATACAGACGTAGTGTATGATCATACGAGTCGAACGAGACCCTCTGCAAGTTCCTATCTTGGGGAGGGTAGCGGCTAGGGGTCGGACCCCGTGGTGCCTATAATAGCAGTGTATTGAACTTTGCGTTTTGGGCCGGTTTCGGACCCGAACAGAGCCCAAACCAGGCTCTGTGACCCCGGAAGACCGGGTATGTAGATGTAGGGCAGGTGGACGAGATTAGAAAAACACCGTCGCTAGGCCCCTATCTTGGGGCTGAAAGAGGGGCCAGACCCCCAAAGTAGCCAAAATAGCTGTATGTCATTGTCGACTTTTGATGGGTTCGAGCCCGTGTACCGCCCAAACCATGCTTTGTGACCCCAAAAGACCGGGTATAGAGACGTAGTGTATGATCACACGAGTTGAACGAGACCCTCTGCAAGTTCCTATCTTGGGGAGGGTAGCGGCTAGGGGTCGGACCCCGTGGTGCCTATAATAGCAGTGTATTGAACTTTGCGTTTTGGGCCGGTTTCGGGCCCGAACAGACCCCAAACCAGGCTCTGTGACCCCGGAAGACCGGGTTTGTCGATGTAGGGCAGGTGGACGAGAGTAAAAAAACACCGTCGCTAGGCACCTATCTTGGTGCTGAAAGAGGGGCCAGACCCCCAAAGTAGCCAAAATAGCTGAATGTCATTGTCGACTTATGATTGGTTCGAGCCCGTGTACCACCCAAACCATGCTTTGTGACCCCAAAAGACCGGGTATACAAACGTAGTGTATGATCATACGAGTCGAACGAGACTCTCGGCAAGTTGCTATCTTAGGGAGGATAGCGGCTAGGGGCCGTACCCCGTGGTGCATATAATAGCAGTATATTGAACTTTGCGTTTTGGGCCGGTTTTGGGCCCGAACAGAGCCCAAAACCAGGCTCTGTGACCCCGGAAGACCGGGTATGTAGATGTAGGGTAGGTGGACGAGAGTAGAAAAATACCGTCGCTAGGCCCCTATCTTGGGGCTGAAAGAGGGGCCAGACCCCTACGTCTGTATACCCGGTCTTTTGGGGTCACAAAGCATGGTTTGGGCGGTACACGGGCTCGAACCCATCATAAGTCGCCTATGGCATAACGCTTTTTTGGCTACTTTGGGGGTCTGGCCCCTCTTTCAGCCCCAAGATAGGGGCCTAGCGACGGTGTTTTTCTACTCTCGTCCACCTGCCCTACATCTACATACCCGGTCTTCCGGGGTCACAGAGCCTGGTTTGGGCTCTGTTCGGGCCCGAAACCGGCCCAAAACGCAAAGTTCAATACACTGCTATTATAGGCACCACGGGGTCCGACCCCTAGCCGCTACCCTCCCCAAGATAGGAACTTGCAGATGGTCTCGTTCGACTCGTATGATCATACACTACGTCTGTATACCCGGTCTTTTGGGGTCACAAAGCATGGTTTGGGCGGTACACGGGCTCGAACCCATCATAAGTCGCCTATGGCATAACGCTTTTTTGGCTACTTTGGGGGTCTGGCCCCTCTTTCAGCCCCAAGATAGGGGCCTAGCGACGGTGTTTTTCTACTCTCGTCCACCTGCCCTACATCTACATACCCGGTCTTCCGGGGTCACAGAGCCTGGTTTGGGCTCTGTTCGGGCCCGAAACCGGCCCAAAACGCAAAGTTCAATACACTGCTATTATAGGCACCACGGGGTCCGACCCCTAGCCGCTACCCTCCCCAAGATAGGAACTTGCAGAGGGTCTCGTTCGACTCGTATGATCATACACTAAGTCTGTATACCCGGTCTTTTGGGGTCACAAAGCATGGTTTGGGCGGTACACGGGCTCGAACCCATCATAAGTCGCCTATGGCATAACGCTTTTTTGGCTACTTTGGGGGTCTGGCCCCTCTTTCAGCCCCAAGATAGGGGCCTAGCGACGGTGTTTTTCTACTCTCGTCCACCTGCCCTACATCTACATACCCGGTCTTCCGGGGTCACAGAGCCTGGTTTGGGCTCTGTTCGGGCCCGAAACCGGCCCAAAACGCAAAGTTCAATACACTGCTATTATAGGCACCACGGGGTCCGACCCCTAGCCGCTACCCTCCCCAAGATAGGAACTTGCAGAGGGTCTCGTTCGACTCGTATGATCATACTCTACGTCTGTATACCCGGTCTTTTGGGGTCACAAAGCATGGTTTGGGCGGTACACGGGCTCGAACCCATCATAAGTCGCCTATGGCATAACGCTTTTTTGGCTACTTTGGGGGTCTGGCCCCTCTTTCAGCCCCAAGATAGGGGCCTAGCGACGGTGTTTTTCTACTCTCGTCCACCTGCCCTACATCTACATACCCGGTCTTCCGGGGTCACAGAGCCTGGTTTGGGCTCTGTTCGGGCCCGAAACCGGCCCAAAACGCAAAGTTCAATACACTGCTATTATAGGCACCACGGGGTCCGACCCCTAGCCGCTACCCTCCCCAAGATAGGAACTTGCAGAGGGTCTCGTTCGACTCGTATGATCATACACTACGTCTGTATACCCGGTCTTTTGGGGTCACAAAGCATGGTTTGGGCGGTACACGGGCTCGAACCCATCATAAGTCGCCTATGGCATAACGCTTTTTTGGCTACTTTGGGGGTCTGGCCCCTCTTTCAGCCCCAAGATAGGGGCCTAGCGACGGTGTTTTTCTACTCTCGTCCACCTGCCCTACATCTACATACCCGGTCTTCCGGGGTCACAGAGCCTGGTTTGGGCTCTGTTCGGGCCCGAAACCGGCCCAAAACGCAAAGTTCAATACACTGCTATTATAGGCACCACGGGGTCCGACCCCTAGCCGCTACTCTCCCCAAGATAGGAACTTGCAGAGGGTCTCGTTCGACTCGTATGATCATACACTACGTCTGTATACCCGGTCTTTTGGGGTCACAAAGCATGGTTTGGGCGGTACACGGGCTCGAACCCATCATAAGTCGCCTATGGCATAACGCTTTTTTGGCTACTTTGGGGGTCTGGCCCCTCTTTCAGCCCCAAGATAGGGGCCTAGCGACGGTGTTTTTCTACTCTCGTCCACCTGCCCTACATCTACATACCCGGTCTTCCGGGGTCACAGAGCCTGGTTTGGGCTCTGTTCGGGCCCGAAACCGGCCCAAAACGCAAAGTTCAATACACTGCTATTATAGGCACCACGGGGTCCGACCCCTAGCCGCTACCCTCCCCAAGATAGGAACTTGCAGAGGGTCTCGTTCGACTCGTATGATCATACACTACGTCTGTATACCCGGTCTTTTGGGGTCACAAAGCATGGTTTGGGCGGTACACGGGCTCGAACCCATCATAAGTCGCCTATGGCATAACGCTTTTTTGGCTACTTTGGGGGTCTGGCCCCTCTTTCAGCCCCAAGATAGGGGCCTAGCGACGGTGTTTTTCTACTCTCGTCCACCTGCCCTACATCTACATACCCGGTCTTCCGGGGTCACAGAGCCTGGTTGTCTCAGTACGCCAATTTTTATCATACCCAGTCTTATTGTTTGCTAGGAAATTTAGTGGTGTTTAACCTAAATCCTTATCGTTCGCTGGACTATCGTTGGCTATTTATCGTTCGCCAGCTTGACTTTGGTGATTGCAAAGGAAAGAAACAAAACATATCGGCTTGAAACAGTCGTCTGAATTAATCATTATAATATTTTTTCTTTTGGTGTATTGTCCAATAAAAAGTATGTCTATAGTTAGATTCCTGAAAACATGATAATGGGTTTAATGATAAAACGAACAGGACCTTATCTATGCAGTTGGCATGTTAGGTTTGATGGAATGACTTAGTTAAGGAGTATGCTCCACTTTGCATGTTTTGCCTAGCTTGATCAATTACACTTGAAATTTACCAGTGTGGAATCTTGTTGATTATGTGATTACAACAGTTCAAATTTCTTGTATTTTAGATGTCTTGGACAGTTTACTGTAATGACCGAAAGTCACGCTATGGTCAGAATATGGCAAGTCCATTGAATAACACTGTTCACATACTGGTAAGTACCTATACTTCTTGTAAAACTAACAAAAACGGTGATTGCAAAGGAAAGAAGCGAAACATATGCAGTTGACATGTTCGGTTTGATGTAATGATGTAGTAAAGGAATATGCTCCACTTGAGTTGTTTTGCCTTGCTTGACCAATTACGCTTGAAATTTTCCACGGTGGAATCTTGTTTAATCACATTTTAGAATCATGTGATTACAGCAGTTTAAATTTCTTGTATTTTAGATGTCTTGGACAGTTTACAGTAATGACCGAAGTCACGCTATGGTCAGAATATGGCAAGTCCATTGAATAACACTGTTCACATACTGGTAAGTACCTATACTTCTTGTAAAACTAACAAAAACGGTGATTGCAAAGGAAAGAAGCGAAACATATCGGTTTGTTTGCTTGAAACAATCGTCTGAATTAATGATATAATATTTTTTTCTTTTGGTGTATTGTCCAATAAAAAGTATGTCTATAGTTAGATTCCTGAAAACATGATAATGAGTTTTATCATAAAACGAACAGGACCTAATCTGTGCAGTTGGCATGTTAGGTTTGATGGAATGACTTAGTTAAGGAGTATGCTCCACTTTGCTTGTTTTGCCTAGCTTGATCAATTACATTTGAAATTTACCAGTATGGAATATTGTTGATTATGAGATGACAGCAGTTAAAAATTCTTGTATTTTAGATGTCTTGGACAGTTTACTGTAATGACCGAAAGTCACGCTATGGTCAGAATATGGCAAGTCCATTGAATAACACTGTTCACATACTGGTAAGAACCTGTACTTGTTAAACGAATCTATGCAGTTGACATGTTATGTTTGATGGAATGATATAATGTAAGGAGTATTGCTCCACTTTAGTTGTTTTGCCTTGCTTAATCAATTACACTTGCAAGTTACCCATATGGAATCTTTTTTAGTCACATTTTAGATGCATGAGATTACAGCAGGGTTGGGAAAATGCCGGCATTTATGAGTAAAGTCCACGCCACTGGCATTTACTGGCATTTTCCGGAATTAACCGGCATTTACTGGCATTTTCCAAAATACACTTTTTTTCAGTTAAAACAGTCTTCAATCATGATTTGACATACTTGGGTTTTAAGCATGTTTTCCCATATTTTGGGGGGTTCAAGAAAATTATAAAATTTCTGAAAAATTCATATTAAGTCTATAATAACCCTATTATTGGGCTAACTGATCTACTGATGAAATTAGCATGTAGGTTAACATTTAGACCATTTTAAAGTAGATAATTGCCTTTGAAATTCTGGCAAGGTGTGATATACAGTGTTGAACATTGTCTGACACCTTCAAAGGGTCTATTCAAGGCACTTCTTCATTTGATTTTATGAAATTATTTATGAAAATAATTAATACCCAAAATTATTTTTATAAACCCTTTAAAACCCCTTATTTCCCTTTAATAACCCTTAAAACCCTTTAAAACCCATTTGGATAGGGTTTTAAACGAGATAGTGGGTTTTCAGTAACTTCGTGATTTATGCCAGTGTCACTTAAAGCAAAATACAGTAGAGATTTTTTTTATTTTGCATGTTTTTAACATGATTTTAATCATAAATGCCAGTATTTGCCACTTTTGCAATTTTGGGGGTATTTGCCATGCCGGCATTTACCGGCATTTACCACTGGAATTTACCGGCCGGACAATACTTGTCCCAACCCTGGATTACAGCAGTTTAAATTTCTTGTATTTTAGATGTCTTGGACAGTTAACCCTAATGACCGAAGTCACGCTATGGTCAGAATATAGCAAGTCCATTGAATAACACTGTTCACATACTGGTAAGTACCTGTTCTTCTTGTAAAACTAATTAAAACGGTGATTGCAAAGGAAAGAAACAAAACATATCGGCTTGAAAAAGTCGTCTGAATTAATCAAATAATATTTTTTTCTTTTGGTGTATTGTCCAATAAAAAGTATGTCTATAGTTAGATTCCTGAAAACACGATAATGGGTTTCATCATAAAACGAACAGGACCTTATTTTTGCAGTTGGCATGTTAGGTTTAATGGAATGATCTAGTTATGGAGTATGCTCCACTTTGTATGTTTTGCCTTGGTTGATCAATTACACTTGCAATTTACCAGTGTGGAGTCTTGTTGATTATGTGATTACAACAGTTCAAATTTCTTGTATTTTAGATGTCTTAGACAGTTTACTGTAATGACCGAAAGTCACGCTATGGTCAGAATATGGCAAGTCCATTGAATAACACTGTTCACATACTGGTAAGTACCTGTACTTCTTGTAAAACTAATTAAAATGGTGATTGCAAAGGAAAGAAACGAAACATATCGGCTTGAAATAGTCGTCTGAATTAATGATAAATTTTTTTTCTTTGGTGTATTGTCCAATAAAAAGTATGTCTATAGTTAGTTAGTTTCCTGAAAACATGATAATGAGTTTTATCATAAAACAAACAGTACCTAATCTGTGCAGTTGGCATGTTAGGTTTGATGGAATGATCTAGTTAAACAGTATGCTCCACTTTGCATGTTTTGCCTAGCTTGATCAATTACACTTGAAATTTACCAGTATGAAATCTTGTTTAGTCACATTTTAGTATCATGAGATCACGGCAGTTTACATTTCTTGTATTTTAGATGTCTTGGACAGTTTACAGTAATGACCGAAGTCACCCTACGGTCAGAATATGGCAAGTCCATTGAATAACACTGTTCACATACTGGTAAGTACCTGTACTTCTTGTAAAACTAATTAAAACGGTGGTTGCAAAGGAAAGAAACGAAACATATCGGCTTGAAATAGTTGTCTGAATTAATGATAAAATTTTTTCTGTTGGTGTATTGTCCAATAAAAAGTTTGTCTATAGTTAGTTAGTTTTCTGAAAACATGATAATGAGTTTTATCATAAAACAAACAGTACCTAATCTGTGCAGTTGGCATGTTAGGTTTGATGGAATGATCTAGTTAAAGAGTATGCTCCACTTTGCATGTATTGCCTAGCTTTATCAATTACACTTGAAATTTTGATTATGAGATTACAGCAGTTTAAATTTCTTGTATTTCAGATGTCTTGGACAGTTTACAGTAATGACCGAAAGTCACGCTATGGTCAGAATATGGCAAGTCCATTGAATAACACTGTTCACATACTGGTAAGTACCTGTACTTCTTGTAAAACTAATTAAAATGGTGATTGCAAAGGAAAGAAACGAAACATATTGGCTTGAAATAGTCGTCTGAATTAATGATAATTTTTTTTCTTTTGGTGTATTGTCCAATAAAAAGTATGTCTATAGTTAGTTAGTTTCCTGAAAACATGATAATGAGTTTTATCCTAAAACAAACAGTACCTAATCTGGGCAGTTGGCATGTTAGGTTTGATGGAATGATCTAGTTAAAGAGTATGCTCCACTTTGCATGTTTGCCTAGCTTGATCAATTACACTTGAAATTTTGATTATGAGATTACAGTAGTTTAATTTTTTTGTATTTTAGATGTCTTGGACAGTTTACAGTAATGACCGAAGTCGCCCTACGGTCAGAATATGGCAAGTCCATTGAATAACACTGTTCACATACTGGTAAGTACCTGTACTTCTTGTAAAACTAATTAAAACGGTGATTGCAAAGGAAAGAAACAAAACATATCGGCTTGAAACAGTCGTCTGAATTAATCATTATAATATTTTTTCTTTTGGTGTATTGTCCAATAAAAAGTATGTCTATAGTTAGATTCCTGAAAACATGATAATGGGTTTAATGATAATACGAACAGGACCTTATCTATGCAGTTGGCATGTTAGGTTTGATGGAATGACTTAGTTAAGGAGTATGCTCCACTTTGCATGTTTTGCCTAGCTTGATCAATTACACTTGAAATTAACAGTGTGGAATCTTGTTGATTATGTGATTACAACAGTTCAAATTTCTTGTATTTTAGATGTCTTGGACAGTTTACTGTAATGACCGAAAGTCACGCTATGGTCAGAATATGGCAAGTCCATTGAATAACACTGTTCACATACTGGTAAGTACCTATACTTCTTGTAAAACTAACAAAAACGGTGATTGCAAAGGAAAGAAGCGAAACATATGCAGTTGACATGTTCGGTTTGATGTAATGATGTAGTAAAGGAATATGCTCCACTTGAGTTGTTTTGCCTTGCTTGACCAATTACGCTTGAAATTTTCCACGGTGGAATCTTGTTTAATCACATTTTAGAATCATGTGATTACAGCAGTTTAAATTTCTTGTATTTTAGATGTCTTGGACAGTTTACAGTAATGACCGAAGTCACGCTATGGTCAGAATATGGCAAGTCCATTGAATAACACTGTTCACATACTGGTAAGTACCTATACTTCTTGTAAAACTAACAAAAACGGTGATTGCAAAGGAAAGAAGCGAAACATATCGGTTTGTTTGCTTGAAACAATCGTCTGAATTAATGATATAATATTTTTTTCTTTTGGTGTATTGTCCAATAAAAAGTATGTCTATAGTTAGATTCCTGAAAACATGATAATGAGTTTTATCATAAAACGAACAGGACCTAATCTGTGCAGTTGGCATGTTAGGTTTGATGGAATGACTTAGTTAAGGAGTATGCTCCACTTTGCTTGTTTTGCCTAGCTTGATCAATTACATTTGAAATTTACCAGTATGGAATATTGTTGATTATGAGATGACAGCAGTTAAAAATTCTTGTATTTTAGATGTCTTGGACAGTTTACTGTAATGACCGAAAGTCACGCTATGGTCAGAATATGGCAAGTCCATTGAATAACACTGTTCACATACTGGTAAGAACCTGTACTTGTTAAACGAATCTATGCAGTTGACATGTCATGTTTGATGGAATGATATAATGTAAGGAGTATTGCTCCACTTTAGTTGTTTTGCCTTGCTTAATCAATTACACTTGCAAGTTACCCATATGGAATCTTTTTTAGTCACATTTTAGATGCATGAGATTACAGCAGGGTTGGGAAAATGCCGGCATTTATGAGTAAAGTCCACGCCACTGGCATTTACTGGCATTTTCCGGAATTAACCGGCATTTACTGGCATTTTCCAAAATACACTTTTTTTCAGTTAAAACAGTCTTCAATCATGATTTGACATACTTGGGTTTTAAGCATGTTTTCCCATATTTTGGGGGGTTCAAGAAAATTATAAAATTTCTGAAAAATTCATATTAAGTCTATAATAACCCTATTATTGGGCTAACTGATCTACTGATGAAATTAGCATGTAGGTTAACATTTAGACCATTTTAAAGTAGATAATTGCCTTTGAAATTCTGGCAAGGTGTGATATACAGTGTTGAACATTGTCTGACACCTTCAAAGGGTCTATTCAAGGCACTTCTTCATTTGATTTTATGAAATTATTTATGAAAATAATTAATACCCAAAATTATTTTTATAAACCCTTTAAAACCCCTTATTTCCCTTTAATAACCCTTAAAACCCTTTAAAACCCATTTGGATAGGGTTTTAAACGAGATAGTGGGTTTTCAGTAACTTCGTGATTTATGCCAGTGTCACTTAAAGCAAAATACAGTAGAGATTTTTTTTATTTTGCATGTTTTTAACATGATTTTAATCATAAATGCCAGTATTTGCCACTTTTGCAATTTTGGGGGTATTTGCCATGCCGGCATTTACCGGCATTTACCACTGGAATTTACCGGCCGGACAATACTTGTCCCAACCCTGGATTACAGCAGTTTAAATTTCTTGTATTTTAGATGTCTTGGACAGTTAACCCTAATGACCGAAGTCACGCTATGGTCAGAATATAGCAAGTCCATTGAATAACACTGTTCACATACTGGTAAGTACCTGTTCTTCTTGTAAAACTAATTAAAACGGTGATTGCAAAGGAAAGAAACAAAACATATCGGCTTGAAAAAGTCGTCTGAATTAATCAAATAATATTTTTTTCTTTTGGTGTATTGTCCAATAAAAAGTATGTCTATAGTTAGATTCCTGAAAACACGATAATGGGTTTCATCATAAAACAACAGGACCTTATTTTTGCAGTTGGCATGTTAGGTTTAATGGAATGATCTAGTTATGGAGTATGCTCCACTTTGTATGTTTTGCCTTGGTTGATCAATTACACTTGCAATTTACCAGTGTGGAGTCTTGTTGATTATGTGATTACAACAGTTCAAATTTCTTGTATTTTAGATGTCTTAGACAGTTTACTGTAATGACCGAAAGTCACGCTATGGTCAGAATATGGCAAGTCCATTGAATAACACTGTTCACATACTGGTAAGTACCTGTACTTCTTGTAAAACTAATTAAAATGGTGATTGCAAAGGAAAGAAACGAAACATATCGGCTTGAAATAGTCGTCTGAATTAATGATAAATTTTTTTTCTTTGGTGTATTGTCCAATAAAAAGTATGTCTATAGTTAGTTAGTTTCCTGAAAACATGATAATGAGTTTTATCATAAAACAAACAGTACCTAATCTGTGCAGTTGGCATGTTAGGTTTGATGGAATGATCTAGTTAAACAGTATGCTCCACTTTGCATGTTTTGCCTAGCTTGATCAATTACACTTGAAATTTACCAGTATGAAATCTTGTTTAGTCACATTTTAGTATCATGAGATCACGGCAGTTTACATTTCTTGTATTTTAGATGTCTTGGACAGTTTACAGTAATGACCGAAGTCACCCTACGGTCAGAATATGGCAAGTCCATTGAATAACACTGTTCACATACTGGTAAGTACCTGTACTTCTTGTAAAACTAATTAAAACGGTGGTTGCAAAGGAAAGAAACGAAACATATCGGCTTGAAATAGTTGTCTGAATTAATGATAAAATTTTTTCTGTTGGTGTATTGTCCAATAAAAAGTTTGTCTATAGTTAGTTAGTTTTCTGAAAACATGATAATGAGTTTTATCATAAAACAAACAGTACCTAATCTGTGCAGTTGGCATGTTAGGTTTGATGGAATGATCTAGTTAAAGAGTATGCTCCACTTTGCATGTATTGCCTAGCTTTATCAATTACACTTGAAATTTTGATTATGAGATTACAGCAGTTTAAATTTCTTGTATTTCAGATGTCTTGGACAGTTTACAGTAATGACCGAAAGTCACGCTATGGTCAGAATATGGCAAGTCCATTGAATAACACTGTTCACATACTGGTAAGTACCTGTACTTCTTGTAAAACTAATTAAAATGGTGATTGCAAAGGAAAGAAACGAAACATATTGGCTTGAAATAGTCGTCTGAATTAATGATAATTTTTTTTCTTTTGGTGTATTGTCCAATAAAAAGTATGTCTATAGTTAGTTAGTTTCCTGAAAACATGATAATGAGTTTTATCCTAAAACAAACAGTACCTAATCTGGGCAGTTGGCATGTTAGGTTTGATGGAATGATCTAGTTAAAGAGTATGCTCCACTTTGCATGTTTGCCTAGCTTGATCAATTACACTTGAAATTTTGATTATGAGATTACAGTAGTTTAATTTTTTTGTATTTTAGATGTCTTGGACAGTTTACAGTAATGACCGAAGTCGCCCTACGGTCAGAATATGGCAAGTCCATTGAATAACACTGTTCACATACTGGTAAGTACCTGTACTTCTTGTAAAACTAATTAAAACGGTGATTGCAAAGGAAAGAAACAAAACATATCGGCTTGAAACAGTCGTCTGAATTAATCATTATAATATTTTTTCTTTTGGTGTATTGTCCAATAAAAAGTATGTCTATAGTTAGATTCCTGAAAACATGATAATGGGTTTAATGATAATACGAACAGGACCTTATCTATGCAGTTGGCATGTTAGGTTTGATGGAATGACTTAGTTAAGGAGTATGCTCCACTTTGCATGTTTTGCCTAGCTTGATCAATTACACTTGAAATTAACAGTGTGGAATCTTGTTGATTATGTGATTACAACAGTTCAAATTTCTTGTATTTTAGATGTCTTGGACAGTTTACTGTAATGACCGAAAGTCACGCTATGGTCAGAATATGGCAAGTCCATTGAATAACACTGTTCACATACTGGTAAGTACCTATACTTCTTGTAAAACTAACAAAAACGGTGATTGCAAAGGAAAGAAGCGAAACATATGCAGTTGACATGTTCGGTTTGATGTAATGATGTAGTAAAGGAATATGCTCCACTTGAGTTGTTTTGCCTTGCTTGACCAATTACGCTTGAAATTTTCCACGGTGGAATCTTGTTTAATCACATTTTAGAATCATGTGATTACAGCAGTTTAAATTTCTTGTATTTTAGATGTCTTGGACAGTTTACAGTAATGACCGAAGTCACGCTATGGTCAGAATATGGCAAGTCCATTGAATAACACTGTTCACATACTGGTAAGTACCTATACTTCTTGTAAAACTAACAAAAACGGTGATTGCAAAGGAAAGAAGCGAAACATATCGGTTTGTTTGCTTGAAACAATCGTCTGAATTAATGATATAATATTTTTTTCTTTTGGTGTATTGTCCAATAAAAAGTATGTCTATAGTTAGATTCCTGAAAACATGATAATGAGTTTTATCATAAAACGAACAGGACCTAATCTGTGCAGTTGGCATGTTAGGTTTGATGGAATGACTTAGTTAAGGAGTATGCTCCACTTTGCTTGTTTTGCCTAGCTTGATCAATTACATTTGAAATTTACCAGTATGGAATATTGTTGATTATGAGATGACAGCAGTTAAAAATTCTTGTATTTTAGATGTCTTGGACAGTTTACTGTAATGACCGAAAGTCACGCTATGGTCAGAATATGGCAAGTCCATTGAATAACACTGTTCACATACTGGTAAGAACCTGTACTTGTTAAACGAATCTATGCAGTTGACATGTCATGTTTGATGGAATGATATAATGTAAGGAGTATTGCTCCACTTTAGTTGTTTTGCCTTGCTTAATCAATTACACTTGCAAGTTACCCATATGGAATCTTTTTTAGTCACATTTTAGATGCATGAGATTACAGCAGGGTTGGGAAAATGCCGGCATTTATGAGTAAAGTCCACGCCACTGGCATTTACTGGCATTTTCCGGAATCAACCGGCATTTACTGGCATTTTCCAAAATACACTTTTTTTCAGTTAAAACAGTCTTCAATCATGATTTGACATACTTGGGTTTTAAGCATGTTTTCCCATATTTTGGGGGGTTCAAGAAAATTATAAAATTTCTGAAAAATTCATATTAAGTCTATAATAACCCTATTATTAGGCTAACTGATCTACTGATGAAATTAGCATGTAGGTTAACATTTAGACCATTTTAAAGTAGATAATTGCCTTTGAAATTCTGGCAAGGTGTGATATACAGTGTTGAACATTGTCTGACACCTTCAAAGGGTCTATTCAAGGCACTTCTTCATTTGATTTTATGAAATTATTTATGAAAATAATTAATACCCAAAATTATTTTTATAAACCCTTTAAAACCCCTTATTTCCCTTTAATAACCCTTAAAACCCTTTAAAACCCATTCGGATAGGGTTTTAAACGAGATAGTGGGTTTTCAGTAACTTCGTGATTTATGCCAGTGTCACTTAAAGCAAAATACAGTAGAGATTTTTTTTATTTTGCATGTTTTTAACATGATTTTAATCATAAATGCCAGTATTTGCCACTTTTGCAATTTTGGGGGTATTTGCCATGCCGGCATTTACCGGCATTTACCACTGGAATTTACCGGCCGGACAATACTTGTCCCAACCCTGGATTACAGCAGTTTAAATTTCTTGTATTTTAGATGTCTTGGACAGTTAACCCTAATGACCGAAGTCACGCTATGGTCAGAATATAGCAAGTCCATTGAATAACACTGTTCACATACTGGTAAGTACCTATACTTCTTGTAAAAGTCATTAAAACGATGATCGCAAAAAAAAGAAGCGAAACATAGCGGCTTGAAACATAGCGACTTGAAACAATCGTCTGAATTAATGATACAATATTTTGGTGTATTGTCCAATAAAAAGAATGTCTATAGTTAGTTTCCTGAAAACATGATAATGAGTTGTATCATAAATCTAACAGGGCTTTCATCTGTGCAGTTGGCATGATAGGTTTGAGGGAATGATCTAGTTAAGGAGTAATTTTCACATTGCATGCTTTGCCTTGCTTGACCAATTACACTTGAAAGTTACCAGTATGGAATCTTCTTTAGTCACATTTTAGAAGCATGAGATTACAGCAGTTTAAATTTCTTGTATTTTAGATGTCTTGGACAGTTTACTGTAATGACCGAAGTCACGC
The DNA here is from genome assembly GCA_963678985.1 of Spisula subtruncata. Lineage (NCBI taxonomy): Eukaryota > Metazoa > Mollusca > Bivalvia > Venerida > Mactridae > Spisula > Spisula subtruncata. The sequence continues at coordinate 35,892,512 of OY787670.1, read as the reverse complement.
TATGGTCAGAATATGGCAAGTCCATTGAATAACACTGTTCACATACTGGTAAGTACTGGTGCTTCTTATAAAACTAATCTATGCAGTTGACATGTTAGGTTTGATGGAATGATCTAGTTAAGGAGTATGCTTTACTTTAGTTATTTTGCCTTGCTTGACCAATTACACTTGAAATTTTCCACGATAGAATCTTGTTAAGTCAGATCTTAGAATCATGAGATTACGGCAGTTCAAATTTCTTGTATTTTAGATGTCTTGGACTGTTAACTGTAATGACCGAAAGTCATGCTATGGTCAGAATATGGCAAGTCCATTGAATAACACTGTTCACATACTGGTAAGTACCTGTACTCCTTGTAAAACTTATTGAAACGGTGATTGCAAAGGAAAGAAGCGAAACATAGCGGCTTGTTGGCTTGAAACAATAAGTACCTGTACTTCTTGTAAAACTAATTAAAATGGTGATTGCAAAGGAAAGAAGCGAAACATAGCGGCTTAAATCAACCATCTGAATTAATCATATAATATTTTTTTCTTTTGGTGTATTGTCCAATAATAAGTATTTCTATAGTTAGTTTCCTGAAAACATGATAATGAGTTTGATCAAAAAACGAACAGGATCTAATCTGTGGAGTTGGCTTGTTAGGTTTGATGGAATGATCTAGTTGTGGAGTATGCTCCACTTGGCATGTTTTGCCTGGCTTGACCTATTACACCTGAAATTTACCAGTGTGGAATCTTGTTGATTATGAGATTACAGCAGTTTAAATTTCTTGTATTTTAGATGCTTGGACAGTTTACAGTAATGACCGAAGTCACCCAACGGTCAGAATGGCAAGTCCATTGAATAACACTGTTCATATAATGGTAAGTAATTGTACTTCTTGTAAAACTAATCTATGCAGTTGACATGCTATGTTTGATGGAATGATCTAGTTAAGGATTATGTTTCACTTTAGTTGTTTTGACTTGCTTGACCAATTACACTTAAAATTTTCCACTGTGGAATCTTGTTAAGTCACATTTTAGAATCATGAGATTACAGCAGTTCAAATTTCTTGTATTTTAGATGTCTTGGACAGTTTACTGTAATGACCGAAAGTCACGCTATGGTCAGAATATGGCAAGTCCATTGAATAACACTGTTCACATACTGGTTAGTACCTGTACTTCTTGTAAAACTAATTAAAACAGTGTTTGCAAAGGAAAGAAACGAAACATATCGGCGTGATACAATCGTCTGAATTAATGAAATAATATTTTTTTCTTTTGGTGTATTGTCCAATAAAAAGTATGTCTATAGTTAGTTTCCTGAAAACATGATAATGAGTTTAATCATAAAACAAACAGGACCTAATCTGTGCAGTTTGTAGGTTAGGTTTGATGGAATGATCTAGTTAGAGTATGCTCCACTTTGCATGTTTTGCCTTGCTTGACCAATTACACTTGAAATTTTCCACTTTGGAATCTTGTTTAGTCACATTTTAGAATCACGAGATAACTGCAGTTCAAATTTCTTGTATTTTAGATGTCTTGGACAGTTAACAGTAATGACCGATGTCACGCTATGGTCAGAATATGGCAAGTCGATTGAATAACACTGTTTAAATAATGGTTAGTACTTGTACTTCTTGTAAAACTAATTTATGCAGTTGACATGTTATGTTTGATGGAATGATCTAGTTCACAGGTAACTGTATCGTTGAAAAAGAAAACAAAAACGAAAAAAATGTGGTTTTTTTTGAAAATTTATATTTTTCTATCAAGGTCAATTTGTACAGAAATCCACGAGCCGGTTCGAGAGGTGCAGTTTGTTTTTAATAAAAAAACTGCTTTATGCATACCAATTATCTATAAAAAGATGTGTGTTTACACAATGTTATGGGAAGAATGTAAGTAAAAAATTAACTTCATATCATAAAATCCATTGCTTAAAGGTATACTTTAACTGTCACTGGTGTAACACATTGTGAGGGACGGCCATATGGATTTGTGTTGCCTGCACCATATGAATCGGCTGTGAAACAGTATCTACATTTTCTAGTATAACTTTTTAACTATTTGATCAATTTTGATAAGATCTGGCATATAAATACTTTAAACATTGCTGTATATGAATATGATCAGTTTATGAAGATATTGATAGTCAAATTTTGTTTTTGATTGATTGAAAATCTGGTTCATCTAGAACAAATAAACCTTTATAGAAAAATATAAATTTTCAAAAAACATGCTCCACTTCAGTTGTTTTGCCTTGATTGACCAATTACCTGTACTTCTTGTAAAACTAGCAATGTTTTCCTTACCCCTGCCTCTAATTTATATGAGGGGTGATCAATAGTTAATGAGAAAATGCTTACAATTAACAGAGCTAAAGTTATCTTATCTGAAGGTTATTACATAATAAGATGAAAACATATGACATGGTTATTCTATTGAAAAACGAATTAATATGTAAAACATTGTTTCCAACCCACGAAAGTCAGAACTTCAAAAAGAACTTAGCGTTGTTCAATTTGACAAAACATCCAAAGCCCTACAGTATTCATTTTTTAAAAAAACCTTCAAATTACCCTCTTTTCATATTTATAGATCATGGCTAACACATACTTGCTATCAGAATTTCGTTCTGAACATGGTGGTAGTAGTTCTGATGTCGACTTCACATTGCATTCAATAATTAGCTATTTCAATACCATTTTGTAATATATAGTATGTATATGATTTGAAGCTTTTGAAATGGCATGATCATCAAATGATTACTGTACATCTCAAACACAATTTCATTATAACCTGTTTTCATCAAGACTGAATATTTTATTGATATAGTTCAATTGTGAACCCTGAGCCATGAACTTTCAGACAAGTCGATTTGGGCGAGTGACCGTGATTTGTTCAATAGTCATTATTTAAAGATATGCTACTTACTACTGTGTGTATTTTATCGATTTACAGTTTATGGGCAAATGGATTAAACTTTAAAAGTGCAGTCTCGGCTCAATGCTTGAAATCAAACTATAGTCTTTTGTTTTCATTCATTTTTTGCAATCATATAACAATAACACATGCTTCACAGAACATATGACTACCTAACCCATGTTTATTTTTACTGCCAAAACAAAATTATTATAAGCATTTTCTTATTATATTTTTATCATTCCTCGTTTTGTGGTAATTAAAACATTTACTTCTCTTCTCATCTTGTATCATCTCATTTAGAAAAATAGTACAGACTAGTTAACTCAGTTACACCCAGTTTAATCTAGATAAACCTAGTTTACCTCATGGTCAAGCTTATGTTTAAAACAGTTATCATTTGACTTTGAAAGGATTGTATAGGGAGTAACATTTTTATCAAGTTTTCAAAGTTTCTATTATGTAGTCCTGATTTTTCCGTTTTCCTTTAGAGATTTCAGAGAGTTTTTGCCATCTTGATTTCCATCTTGATATTCAGATGATGCCAAATGTTGTCACATCATGTTGGTATGAAATTTACCTGAACATTTGATTGTATATTCATTAAGCCTGTGCAACAACTACCGGTATGCAGCTTCCAGATGTAACCAATCATCAAAACATTATAAAATACAAATGTAGTGGTATTGATATAAATGAAGGTCTGTATAGACTGTTTCAGTGTCAGTTACTGTAGCAGTTTAGTTTTATAATAACACTAAGACATAATATTTTTTTCATTTTTGTTCAATCAATTAATCATACAAAATATCCTTGATTTGCAGGAAGTAAAGTTTCACATTCCAGTGTCCAAGATGTTGAGGGTTTTCAGAAGCTTGAGCTGCACCTTTGGGGAACTTTCAAAGTAAGTTTTATTATACAGACAAAGGAAAGTATAATGTTATATTGAGATGGATAATCGTCTGCAGCAAGTTAGTTTGGATGTGTTGGCACTTAAACCAATGATGATTGATTTGTTGGTATTGTATGCAATGATTATGTGACAAATACCAGATGGCTGTCTGCATCTTTAAGGCAGTGCCCTAATGTTTTTACAGTTAGACACTTGTGGCATAACTGTGTCTATACTGAGAGCTATTGCTCTGCATTATCGGCTCTATATATAAGCTCTAAAGACATACTATGCTATATTCATTGAGATAATTTGTTGATTTATAATCCCCAAAAACCAGTGATGACCAGTTCTAAATAAAACTTGTACTTTTCAAAATTTTAATTTGTAGCAATTGCCTACTGACTACTGTCTGAATTAAATTATCTTATTGCTACATGATATATCAACTTAAAAAAGCTGATGTTCTTCATGTGATGCTGATTTAATTAGAATTTAATCAGTCATAAGACATTTACTGTAGATATTCAAATAATTAATATAAATACATGTACATTGGTCATGGTTGTATTGCTTGATTCTTCTATTTTCTAGGGTTTTTGTTTATTTATATTTTCAGGACATAATTGAGAGCAGATGTGAATTTTCCGGAATCCGATCATGTAGCTTGCATTTGGTTCGGTTAAATACATGTTTACTGTCTGTTGGTCCCATTGGTTGATGTATGTCTGAGGCAAAAGTACAGGGAAAAGCATTTTTTTTATTTTACTTCGAGAAAAGTTTGGCAAAGTAAAATCATTTTTTGGTATTATACTATGCATACACACCCCTGTAAAATGTTAAAAGAGTCGCATAGTCACTGATACAATTTTCTAAAAAATTTTGTGCCCCGAGGCACACTTTGCTTCCTTTGGTTTTTTGGGCCCAGTACCAAGTACTTCAAGTTAGGTTAATTGGACAATGAAACTTAAGAAATAACTCAAGGAGGTTTACTTCCTGTTGTGAGTTATTTGAAGTGGCTGTTAGGACTAAGTGCTACTAAAGCTCATGATTGGTGGATGGGGATGATCTATGCTTAAAATTCAAGTGTTTGAAAGATATTGTTTATGCTGGAAGACAAGTACCTGCATTTGATTGGAACATACCACTGTCGTTTTAAGACGAGTACCTACATTGGTTCGGAACGTACCATTGTTGCTGAAAGATGAGTACCTACATTGGTTTGGAACGTACCACCGTCGCTGTAAGACGAGTACCTACATTGGTTTGGAATGTTCCGGTGTCGCTGAAAGACAAGTACTTCTTTGGATTGGAACATACCATTGTTGCTGAATATCTGCCAGGTTGAGGAAAAAAGGGTCAGTATATTTTAGGTCAATTTTATTTTTACTGTTTGTTTCCTTTAGATTGGCAAATTTGGCAGGCATATGAGTGTTAGTCGACTTTGTTACCCTAAAGCAACCTACTGTTAGATGGGTGATTTCCGCTAATAATAGATTCATTCACGATAGTGACTCTTACAGGGGTGTGCATTGTCTTGCATGGAACTATTGGGTGTGAGGTCCTCAAAGTATTGTATGATGTCTGTGTGTGTGCATGGTTGTTGGCGTGTGTGTGTGAATGCTTGCATGTGTGTGTGTTTATTTGCATGCATATGTCCATGTCCATGTTCTTGTGCGTACAACCCCAAGGACTAGGATGTGTGATGTAGGCTGCACATGAGCTTGTTGGCGTATGCGTGGTTGTTGGCGTGTGTGTGTGATTTTTTGCATGGATGTATTTATTGGCATGCATATGTCCATGTCCTTGTTCTTGTGCGTACAACCCCCTAGAACTAGGATGTGTGATGTAGGCTGCACATGAGCTTGTTGGTGTATGCATGGTTGTTGGCGTGTGTGCGTGGTTGTTTGCATGTGTGTATTTATTGGCATGCATATGTCCATGTCCTTGTTCTGGTGCGTACAACCCCTAGGACTAGGATGTGTGATGTAGGCTGCACATGAGCTTGTTGGCGTCTACGTAGTTGAGTATTTGAGGCTTGGGTGATTTCCGCTAATAATAGGTTCATCCACGATAGTGACTCTTACAGGGGTGTGCATTGTCTTGCATGGAACTATTGGGTGTGAGGTCCACAAAGTATTGTATGATGTCTGCGTGTGTGCATGGTTGTTGGCGTGTGTGCGTGAATGCTTGCATGTGTGTGTGTTTATTTGCATGCATATGTCCATGTCCTTGTTCTTGTGCGTACAACCCCAAGGACTAGGATGTGCGATGTAGGCTGCACATGAGCTTGTTGGCGTATGCATGGTTGTTGGCGTGTGTGTGTAATTGTGTGCATGGGTGAATTTATTGGCATGCATATGTTCATGTCCTTGTTCTTGTGCGTACAACCCCTAGAACTAGGATGTGTCATGTATACGCTGCACATGAGCTTGTTGGCGTATGCATGGTTGTTGGCGTGTGTGCGTGATTGTTTTCATGGGTGTATTTATTGGCATGCATATGTCCTTGTTCTGGTGCGTACAACCCCTAGGACTAGGATGTGCGATGTAGGCTGCACATGAGCATGTTGGTGTATAGTAGTTGAGTATTTGAGGCTTTGGTGATTTCCGCTAATAATAGGTTCATCCACGATAGTGACTCTTACAGGGGTGTGCATTGTCTTGCATGGAACTATTGGGTGTGAGGTCCTCAAAGTATTGTGTGATGTCTGTGTGTGTGCATGTTTGTTGGCGTGTGTGCGTGAATGCTTGCATGTGTGTGTGTTTATTTGCATGCATATGTCCATGTCCTTGTTCTTGTGCGTACAACCCCAAGGACTAGGGTGTGCGATGTAGGCTGCACATGAGCTTGTTGGCGTATGCGTGGTTGTTGGCGTGTGTGCGTGATTGTTTGCATGGGTGTATTTATTGGCATGCATATGTCCATGTCCTTGTTCTTGTGCGTACAACCCCAAGGACTAGGATGTGCGATGTAGGCTGCACATGAGCTTGTTGGCGTATGCATGGTTGTTGGCGTGTGTGTGTAATTGTGTGCATGGGTGAATTTATTGGCATGCATATGTTCATGTCCTTGTTCTTGTGCGTACATCCCCTAGAACTGGGATGTGTGATGTATTCGCTGCACATGAGCTTGTTGGCGTATGCATGGTTGTTGGCGTGTGTGCGTGATTGTTTGCATGGGTGTATTTATTGGCATGCATATGTCCATGTCCTTGTTCTGGTGCGTACAACCCCTAGGACTAGGATGTGTGATGTAGGCTGCACATGTGCATGTTGGTGTATAGTAGTTGAGTATTTGAGGCTTGGGTGATTTCCGCTAATAATAGGTTCATCCACGATAGTGACTCTTACAGGGGTGTGCATTGTCTTGCATGGAACTATTGGGTGTGAGGTCCTCAAAGTATTGTGTGATGTCTGTGTGTGTGCATGGTTGTTGGTGTGTGTGCGTGAATGCTTGCATGTGTGTGTGTTTATTTGCATGAATATGTCCATGTCCTTGTTCTTGTGCGTACAACCCCGAGGACTAGGATGTGTGATGTAGGCTGCACATGAGCTTGTTGGCGTATACGTGGTTGTTGGCGTGTGTGTGTGATTTTTTGCATGGATGTATTTATTGGCATGCATATGTCCATGTCCTTGTTCTTGTGCGTACAACCCCCTAGAACTAGGAAGTGTGATGTAGGCTGCACATGAGCTTGTTGGTGTGTGCATGGTTGTTGGTGTGTGTGAGGCTGTATGTGAGCAAGGCTGGCATGCACATGCACTTGTTGGTGTGCGTGTGTGCTTGCGGGCGTGCATGAGTTTGGTTGTTGTTTTTTTAAGTTTATTTTTAGTATTTTTTAATGTGTTTTGTGCGTCTGACCGGTTGGCCAGTATTTCATGTCATTTACCTGTGTCCTGCATGTGGAATGTAATACCATCCACAGTCAGGGAGCAGGCTTAAAGACATTGAATACTGGCCAAACTCTTTATTTTTATTTTTTTTTACAGATTTTTCCAACTGAAAATTATGGTGCCTTAATTCTTGGGATGACTTATCCAGATGTGGGACTTGAAACTTATCAAGCATTGTAAATTCAGCAATGCATTCTCTAAATGAAAGTAAGTGTCTTAATTCATATTTTTGGTACAAATTCACTGTCTACAATATATGTAAATGTAACTTTGGCTTCTCTATCTTTATCAAATGCAGAAATTAGTTCCCAATAAGTAACTGCATAACCCTTGAGGTTAACTCTTTGCGTAACTCAACTACTTGGCTGCTGATAAAAAATTAAGTCTATTATAGTTTGTTCAAAATGTTGAGCTACGGTCGGCATACTTTCTGGAATGTGTAGTTCTACACCAGATTAGTAATCATGTATTCTATTTAATCACAGTGGTTATAACGCTTTGTTGACTACTGTTCTTGGATAGTCGATATGAAATGTTTATCAAAGAGAGATAAGTACAAAAACTGGCCATGCCCTCATTCGAACCGTTGACTTCCAACTCCAATGGTAGTTGTCTTAACCATTAAAATTTTTGTTTATGGGAGATCAATCGTGTGCCTTTGTTTGTTGTTAAATATTTGATTGTTCTTGTTTTTACCCAACAGGTATCCTACAGATGAATATTGTCTACATGGACATAGGAACAATTCTAATCAGATAGTGTCTACTATGGATTCAATAAGTAATTCTAACGAGGGAACTATCCCTTACGATATAATAACAGGGCCTACCAGTAACTTTGGTTTACCCAGTTAAACCGAGATAAACATTTTACCTGACAGATGATTTGATGTTTACAACTGTTATCAATTAACTTTGAACAGACTGGATAGTATCATGAACAGTTCAAATACAAAATTTATTGTGCTAAGACATTTTCTCTGCACAAATAGACAAGTATGTGAGTTTGATCCAGTATCCTGAACAGTCGAAATATTGTGCTAGACATTAAGTCTGCAAGAATAGACGAGTGTGTGATTTCAGATGATATATTTTAGAGGTGTAAATGATGAGATATTGTCGCTGTTGGTATGATATGTGTTATGTGATGGTGTTATGTTCTGTTAAGAGTTTTTTTGTTGATAAATTACTGTTATTTCGATGTTATGTTGTTGTTATTGATGGTATATTGTTTTAAGATGATTTACTTGGTGTTAAAATTGTAATTTGTTTTTGGTATCACGAAGACTTATTGTGTTTAAAAGAACCTCTTATTTTTTAAGTTGATATGATGTTGAAATATGATCTCATATTGTTGTTAAATGGTATGTTGTTGTTAGGAGTGTTGTTTTTAGGATTGTTGTCGATACAATGGTGTGATTGTTTGGGTTTTTTATCATATGTATTGTTTTAAGTTAATATATTGTTATGTCGTTCTAGAAAAAGTACTCCAGCATACATTCTCTGTGCAGAACTTGGTAGTTGTAACCCGCTAACAATTACCTTTAAAACAAGAATGATTAAATATTGGTTAAATATTATCTGTGGCAATGAAGATAAATTATCCTACATGATATACAAACATCTTATTTATGGTAACAAACCAAGCAAATGGATATCTTATATCCGAAATATCTGAGATTTAACCAGTCACGCTGACCTCTTTATTAATCAAAACAATGTAAAAATCAAGAATTTACATTTGTTAATAAAAAACGTAACAGATCAGTTTAAACAAACTTGAACAGTCAAACAAAGGTAAAGCATACAAAACATTTAAAAATAATACCGAATTCGAAAAATACTTGATTTCTTTAACCATAAATCCCCCATCGAAACCGGATTGTTGGATGACACCCCCTGTCACGATCGAATATGTAATTTTTTGTAGAAGTGATATAGGTGACAATTTTAACTATCCGCTAGTATGTAGTCATTTCCATAACTACATAAATTATTTTTAGATAGATACTACTATACACATCCTAATGTAATTAAATACCAACAACTACTAAACAATAAAAATATGAGCATTTTGAAGAGTGGCTATTTTTGTTTCCAACTTAACACTGTTAGCTGATTTATCCATTTATTATTTCAACCACTAAATGTATAATGTATTTAAGTTTTCTTAAGTATTTGTACAACATTATCTGGAATGTGTATATGTGTATTGAATTGCGTTAATATTGTGTACTGTGTGTTGCTATGTATTTTTTTAAGTCATTTATTTAGGCTGTTATTACTGTTCAATGTGACCATCATTGTTTTGTAAAGCTCAATAATCAATGGTTTCTAATAATTGAAATAGTATTATTCTTCCAGTTATAATAAATAAAACAATTGCATATAACAGTTCTATTCCTATTGAACTTAGTTGCAAAACAATAGAATCTTTTTTGACCGGGTCATAAATTAATTTACATTAGTTTTCAATCATTTTTATATGTTAGGGTATGCGTAGTTGAGTATTGGAGGCTTGGGTGATTTCCGCTAATAATAGATTCATCCACGATAGTGACTCTTACAGGGGTGTGCATTGTCTTGCATGGAACTATTTGGTGTGAGGTCATCTTAGTCTGTGCATCCATTATTAATTATGTAATGTTAATATTACACCAACTATTAACAACAATGCTTTATATAATCCCATCAAAGATAGTGACGGATGTGCCTTGCTGTCTGTCATGGAACATAGTTGAACCCTGGAAACCTGGGTGGCTAGTTTATTATTACTGTAGTTTATTTGGTATTTAGTTTATTGAAATACCGATATTGCACGATTTGCTTGCGGAAATTGATATAATCAAAGCAAAAATCTATAATGTAATATATTTTTGCATAAAGGTCAGGTTCAGGTCACAATAGCCAAGCTATACACATTGAAAAAGATAATCCCTTTTCCAATATCCTTATATGCCTGTTTACTTTAAGTGACACAGGTCCCAATACCACGTTAGAGTTATACAATAGTAATTGTTATTTTTCTAAACATTTTTCTTGTTTAAAAGACTACTTGACCGTAAATTTTTTGATCAAGCATAACAGTATTATGACTTTAATATTGTTCCACATATATTGATAGGTCATTTCCATAATAATGCCCGACGTATATTGCTTAGTCATTTCTTTAATATCGTTCCCCATACATTGATAGGTCATTTCTTATATACTGTTCCACATATTTTGCTAAGACATTTTTAACACTGTTCCACATACATTGATAGGTCATTTCTTTAATACTGTTCCACATATATTGCTTAGTCATTTCTTTAATACTGTTCCACATATTTTGCTAAGACATTTTTAACACTGTTCCACATACATTGATAGGTCATTTCTTTAATACTGTTCCACATATATTGCTTAGTCATTTCTTTAATACTGTTCCACATATTTTGCTAAGACATTTTTAACACTGTTCCACATACATTGATAGGTCATTTTTTTAATACTGTTCCACATATATTGCTTAGTCATTTCTTTAATACTGTTCCACATATTTTGCTAAGACATTTTTAACACTGTTCCACATACATTGATAGGTCATTTCTTTAATACTGTTCCACATATTTTGCTAAGACATTTTTAACACTGTCCAACATACATTGATAGGTCATTTCTTTAATACTGTTCCACATATACTGCTTAGTCATTTCTTAAATACTGTTCCACATATTTTGCTAAGACATTTTTAACACTGTTCCGCATACATTGATAGGTCATTTCTTTAATACTGTTCCACATATTTTGCTAAGAAATTTTTTCACACTGTTCCACATAGATTGATAGGTCATTTCTTTAATAATGTTCCACATATATTGCTTAGCCATTTCTTTAATATTGTTCCACATATTTTGCTAAGACATTTTTAACACTGTTCCACATACATTCATAGGTCATTTCTTTAATAATGTTCCACATATATTGCTAAGTCAATACTGCCATGCTGCTGTTAATATATTGCTAAGATATCGCTTAAAAACTTTTTCACATATATTGCTAAGTCAGTTCTTTAATATTGTTCCACATACATGTATATTGCTATGCAACTTCCTTAATATAATATGTATTTTACTATAAATGCAATTTTGTTTAAATACTATACTACATATGTCCATTCACGTCATGTAACCACGACAAAATGTTAGCTTTTAAAATATTTATTTCTTCATTTGTTTTGTATTTTTGTTGACGTTTATATTTTCGTTCCTCTTTTATAGTGAATTCAGTATTAACACTAATGAGTAAACTCTGTTAAACCAGTTAAACCTAAATAAACAGTTAATTTATCTGATGGACGTGATTATGTTTACAACCATTATCATTTAACTTTAAATATCTTGTATTGCATTATATCTCACGTCACAAACTGATCACTCTATGGGCTGTCGGTGGTCCATATCTCCAAAATTGACTTGTCCAGACACTTTTTCACTTTTCATACCCTCAGTATGAATGCTTCATTTTATTTTTACATCATCTCATAATGACACAACTGCAAACTATTACTTTGTTGAGTCTTTTCCATTTACAGTGTTTAGTGTGCACATACTGACTAGTGTATAGGGTTATATATATTAGATAATGTCAATTGTGCAGGGTTAAAGCTCAAGATCTTTTTGACAGAAAATTTATTCACATACATTGTTTATTAACCGTTGAAAAATGTCTAAATGTAATAACTCGGGTGCAGTTTTCCAGAGCTTTTTCTCAGAAATGAGATTTTATCTCTGGTTTTTACCCTGGCCTGAGTTATTACAGTGATTAATAATTTGAACGAGAATTACTTAAAGCATTTCTGTGATTATAGATACATTTCTTTGTGATGTTGTTGCTCCAATGTTAATTGTTGCTGTGCTGATAATGATTGTTGGTGTTTTGATGTTACATTATTACTTTGAAGATGAGATGTTTTCAGAGATGTTTTTAGAATAAAGTTATGTACATACTCATGTCTTGTATTCATGTGTTGTTATTGTGAACACAGGCACATGGTTTCGTTGATTTAAAAAAATTTATAAATAAATTTATGTAGTCAACAAATTACAAGTTGTTGAAATCAACTAAGCCATGTGATTGTGAAAACATTATTTGATTTCCAGGGAAGAAACTTTTATATTGCTTATATTGAGTTCTTTCCCTTAATGTTCAGGACTGTCGCTTATAACCATGGTGGACATGTATACGATGTGACCTTTTGGTCAAGCTGACAAGTAAAAGTATGCCAACAAAAATTTTAAACAACTGTGAAGTCAATGTGGTTGATTTTTACAAGGCATATTCAACACTCGAACAGGGAATGAACACTACCCTAGGAAGTTAGCCAAGAAATCACATGATTTGTCCACCCTAGTAATTGTTTAAGGTCGGGCCAAATAAGCCTACGTGAGACTTGTAGCACAAGGCTTCTATGAAGCAGATGGATTGACATGCAGATCCATGTTTCATTCTAAACGGACAAGGTTCAATGAGCCTAGAGACACACATGCACAATAAAATGCCAGCGTACCATGGCAGGTGTGGTGACTAGATACTAAGATATCAAAGTCAAGAAAATGGATTCCTTCTAAAACAGAACAAGATGAATAAAACTAGCAAGAGTATGAAATTGAGACTTTATGACAGATGTGTGCAGTTTCAGGCCCCAATTCTGCAAGTCATGGCTCTGTTGAGTCTGCTATTTTGAATATATAAGTTACAGGGTGTCCCAAAAGACATTGACATAACTGACATAATTACATGATTCAGAATCTCTTCATTTAAAACAAATTTTCACAAGACGACATTGCACATGAATTTTTACATTTTTTGATTTCAATACTAATACATAGGTTCTATTTTGTATTTAAAAGTATAATTTATTATATCCTAATTATATTTCTGTTTGATACTCTTATAGGAAATGCACCTTAATCAGAATTTCTTAAATTTTAAAGAACTCAACAAATTTGTGTAAGTGCTTTTACTAATTGAAATCAAATCAAACGGTTAAATCTTGTTAAAACATGTTATTTAATAAAGCCAATAGGTAGGTAGCTCCATACTATGGTTTATAGGTTAAATAATAGAATAAATCAATAACTAGTGCAATATACACTTTCACACACTCTCACACACACACACACACACACTATAAATGTCATCGTTCTTTCAGCGTAATCAGCTGGTTGAATCAAATGGGTAACAAATACTGCGCACATAGATCACAATAAATTGTATGTATCATCTGGGATTGTATTAACATCTAGTGGCGTCATATTGGTAGGCTGCATATTGACGTATATGTACAGTACTTGGTTGCAATTAATAAAATTTGTACTATCCATTGAAATCCCATGGATCTGCAAATTATAATCTCCAATCAAATGAGGGAGATGGGCGAAAGATTTATCTTCAATTAAATGTTTTAAATATTGTACACCGGTATTTGATTGTGATATTTATCTCCAATGGAATGGTTTTCGAAAAAAATTGTCATTGTAACAGGCATCTTTTGTATACACTTCTGGGCCATGACTTTTTTGATAGCCTCTTGTAGTTGGGAGTTGTTGATAGCCTCTTGTAGGCTTGGGGAGTACCCTGGTACATATTAACTGACCACTTATTATTGACAGATCGAATGCAACTAAATTACTGTATCACATTACTGTATCACATTACTGTATCACATTACTGTATCACATTACTGTATCACATTCATGCATTTATCATCCCATTAATATATCATTCCCTTCCATTGTTACAAATAATAGCATGAGTGGCATAGTACCAAATTATTACTTCATTCATCAAATTAATATGAGTCAGATTTAAATCAATATAATAAAGAAAATGAAAACTAACGTACACAATATGTCATGAGACATCACTAGTAGCCCTACTGACATATTTTTTACTATAGACGACAACGATATAATAAGCATTCGTTGTTATAATTATCTCCCTTTGATTAGATACTCTCTACAAAGGAGAATTTCTTTTTAATTTCTACACAAATATCTTAAAGTTTTTAAAGATTACAACTGTTTACGGATTGTTAACAACTTAAACTTGATTTTATTCATTTCCGATTTCTATCGTGAAACGATTTCATGTACAAATGAGAGATGACAACATCTTATTACCTCAGAATTTGAATTCAAAGTTGAGGTAAGTTGAAACTCAAACAATTTACTGCTTACACTTGTCATCCTTACTGCTTACACTTGTCATAATTACTGCTTACACTTGTCACAATTACTGCTACCACTTGTCATAATTACTGCTGAGTCAGTCCAATCTTCCAAAGTGCGTCTCTTTGCTGACGACACAGCTATCTATCTTGCTCTTTCTGCATGTTGCCTCTCACTCCAGCGTACTCCAACAAGACTTAAACCGGTGTAGCCAAAAAATCGTAAGCTATAAATATCGTTGGACATCCGGTTCCGGTAAGAGGAATATCACGATGGCTGTGAAATTCGTGAGTCATGAAAGATCTCAGACTATTTATGACTGCGCACACGTCAATTAAAGTATTGAAGAAACTGTTAAAATACATCAAACATTTGTAAAATGTTGCGTAACATAGTAATCCGTGAAATTGCTTTAGATATTAATTTTAATGTTTGTTTTGCTTCGGAATTAAATTGCCTAAATTCAGCGACATTTGTCGGTTCAGTTTAAAATCCATTTTCCGGAATGCAGGACTTTTGTAGTATTTATAAATACCTCGAAGCTTCGGCAAACTATGTGATGATTTCTGGCTATATATTTACGTATAACGGCTAATTGGCGGACATATGCAGCAAAATATCACAAAATTAAATGATATTAAATACATCAACAACACACAATAACACACAAATAATATAATTCCGATGTTGAAACAATTTCTGTCCGTTAGATGTGCCACCTTATATTTTTAGATGCTAGCGTTTGTAAATAATAAATCATAAATAATTCAATTAAATGCTTTAAATAATATGTGCTATAGCAATTTTCTCAGGTCCTGTACTGTGTACTTTAGGTATGTATATGATTTAATTACTAGCTAGAGTAGGAACAATATAATTATTTAATTGTTCCTGAATAGAGAAAAGATCGCCTCCTCGATAGCCTAGTGGTTGAGCATTCACTTTGAGTGCGGGAGGTCCAGGGTTCGACCCAAGGCTGCGTCATCCCAAAGACAAAATAAAAATGGTACCAGAAATTCCATTGCTACAGGCTCAGCATATAAGGGAAACTGGCTCTCTTCTCTCATATATATGTAGCCTAGTGGTGACCAGGATAACATCAGGAATGAGGTGTCGAGAATGATTAATATGAGTTTGAAAGTTTTTTTACAATCGACCTTAAATAAATTAAAATAAACTATAGAGGAAAGTTGTGTAAATGTAGGCGCCCTACTACCCCTATAAGTAGAGTGCTGCAGGTAGACTAGTCGCTATACTGTTTTGAGAATTTGTTCTGTAATCAATCATTTTCCCTGCATGTGAAGGGTCCTGAGTTCTAGCCCTGGTAAGGCTGAAAATTTTACTAAGCCTATGTGATGCAGTCTGACCAGCTTCTTTGCCTCATGAAGGAGACGGACCTTGATCGTGGTTGAGCTCCATTTTTCTTTGAAGACTACATAGATGATAAGTCGAACATAAATAATTATGTATTAGGCCTAAAATAAAATATTTTGTTTCCTGTAACCCTACCGACAATTTTGTCTAATTCAGGGTTTTTGCTTGTATACTACAAAAGGTTTATTTATTTGTGTTTCATCACTTAAGTATTAATTATATGATAGAGGTTGTGGCTGTAGACTAAAATCTGTGACAAAATTTGGTTGTTGGGACCCTTTTCATAAAAAAAACCCTACCTACCAACCCATCTTTTTTCGAGCATGTTACAGGAAACGAACATATATTTGTTGGCCTTATAACTTTTTTCAAATAAGATAGGTTACTGTAAAATCATTAATTTCTGTGGGGGATTAAATTTCGTGGATTTCATGGTTTATCTTCTACCACGAAATTTAATCCCTCAAACAATAATTTAGACCCTTGTATTTATTACCTGAAATGCAAAATCCACGACTTAACGTCCCATCGAAATGGTCTTTTTAACCAAAACCATGAAATTTCGTCCCATCAGAATTAAATGACTTTTCAGTATTCTCCAATATGGAAATTGATGTTCTTTAAAAATACATGAGTGAATCCGACAATGATTGAGGCTGGGGAATCAGGTAAAACCAGTGCCCACAGTTAAAATAGACATAATGGATATACACAAATGCATTCAAATAACGAGTAGAAGATACCACAGCCGACTTCTAAGGATGGTTATTTGGTGGACTTGAGATCAGGAATTTGGGACCTTGGTGGTCTGAGATCAATAGTTCACTTGCAGTATAATTCAGTTATTTTATACCAGCCTGTATTTTGGAACTTATATCTGCATTTGTTACATTGTATTATTGTCAAGTATCACAAATAATTAAAGAACTGGCTTTGCATGCATGTGTGCATTCTGAATTTTTCTCAGGTTGAAGTCCAACCACCTTTATTTTGGGAGGAGGTATGCTCAGCTTCCCGGGCTCTTAGCTTTAATAAACAATGTAAATATACCCTGCTATGACCGACCGACATGTGCAAATCACTATACACCCTCACCAAAGATGGGGTGGGGCATTTAATTACATTTTCACCAAAATTCCCTTAAGGGTCCAGACACTTGAGGTGTTTGGGTCTGGACCTTTTTGATCAGCCCATGGACAACATCCAAATGTTTCTCACTAGTATTGCAGGTTTGTTGATCGCAGACCTGGCTTTCTGTCACTTCTGGGTAAAGTGCAGTATATGTATAATTCTTAACGCACCATATTATCATGACTCTGATAAGTCAATGTGACGGTTTTATCAGCTATTTGCACACGCAGTGTCACTGATAATATGTTCCTCAATCGGACATATTCTATGAATGTATCTCCCAGCTGAGCTATTTTGTAAGCCATTTCTTACTAAGTCTGAACACTAAGTTGATTGAAAACAAACACCAGCTTGCAAGGACCACATATATTTAATTAACAGGACTGTTCTTTCCCATATCTAGGAATTTTGATGACCATGTTAGAAAATCTGTCGATTTACACAGACTACAAGTTAAGTTATGCAAAAAGATACATGCAACACAGTCAAATATAACTAAGTCTTAAGTCTTATGTAGTGACAATAACCACTATGTGGTATAGCTTGGCTATTATGAACTGAGCCTGACCTTTATGCAAGAATATATTACGAGGTTCTTGCTTTGAATATATCAATTTCCGCAAGCAAATCGTGCAATATCGGCATTTAAGATTTGTGTTTGTATTACATCTTGAGCGTCATCGTGATACTTCCCGATTATGAAAACATACACTCAGTGTTGTAAACGTAGACAATATATTGACTGTTAAATTATGCTAATCAAAAGGTCAGGCTCATGTCAATGTTGCCAAGCTATAAACAAGACATATTAATTCCGTTCATAAAAAGTGCTTATTATACGCTGGAGGTAATTCAACAGCCAAAAGTAGTACGGTTTTAAAAGTACGGTTTTAAACTGTGATATATTATATCGGAAATTTAATTACGGCACAGTCCTATACATTAACATGTCCCAAATAAGATACAGAAACATACACTTAACAGATTTAAAAATGCACCAGTATTCAAAATAACTGAATTTTGTCAAAATTATGTTCAGCTGAAATTAAAGAGTTTACAGTATTTCGGGTCTATAATCTGTTACTAAGCACACAAAATGACAGGGTTATAACTTTCTGTTCCAAGCATGTCTATTTCTGCAAGTTGTTTGGTGTAGAGCACTCTGTCAAGTACAGCTGTAACGAGTATACCACACAGCGTAAAAACCATATCACTGTATACTTTATCGAATTACTATAAAATAAACTTGTATCCTTTATTGCTATTGAAAGCACACAGTCTTGTCAAATCTGATCCCCTGTATGACTTATTGTCATACTATATTATTCAATGTGAACTGCAACTGTGGGAAATCAACCTTTTTAATACACAGTGTACACTTGTATACATTCTTTGTAGCACATCAATGATAAAGGTACATGTACATTTCTTGTTGTTCGTCCATCATTGCACGATGGACCATGACTTCCTTCTACGCTGTTGATTGGATTCTGTGTGTCCAGAGGTGGCTCAACAAACCGATCTGGGCACAAACGTAGCGACCACAAGTAGGACACTTGAAGTTGGTGACTATTGTGGAGGTACTGGCTGACTTGGCCTTTCGGAGGGCACGCTTCTCCCTTGCAGCAACAAGACGAGATTCTTTTGATACTTAGACACTGATAGTGCTGAGATGACGCCAGTGGGGACAGTCAAGAGCATGGTTTTTCCAAATTTTCCACTTGATGTTCATTGCCTTGATGGAATACTTCAGGGTGTCTTTGTATCTCTTCTTTTGTCCACCTACTGTTATCTTTCATGATTCAAACTCACCCTATTGGAGTTACAATTCTTGAAAAAGCTTCAGCATTCTGGAAAAGAAAATTAATACTTAAAGTAACAAAGGCTCTGCATCTAAATAGCCTAATGGTAAAACCTCTGCTTCAAGTGAGGGGGCCCATGGTTTAATTCCAAGCCATATGTCACCTACTGACGGCCCGACCTGTGCAAAGCATTATACCCCATTATAAAGATAATGGGGGGGGGGGGGAATAATTAATAAGAAGGAATAATATAGGCTAAATATTGATGAAATGTAAGCATGGTTAAAAGCTTTTATAATTTTTGTAAAACATCAACCATCAGAAATATGTACAGAAAGTGGATAACAAGCAAAGTAATTGATCTCTGTATATATACTGAGTTCCAAAAGTTCCGCATCCAATATATGGTATGTCTTTTTTACTAGAATCTCCAACTTATTTATGATAATTCAAATGCGCATGTAGAGCGATGTGTACTTGGTATAAATCCATGACAGTTATCGATTTGAAGATATGTATCGATCCATAATAAAACCACATGTGACACCACCCCACGATTCCAAAGTACAAACAATGATAAACTACTATTTTGCAGTGGAAGGGAGGTAATAATCAAAATAAATATCAAAAATTATCTCACTTTGACCACAGACAATTATTGATGTTGCAAGAGAGTCTGTACAACAGGCCAGATTTTAAGAAACAACCTCCTTGACATAAAAAACGCAACATAAAAGCAAGTTTCCCATAATTTTAATGTTGGGTGAAATAGTTTCAACATAAACACTTAGGGTACGCAAATGTACAGTGTTCCTAAAAATGTCTTTTAAGTTAACTACTAAAAAAAAATGAATTTTTAATTAAGATGCAGAACTTTTGAAACTCAGTATACTTACATTATGTTTTAATCACAGAAAGGCTGAGAATCAGTAACCTCACCACATCAGTCTTTCTCAACAGTTTACTGTCGCCAAATGGTTCACAGTGACATTTCATCTTCTTTAGCTGAATCTTTACAACTTCAAAATATCATTCATTGAACTTTGAACAATATGTCACATCTGAAGAGGAAAAATAATACAAAAGTATGTTCAGTAATGTATAGTGTAGATATAAGAATACATCTAAAACATAGCCAAAACAAAACAATTCTGTGGTTTTGGCAACCCTAATTTCTGGCTGTTCAAATTCAATTGCTATTCTGCAGGAAGTCAAAATTGAGCATTGGTTGCCTAGCCCTAGAAATAAATAAAATTTTAAAAGAACATGTATGCTGATTGGGGAAGACTTGTCCAGGGAGTGAAATTCCAGTGTCATGCTTGCCAAACATGGGCTTTTTAGGATGCGGGCAAGTTAATTTTATTATCCAGCATACCAAAGTCCTCTTTTATCAAAAGATACCGTACATAAAATCAAAATACTTTTGTGTGTGAGTGTGAAAATCCAACATGAATCAGTTATGAAAAATATAAGACAACTAAAAGAAATGACCGACTGTTACACTACTGACTTAATCATATCAGGCACAATTATTCGTAAAGGAAACTCCATCACAGGAAGCCACTTAAGGTCAAGAATCAACAATATCATGCCTCACAGGAAGACAACGTAAGGTATAAGATCAACAATATCAAGCTGGGCCTGAAAAACCATGAAAATCCAACCTGAATTAGTTATAAAAAATGTAAGACAACTGAAAGAAATGACCATCCATCACACTACAGCCTTAATCATATCAAGCATGATTATTCATACAGGAAACGGTACCACAGGAAGTCAACATTAGGGATAAGATCAACAATATCATGGCTAGGCCTGAAAAAACATGAAAATCCAACCTGAATCAGTTATAAAAAATGTAAGACAACTGAAAGAATTGACCATCAATCACACTACGGCCTTAATCATTTAAAGCATGATTATTCATACAGGAAACAGTATCACAGGAAGTCAACATTAGGGATAAGATCAACAATATCATAGCTAGGCCTGAAAAACCATGAAAATCCAACCTGAATCAGTTATAAAAAATGTAAGACAACTGAAAGAAATGACTGACTATCACACTATGGACTTAATCATATCAGGCATGATTATCGATACAGGAACTGTATCACAAGAAGTCAACATAAGGTAAAAGATCAACAATATCAAGTCAGGGCCCGAAAACCCATGAAAATCCCACCTGAATCAGTTGTAAAAAATGTAAGACAACTGAAAGAAATTACTGACTATCACACTATGGACTTAATCATATCAGGCATGATTATCGATACAGGAACTGTATCACAAGAAGTCAACATAAGGTAAAAGATCAACAATATCAAGTCAGGGCCCGAAAACCCATGAAAATCCCACCTGAATCAGTTATAAAAAATGTAAGACAACTGAAAGAAATTACTGACTATCACACCACAGATTTAATCATATCAGACATGATTATCTAAACAGGTAAATTGAGAAATGTATCACAGGAAGTCAACATAAGGCATAAGATCATTAATATCAAGCCAGGGCCTGAAAACCATGAAAATCCAACCTGAATTAGTTATAAAAAATGTAAGACAACTGAAAGAATTGACCAACTATCACACTACGGACTTAATCATAATTTATCAGGCATGATTGTTTATACAGGAAACGGTATCACAGGAAGTCAACATAAGGGATAAGAGCAACAATATCAAGCCAGGGCCTGAAAAACCATGAAAATCCTACCTGAATCAGTTATAAAAATTGTAAGACAACTGAAAGAAATAACTGACTATCACACCACAGATTTAATCATATCAGGCATGATTATCGATACAGGAAAATTGAGTTAATGTATCAAAGGAAGTCAACATAAGGGATAATATCAACAATATTATGCCTAGGCCTGAAAAAACATGAAAATCTGACATTAATCAGGTATAAAGAATGTAAGAAAACTGAAAGAAATGACTGACTATCACACTACAGACTTAATAAAAACCATGAAAATTCGACCTGAATCAGTTATAAAAAATGTAAGACAACTGAAAGAATTGACTGACTATCACACTACGGACTTAATCATAACAGGCATGATTATTGATACTGGCACTGTCAACATAAGGTATAAGATCAACAAGGCATGATTATTGACACAAGAAACTGTATCACGAGACGTCAACATAAGGTATAAGATCAACAATATCAAGCCATTGTGTTGAAAACCATGAAAATCCAACATTAATCAGTTATAAAAAATGTAAGACAACAGAAAGAAATTACTGACTATCACACCACAGACTTAATCATATCAGGCATGATTATCTATACAGGAAAATTGAGTTAATGTATCAAAGGAAGTCAACATAAGGGATAATATCAACAATATTATGCCTAGGCCTGAAAAAACATGAACATCTGACATTAATCAGGTATAAAGAATGTAAGACAACTGAAAGAAATGACTGACTATCACACTACAGACTTAATCATATCAGGCAAGATTATCGATACAGGCACTGTCAACATAAGGTATAAGATCAACAAGGCATGATTATTGATACAAGAAACTGTATCACGAGACGTCAACATAAGGTATAAGATCAACAATATCAAGCCATTGCGTTAAAAACCATGAAAATCCAACGTTATAAAAAATGTAAGACAATTGAAAGAAATTACTGACTACCACACTACGGACTTAATCATATCAGGCATGATTATTGATACAGGAACTGTATCACAGGAAGTCAACTTAAGGTAAAGGATCGACAATATCATGCCGATGCCTGAAAAACCATGAAAATCCAAGATGAATCAGTTGTAAAAAATGTAAGACAACTGAAAGAAATGACTGACTATCACACTACGGACTTAATCATATCAGGCAAGATTATCGATACAGGCACTGTCAACATAAGGTATAAGATCAACAAGGCATGATTATTGATACAAGAAACTGTATCACGAGACGTCAACATAAGGTATAAGATCAACAATATCAAGCCATTGCGTTAAAAACCATGAAAATCTAACGTTATAAAAAATGTAAGACAATTGAAAGAAATTACTGACTACCACACTATGGACTTAATCATATCAGGCATGATTATTGATACAGGAACTGTATCACAGGAAGTCAACTTAAGGTAAAGGATCGACAATATCATGCCGATGCCTGAAAAACCATGAAAATCCAAGATGAATCAGTTGTAAAAAATGTAAGACAACTGAAAGAAATTACTGACTACCACACCACAGATTTAATCATATCAGACATGATTATCTATACAGGAAAATTGAGGAAATGTATCACAGGAAGTCAACATAAGGTATAAAATCATTTATATCAAGCCAGGGCCTGAAAACCATGAAAATCCAACCTGAATCAGTTATAAAAAATGTAAGACAACTGAAAGAAATGACAGACTACCACACTACGGACTTAATCATATCAGGCATGATTGTTTATACAGGAACTGTAATACAGGAAGTCAACTTAAGGTGAAGTATCAAGTATATCATGCCTAGGTCTGAAACACCATGAAAATCTTACATTAATCAATTATAAACAAGAGTGCCAAAATGTCACAAAATACGCCCGTCTTGGGTGTGCTAGTGACAAAAAATATTGATTATGAAATAAAAGCCCTTATTAAGTCAAAACCTTTTTTTAGTAAAAGAAGGACCATAACCCAAGAAGGCCTGCACCGATTTGGCCTAAAAACAAACTTGGCCATGATATTATGCCAATAAGCGTTGTCACCAAGTTTGAAGACGGTCGGACAAAAACTGTCTGAGTTAGAGTACAGACAAGGCCAATTTCACATTTTTTTGGTAAAAGAAGACCAAACCCCAAGAAGGCCTGCACCGATTTGGCCTATAATCGAACTTGGCCAATATATTATGCCCATAAGTGTTGTTACCAAGTTTGAAGACGATCAGACAAAAATTGTTTGAGTAAGAGTACAGACAAGACCAATTTAACATTTTTTTGGTAAATGAAGGACCATAACCCAAGAAGGCCTAAACCAATTTGGCCTATAATCGAACTTGGCCTAGATATTACACCCATAAGCATTGTCAGCAAGTTTAAAGACGATCGGACAAAAACTGTTTGAGTAAGAGTACTGACAAGGCCAATTTAACCATAACCCAAGAAGGCCTGTACCGATTTGGCCTATAATCAAACTTGGCCTAGATATTACACCAATAAGCATTGTCAGCAAGTTTGAAGACGATCGGACAAAAACTATTTGAGTAAGAGTACAGACAAGGCCAAATTTCACATTTTTTGGTAAAAGAAGGACCATAACCCAAGAAGGCCTAAACCGATTTGGCCTATAATCAAACTTGGCCTAGATTTTATGCCCATAAGTGTTGTCACCACGTTTGAAGATGATCAGACAAAAACTGTTTGAGTTAGAGTACAGACAAGACCAATTTTACATTTTCTTGGTAAATGAAGGACCATAACCCAAGAAGGCCTAAACCGATTTGGCCTATAATCGAACTTGGCCTAGATATTACACCCATAAGCATTGCAAGCAAGTTTAAAGATGATCGGACAAAAAGTATTTGAGTAAGAGTACAGACAAGGCCAATTTCACATTTTTTTGGTAAAAGAAGGACCATAACCCAAGAAGGCCTTAACCGATTTGGCCTATAATTGAACTTGGCCTAGATATTATGTCAATAAGCATTGTCAGCAAGTTTAAAGATGATCGGACAAAAAGTATTTGAGTAAGAGTACAGACAAGGCCAATTTCACATTTTTTTGGTAAAAGAAGGACCATAACCCAAGAAGGCCTGAACCGATTTGGCCTATAATTGAACTTGGCCTAGCTATTATGTCAATAAGCATTGTCAGCAAGTTTGAAGACGATCGGACAAAAACTATTTGAGTGAGAGTACAGACAAGGCCAATTTCACATTTTTTTGGTAAAAGAAGGACCATAACCCAAGAAGGCCTGAACCGATTTGGCCTATAATTGAACTTGGCCTAGATATTATGTCAATAAGCATTGTCAGCAAGTTTAAAGATGATCAGACAAAAAGTATTTGAGTAAGAGTACAGACAAGGCCAATTTCACATTTTTTTGGTAAAAGAAGGACCATAACCCAAGAAGGCCTGAACCGATTTGGCCTATAATTTAACTTGGCCTAGATATTATGTCAATAAGCATTGTCAGCAAGTTTGAAGACGATCAGACAAAAACTGTTTGAGTGAGAGTACAGACAAGGCCAATTTCACATTTTTTTGGTAAAAGAAGGACCATAACCCAAGAAGGCCTGAACCGATTTGGCTTTAATCGAACTTGGCCTAGATATTATGCCAATAAGCATTGTCAGCAAGTTTGAAGACGATCGGACAAAAACTGTTTGAGTAAGAGTACAGACAAATTTCTGGACGCCGCCGCCCGCATGCCCGCACGCCCGCCAAGGGTGTTCACATAATACGTCCCGTTTTTCAACGGGCGTATAAAAATGTAAGACAACTGAAAGAAATTACTGACTATCCCACCACAGATTTAATTACATCAGACATGATTATCTATACAGGAAAATTGAGGAAATGACTATCACAGGAAGTCAACATAAGGTATAAAATCATTAACATCAAGCCAGGGCCTGAAAACCATGAAAATCCAACCTGAATCAGTTATAAAAAATGTAAGACAACTGAAAGAAATGACAGACTACCACACCACAGATTTAATCATATCAGACATGATTATCTATACAGGAAAATTGAGGAAATGTATCACAGGAAGTCAACATAAGGTATAAAATCATTAATATCAAGCCAGGGCCTGAAAACCATGAAAATCCAACCTGAATCAGTTATAAAAAATGTAAGACAACTGAAAGAAATGACAGACTACCACACTACGGACTTAATCATATCAGGCATGATTGTTTATACAGGAACTGTAATACAGGAAGTCAACTTAAGGTGAAGTATCAAGTATATCATGCCTAGGTCTGAAACACCATGAAAATCTTACATTAATCAATTATAAACAAGAGTGCCAAAATGTCACAAAATACGCCCGTCTTGGGTGTGCTAGTGACAAAAAATATTGATTATGAAATAAAAGCCCTTATTAAGTCAAAACCTTTTTTTAGTAAAAGAAGGACCATAACCCAAGAAGGCCTGCACCGATTTGGCCTAAAAACAAACTTGGCCATGATATTATGCCAATAAGCGTTGTCACCAAGTTTGAAGACGGTCGGACAAAAACTGTCTGAGTTAGAGTACAGACAAGGCCAATTTCACATTTTTTTGGTAAAAGAAGACCAAACCCCAAGAAGGCCTGCACCGATTTGGCCTATAATCGAACTTGGCCAATATATTATGCCCATAAGTGTTGTTACCAAGTTTGAAGACGATCAGACAAAAATTGTTTGAGTAAGAGTACAGACAAGACCAATTTAACATTTTTTTGGTAAATGAAGGACCATTACCCAAGAAGGCCTAAACCAATTTGGCCTATAATCGAACTTGGCCTAGATATTACACCCATAAGCATTGTCAGCAAGTTTAAAGACGATCGGACAAAAACTGTTTGAGTAAGAGTACTGACAAGGCCATTTTAACCATAACCCAAGAAGGCCTGTACCGATTTGGCCTATAATCAAACTTGGCCTAGATATTACACCAATAAGCATTGTCAGCAAGTTTGAAGACGATCGGACAAAAACTATTTGAGTAAGAGTACAGACAAGGCCAAATTTCACATTTTTTGGTTAAAGAAGGACCATAACCCAAGAAGGCCTAAACCGATTTGGCCTATAATCAAACTTGGCCTAGATTTTATGCCCATAAGTGTTGTCACCACGTTTGAAGATGATCAGACAAAAACTGTTTGAGTTAGAGTACAGACAAGACCAATTTTACATTTTCTTGGTAAATGAAGGACCATAACCCAAGAAGGCCTAAACCGATTTGGCCTATAATCGAACTTGGCCTAGATATTACACCCATAAGCATTGCAAGCAAGTTTAAAGATGATCGGACAAAAAGTATTTGAGTAAGAGTACAGACAAGGCCAATTTCACATTTTTTTGGTAAAAGAAGGACCATAACCCAAGAAGGCCTTAACCGATTTGGCCTATAATTGAACTTGGCCTAGATATTATGTCAATAAGCATTGTCAGCAAGTTTAAAGATGATCGGACAAAAAGTATTTGAGTAAGAGTACAGACAAGGCCAATTTCACATTTTTTTGGTAAAAGAAGGACCATAACCCAAGAAGGCCTGAACCGATTTGGCCTATAATTGAACTTGGCCTAGCTATTATGTCAATAAGCATTGTCAGCAAGTTTGAAGACGATCGGACAAAAACTATTTGAGTGAGAGTACAGACAAGGCCAATTTCACATTTTTTTGGTAAAAGAAGGACCATAACCCAAGAAGGCCTGAACCGATTTGGCCTATAATTGAACTTGGCCTAGATATTATGTCAATAAGCATTGTCAGCAAGTTTAAAGATGATCAGACAAAAAGTATTTGAGTAAGAGTACAGACAAGGCCAATTTCACATTTTTTTGGTAAAAGAAGGACCATAACCCAAGAAGGCCTGAACCGATTTGGCCTATAATTTAACTTGGCCTAGATATTATGTCAATAAGCATTGTCAGCAAGTTTGAAGACGATAAGACAAAAACTGTTTGAGTGAGAGTACAGACAAGGCCAATTTCACATTTTTTTGGTAAAAGAAGGACCATAACCCAAGAAGGCCTGAACCGATTTGGCTTTAATCGAACTTGGCCTAGATATTATGCCAATAAGCATTGTCAGCAAGTTTGAAGACGATCGGACAAAAACTGTTTGAGTAAGAGTACAGACAAATTTCTGGACGCCGCCGCCCGCATGCCCGCACGCCCGCCAAGGGTGTTCACATAATACGTCCCGTTTTTCAACGGGCGTATAAAAATGTAAGACAACTGAAAGAAATTACTGACTATCCCACCACAGATTTAATTACATCAGACATGATTATCTATACAGGAAAATTGAGGAAATGACTATCACAGGAAGTCAACATAAGGTATAAAATCATTAACATCAAGCCAGGGCCTGAAAACCATGAAAATCCAACCTGAATCAGTTATAAAAAATGTAAGACAACTGAAAGAAATGACAGACTACCACACCACAGATTTAATCATATCAGACATGATTATCTATACAGGAAAATTGAGGAAATGTATCACAGGAAGTCAACATAAGGTATAAAATCATTAATATCAAGCCAGGGCCTGAAAACCATGAAAATCCAACCTGAATCAGTTATAAAAAATGTAAGACAACTGAAAGAAATGACAGACTACCACACTACGGACTTAATCATATCAGGCATGATTGTTTATACAGGAACTGTAATACAGGAAGTCAACTTAAGGTGAAGTATCAAGTATATCATGCCTAGGTCTGAAACACCATGAAAATCTTACATTAATCAATTATAAACAAGAGTGCCAAAATGTCACAAAATACGCCCGTCTTGGGTGTGCTAGTGACAAAAAATATTGATTATGAAATAAAAGCCCTTATTAAGTCAAAACCTTTTTTTAGTAAAAGAAGGACCATAACCCAAGAAGGCCTGCACCGATTTGGCCTAAAAACAAACTTGGCCATGATATTATGCCAATAAGCGTTGTCACCAAGTTTGAAGACGGTCGGACAAAAACTGTCTGAGTTAGAGTACAGACAAGGCCAATTTCACATTTTTTTGGTAAAAGAAGACCAAACCCCAAGAAGGCCTGCACCGATTTGGCCTATAATCGAACTTGGCCAATATATTATGCCCATAAGTGTTGTTACCAAGTTTGAAGACGATCAGACAAAAATTGTTTGAGTAAGAGTACAGACAAGACCAATTTAACATTTTTTTGGTAAATGAAGGACCATAACCCAAGAAGGCCTAAACCAATTTGGCCTATAATCGAACTTGGCCTAGATATTACACCCATAAGCATTGTCAGCAAGTTTAAAGACGATCGGACAAAAACTGTTTGAGTAAGAGTACTGACAAGGCCAATTTAACCATAACCCAAGAAGGCCTGTACCGATTTGGCCTATAATCAAACTTGGCCTAGATATTACACCAATAAGCATTGTCAGCAAGTTTGAAGACGATCGGACAAAAACTATTTGAGTAAGAGTACAGACAAGGCCAAATTTCACATTTTTTGGTAAAAGAAGGACCATAACCCAAGAAGGCCTAAACCGATTTGGCCTATAATCAAACTTGGCCTAGATTTTATGCCCATAAGTGTTGTCACCACGTTTGAAGATGATCAGACAAAAACTGTTTGAGTTAGAGTACAGACAAGACCAATTTTACATTTTCTTGGTAAATGAAGGACCATAACCCAAGAAGGCCTAAACCGATTTGGCCTATAATCGAACTTGGCCTAGATATTACACCCATAAGCATTGCAAGCAAGTTTAAAGATGATCGGACAAAAAGTATTTGAGTAAGAGTACAGACAAGGCCAATTTCACATTTTTTTGGTAAAAGAAGGACCATAACCCAAGAAGGCCTAAACCGATTTGGCCTATAATTGAACTTGGCCTAGATATTATGTCAATAAGCATTGTCAGCAAGTTTAAAGATGATCGGACAAAAAGTATTTGAGTAAGAGTACAGACAAGGCCAATTTCACATTTTTTTGGTAAAAGAAGGACCATAACCCAAGAAGGCCAGAACCGATTTGGCCTATAATTGAACTTGGCCTAGATATTATGTCAATAAGCATTGTCAGCAAGTTTGAAGACGATCGGACAAAAACTATTTGAGTGAGAGTACAGACAAGGCCAATTTCACATTTTTTTGGTAAAAGAAGGACCATAACCCAAGAAGGCCTGAACCGATTTGGCCTATAATTGAACTTGGCCTAGATATTATGTCAATAAGCATTGTCAGCAAGTTTAAAGATGATCAGACAAAAAGTATTTGAGTAAGAGTACAGACAAGGCCAATTTCACATTTTTTTGGTAAAAGAAGGACCATAACCCAAGAAGGCCTGAACCGATTTGGCCTATAATTGAACTTGTCCTAGATATTATGTCAATAAGCATTGTCAGCAAGTTTGAAGACGATCGGACAAAAACTGTTTGAGTGAGAGTACAGACAAGGCCAATTTCACATTTTTTTGGTAAAAGAAGGACCATAACCCAAGAAGGCCTGAACCGATTTGGCCTATAATCGAACTTGGCCTAGATATTATGCCAATAAGCATTGTCAGCAAGTTTGAAGACGATCGGACAAAAACTGTTTGAGTAAGAGTACAGACAAATTTCTGGACGCCGCCGCCCGCACGCCCGCACGCCCGCCAAGGGTGTTCACATAATACGTCCCGTTTTTCAACGGGCGTATAAAAATGTAAGACAACTGAAAGAAATTACTGACTATCCCACCACAGATTTAATTACATCAGACATGATTATCTATACAGGAAAATTGAGGAAATGACTATCACAGGAAGTCAACATAAGGTATAAAATCATTAACATCAAGCCAGGGCCTGAAAACCATGAAAATCCAACCTGAATCAGTTATAAAAAATGTAAGACAACTGAAAGAAATTACCGACTATCACACTACGGACTTAATCATATCAGGCATGATTATTGATACACTGTATCACAGGAAGTCAGCATAAGGTATAAAATCATTAACATCAAGCCAGGGCCTGAAAACCATGAAAATCCAACCTGAATCAGTTATAAAAAATGTAAGACAACTGAAAGAAATTACCGACTATCACACTATGGACTTAATCATATCAAGCATTATTATATCATAAGGATATAGATTCAACAATTTTATGCGTTGATTTAGAAAAAAAATATAAATGAATATCCAATCTGAATCATTTTATAACAAGATGCCAAAATGTCACAAAATACGCCCGTCTTGATTGTGCTAGTGAAAAAATATTAATTATGAAATAAAAGCCCATATTATGTCAAAACATTTTTGAACAATCATCTTGAAACTTATCTTAGCCTAGATATTACACCCATGAGCATCGTCAGCAAGTTTGAAGACGATCGGATGAAAATTGTTTGAGCTAGAGTACAGACAAGGCCAATTTCACATTTATTTTGGTAAAAGAAGGACCATAACCAAAGAAGGCCTGCACCGATTTGGCCTATAATTGAACTCCGCCTAGATATTACACCCATAAGCATTGTCAGCAAGTTTGAAGACAATCGGATGAAAACAGAATGAGCTAGAGTACAGACAAGGCCAATTTCACATTTTTTGGTAAAAGAAGGACCATAACCCAAGAAGGCCTACACCGATTTGGCCTATAATCGAACTTGGCCTAGATATTACACCCATAAGCATTGTCAGCAAGTTTGAAGACGATCGGATGAAAATTGTTTGAGCTAGAGTACAGACAAGGTCAATTTCACATTTATTTTGGTAAAAGAAGGACCATAACCCAAGAAGGCCTGTACCGAGTTGGCCTATCATCGAACTTGGCCTAGATAATACACCCATAAGCATTGTCAGCAAGTTTGAAGACGATCGGATGAACACTGTTTGAGCTAGAGTACAGACAAGGCCAATTTCACATTTTTTTGGTAAAAGAAGGACCATAACCCAAGAAGGCCTGCACCGATTTGGCCTATAATTGAACTTGGCCTAGATATTACACCCATAAGCATTGTCAGCAAGTTTGAAGACGATCGGATGAAAACTGAATGAGCTAGAGTACAGACAAGGCCAATTTCACATTTTTTTGGTAAAAGAAGGACCATAACCCAAGAAGGCCGGCACCGATTTGGCCTATAATCGAACTTGGCCTAGATATTACACCCATAAGCACTGTCAGCAAGTTTGAAGACGATCGGATGGAAACTGTTTGAGCTAGAGTACAGACAAGGCCAATTTCACATTTTTTTGGTAAAAGAAGGACCATAACCCAAGAAGGCCTGCACCGATTTGGCCTATAATCGAACTTGGCCTAGATATTACACCAATTAGCATTGTAAGCAAGTTTGAAGATGATCGGATGAAAACTGTTTGAGCTAGAGTACAGACAAGGCCAATTTCACATTTTTTTGGTAAAAGAAGGACCATAACCAAAGAAAGCCCGCACCGATTTGGCCTATAATTGAACTTGACCTAGATATTACACCCATAAGCATTGTCAGCAAGTTTGAAGACGATCATATGAAAACTGAATGAGCTAGAGTACAGAAAAGGCCAATTTCACATTTTTTTGGTAAAAGAAGGACCATCACCCAAGAAGGCCTGCACCGATTTGGCCTATAATCGAACTTGGCCTAGATATTACACCCATAAGCATTGTCAGCAAGTTTGAAGACGATCGGACAAAAACTGTTTGAGTTAGAGTACAGACAAATATTGGACGCCGCCGCCCGCACGCCCGCCCGCACGCCAAGGGTGTTCACATAATACGTCCCGTTTTTCAACGGGCGTATAAAAAAAGTAAGACAACTGCAAAAAATGACCAACTATCTCACTTACTGACTTATTCATATCAAGGACCATTATTGATACAGGAAACTGAAACTCAAGGAGTCAACATAAGCTATAGAATCACCAAGTTTATGGGTAGGCTTCGAAAACCCATGAATATCCAACATATTTTCTTAAAAAAAGGTCAGACAAATAAAAGAGACCAACTATCCCACTAACCAACTTATTCATACATATGAAAGATCATTATTGATACAGGACTAAGGACTCAATTAGATAGTGTTTTGACTGAATTCATTAACTGTTACAGCTCACTTGTCACACCATAGAAAATCTATCTGGAATTCAAGTGGAATTTTAATGTAATAATTTTATTTCAGTGAGATTCACTAGAATTCCAGTGAGATTTTAACCAGTTGACATCACCAGAATTCCACCTGAATTTTTATTTTGTCAGAATTACCATTCAATACCCCACAGGAATCATTATTACACCAGAATCATTATTTCACAGGAATTCCACAGGACTACTGGTATTAAAAATTAGAGTAAAATTTAACTGATATTTTATGTGTTAATGTATTTTACTTTATTGAGTTAAATATAACAAATCATAATTTGGTAATTGACACAATAGAAAACTCTTGGTTTCCCCTTTACATTTATTAAGCCACAGAATACATAAAAAAGAGAATAATCTCCCATTATTTGATATAAATGAATGTCAGAGGGATCCCAGGGATGTACTAGGATTCCCATAACTTGTATAGGATAAAAAAATGCCATAATGAGTCATGGTTATACAACCAAGTTGTATACTTCTAATTTAGTTACATTAAATTAACCTGACTTAATTATATTGGGCAAGATTATTTGTATCAGATTATGTCAATGAATGCTGAAGTTATAGTTAATATTTGTAACCATGTCGCACCTCTTTATAAAAGAAAGAAGATGACAATAATGTTATTTTTATTGCTCATTGGAATTTATTGCAAAAAAAACAATATGATTAATGGGCCTCTTTATGATGAGCACATCCTGTTTATTACCCTTTTATTATGCGAAATGACATGTCTGCAGAATTAGACCCCTTGTAAAACTGTGTAAAATAATAAGCAGGCCAATATCTTATCAAGCACAGTAGTAATAAACCATGCTATTATACTATAAGTACAAAAATGTATATACATAATAAAAATTCATAGTTTTTAAAAAATGGGGAAATTAAAAAAATTGTATTAAAGAAGTGTATATTTCTCACCATTCACCACTGACACAAATTAGCAGACTTTGTTTTATTTCAATAACTGACAACATTTTAATGCAATGAGATGGAAATAAGAATAGCACAATTTTAATGATAATTTTTTGCATTTATTTAAGATAAAAATAAACGTTTTGAATACAATAGACTTTTACTAGTTCAATTTTCATTTCATAACCAGAGCTATAAAAATAGAAATATTTTGTAATATTTATGTCAAATAATTTTGTCAGAATATTTATATTTTATAATTAATGGAAATAATCTCATAATTGTGTAACTGGTAGTCAATATTTAGTGTAACCAATACTCATTTAAGATCTAGTTACAGATCATATAAAGTTTACATTAAAGGTTTAAATCTGTTTCTCGGAATTTGAAATGTTTTTGTTTGACAATTTATGTGCAAAATCTTTGGCAATCAAGTACAATAATCACAAAAGAATAATTTTAAATGCTCCCGCCACGCAGCATATTGGCAGTCATCTGTTTCTACCCGCCTCCCCTTATAAGTCTGGAAAACTGGTAATGTTGATATTGAGAATATTTAAGAATCATTAAATAAAATCTGTTTTTCACATGCAATTAGAGATTTTGAATATAATTTTAACAAAAAGGCACCATCAGGATGCCTCATATGGCATGAATACCCCCATTATATTGTACAGGGTCAACTAGACCCTATTACTAACGCGGCCCAGTATTCTTGGGCCTTAAATCACAAACTTAGCCTGTCCAACTCGGCCCTGAATACACTCGGCCTGGTCCAATTCAGCCTGAATTTAATATTATTGATTTTTTTAGTAAATATATTGTAAAACTCGATCTACTGAACTAAATAGTTGTTATTTAACTCCGCTCCAGGCCATTTTGGATGATGTACAAGTGATGTTTTTTAAAAGCACGCTAAAAAAAGGCTTGGTTCCTGTCAATAATAACGATACTGTGAGTGGAGCTGGTATCCAGCGGTTAAAAAAAATGGCATCGTGGGGAGTTAAATAACAAAAGGAATAATGTTTGCCGTTTCGCAGTTATAAGATACAATTTAACGAGATTTTTGCTGGGAATGAATATCTTATAGTTTATCTGAATGACTAGATGTGGGGCAATCTGCTAGAAGAATTTTTATTCCTGACTTTATTACATATCTCCACAAGAGACGAGTAGTCTCTAAGTCGAGATACTTCTTCTTCTACCATGTTATTTGCAGGGCCCACTCTGGGGCATTATAGCAAATGTTAGAGACAGAGGTGAGATACAAGGAATCCTAGTGCGATACCCTAGCTCGTTATGAATAGATTCCTTGGTTCTTTAACATGCCCGGTGTAAAGCACCGATACACGCGAGACTACAACTGGGTTACCAACCAGGATCATCTCTAGATGGTTGCGTCTGAAATGACCAAGTGTATCGGCCGAGAAGATTGTTGGACTACTGTACTGAATGACTTAAATATTGTTTAGCGATTTTCCTTCAGCGCCTGTATTTTAAGCTGAAACAACGAGATGCGATGTTGCACAATGCTTGGCATATAGACATATAGTAGGCTTTCTAACTTCATGGTATATTAGCTCAGTGAATTTCTTTTATTGTTTTTTTTTGTTTTATTTTCCAAACACTGATACTGCCACCTGTGTCATCGATGACATGGTTGTACAGTAGCCATTATAATTTACAGTCATTGCCACGAAGATCGTGTGTGTTTTGTATTAAATAAACTGTGTCCTAGGCAACATGAAATAACTGATAATAGTGTTAATGAAATTCATTTCGGACTCGATTTCTACTTTCGTTTTCATACGTGACATTACGAACGCAGCATGGGACGAATATGAAACGAATATAAAAGCCGCCTAGGGTCACCTGACATATTACCGATTAGCTGTTGTATTTTGCAGACAAATAAGTAGGTCTGGTGGATTGGAAAATGGGGATAAATATCATAGTTTAACGTGTTACAGTAAAAAATACTCACCATATAAGACCACGTTGATCGTCCGGAGCTGACAACATTTACACCGCAACCTTCACCTTTCCCGCGCATGCGCGTTGACTGTTTTAATAGAGCTTACGATTTTTATATTACACCGGCTCCAACAATGGGAAACAAAGTGGGACATGAAATTTAACCCATCAAAATGCCAAGTCATCCACATCACCAAAAGAAAAACAGTCATCCCAACAAAATATACACTACATAACACAATCTTAGAATCAGTAACATCAGCAAAATACCTAGGAATTACAATATCAATTTATCAAATGACCTCACTCGGAACACACACATTAACAACATCACAAAGAAAGCAAATCAAACACTAGGATTTCTCAGAAGAAACATAAAAGTACATTCAGAAAAACTAAAAGCAACAGCATACAAAACACTTGTTGAGCCCCAACTTGAGTACAGCTCTACTGTCTGGTCCCCACATACAGCTACCCTCATTGAGCAACTTGAGGCCATACAGCGTAGAGCTGCTCGTTGGACCAAGCGAGACTACAGTCGTACCTTCAGTGTCACAGACATGATGACTACCCTAAACTGGAGACGCCTTGACCAACGACGTATCGACCAACGACTGACTATGCTACACAACATCTTACATGACCGGGTTGCTATCCGACGTCCAAACTGTCTCATCCCTAGCACCCGGTCCTCACGCACATCACACTCTCAGACATTCCAACAGATACATGCAAAAACAGACTACTATAAATTCTCCTTCCTCCCTAGAACAATAATACACTGGAACTCCCTACCCCCGACATCATTGACCTTCCCACACCTAAGTTCAGCACGGCTGCTAGCCGTATTGAACATGCCTCTCCCTAAATAATATCTGCCCTGTTTTTAACCTATTTTTTAACCTTTCTTCTTTCTCACATCTTTTATACTTTTATTTCTTATCCTTATTAACATTCTTTGTCAGTTTGACGCGTGTCAAAGCCTAAGTCCCCAGCAGGGGTTTGGCTATCAGGAAGATAGATAGATAGATAACACTTGTCATAATTACTGTTTACACTTGTCAAGTATGCTCAGAAACATACTGTTATACATTGTCGTAGTTTCTTTAAAACTAATAGAATTGTTGAATTTACAAGTCACACAAACACAGGGAAAGGGTTATGAGGAAAGGTTATTTATAATTATCAGTCGTCTAAGACCATTCAGCTTACCAATGACAACACAGCGTCAGTTCATGACGGCCTTCCGTCATGGCCGCCACAGCTCAAGAGGGCGATCCCAGAATGCCCTGGGGCTTCACCCCAAGACTGGGGCACCTGCTAATGCACGTATTTCCGGATCCAAAGCACAGACCCTACACTCCTCCCCACTTTAAATACAGGAGCGCATGGTTGTTCCCCAAGTCTTATGGAACTGCATCCAATCCACTTCTGGCCTTGGACCCTGGACGATCCAAGCCCCTCACCAACTCCGTGTGCTACCACCACACACTAGCCCGGAGCACCGCATCATGGACTGCTACGCCTTTTGGTGATGACCTCCCTTTTTTATCTGGACCCTGGATGATCCAAGCCTCTCACGGACTCCTTGCGCCAACCACCTCACTTCAGCCCAGAGCACCACCTCACGGACTGCTACGCCTTTTGGTGATGACCTTCCTCTAGACCTGGACCCTACAGCACCTTGTTCTTGGCAGCACTTAACTCCTTAACCTGAACTCATACTGCCATGGTCCTGATGCTTCTGTCTGCATACCTATCACCTTGAATGAACCCATACTGGTTCAGTGGCTCCCCTGTCCACACAAACTGCGTCGGGCCCGAACCCTCACTTGTTCTGAGGCCTCTCTGACTTGACTACTAAAAGCTGGAACCCACACTGGTCCCTCTGACCTACCTGCTTCTGGCTGAAACCTACGCTGGTTGCGTGGCTCCCCTGTCCACACCACCTGTGACTGGCCAGAACCCACACCACATGAACTTCTCCCTCACAATCTGACTTGACTACTGAAGGCTGGAACCCACACTGGTTCCAAAGTCCCTCTGACTTTCCTTTTTCTGGCTGGAACCTACGCTGGTTCCGTGGCTCCCCTGTCCACACCACCTGTGACTGGCCGGAACCCACACTGGTTCCAAGGCCAATCTGATCTAGCTGAAACCTGTATACTCCACCTGTTCACACCACTGGTCCCTCTGGTTCCAAGGCCCCTTTGACCTACCTGTGTCTGGCTGGAACTTGAACTTCTTCCGGGCCTCTACTGACTAGAACACACTCCTCCTCCAAGCCTGAGCCACCTTAATGCAGCTCCGCATGCCTACAACAATCAACACTTCTGGAGCTATGTATCACTACTCCTTGTGTAGCCTATAATACTTACACCCGGATCACATACTCCACCACTTAATATGTACCATATGTTATGTTTACCCTGGACTTTCCACTCACAGCAACCAAATACTTGACTCTTTGCTGCTATTAACAACTGGGCTCCACATCTACCTTTACCCCGACATCTACAATGTCCCCTGACATCCTTGATGTCAACTCTTTCACTTCTCAACATAAACCTATTGTGTATTTCCCACTTCAAACTCCCTGAAGATTTCCCTGGTAAAGACCCTGGAACAGTAGCAATGTTGTTACCCGCCCCAGCACATCCATTTTGACCTTCACCTTGACCTAATTATAGACTTAGA
Organism: Spisula subtruncata; assembly: GCA_963678985.1. NCBI lineage: Eukaryota > Metazoa > Mollusca > Bivalvia > Venerida > Mactridae > Spisula > Spisula subtruncata. Next base: position 35,853,920 of record OY787670.1, on the reverse strand, counting down.
CTTATTGAAAGGCTAATTCTTGGTAAACCCAAATTAACCATAACTCTGTCTGTCTTACATTTTGAATTATCGCCCCTTTAGTATTTTCAGGATCAAATTCTGTCTGGAGTGTATCTTCAAAAGTTTTTAAGATATTGCCTAAAAACTTGATTTATAAATTTTATAAATACATGGCAGCTTGTAGATGTGCAGGGACCAAGAACCATAACTCTGTCTTACATTTTGAATTATCTCCCCTTTAGTATTTTCATAATTATTGTTTGTCCAGAGCGTATCTTCAAGACTATTTAAGATATTGACTTGAAACTTGGTATATAAATAGATGGCAACTTGGAGAAGTGCAGTGACAAAGAACCATAACACCTGTATCACCAGATCACACAAGAAGTCCATCAAGGCATTGCTTTCAAATGTGACATTTTCGTTTACCATAATAAGCCCCTTATAGTGTGATATCCATGTAACACTATCAAACATTGTAACTGAATAATGGCCCCTGATTGACTTAGCTTTTTATGGACATGGCTTTCACGGGGGAATAAGCATTTATTGAACGCAGTCTTGTTCTTGACTAAAATTAATGTGTTATGGTCTGAAAAAGTTATGTGAGAACGAAGGTATAAACTTAAATATAGGCCTACTTTAGACATGTTGTATAATATTATTGGTTTTTTTAGGTTCCATCATGAAGATTCTAAATCAACAAGTAATGTCAAGTGCAGAAGAATGTTGTCAGGAACGTTTCCTTGTAAAACACGACATGGTATGTCATATGCTGTTGACACTGCGTGGCAGAAGCGGGGATTTGATAGTTTAACATGTAAGTGCCTATGAAGATGAAGATCATTTTATCAGTTGTAGTATTGTTCATTCCTACATTACTATTGATTTTTATCTGTCAGTCTGTCCTAAAATTTGAACATGCTGTAACTTCTCCATGCATTGAATGAGTTTTCAATAACTTTCATGCAAGAGTGTGTCTTTTATTATGGCAGACACAAGACACTAAAATCAACGGTCAAGGTCACACTTCTAGTTCAAAGGTCAGATGTGGTCTGCACTGGACCATTACTTTTCCATATATTGAGGGATTTGAAAATAATTTAATACAATTGTTCACCACCACAGACTATCATTTTATTATGGATGTGGTATGTTATACTTCTATGGGGTTATTTGGTAGTATCTCGGTCGCAAATTTTGATTCACATTTCAGCACATACATTTTTCATGAGCCGTGCAAAGTATGGCAAGTTTTATTAGGCTGTAGGAGAAAACGTTCTTCACAAACAAACGCCAGGGTCATGTCAATCATGAGTTGAATGTCAGAATAGCTTTTACTCATGATGCAAACATCATCTGCACAAGCAGAGCTATTGCTACTACAGTTCCAATCCGACCTCTGCAACCTGTACTAGTTAAACGATCGAGTATGGGTTAACGTATATTTTGTATGGGTCTGTAGGTAAGATACCGCCTTGTCTCACACCTTGTAGAATTTCAAAGGAGTCACTTAACTTGTTTTGGTATTTGATTACACTTGAGGATCTCTCATGTAAAGATTTCAATAGTAGCCTGTGGCCATCGCTAATGCCAGTATGGTACAATTGACGTAAGAGGTGAGAATGGTCAACTACATCAAAGGCGGATTTGGTGTCCTGAAGTACCACATGGGCTGGTTGCTTCAGATCTGAACATTCACGATGAACTCCTCAAGAATAAAAGCAGCATTAAGTGGTGAGGAACCAGATGTAAAGCCCCTCTGTACCATGATAGTGTTCATATGTCCTTAGCCTATGAAAAATAATTAATGAATAGGTTTTCAAACTGTTTCCTTATAAGGTCTGATCTTGTAAGGCTGGTAGTGTATGAAGACTTAGTGTTTGTGTACTAGAGAAGAGATACTATGTTTGATTGATCACTGGTTGAAATTATTTATTGCTTAGAATATTACGTACTCCAACATGATTACCTTTTCTAGCAAAGTATTGCTATTAATAAAAATTATGATGTAGAGGTGAAGAACTTTAATTGCTGGAAAAAATTATCCGACAGGGAAGTTTATATCTCATTTTAGGTAAATGTGGAAGCTGGTATGTCTCCTGGAGAGCACACCGTCAAGTATGCTGAGAAATGTGCTCAGAAACGGAAGTCTGCCAAGAAAGATCTCAACAAAGAGGAGGTGTCTATTTTTAAAACAGGACCGATCTGTCTCTTAAGCAGCTTATGAGGCACTAGAAGGTGTTTCCTATCAGTCAGGTTTGTTCATTCTTTTGTAAGTTCCCTTATATTGCATGTACCGAATCACATAACCAGGTTTCCTGAAATGTATCCTAAACAGTGTGATCTTACCATTCCAAATGGCATTTGTTTCAATTGTGAACTTACCCTGAATCCCAGGTAACTAATCCGGCTCAAATACCACTGTCATCCAATATTTTATAATTACAATCTTTCCATGCATTATAAAGATTTCATTATGTTGGACATTTGTAAAATTAAATTTTGTTTATTATAGTGTCAACCCTATTGAAAGGGCCAGTCAATTCTGACTTATGAGACACTTATCATTCACTTTGAATTTCATGCTTTACAGTACAATACCTTCCCGAATCCCTTCTCGTAAAACCAGGCGCCTGGCAGAGGTGGGCCTACAGTAACCATTAATTTAACTTGCTGGTGGCTGACCAACTGGTCCATCAGTTCCAACCCGGCTTCTGCCGAGATTCGAATCTTCCACCTCCCGCTTCTTAGGCTGACGTCCTAACCACTCGGCCACAGTCACGGTTGTATGAGAGTTATGAAATATATGTTACTAATGTATACTACAGGGTGTCCCAAAAAAATGAGGACCTACCCTTAACCCTTATTACTCATTCATATTTTGATGAATTAAGCTGATATTTTGTGAAGGTGTATGGAAGGGTTCCCTTCTTCTAAAAATGATACTTGTTTAAATATGGAGCTTCAAAACAGGAAGTGACGTCATCATTTTCACTATGGCAACATTTCATGTTATTTTTGCTTAATCACCTGAAAAGGGGCATTATAAGAAAAGGGTATTAATGTTGGGGCATTGATTGTTAGAAAACAACATTTAAAGTCAAAGGGGTGATCAAAATCTTGTAAAAATAAAACAAATATGACAAGAAATAGCAAAACAGAGGAAAACGTGGCGAGTTTACTGATCAAAGGGGAAGTGGAAAACCTTCCACAATAGCATCAACAATCATTCAATGATTAAAACCATCAAATTAATATTGTCAAGGACTATTACCAAAAAAGCTTAAACCAAAGAAATGAGCAAAAAGTAAAGTTGTATCCAAACTAGCAGTTCAAAGATACATTTTGGTGTAATTGTGTATGTCAGAAATTAAAAAATAGTACCATATGCTAGCAGAAAACTCTTTTGCAATAAATCAGCAGCAAAATCAGGATATGTTTGCGAAATAGCACTGACATATTGCCTCATGTCACTGGCCATTTGACCTTAAATTACTCAAATTTGATCCGAATAGTGAACTTGTTTGCTTTACATAATGAACTTATGTATCACAAACCATAAACAATGATTTGGAGTACATGAGATGATGTTTGAGGTCAGCATGGAAATACATCTCAATGAATTTTGAAATCCCTACTTCAGTTTATGGTATTTTACTGAAACATGCCATTGTAAACAGGGGAGGTAACTCTGGTTATTGAACTAAATAATCACGACAGTGATGCTAGTATTCTGAAATGTGTTCTTCCCTTATCGTTTTGACATATTAATAGAGTGATATCTATAATTGAGAAAAAAGTTACAGTTGTTTATCCTAGGTCCCCGTTTTTTTGGGACACCCTGTATATGCCAGTATGAGTGTGTTCTAGTAAGACAAACAGTATTTGGTACTAATACATACATGTACGAGGGTCAGTCAAGAAAAACTGAGAGTTGTTAAATTAAGCATTCAGAATGTATATAAAATTATATTTTCTACCAATCGTTGTAAAATATTATCCATTGCGGATATTCTGATGAATTCCGTGAGTGGATATAGGCTTATAAATAAGGTTGCCAAGCAACAAAAGAACATCACTAAAGGATATGCGTTCGCGTCTGCGACTGGGAGACTGATTCTGTTGTCAATTCAAACGTTTATTTCAACTTTATTTAGCGAAATTTAGTACAACTAACATGTGTATCTTGTAGAATCGTATATATAAAATAATTATGGGCGTTTGTTACAGAATGGTCAGTAATGCTGTATTGTTTAGTTGCCTAGCAACAATTTTACCCGTATTGTATCAATTTTCTCGGTATGTGTTCTTTGCGTTGCCATGGTATTCTAAAATTAATCACTGAATTCACAAGTTCTGCTTAGGAGGATTAAGAATTCATCTAATGGAGTCCAGTGACACTAATAAAACAAAAATATAAAATTGTTTTTGAAAAATATCATGCGTTTTTATGGGTGGGGTACAATTGTGGTCTCAATACCAACAAATAAAGTGACAATTAATAGTTCCATCAAGTATATTTTCTATATTGGAGGAACAAATCAACCATAATTAGTGTATCTGATAGATTGATGTATTACAAAATAAAAAATAAGTTTGAAAATGTTCGATATATCTTTATGTTCCCATAGCAACGCAAAATCCACACACAGCGCGAACGCATGCCTTCGAGTTGTCTTCTTCAGTTGCCTGGCAACAAGAATAAAATTTTCATACCCAAAAGTGGTATTCGCCATAACATCGACGAGATACCATATTTAACGATAATGTATAGACAATATAGGAACACTTATTCTCCTGATCATTATTCACCAACTGTCAGTTTTTCTTGACTGACCCTCGTAAGTATTTGAATTACCGGTATAAAACAAAGTGTAAAAGAAATCTTGTTATGCAGGCATTGGACTTGAATGTTATATTGATGTGAAAAAAACTTCTGGACCCCATATCACATGGTGTATTTAGACCAGTACGGCACACAATGGTTCTCCCTCACACATCATCTTCGATTTAGAAACAACAAATCTAAGTAAGTATACATATGCATTCATTAGTCATATCACAATCATCGCATCAAGGTAATTTATTTCCTTTAATGATCAAATGTTTCCTTTAGATACCATATATGAAAGACAGTAAAACCTGTCTGCTGCCACCATCCATCAGGTATAGATGGTATTGATTAATGGTATTTAGACGTTATGTATATTGGAGATGTTTGCAAATCTGTTTAGTTATAGTGCTTTTTATTCACACATGCATGACTATAATTACATTTTAACACACATATTTTCAGTATGTTCAGGACAGATGCCCCATATTACCTAGCTAGCTGCGATTGATCTGGAAACTTCACAGACTTTCAGCTGCTGCATACAGCCAAAAATACCAATTACAGATAATGCTTAGCGTGTCACTGGTGTAACCATGGTCAAAAACAATGATGGTGAATGGGGAACTTGTTACTATATATCATTCACCCTCAACACCTCATGCATGATAGTGTTTTTTATTGTCACAGGGTATGATAATGTGAGAAAAGTTGATTTCTACAAATATCTGAAAAAATATTTATTTTATTCAAATTGTGTCCATACCGACTGTGAAGTTCTACAAAGCCATGATGGTATCTACAATTGTTATGACGGTAGTTTAATGTGTAAATTGTATTTTTGTAGGAATATAATACATTTTTGTACTTCATAGTTATTATGCAATGACAACTTGTATTAGTTTTATTGAAAATCTGGAGTTACCCCGCCACCTTAGTATTATAATTTGAAAACCTGTATGGTAAACCTTTATAATTTGTGTTATTATATTGATTTATGTATACAGTTATTGTGTAAAATACATTGTTGTTAGAATATAATAATTGTATATTGAAATGACAAGTTGTTAACTGAATTACTTTATTTCGGGCGATTTTTCTTGTAGAGTTACCTTCCCTTTTGTACAAGATGGTTAACTTTCATCAGCTGTTTAGTTATCTTGGTGTATGTATAAAGTTATTGTGTAAAGTACATTGCTGTGAGAATATAAACTTCATATGGTGAGCATGACAAGTTGTTAACTGATTTACTTCACTTCTTGCGATTTTTCAGCATTTTGAAAATATAGAGTTACCTTCCCTTTTGTACAATATCTTCAAAACAAGATGGTTAACTTTCATAATTTATGTTTAAATTAACAAATATATAATAAAAGTTAATTTTTAGAGTAATTTTGGCCACTGATTTTTGCCCTTTTCATTTTTTATGATTTTTTGAAAAATTGCTATTTTTCGAATATTGGTATCACTTGCTTAAATAAAAAAAAAAAAAAAAATCACAATTATATTTCATCTTAGCATGTTTTTCATGAACTCTAATGCTTGTTGTATAGAAATGAACTAATATTGGTTAGGTTATCATTGATAGTTGGAAAATAAAAGCTATTATATGAAATATGTACTTGTCGTTTTGTGGATTGTATTTGAAAGTAAGGGGGTAGGCATGATAAATAGCGAATAACTTTTTTAATAAATGGTAAAAAGTATTAAAACTCTGAATTCAAGTCCACAAATGAACGTAGATTATAACTATATTAATGTTTTTTAAGTTTTTAAAAATTCACTATTAGGTGGGTAATACCTTAATTGCTTTCTTTGTCATACTGGGTTGTTTTAGTAAATATTTTTATTTATTTTTTCTAAACTTTGTTTATTGAAATCACACGCTTAGAATTGATTTCTTGAGACAGCTAGTCAGTAATTATATTTTGCACTAAATTTCGTCTTGGAGTGAAACTGTCGGCTTAAGTGGCCATTATTTAGTTATCAGCTTGTTGCAGTCAGAAATTAATCATTTGCACCTATTTGTCTCAAAACGAAATGTTGGCTTCCTGTTCCATTGATTTTTTAGAGAGAAAACTAAGTAAAGCGCAAATATTCTTATATTTGTTATATCTTACTGTTTTAATTTTTTTTTATTATTTTGATTAAGGCGTAGTCCTTCTCACTAAAGTGTTTTAAGTTGTATCTACCACTTCAAACAATATTATATCAAGTCAATGCTAATTTCCCCAAATTAGTATTATTTTGAAAAATGTTAATTTCCCCAAATTAGTTGTAGTTGCAATTTTTAACTCTCAAAATATGTATTAATTATTTTGCAACTGATATTTCCCCTTGTTTTCCATAAACATATTATTTCTAATTGCTTATTCATATTTTTAAGAGTAGATAATATTGGTAAATGCATGTTAATTTAGTTATTAGTCCCTAATTGGTTTTCAACCAGAGGGGACCATAGGTTTGCCCTCTGTCCTTCTGTCTGTCAGTCCGTCTGTCAGTCAAGAAAATCTGGATCATGCCATTACTCAAACAGTTTGCGAGCTAGGTTTATAAAACTTGGTTTGTGGATATGGACATGTAAGGAGATTATTCATGTCTAATTATTTTTTGATTCCAACATAAAATTTGGTTACAATGGCAACAGAAACATTGAAAACCTGGAAACCAGGTAGGGGACATCATTCTGTATTGCTTACAATTCCTAATTACTTGTTTACCTACATTTTGTCATTAAAATATTTTTGTTACAATATTTTAATCATACTTAGGAACTTTGACAAGCAATAAAGTAACATCAAACTTATTCAAATGTTCTTGGATCATTTCCAGGCAATCATCATACCTCTCCTCAGTCACCCACAAAACACTATCAAACAACCAATGACTGTCGTACAAAAAGACTCATCATAGCATCAATTTGTTGCACATAACAGATGCATTGTTGATATACTATTTTAATTAAAGAATATGTTGATTGTTACTATTTGGTGGTACGAGCGGATAGCCTGCTTGACTGCTGATCGAGAGGTCCCGGGTTCGATCCTCGGCCGGGGCACTTGATCATTTCTGAAACGCTTTTCTGTGTTTCCCACCTAACAAGAGATTAACTGGTTAGCAACCCAGAGGTAGTCTCGCGTGTATCGGTGCTATACACCGGGCACGTTAAAGATCCAAGGTGTCTCTTCGGAAAGAGCTAGGGCATCTCGCCCGGATACCTTGTATCACACCACTATCTCTTCCACCTGCTGTCCCTTCAGCAAAAACACAGGACCCCATTGGAAATAAGTGCTTGCACTTTCATGGGTTATCCTTGACCGAGAGGTTTAAATAATTACACATATCACGCTTTCCACTTAATGTAAATATATGTATTACTGTAAAATCATTAATTTTTGTTGAGGATTAAATTTCATGGATTTTGTAGTTCACCTTCAACCAAGAAATCAAATACCATTGAAAAAATAATTTTGACCCTTGTTTTATTACCTGAAATGCATAATCCATGAACTAACGTCCCATCGAAATGGTTTTTTTACTAAGACCACGAAATTTTGTCCCATCGAAATTAAATGATTTTACAGTAAATGTTGCATATGGGCCAGTTGCCTAAAATATGTTTCTAAATAACCTGTAACTTGACTTTTGCTCATTCACTATTTATACCTTGTTAACTTCTTGTGTTTCGTTTTCGGCAAGATGATTAAACGCGTTACAAATAATTCTAGCTCTTAGAATATCAGTAAATCTCCACCATTACATGGTCTCTGTTGTACATTTATATATGTATATGTATGCAGAGGCGTCGCAAGTGGGGCGGCAGGAGGGGCGGTCGCTGCCCCCAATTTTATGGCAAGCAAAGACAAAATTCTATGAAAATATGTATAATTTTATCACCTTGTAAAAGTTATATAAGTCAAGTGTGAAGATATGTCATATATTATCTTATTGACACTTGACACTTCGAGAATTAGTTTTCATAACAACGCATAAAAGAAAATGGTTAAGATTATGAAAAATATCGTAATTTTAGTTTGCGGCGATATGATGTCACAAGTATATTCCGAATGTACATGTAATTCAATTATTAACATGTTGCATATTAATCAGAATTGATTTACTGCACATTTTGATATCATATGTATGCATATCCGCCTATAAATAAATAAACCATGAGTGGAGTGACATTACTTTTGGATATACCCACGTATATGAGATGCAGTAAGTTCTTTTGCAGTTTCAAGAGTATGAACTCTTCAATCACAGAACACATATATTTATTCTTTATTATTGTTTCATCAGTGTTACTAGACTGTCTGAGTGCATGACATGTTTGTATTTTCAATTTGTGTTTGATATCTTATTTTCAGAAATCAATAGTTGCGAAATAAAATTGAAACAAACTTAACATGAAAGTGTTCATTTATTGTATGGATTCCAACCTAGCAAGTCCAGACCATTAAAAATATGTTTGTACAATGCATTGCACCTATGTAATATGGATGACATCCTTAAACAATGGATTTAGAAATGTTGACTGGATTGGCAGATTTATTTCCGCAAACTTCTTGCAAAACAATACATATAACAAAGATGGCGATCGGTGAAACTTGCAACTAAAACTCTGTGATCCCACCAAATATCGCGACAAACAGGAGTACGCGTGATTCAAAGTCAATTTCTATGTATATCAACTGGGTCACATGATGCAGTGGCTAATCCATACTATTAATGTCTATGATTCCACTCATTTATGTAAAAAACGTTTACAGCATTACATTGAAATCTATCTGCAAACATACAGTAAATTTTTGAACAATGTTTTGCCAGCAAGGAGTGGGACATGCTGGTTCACAAGGGTGTTCAAAAAGGAATGCAATTTTGTGCATATCTTCGTAGCGTCGGTGTTGCGTACCCATGAAACTATCCTCTACTTGGGTAAAATTATGTGTAAAGTCCAGCTAGGGTAATCTGACAGTGACAATATCGTTAATGTATACCCAAAAGATTAAAGCCATTGATTAAATAGGTAGAGTTTAGTTTGGTATTAAACTGTTGGTATAGATCTATATAAGTTTTTATAGTTGTTTTTACACCGTACTTATGGATTGTTCCGCTGCGTTCCTAACTGGACTGTACTTCATTGATTGGTTTTGTGATGTACACCGAATAACATATCGACGGTGCCGAACCAAAACCCTGTAACTCAATTTTGGCCCAAAACTTTTTTTGCAGCATCCGCATTTGCTAGACGTCCCGCGCATTTCTGTCTTGTCGCCATCTAAGTAACGCGATTGGCTCTTAAGATTGCGACAAGACAGAAATGCGCAAGACGTCTAGCAAATGTGGATGCTGCAAAAATAGTTTTCGCGCCAAAATTGAGTTACAGGGTTTTGGTTCGGCACCGTCGATATAGAGTATAGTGCATCCAGGATAATGTGATGTTTATAAACATTGACCGGTTTAGCCTACAGTTGTAAAATCAGGAAATTCTGTACTAAAATAACACTTCTATATTGTGCACACCTGAGTAATAGACCTCTGTGGCTCATACCACATTTTCCCGCCATTCACAATATCCTTGGCCGATATGTTTTGTACTTGAAAAGCTGATGAATAAAACATATTTGAGTGTAAAAGCACACTATGTTCTTCTACTTTCTACTGATGGAGAAAAACGTTACCAATTTTCTAGGGGTCTTTTCAGCTGTTCAATCACCCTTTGACATTGTCACCCTTTCCCTGGTCATTGGGCTACCAATGAAAACCTACAATTGTGTCTCCCGTGGGAGACCATTTCTCTCTACCTCTAGGCCTCCGCTCCCCTTGTTTGAAATTTATTGTGTGCAGATGGATTTTGATGGTAAGTACTGGCCACCATTTATAGAATTGTCAAAAGTGCACCCATTGAAATAACATACGTGTGTGTGAAAACGGGAAATACCTCAATTGATTACATAGCGAAATAATAAATTCAACAAGGATACCCTCTACAGAGTATTTCTTTAACGTTTTCTTAAGGTTGAAAAATTCCTTATCCTCAGCTGAGGAAAATCATTTAAGGATGAGGCAAACGTTATACTTAGTATAGAATCTATATAGAATTGAAATCTGTAAGAATTCATGTGCAATTTGTGTCTTGTCAAAGTTTGTATTCAATGAGGACATTCTGAATTATGTGTTTATGCAGTTATGTCCCCGCCTTTTGTGACACCCTGTAACTTATAGATTCAAAATAGCAGACTTAGCTGAGCAATAACTTGACGGAATTGGGGCCTGATATTTTATGCGGCTGTCATAAGTATCAATTTCATGTTCTTGCTAGTTTTATTCATCTTGTTCTCCGTTTTAAAAGGATTCCATGGTCTTGATAACCTTCTTTGGCTTTGATATCTTAGTATAGCTTGGCCATATTGACATGAGTCTGACCTATTGATTACCATAATTTAACAGTCGATATATTGCCTCCTTTATAACACCGATTGTATGTTTACATAATCGGGGAGAATCACGAAGACGCTCGAGATGTAATACAAACACAAATCTTTAATGCCGATATTGCATGCATGATTTGCTTGCGGAAATTAATGTATTCAAAGCAAGAATCTTTTAATATATTCGTGCATAAAGGTCAGACTCATGTCAAAATAGCCAAGCTATATCTAGTCACCACAGCTGACATGGTCAGCTGGCATTTTATTGTTCATGTGTCATCGTGTGTCTCTAGGCTCATTGAAGCTTGTCCGGTTAGAATGAAACATGGATCTGCATGTCAATCTGCTTCATACAAGACTTGTTGCACAAGTCTCATGTAGGCTTATTTAGGCCAACCTTTAACAATTACCAGGGTGGACAAATTATGTGATTTCTTGGCCAACTCCCTAGGGTAGTGTTCATTCCCTGCTTGGGTGTTGAATATGCCTTGTTAAAATCAGCCAATTTTACTTCAGAATCAGAATTGAAAAATTTAAACTTTTAATTGGCACACTTTTACTTGTGAGCTTGACCAAAATGTCACACGGTATATCCACCTTGGTTATAAGGAACATTTAGGGAGAGAACTCAATATAAGCAATATAAGAGTATCTTCCCTAGAAATCATGTAATGTTTTCGCAATTACATGGCTTAATTGATTTTAACAACTTGTATTTTTTTATTACATAAATTAATCCATAAAAAAGTTTAAATCAATGAAACCATGCGCCTGTGTTCGCAATAACAACACACGAAAACAAAACTTGAGTATGTACATAACTTTATTTTAAATACATCTCTGGAAAAACGACATACTGTAATGTAATGTATCCCAACCAGTAATAACTTATTATTCCACAACAATCTGAAAATCAACAGCCTCCTTGATAGCCTAGTGGTAGAGTGTTCTCTCTGAGTGCGAGAGAAATCAGGTTTGGACCCTGGTTGTATAGATAAAAATGGTGCAGGTAATTCCCTTGCTTGATGCTTAGCATTAAGGGGAATCTGGCAGCTCTTCTCTCATGCCATCTTGGCGATATCAACAACAGTAATATAAATCAATATGAACATATTAACTTTAAAGCAACAATGACACATCTCAGCAACAACATATAACAACAACAACAATACACAATCATAATAAAGATCTTATCTCCATAGCAACAATGTAACAACAACAACAACAATATAAAATCGTTATCAGCATCTCATCTTTAAAACAACAATGAAACATCACAACAACAATTTAAAATCACAAACAACATCTTATCTTTAAAGCAACAATGAAACAAAAACAATTTAAAATCACAAACAATACGAAAAAAAAATCTATATTTATATATATCATTTTACAGCAACAATACAAAATTGGGAAGCACAGAATGTAACTTCAACACGGTGGGGGATCCAACATATCGATACCAAAATGGGTTACGCATAATTTCATATGTCGAACTTCCTGGTCTACATATGTTGTACACATTTCGACGAAAAAAATGTAAGATTCTTATTTGTTATTGGTTTATGTTAAAATCAAATTGTTTTGCCCAAATATCTCAATGCAGTGCCACCCTTTATACATTTCCAAACATGTACGTGTATTTATCTTATCTGTACGTGTAGCAATAACGGAGAAAAACTGATTCTCCGTCAGGCGGTGTTGCTGAAAATTCGCCGCAGTTTGATCACCACGAGAAACTCTTTTGTATTTTCACCTCATTTGTTTGATTATTGTTACAGAAATATAACATACCTTTCATTACACACATGTTTAAAATTTAACAGCGATTTAATGGCTAGAAAAATATTTATTGTAGAAAAACAGCATGCTCTACATATGTTGTACGTGTTTTCCATATGTTGGATTGAAAATGTTTAATTTGCCGATTTTATTTTGAGTTTAAATGGATTTCCTTGAAAAGAATCGAAACTGAAATATGTTTAAGTTATCATGCCACCATCGATGAGTGGTATATTGCTTTTCTGGTGACTGTCCGTTTGTCTGTCTGTCTGTCGTTAGACCAAATACTTTCCGTTCAATAACTCCAGAACACTTTGCCCTATGATCTTTAAATTTTGCATGAAGGTTGATCGGAAACAGTCGATAACTCCTAGATATTTTGAGGTCAGCAGGTCATGGTCACTGTGACCTTAACCATTTTTAGACCAAATGCTTCCGTTCAAAACCGAAGAACGCTTTGCCCTTGTATCGTCAAACTGTACGCGGAGGTTAGTCAGTAACAGTAAATGAGGTCAGGGTTTGCAGAAATCATTTTATTTATAGTACTTGTCTGTTTGAGCGTCGATGAATTCTTGTTGAAATTAGTCGAAGAATCAAGATTACATATAACTGTTGATTTTTTTTTTAAAAAGATGAAGAACACTTGGTATCTACACATCCGTGTGGTGTTAATAAGGTCAAAATTTGAATCGCATACCTCGTTTTTATCACTGATTATCTCTTGTAAAAACTTCCTGACTGACGCTGTATCGACCATAGCCAGGTTATCTTACTCAGCGTCATGCATAATCAGATTGATATACAAAAACTTCAATTTCAATGCATTCCAGTAGATTCATACCAAATCGGACTATCACAATTACCTGTCTTTCTAAGTACTAATTTGTCATTTTTACTGCAAACACCTCCTGACATGTAGTGTTACCTTAATTGGCTCACAGTTCAGAATAAAGTCATTCAAATGTATCAGTCAATGTATCGCACTAATGCATTGACCTTAAATTTGAGTTAAAACAATGAGTTACCTAACGGCAATCAACATTTTTATTCTTGGAAGAAACGTGAAAAAATCAGAATTTTACATAGAAAATAACACCAATATGTAGCCGATTGTCTAATTAAGAAAATTAGTATCAACATGATATGCTTCAGTTTTATAATAAAGAAGTTACGTACAATTCAGCGATCAATCTGCCGTCAGAAGATCCATTTAAAGTGTATAGAGCTATATCGGAAGATATTTTTTTTTAAAGTTTCATAAACTGAAAAACAGTTATGCTTTCATATCCATTAGATCATTTTTCGCTTCAGTTTTAACAGAATTTCTTTCTGTGATTTATTGGACATGCAAACTGTTCATTTTCATACGAAAGTGTTCTAGAACACCCTATGAAACTATAAGAATCGTATATTTTTCGACGATTGAATCAAAGTACACGGAACCCATCCAAAGTTTTAATTTGCAATTAAGGTAGTCTTGTGTATCATACTTAAAACGATGCAAGTAATTATTTTGACATTGAATGACTGTTAGAATATAGCTCTATACACTTTAAGTTTGATGATAGGACTGCTCGAACTCTTCATTCCTATATTTCGGGCCACCGATTACTGAACATGTTTTGCCTAATTAGTGTATTCGTAAGTGTGTACTTTTAACGAAAAAGGAACGGCATAAATATACATAACAGGTCTAGTCTGCAATTAGCAAACATTTTGATTAGTTAGATATGCAGACATTTGCTGAAATGAAAATACATGTAAGTGCGTAAATAAGTTGGTGTAACGAATACGAAATGATATGAAGATAACTTAAACAGATTTTTTCCAGGAAATATATTTAAACTCAATATAAAAGCGACAAATTAAACATTTTCAATCCAACATATGGAAAACACGTACAACATATGAAGAGCATGCTGTTTTTTTACAATAAATACTTTTCTAACCAACAAATCGCCGTTAAATTTGAAACATGTGTGTAATGAAAGGTATGTTATATTTCTATAACAAAAATCAAACAACTGAAGTGAAAATATACAAGATTTTCTCGTGTTGGTCAAACTGTCGCGAATTTTCAGTCACACCGCCTGACGGAGAATCAGTTTTTCTTAGTCATTGCTACATGTACAGATAAAATAACTACATGTTCATGTTTGGAAATGTATAAAGGGTGGCACTGCATTGAGATATTTGGGCAAAACAATTTGATTGTAACATAAATCGATAACAAATAAGACTTTCGTATTTTTTTCGTCAAAATGTGTACAACATATGTACACCATGAAGTTCGACATATGAAATTATGCATAACCCATTTTGGTATCGATATGTTGGATCCCCCACCGTGTTCAATATACACATCTTGAAGTGTAAATTGTCCTAAAGGTACCTGTAAAATAAAATCAACAAGATATAATATACACAAGGCGATTGCCTTTAACATGGAAGTAGAAAAATCTAGATTTACACAGAAACCATTGATGCATGACGTAAATGACAAAATCCTATTTTTCTCGTGCAAACTACTCAAATGTGATTTTTAAAAAATTATTTCATACACGATTAACATTTAACCCTTAAACATCAAGCCATAAAAATATCGCATAATATACGGCGCGAATGTTAATTGAAGACCACGCAATTCAGATAAGAATGCTCGAAACTGGCATGTCAATAAAACGGGTAAGATTTTGATTTTCTTAGCCAACATTATTTTATCATGCCATTTGCATTGAATTCACGAAAAAAATCAATGTTTCTATTGACACGTTTCAAAACTTGAGACGTCATCTGAAGTCACTTACAGGTGTCATTAAATGCGTCAAAACAAGTTTGTTACAATGTCCGATTGATGGTTATATTACTTAGGGATCCCAAAATAATGTGGAATTGTTAAATTAAACAGGATATGTCCACTTCTTTGTATGGAGCATTTTAAAGTTGAGCATGAAACTGACGTCGAACTGGCATTTAACATCAAAATTACAACTTTAAATTAGCAAAATAGAACTTTTCCCGGACATTAATTTCTGTTGAATGAAACGAATACACTGTTATCACATGGAATTTCATTTTGATGAATTATTTTATAATTTGATGTTTGCCGGGTATTTAGCCGACAGCTGAGGGCCCCGGACGATAATCTTTCCCAATTTTATTCCCCATGTATATTCCAACCGAAGTATAATACTGTACATTATAACGAACTTTGTACTAGAATGGCACTCTGGCAACAATTCCTGAACAACTATATCAATTTAATGCATCGGAAATGTAAGGATGTCATTCGGGCATTTGGTGGTCATGTAAGATATTGATGTGCGACTTTGTTTTTTTTTTAGCAATGGTCATGGTAATTTTTTTAATAATTTGTTATTATATTTTAGAGTGGTAGTTTACTGCATATGATAAAAAACAGTTGCCTGATTCCAATGGTATATTAGGTTCAATTATCGGTGTTATACTTTTTTCAGAAAAATTAATATTACAATTCGACTAGAGTATACAGTCCCAGAGCATAACAAAATATCCACGAGGTTAAATGAGGCAATGAAGCTATTTACCCATAGCTGGAGGCCTGTTCATGGGCACCAGGGCATGTCCACACGCTGGTGGGCCTAGCATGCCGCATGTCTGGGGGCAGACCACCTCCGAGTCTCCTGCAGTTCAGTTTGAGGCCGCAAGGCGCTCAATTGACATGTGCTGCCACGGGAAGGCACTGCATGGAGCTTGCCTATGGAGAGGCTATGTACTGGCAGAGAAGGCTTACATACTTGGCTTCCTTTTCACCTGAGCTAGCCAGTGGTAGAGGCTGATAGTAGAAGGTGACAAGCACATAACACACAACATACCACACTTAGTCGCATCCATAGACCATTTAGCACACAAAAAGAGAGTCTGAAGCTAAGTAAATGAAACACTATGGTATGCATAGCTGACTTACATACCCAATCTAAATGACCGTTCGCGACAATTGAGGGTCAGTGCCTTGCCAATTAGACGACACTCCACCTTCCTAACTTAAAGCTCATAGGCTGAATACCTAGAGCTGTAGACTCTGCCATAGAGTCTACGCACGCGACCGGCTCAGACTAAGCACCGGTCGGTGGGTCTACAGAACACAGTCAGGTTGCATAGTCTGCAGACCAAGGGACCAAAATATATGGATCGGGACAATCCACATGAAATGCAGGATCACCGGTTGACCTGCAGGCAATGCTGGATTCTGGTAAATCACATACAATGCTGCATCCGGGGATCCACAGACTCCATCATCTGGTGATCTTCTCATCATAATCCTGAAACATAGTACTAAAAAAACGTCATATCCGTCAAAGTAGAGGGTATAATTGTAACAGGGTATCAAGCATGATGTGTCAATAATTTTACAATATTTTGAATAACAGAGTTTGCAACTGTTATTCACCTGTCCGGTCCAACCTATCAGTGTGAAAACTATAATGGCATTCTGGTTATTCACTTAATTTAACCTTATTTGATTTATCTAGAGCAAGCACTGAGTGAGAACTTTTTAAAGACTTGATATTTAAATAATCCATGGTTCGTACGTCATGGTCAATCCATCATGGTTCGTCTCCAACTATGTCCTGGTTCTCCCAGTGTTGTTCAATCAAAAGCTATACTAACACTTCATTATAAGCAATATCCATTAACCACAGGAATTGAACTCCCTGAATGTTATGTAAAGTTTGTTTTTTCCTAAATCGAAAGTACAGGTAATGGGTTCAACAGATGAAAAAGTAAAAAGACCCCAAAAAAAATAAAAAATGTTCCACAAATGGTATCAGTGACCATGCGACTCTTTTACATTTTACAGGGGTGTGTTTGCATAGTATAATACCTCCCCTTACTTGGCCAAAGTTTTTCTACTTTCCTACAAAAAATGCCCTTGCCAAACTTTTCCCTGACTTTTGCCACAGACGAACAACCAGACCAGGCACAAGGTCCATCAGTTCAATGAAGGATAAACTTATAAATAACTG
This sequence comes from Spisula subtruncata, assembly GCA_963678985.1. NCBI lineage: Eukaryota > Metazoa > Mollusca > Bivalvia > Venerida > Mactridae > Spisula > Spisula subtruncata. The sequence continues at coordinate 35,835,864 of OY787670.1, read as the reverse complement.
AAGCAAGCTAATGATCTGTCATCGTCCATCTCCATAATCGTAACATCGTCTCCAAAACCATCACATCATCGTCTCAAAAACTTTCAAGCAAGCTAATGATCTGTCATTGTCCGTCTCGATTATCAAATACCAGTCCTTATTTCCCGATTTACAGTAATTAATATACTAGCCCCAGACTTTGAGGGCTCAACACATCTCCATGCTAGACAGCAACGCACACCTTTACTATCTTTGATGAAACTGTATAATGTAAGGTATATCAATATTTATTGTAATACGGAAAATTAAAGTAGACACCCGCCTATCCGCCTATCTGCCAGCCGAAATCGCCAATCTAATAACCAGAATTTCAAAACCTGCAGTCCGAAGAGACGCCACCCTCTTCTGTAGACTTAGTTAACATTTAACTGCCTCAACCCATATGGGGGAGAGTATGTAACTATCTTAAAATAGACTTATCTTAAAAAAATTGTCACGCCTGCAAGCGGATGTCCGTCTCCAAAACCATCACATCTGCGCTCCTCGTCTATCTGAAAATAGAGAAATAACAAAGAATTGATTTTACTATTGTATGCTGATTATGCTGAATTTCATTGAAATCCAACCAATGGTAACGGAGAAATATTGCAGTAAAAATGCACTGATCTACATACAAAGGCTAATATATATCTAACATAAGTATTATAAAATTTGATTAATAATGGCAACTGAAGAAATGTCACAAAACACTTAATCATAAACACCAACTACTGTAAAATCATTTCATTTCAATGGGACATTTTTTCTTGTTTTTTTTTGGTGAAATTTTGACAAATTTTGACATAATTTCAAGGACTACTTATCCATTAATGACATTCGTACCTTTTCAATTTTTCTGTACAAGATATATAAAACCTGTTATTTTTATGAAGATCAGATTAATGCCAACTATTTAGAAAATTCCCAAAAGTTTTGCTCAGCTAGTTTTTAAGATATTGTTAGATTTAGGGGACAACCCCTAAATTATATTTAACCCAAAAAGTTTTGGTTCAAAAAGCATAAAACTTGGCACACACAAAATTACGCATGTAATGCGCAACAAAAGAAAAGGGCCCTTACGCAATGTTTCGTCATTTTGAGTAAACGACGCAAACAGGATCGCGCCGTATTAAGCATACAAGTGTCTCAACAGTAACTGTTGTGATTTGCATCAAATCGGCGCATTTTCTCCCAACGATGTCAAGTTTTATTTGTTGTCAAATATGTTATGGAGTTGTTAGAACATAAATAGTTTATCAGAGAGATGTATTTTCACAAAAATAATCTAAAGAAAGCTGCGTATTCTGACTGTGATTGGATGTTTATTTCTGGTGTTTGGCCAGGCTCGGTGCACAGAACATTTCAAACAGAATTTCATATTTTGCTACTCGATTTTAACTAGACAACAATCAAAACTAATGCATGACTCAGTGATTGATTAATTAAACCCTCTAAGTTCCTTTTTTAAAAAGAAGTGGTCTTGAATTTCGGTAAATTTATCGATTATTTCTTGAGGTATAACTTGTAGTTAACGCGTATCCACATAGTTGTTAACATGTAACTATGGGTTTAATTAGCACTCTGTGAGAAGGTGTACATGTGTATTTACTGATTCACTATAATTTGAATGTTCTCAACAATATGCATTCTCATAGTGGTAATTATTTAAACCTTCGGTCAAGGATAAACCATGAAAATGCAAACACTTATTTCCAATGGGGTCCTGTGTTTAAGCTGAAGGGACAGCGAGTAGAGGAGACAGTCGGGTGATACTAGGTATCCGGGCACGATGCCCTAGCTCATTCCAAAGAGACACCTTGGTTCTTTAACGTGCTCGGTGAACAGTACCGATACACGTGAGAATACCTCTGGGTTGCCAACCAGTTCATCTCTAGTTAGTTGGGAAACACTGAAAAGTGTTTCAGAAATGATCAAGTGTCTCACTTGAGGATCGAACCCGGTTCCTCTCGATCAGCAGTCAAGCAGGCTATCCCCTCAACCACTGTGCCACCGTTATAAACAATTATCTTATGCCGAAGTAACCAACTAATGAAATGCTGTTATATAAGAACATATGATGTTTCCACTCGATGTTGATCAAATATATCTCCTTGGAAATAATTAGATAAGTTTGTTATGGTACAGCATACATGTTTTCGCTGGTCAAAACATCACATCTTAAAGGACTGCAGTTTTTTCTCTATATGGCTATTTTTTTAAATAATGGTCTCCATAACAACAGCAAAACTTATTTTTTGAAATCATTTGTGAGAAAATCAAATCCTTAGACATTGAACTACAATATCCAAGTAGAAAAAAATCAAAGAGCGTCATGTTTTCTCATTTAAGAGCCTTTTTAAACAGTATTACGTAGTTAGCCTACACATCACTAAGCCAGAATTCCATGGCTACATTTTAATTTTAATTATCAATTGTTTTGAACATCAGTCATATTTCGAATCAAACTCATTCAAAATTCATTATTATATATGCTCTATATAGAAGTTTCATATCAAATTTCATGACGACTGCTCGGCGAGAATTTTTTAACTGAACCTGTGATTTTAGAAATGCTGAAATCAGGGGAGGTTACAAAACAATTCAAAGTTTTGCGACCGTTCTTTATAGTTTTCGCAATATGTGTTTAATAAATGTTTATAATCAAATTTGTTTAAGGGTTGTTTCTCCTGCATTTGCTAGTCAATACCTTTAAGAAATAAACGCAAAGGAACCTTCTTCAAGATAGTTCGGGATGCGGTTTTAAAATATTAACTAGTTCCGATAGGACCAAGTGCATAGTACTATGCTTTACAAACGTTGTAACCAATTCGTGAGATTTGGTGTTTAAAACCATTTGTAATAAATCATTCGTAAGGCCTCATCAGTAGTTTCTTCAATATTTTTTTATCAATAATGTATATTAGTATTTAATAAGATTTTAAGACATGAAAATGTACAACCACATCAATTTTAATTTTTTGCATAAGTTTTGATCATGGTAGTTAGATCCTTGAAATACGTCTTAGGGACCAGCTCTTTTTAAACTTCTGCTCAAATGAAAAGGTACGAATGTCCTTAAGTCATATTCTATATAAATCGCTAATACTCTTAGGGATTTAATTTCATGGTTGAGATCATACATATATCCACAAAAACTAGATCCCCACAAATCTTAATGATTTTACAGTTCATGAAATTTCATAGATATCAATCATAGCACAAAATTTAATAAATCAAAGATGGTTGCCAGTCAACTTTCTGGAATTTTAGGTACAAACATTTTCAAAACACTAAAAGGCATCATAATCAAGTCAATTGTATAAAGTGTAATGAAACTAAGACAATTGTGCAACATTACCTCGTCATCCATCCAGACGGTCAGGGTACGAGCATCACAGGGATAAGGTTCTTTGGGCTGACCCATTCTAGCAAAGCTGGGTCACATTTCTCACCTGAAAACATTTCAATTTAACTTTATAATAAGCTTACAATAGACAACATTGTGCGAATTTGTTTGGGTTGTTGCTTAAAACATTAACATGATATTTGCACAGCATGACAAATACATAATTCACTCAGTAATTGATACTTTGAAATAGGCGAGAGAACTATTACAAATTGATGTATTATTTATGGATAAATACAGCAAACACGATAAGTTCAGAGTTGCTAGGGAGTTTTTAGGGCATATGCTCCCCCAAATTTTTTTTTTTTACCAAGCCGTATGTGCATTCTGGAGTAGTTGCATACCATATTGCATTTTAAGATCACTTTAATTTTGCCATTTTACAAACAGCATATGCACATGCGTATTTGCGTATGCCCAGCTACGCCACTGTTTTCTGAATCGATCGCCAAACCAAATGAAAGGAGTCAACACTGGTGCCCCCATTGGTGTATATAGTAAAAGTAACAAAGGGCCAAACCCTGGTAAAATTGCCGCAGCAAAAAATTCTTCCTTTACGATCAACTTCACATCAAGATTGTTGATCTGTGAAAGTTTAAAGGAATTCTGCTGAACGGTTTGTGAGGAGTTCACCACACAAGATTTGTGTTACGTACAGACGGACAGACAGCACCAATGCTATATGTCCCCCAATTATAGTGATTGGGGGGCACAAAAACTAAATACATCACATATCTAACAAAGGGGATTATCGGTATATCTTAAGAGTTGTATCCCTTTTTTAAAGTCCGCTGATAATTTACACTAGGGATGGCAACTTTCAAAGGTTTGATTTTCGAATAGTACCATCAGTATTCGAGTACTCAAAAAAAAAATTAAAAATCACTGTCTATTACAGAATGTGTCCAAGTGTTATCTGGTCAACTATAATTACAATTAACAATGTGTCATCAATCCTTAATTGCCGCTATGAGGTCGTTAATTGCAAGCGCAATGAAAACACAGAACTGTTTATCATCGTTTGTTAATTTGTTTACGACACATAGCTTGGGGTTCTTTCGTTGACATCAACTCGAGTAATTTAAATGTCATCAATTTTAATTAACAGTTATTGTTCATTGGGTGTGACAATCGATTAAGAAATAAAAAAGAGTATGTTAAATTTTAATCGTTCATGCGTATATGAACGAACAAAAACTCCAACTATGTATTGGTCACATTGTGTAAATATTCTGTCACCGATTGATAAGAGTACTCCCCCTTAGTTGTTTCTTGTTATTATTTGATTTTCTAGCGTTATTGATTAAAAGTTCTATTAATTTTACATTGTATTTTTTTTTGTTATAAGTTTTAAATCTTGTAATTTCTACCGATCTAGATTTGTTCAGCAAATGAACAGAACAGAAGGCAAACACGATGTTCTATTTGAAGTTGAACAAGCACGTTGGCAGTACAATATTTCTATTTCTCATCATGTACATTTATTGTTTTCCGAGTATCCAACAGAAGCTAAGTGGTTTTTTTTTAAATCCTAGTACTTGGATACTGGTTTAACTACCGGTTTTCATGTACACATGTATTGATCTTTGAAAGAGTACTCCAATACTGGGGAATTGTTGCCATCCCTTGTATTTACCATCAAGCAGATGTGCTTTATATTTTCATGATCATCAAGTGTTCAGCATCTAAGAAGATGAACAACAAAGTATATGTATATTACCTGGCGAACCTTCTTCATCAGGCTATCCACAAAAACCCGGTAAACAATCAGGACAGAATGAACAGTAGTCGTCCATCAGATCCATCTGACAGTGTGGTCCAAGAACGAGCACCACAGGGATAAGGTTCTTTGGGCGGACTGACCCATTCAAGCGTAGCTGGGTCAAATGTGTCGCTGGGTCAAATGTGTCACCTGAAAACATAAAGTCCACTTGATAAGGATAAGCTTACATAAACATATGATATATACTACTCCGAATTCAATAAGGTTCCAGACATTAATATTCCTGATGTGTTACATTCACTACTGTATAGCGGGTATTATTCGTGGGTGCTTAATTTTCGCTATATTTGCGATCAACATCGAATGCGCCAAATCTAAACCCCGTAAATCACCTAAAATATACAATTTTCACAAAGGGAGACAATTTATCATTAAAGTCAATGAGCTATAAGAAAGAACCCAACGTTGACTCAATTGCTTTACAAAATGTACCAATCAACGCATTGTGTTGGTTCAGTAAAATAATAATTAGATTAGGACATGTATAAAATATTATTCAAAATCATATACAGTAAAATCTCTTTATCTCAAGGACTCATCGGGGTTAAACCGATTGAGCTGCAGTTTGCAATGTGGCAGGTTATGGCATGTATACAAAAGTATAAAGGTAATGTATTGCAGACGATTATATGAGAGATTATTACTCAAACAACTTAAGTACCGGTAGTCATACATTTTTCATAATTATGTACTAGTCATTAATTTCTCTTAATTAAGGTCTCAATATTGAATTGTATTGTTCAACATTTTTCTTTGGTACAAACAAACAATTAAAGTCTTGCTGGCTACGCTTTTGTAATAAATGTGTGAAAAATACACTTCAAATGGTAATAAATAGCGATTATCACAGACGCGTAGAAAAAACGGCGCATACGAAATACAATCTAACATTTTTTCGGAGTTGAGAAATTTCATTTAGACGACCCCCTCGAGCTAATGCAAGTATAGACAAGGCCATACCAAATCGTATTTTCGTTTAGCATCCACTCTAAGTTCGAAAACCTATCTAACTATCCTGAGACAAAAAACAAACACTCGAAAAAAAAACAAGTCATAATGACTTTTATCATCCCATTATACATGTATAATAAATATAGCTATCGAACATTGTCAATCATAATAACTTACTGAAATAATTTAAAATGTGTTTGTGTAGAAGTTACTGCTGTGTAGGGGTTAGGGTCATGATGGTAAATAAGTATGATGGGTATGAAAGCAATATCTCAATGGATTTTGAAGATATGAGGTTGCAAATTTTTTTTCCAAAGATTCCCAAACCTATTCGTCTTCGGACGCTAAACGAAGACACAATTTGGTATGGCCCAATGAAAGTTGCTGAATGGACTGCCACCTGTGCTCGAGTAAAGCCAGGTGCTCATAACATTGATGCTTGAGATAATGCAATAAATTCACATACAATATAAAGCAGATTTGATGGGACTTTGAAATTTCCTCGACTTAAGCTATGTGCTCATCTTATCAATGCTCGTCATAACGAAGTTTTACTGTATTTGTAAAAAAAACATGTTTCAATCTCTATGCATGCGTATCAATATGGTGTATTTACATAATTATAAGGTGTTTATGGTATAGTCCAGCTAGGGTAATCTGACACTGACGTCATACCCAAAACATTAAAACCATTGCTTAAACAGGTAGAGTTTAATTTGGTATTGAACTGTTGGTATAAGCATTTATACTTGTTTTTACACCGTACTAGTGGATTGGTCCACTGCGTCACTGGATTTTTATCCTAACTGGACTGTAAGCCGGTGTATCAAACTTGTTCAATTGTAATAACAGTTTTGTTTGCGGAACATGGAAATGTTTGCTGAATTAATTATTTGTTTGTGAATGCATATATTTCTTATGTCAAAGATCATAATATCACAGAAAAAGCCGTTTATATATCAGTAGACATGCAAAAATAGTTATAACATGAAAGCTTACTCCATTACTTGCAAATTGTTTATAAGTCATCAAACTTGGATGGACCATAACGTGCACATGTGTACTGATGACGAGAATAAATAATTCTAACATTGCACAGGGTGTTTTATAAAGTCATATAAACATGCCTTACTTCTTATTATACTCTTTAACATAACGTATGATTGTGCGTCTCAAGAAGATCAAACGCTGCATGTGTAGTATGTACACAAATACATGTATAGATCTTATATGTTTCAGCATATTCATAAGCGTTCAAATAATTTTGCAAAAATAATTGAGTTCTTAATTGTTGGAATTGCTTAATTATTGATTATGGATAGCAATATTAGACTTCTGAAAGTGTACATATCTTCGTAATTTTGAAATCAAATCTAAATGAACAATTTGTCTTTATGACCAGTTTTTGCATTTACGGTTAGACTTAATTTCCATGTTATTATTTTGCGCACTTACACTGTGAAGCTTACGTTAGAGGGACCTCCAGAGTTCATTTATTCAAACAAGGTTTTATGTTTGCGATAAAGGCTGTTTGCACGAAATCAAGACACCATGAATTCAAAAGGATCCAATTAATGTGAAAATTGGACACCATGAAATATACCCGCTATACAGTATACACAAACTACAAAAATTCAAACAACATCCTATTTAAAGATACATTAAGTCGCTCAAACTTGGGCATCGAGGGTTCAGCATCTTAAAAGATAAACGTAATATAATATTATAATTTTATACGTTACCTGGCGAACCTTCTTTGTCAGGCTATCCACAAAAACCAGGTAAACAATTACATCAGAATAGACGTCTATCAAATCCATTTATCCAATTAGGTGACAATGTGGATACACCATCCATCCAGTGACAGTGTGGATACACCATCCATCCAGTGACAGTGTGGATACACCATCCATCCAGTGACAGTGTGGATACACCATCCATCCAGTGACAGTGTGGATACACCATCCATCCAGTAAGAATATGTGTACACCATCCGTTCACAGTATGGTTACACCATCCGTTAATTGACAGAGTTGTACTTTCCAATCAAGCAAGATCGGGTGTACCTGTAATATAGCACAGTAACATACAATCATTATTTGCTAAAATGTGACAAAAAATGGGAAATTTGGAGTAGATAAAACCTTTGCAGACAGGCGCTTCGTCAGACATTGGGGAATCTCCCTATTTGCATCGGCAGTATGTACCAGGGAAGTTGGACCCACAGGTAACTATCATTTGTGAAGAGTAAAATGGTCAGAATTGTTATGCATCAAAACAATGGCTTTTGATATCTTCATAAACAAATTACATTCCAACAAAACATTGACAATTTAGGTAGTGTACAAAACCCCAATCGAAATTGATCAACTAGTTATGCTATGAAATGTAGATACTTTTTACATGTAACAATCACTGAGGTACATTCGAAACAAACCACAATGACCTTCCTTACAGCGTTTTATGCATTGATTACTGCGTAAATCACTAAGGAATGTTAAAATCAAAGATGAATTATATTGCATGCATTTAAATTTAAGCGTATGTATTCATTTAATAATGTCTCATTTGTTAATCACATGCCTTTATAGACCATACATTTATATGATGCCATAAAAAAAGAAAATCAAAATGCACCTTAGTGACCTGCTGTCAATGTCTTGAGTAAAAGTAGTCCTATAGCTTGGCGAATTTTACATGAACCTGACCTTTTGATTAGCATATTTTAACAGTCGATATCTTGCCAGTATTTATAACCTCGGTTGTATGTTTTCATAGTCCGGAAGTATCACAAAGATGCTCGAGATGTAATACAAACACAATTTTGAAATACCGATATTGCACGATTTACTTGCGGAAACTTTTAATCAAACATTCAGCTATGAGATCAGTCTACGGTCACATTAACAAAACAGGCATGATGTAACATAAGTATAACCAACACAATAACTCACCATTTTCTCTCTGTCTCCTCTCATTATGAAGAAACTCATCCAGAAACTTTCACAGGAACTGCATCATCTGGATAACCTGTGAAACATAGAAAATCATTTGAAATTAACTGAATTCAAAAGCTAGTATACTTTATTTACTCACCGGTAAACACAGCCTAACTACCTTTCCATGAGCAACAAGAACCTTCCACACATTCATAATTTGAGAAAAAACAAAACAGAATTGATATCAATCACAGAAATTTTCCCACTGTCAAAATTTTGTGCATTTGGAAGCCAGAGAAGTTGTGTAGTTATGGGTATGACTCACGCCATTGATTAATTTCACCCACATAAATTATGGTAGAATAACAGCAGATTATTCCCCGATAATTTTTTTGATAATTTCACTCAAGGGGTACAAGTTTTTTAGCAAACTTCCTCACCGTCAAAAATAAAATAATGAAGCATTTTCACATGTTCTCCTAATCCTTTACAAATAACAGAACACTACATTTACATAAACTTAATGTCACAAAATGGACGAAATTGAAGCCATTGCAGAAGAACTACTTCATGGCAACTCAGCGGGAAAAAGATGACACACAAAACATTTTACTTCTTTAGGCATATACAATGTAGTTGGGAATTTAAATTTATATGGGGGCATATAATTCATTAAAGCTATTTGAAGTATGAAATGAATAGAATATCAGTATTTTACGGTATATGATCTGTTGGTATTTCACCTCGTGAGCAGCTGACTGATATTTTTGTAGATTTCAATGATCAATTCCAATGCATGTAAACACTGATCCCAGTAAAATTTAGCTAGCAAGCTTCAGTTGCACAAAATGATATGGTTGTATAATATATATAGCTTACCATGATTCAAGCAGTCCTGTAGCTTCCTTGTTCTTGACTTTCAGCAAAAGTGGAACTTTCCAATCAAACGTCGGTACTTGTCTTTCAGCAACAATAGTACTTTCCAACCAAACGTAGGTACTTGTCAACAGCGAAAGTGGTACGTTCCAAACCAATGTAAGTACTTGTCTTCCAGCATAAACTCATATGGTTGAATTGAATGCATTGATCATCCCCATCCACCAATCATGAGCTGAAGTAGCACTTAGTCCTAACAGCCGGCTCACATAATTAACTACAAGAAGTAAAACTCCTCGAGTTATTTCTGAAGTTTCATTGTCCAATTAACTTAACTGGAAGTACAGGTACTAAGCCCAAAAAACCAAAGAAAACAAAGTGTGCCTCGGGGCACAAAAATTTTAGAAAATTGTATAAGTGACTATGCGACTCTTTTACATTTTACAGGGGTGTGTATGCATAGTATAATACCAAAAACTGAGTTTACTTTGCCAAACATTTCTCGAAGTAAAAAAAAAAAATGCTTTTCCCTGCACTTTTGCCTCAGACATACTACATCAACCAATGGGACCAACAGACAGTAAACATGTAATTAACCGAACCAAATGCAAGCTACATGATCGGATTCCGGAAAATTCACATCTGCTCTCAATTATGTCCTGAAAATATAAAGATACAAATAACCCTAGAAAATAGAAGAATCAAGCAATTCAACCATTACCAGTGTATATGTATTCAGATTAATTATTTGAATATCTACAGTAAATGTCTTATAACTGATTAAATTTTAATTACATCAGCATCACATGAAGAACATCAGCTTTTTTAATTTGATATACCATATACATTTGTAGCAATAAGATAATTCAATTTAGACGGAGGTCAGAAGGCAATTCATACGAATTGAAATTTTGAAAAGTAAAAGTGCAATCTTGCTGAACTTTATTTAGAACTGATCATCACTGTTTTTGGGGATCATAAATCAACAAATTATCTCATAAATACAGCATAGTTTGACTAAAATAGAGCTTATAGATAGAGCAATAGTACAGACATAGTTATGGCCCAAAAGTGTAAAACAGTTAACACATTAGGACATTGCCTTTAAGATGCAGTTTTACAAGAAGCACAGGTACTTACCAGTATGTGAACAGTGTTGTTCAATGGAATAGCCATATTCTTACCATAGCGTGTCTTTGGTCGTTACTGTAAACTGTCCAAGACATCTAAAATAAAAGAAATTTAAACTGCTGTAATCTCATGATTCTTAAAAATAGACCACAATATCAATATTTTCTTGGCATAATTACTTCTCTTGTATATAATTTGTTCAGGATCTTTTAGACCGTTAAGACACCTTAAATGACTTAACAATCATTTTCTTATGTGTAAAGGTCCATCTAAAAGTTAGATTTAATTAAAATACATCTTCAAACTTGTTCATTAAAACAGCTGGAAAAATGTGTTACTCAACCATACAAAAACTTTAAGAATGTTGTGTTTGAATAAACCTAAAACAGTTGTTGCCATGGAAACTGTAAATACAACTCATAGCATACAGTCTAACAGGCTGTAAAACATTCAAATCAGCAATTATGAAATTATGAAAATATGAGTGAAACTTACAGGCAGTTCAACTTGATGCAAATTATCATCAGGAACACTGACAACTCCATTGGCCCCTTCTGTACCAAAGCCTGTATTTCCTCCAATAGCACCATCTACCGGAATGATAGCTCCATCAGGACGATGTCCGCCTCTAATCATTGCCCCTTCAGCAGTCATTCCAGATATGGAAAACGTGAAGTTAACAGCGTTGTGTATATCTAGTCCAGTCTCATCTCTGTATAAAGTTAAAGCAAAATGTATTAACAAGAAGACATGGAACAAAACAAATAATTCCTGTTCAAATTTGAAATCCTTAGTAACCCGATTTTCATCTGTTTACCACATATTAATTCCTAAAAAATTGAAGAAAAAAAATATTTTTCTCCAAATTACACTATAAAGTGATGTAAAGAAGCCAAAATATTGTCTTATAACTAAAAATTAAATAAAAAAGAAAAAAAATTATTTTGGCTCTAGTGGGGGTTGAACCCACGACCTACAGGAAATCAGTCAATTTGTCATAAAATTACTGAAATTGAGAACTCTTCAAAAGGAGATTCTTTATTACACCCGGATATCCTTAAGGCACAATAAGCTAACAAATGGAGCAATTTTAGTAGCAGAAAAAACTTATTTTAGCCCTTTCTAGGATTTTAAAGAGAATGAACTGATAAAGCAAAACAATGTTAGCGGTTGAAAACTTTAAAATTATAAATCAATGTAGGAATTGCACAGTCAATTACTACTCCTTTAGTCAAAGAACCTCATGAGCAAAGGTGGTTAGCGTGCTGAATTTGTAACCCAGTGTCCTGATTTTGGCAGTAAAATTTGAGTCAATATTTCCTTGTGGTAGACACAATGATAAAAGTACAAAGAAGGCACGTATCAAAATAGATTAAAGTATGTGTACAGTTTACCAATTTTTTATTAACACAGTGATGTACTTTTTGTTTGTGTTCAGCGAATTATGACTGTATAACAGTAATTATGCATGAAGATGACCTACAATGGTGGAATAACCTAAGGTAAAAAATAAAAATAAATAGTCACCTCATTACAACAAGACTGTCGTGAAAATACTGGCAGGTGGTGCTTGGAGGAACCTCCAGGAAAGCATGTATTGAATCATCTCTACACTCCACCAATTCCATGGCCAAGGGTAGTTGGTTGGTACCAAGATCAAACTGTTCATCACTCTGAACAAGGCTTCCATCTGACACCTGAAATATATAAATATAATCTTTAAATATCAGCTGCATTAACCCTTTACCCAATAATGATGCAAAGAGACTTATAGTAAAACATCCAACTATCATAAGAAGAGAGTGAACAGATTAAATACTTCAGATACAATGTCAGCTAACAATAATGAATTAATGTGCAATTGAATTGCCACTAGATGATATATATATGTATAAAATATGATCTGATGGAACATCAGCACTGGTGATGACTTGGTGATATCAAAATGTATAAGAATAACAATTTCTGTACACAAAATCATATTCATTTTTTCATAGTATAAGAGTAGCTAAGAGTAGCCGTATTAATTCTGAGACATACATTTACTGCTAAATGAAGAAGTTCTATTTTAAAACAACAGAAACAGCATTATTTCATTGTGAACAGGTATCCTGAGAAATGTGTCTAGATAAAGAACAAAAAGATTTTGTTGGACAATCGTCCAATAGACACACAGAATACTAGCAATTCTCAAAGAGGTGCCTGCAAGTGTTGGTAGATGAGTGCCCTACTGTAGCAATACTCTTGTGAAGCTAAGTGACCTCATATATTAAGTAAGCTTACCTCAGACAAAATGGTGATAGTTTTTACCAGATCATCCATATATGTTGGTTGGGTCAACATACTGTTGATCATCTTGGCTAATAATATACCATTACTCTGACCATCTAACACACACAAATACATCAGTGTGGGAATGTCAACAGTGAAGTTCTCATACAAGGCAACTTCAAACACACTAGGTGTGATATGACTATCCTGAAATGTTAAATACATCATTTTATACCACATTCAACAATAAGACCATAAGTTATGTTTGGCAGATATATTTCTGATAAAAATTTCAATATATACCCACAAACTATCAGGATTTTTTTTAACAACAACCATATGATATGATATGCAAGTAAACTGTCCAAATAATGTTTTATACCTGACTATATAGGAAAGCAAGTATGGTAGCCACTGTAATTTTGACATATATATTTGTATTACTGTAAAATCATTGATTTTTGTGGGGGTTAAATTTTGCGAAATCAACTCCCATCAAACTATAATCGATAAAAAATTATTTTGTCCAAAAGTGCAGTAGTTTCCACCAAGTTAACAAAAGAGTTGGACAAATCTGAAACTTATATTCTTATATTACTTTACCTCAGAATCCTTGTATGAAGACATACATATACAGGACATAAACACCAGTCTGTGTTCCTCCTGTTGATCTCTGACTACGAATGGAAATCCCTGGAGCATGTGACTAGATCTAGAAGTATGACGGAAGTACAAGTCCAAAACTGGGGTATCAATAGCCTGTAAAGAATAAAAGGTTTATCATAAAATACAGAGACCTTTATAAGAATAGTTCTAGAAAACATAACCTGTGACAAATATTTCCTAAATTGTCAAGGAGTTGCGAATGCCCAGATCGACTACAAGGCAAAAGGATTCTGACTGAGGCTTAATTCCCAATCCTGAAAAGGATTGTTTCCGGTGCCATTAGCACACACCCCACACAAAATCTCATCCCGATTGTTATTTTATTGCTTTAGTGACATGACACCATTAGTTTAAGGTCACATAAATAAATTTGTTCTTTAACTCAATGTTAAGTTACAATAGTCATGCAGCCCCAGGTTGAATTAAGTCCATGGTCAGGTGGCAGACATATATCAATGAAAAGGCATACTCAGTGTCTATTCTAGAAATGAGAAATTAGGGAGGATTTTCCCCCATCCTCTTCAAAAAAGGAGGATTTTTAAAAACAAGGGGGGTCAAAACCAAATACTATATATATATAAATGTTAAATTTTCTTACAATTGGCATGTATGGTGTACTAACCAGTAGATCAGCTGTGATAAGCCGCAAGTAATTTAACTAAAAGTTGGACAACATTTCGGGAATGTTTTAGAATAGCAGCCAAGTATCCTCTGTCGACACTAATACCCAATCACTATATCACTATACAAAATCTTCTTATAATTAAGTTATAGTGCAAATATTAAGGGTCATAGAAGCATAAAATATTTTGCTAACTCAATCTACTTCAAATATCTGGGATAAGAACAATTAAACAAGATTATAAGTGTTACTGTCCATGGCAGTAAATAAGTTGTTTTACCTGACACACCAACTTGTCATATGGAAGCAACTCGTAAACTGGTAAGTATATTGGGAAGTCATATTCTATCAGCTCCTGTCTTTCCATCGATACCTCAGAATGACCTGCATCAGTCAGCCATGCTTGAAGAAGTCGAATCTGTAAGAAAACAAGAAACGTCAGCGTGTAATAAGAGAGACAATGCATCCACAAGTAACACGTTTATTTATGCAATAATCAGATAATAACACGAGAGAAAAAGATGAAATTCTGCTGGTTGATACAGTACTGGCAAAGGAGAAGATTCCGGACAGAAATCGCATAAAAAGCTGCCCCTGGAGTTAAAAATATATTTTTTCTTAGATTTTTTAGTGTTTACAAATACCTTGGTTCAGGATCTTTGCTAAAAATAGGTTTCCCGAAAAATGACGTCACGTGAACAGCAAAATATTGGGGCCTGAAAAGGGGCACTTTTGTGCTTCTTCTTCTTCTTCTTCTTCCAATTAAAGAGCAGGAGTCCTACCGGACTGTATAAAGCTCAGCGAATACTGTATTAACACATGCGTGAACAAACTGTCTCTGATTCACTCTTATAAAAACTGTTAAAACTATGTACAGAATATTGTCTCAGGCCTTGATCATTCTCTGGAAACTCTCCAGGTTGTCGGTAGCTGTCACCTTTGATTGAAGTCGGTTCCAGTCTTTGGCGGTTCGGTGGAAGAACGAGGTTTCTAATGTCTTGTGATGGTGGCGCTCCTGGAAAAACTTCAGGCCTCCTCTGGTACGCGAGTCCCCAGGCTTCAGAAACTGGCTTGTCTCGATGTCCACTAGTTTGTGGTGAATCTTGAACAGCATCTGAAGCCTGGCTTGTCTCCGACGGCTTTCCAGGGATACCCACTGGAGGTCCTCAATCATCTTCGTGACGCATCCAGGGGTTTTTGACGAATAGTCGTTGGTGACAAACCTAGCAGCCCTTCTTTGTACCTGTTCCAGGGCTTTGATGTTGTTCTGGGTCGTGGGGTCCCACACTGCAGCAGCATACTCCATTGTTGGCCTAGCTATGGTCTTGTAAGCGGCTGCTTTGACTTCTGGAGTGCATTCCCGCAGGTTTCGACGCAAGAATCCCACCGTCTGGTTGCCCTTGTTTACCACGTTGCGGACATGGGTGTCCCAGCTCCATGTGTCTGATAGGGTCACCCCTAGGCATTTGCTGGCTTCGACAGTCTCCAGGGTATGGCCATGGAGTTGGTAGCTGGTTTCGATGAGTTTGGCCTTCTTCGTAGTAATTCTGAGCACTACACATTTTGCTGGATGGAAGCTCATCTGCCATCTACTTTCCCATGATTCCAGGGCTGTAAGGTCCTCTTGAAGAAGTTTACTATCTTCCTGGCTGTGGATGGTCTTGTATAGCAGACTGTCATCAGCGAACAGTTTGGAGGTGGATGACTTTATCGACTGTGGTAGGTCGTTAATGTAGGCCAGGAATAGAAGTGGGCCTAACACAGATCCCTGTGGTACACCAGACTTCACCCTCGCCTTGTCTGACTGCGCTCCGTCCAGTACCACGAGCTGGTTCCTGTCTAGTAGGAATGACTGTATCCAGGATAGGGTCTTGTTCTTGATGCCATAGTGACTCATCTTGAGGAGAAGACGCTGATGTGGCACTTTGTCAAAAGCTTTGGCAAAGTCCAGCAGAATGGCATCAACCTGGTTTCCGGATGCCATCCCAGAGGCAATCTCATGGGCGGTGGTGATCAGGTGAGTTTCACAGCTCCTTTTCCGTCGAAAACCATGTTGATTGTCCGATAGTATGCCATTCTGGTCAAAGTGCTTCATGATACTGCTATGTATGATGTGCTCCAGTAGTTTGCAGACTATCGATGTAAGCGAGACTGGGCGATAGTTGGATGCTTGGTGCCTATCTCCCTTCTTGAAGATCGGTACAACGACTGCTTCTCTCCATTCTCTAGGTATTTCGCCAAGGTTGAGAGATAGCTGGAACAGCTTGGCTAGTGCTGGAGCAAGTTCTGTTGCAGCCGTCTTCAAGATGAAAGATGGGACTGAGTCCGGTCCTGCTGCTGTGAAGGGACGAAGATTGACTAGTAGCTTGTGCACACCTTTCCAGTTGACTGCTATGTCGGGCATCGTTGGTACTTGGCTGGTACCAAGGTCAGGCATGTCTGAGAGATCTTCTTCTGTGAAGACCGACTGAAACTGATCGTTCAGTATGTTTGCTCGTGCTGTTGGGTCACTTTGTAGATATCCATTGGTATTCTTTAGTGGTGCAACTCCAACGGCTTCCTGTCTCCGGCTCTTCACATACGTCCAGAAGCGCTTGTTGTTTTCTTTGTAGTCACCGCTAACAGTGTCTTCTAGGTACTTCTTGTGTGCCTTTCTAGTCATGTACTGCACCTCTTTCTGTAACCTCCTATATCTGTCTCTGTCCCTCTTAATTTTTGTTCTTCTGGCTTTCTTAAATGCTCTTTGTTTCCTCTTGATCGTTCTCTTTATATCGGTGTTCATCCAGGGGTTTGTGTATTTACTGGTAGTCATCTTAGAAGGAACTCTCTTTTTTATAGTTTCTAATATTGTAGATTTAACAAGGGTCCAGGCTTCATTGATGTCCATTAGGTTATTAAGTTGATCTTGTAGAGTGGATAAGTCTGTCTTAATTCCTTCGATGTCTGCCTTTTTCCACAAGTTGATTTCCCTTTTGACTGGTTTAGGGCGTTTGGCTATGATGTTGGTATCCAGTAGCACTATGTCATGGTCAGAGTTACCTATGGAAGGCATGGGTTTGCAGCGATTTATGAAAGTTGAATGAGTGGTCATGATCAGATCTAAAGTGTTGTCTAGACGGGTCGGGAAGTTCACAATCTGTTCGAAGTTGTTGTCAGCAATAACATCAAGGAAGGTTTTGTTGACGCGAGATGGGTACTTGGAGCTGGTGATTGTTAGCGAGTCCCACTTGATATCTGGCAGATTGAAGTCGCCAGCCACTAAAACGATGTTCTTCTTGGCTTTTCTACGGATTCCTCCAATTTCTTTCTTGACGGTGTTCAGGTAGTCCGTATCAGTCTGATTTGGTGGCCTGTAGAAAGCAGAGATGAAGACTTTCTTGTTATCCGCCTTGATGGAACAAGATATCAGTTCCAGTTCAGTGCTGGTTGTCACTTCACCAAGCTGTAGGTGGGATTTCGCAGCAATCAGTACACCACCATGTGGGTCATTTGGCCTGTCTCTGCGTTGTATGTCATATCCAAGTAGAGATGGGAGTATTTCCGATGTCTTGATGCTACTCTCCAACCATGTCTCTGTTCCTACGATGACGTCTGGGTTACAGTCCTCAATGATGCTTTCTAACAGCTTTCCTTTTTTGCGCAGACTTTGGAAGTTGATATTTATGAGTCGTAGAGTTGATAGTTTCTTGACTGTAGGTGGGTTTTTAGCCGAGATCGGTGATGATGTTTTTGGATAAAAACATGGGCTGGACAGATTGCACGAAGATGGTGTATCTGGTTCTGTGCTGGTACTGTACCTAGTTGAGGATGTGATGTCCGAGATACTGTCGAAGTGAGAGGGGTTCCTTGATAGGTCTGTGATCCCATCGTCGTCCTCCGGAACTGTATAGATAATGCTTGAGTTGTTCGGTTTGTTGCATGTTGGACAATACCATCGTTCATCACTTTTACCAAGGGCGCTGAAGTCTGCTGTAGTTAGGCCTATGCAGGACTTGTGTAGCCATTGATCACAGTCGTCGCAGGCGATGCATTTATCCTTACAGGCTCTAGAACAAATACCACATGGGAACTTCGGCTTCCTGGGGCCTGGGTTAGGTTCAATTCCAGCAATGAGTAATAGCTGTTTGATGTGGATGGACTTGATATGCTTCCTCCAAGTTTCCTCTTTCAAGTTACAAAGCCATAGCGGGAGTGGGTGGGGTAAGCTGGTGGTAAATGCTTGTAGATAAGGAACAGTTACATGTAATATACAATGGAGATACCTGTCTTCATGAGGGAGAGTTGACTCTAGTCCATTAACTGCTGGGATTTGCTTGAGAATGATGAGGAGAAGCATGAGCTTCATTTTTACATTTTCTGTGTGGGCGCCGCCATCTTGGATACATGTATACAATGGTAGCCTCGTTCTGATATCAACTGTCAAACAAGAAGGGTTGATGAAAAAGTATGAAATAGATCATAAAACTCCATAGATCGACTCAGGAATGGGATGGATCAAACCAGTTTATTGATTTCTTGTAGTTGGTGTTGAAAAAATGAGGTTGTTCTCACATGAAGAAGTAGTTATAACAGAATTTTCGGAGCTACTTAGAGAGACAGCTGATCAGTTCACGCATGCGCCTTGCACCTTGCTATTTTCAACGATATTACCGTAGATATACCGGACAGTCTGATTCGAATATTCCACGACGAATATTTAGAAACACATTACCACGAAATATTTAGAACAGGGTTCCTTCTTCACAATCATGCAAAAATATGTCAATATTTACGACATGACAACACGTGACGCACATGTTTTCAACCCAGGGGGCGCTCGTGACAGGTTAAATTCCAATCCATACCGTATCTTGTTTACCGGCAGAAAATCGAAACAAAATGTGGAAAAAGTTTTTCAGATTTATTGATAAGATATCAAAAAAATATTCTCAACAGATAATGCGGACAAATTTCCGTCTATTGAGCTAAAGTAAATGCTGGAAGAAAAAATAAAAATTAAAAAAAAAATTTTTTTTGGCGCCGCCGTGATTCGATCGCTGGACCTTAGCATCAGCCTTGCGTTCAGTAAGACTTAACGCTACCGAACCGTTCGGTAGTTACGCAACTTTTTTTAACTGTACGGATAGTTCGGACAGAACGGTTCGCAGTTAAGGCGAACTACTATCCGAGGTAGTACGCCTAGCGAACAATATGCAAACAAAATGGCGGATATGGCGAACGGGTAAGTCGAGTGTCATTTTAATTTGGTTTTTTTTCTCGATTTCAGCGTTATTTGATATAATTGATGATTAATATGTACGAAAATGTTATATTTAATACATTAACACATATTCTGGATAAAAAGTACAATAAATCGTGTCATAAAGTGGAAATCGGGATCTCAATTCTAGCGGGTAGTCAAACAATCTCGACTTAGAGTATCCACTTCTAAGTCAAGACCCATTATGCGCTTTACTGATCAGTTTTTGAGTTTCATGAATTCTGTCTTTTACGCCAAATTAGAGCCATTTTCAGCATTGAACGTGTAAAATATAATAAAAATAAACGAATGGTACAGAATACCTGTTAATATTGGTCCTTATAATCAATAAATCGATAAATAAATCAGCACGTGTAATTTCCGAAAATCCAAATGTAAACATAACTGTGAGTATCCGGTACGCGTATACCGCCCGTACAGCCCGTACAGATGAGCGCAACACGTGTGTAATTCATATGCTAACGTTGTGCGAATCGCTAAGCGAGCAGTAAAATTCATTTAACTTATCGTATTCTGTTCATAAGTCATTAACTATCAGTTTACACGAAAAATCAGCTCGATTTGTCAACAAATCTTCGTTAATTTTTCGTTTTTAGTTTCACCGAGCGAACTCAAGAGTAATTGGTTTCACGCGTACCAGTGTACATCACTGTGAAAACCAAATAGTGCCGAAGATCTCCCAGCATCCTCCATTGTTCTAGAAACTCATTCCATCGAGTATTCTGATTGGTCGATAGGGGAATGCGGTTTGCATATCAACAACAAATAGCTGTGTAGTGGAATTTAAAAGTGCGACATCGTCGTGTTAAAATTGTCGGACAAACGAACCGCTGAGTGTTTTATGGATGTTTTTGGTGCAGATAACGAGAAAAAGGGTTGATCTTCGTGGACATGCTATATATTTCATGGTATTTACAACTTTTCATTCACCTTTTCAAGTGCCGATAAAAATTTGATCGGCGCTACTTCCACAAATATGACACTTTAGTCCACATCTGCGATGGAGATAAAGGTCACAAATTAAAAAATCTCCTAGCAGATTGCCCCACATCTATTCTAGCGGGCGGATTGGGTTAAGAAATTTCCGGTCCTTTCTAAAAATAAATCTTCATCATTTAGCAAGCAACCAACATATTTTTATATTATATGTTACATTTAATTATATTCAAAGGATTTAACTTTGAATTTTAATTTCTGGCCTAAAATTTAAGTTGGATTTTTTGGAATTACCGGTAGGCCTATTAGTTAGGATACTCAGGTGCTTCCTGCTAGACCTACACTGACTGCATAATGTATAGTTGTTTATAATACATTTATATATTGTACCTTTACTGTAAATAACTGTAGATATGTACCCCGAGGCCCATGGGAGTAGCCGTGTTACCGCAGGGATTTTTATTACCGAAACAGCAATACATATATAGCCGTGGAATTTACCAGGCAAAATGTTCAATACAGAATTGTCCCGTGCGGTGGCAGCAAGAACAACAAATCCCCAAATGACTTTTTTCAGTGTTTACTAGACAGTGTAGAAATATAACACTGTAGTGAGTAGTCGAAGGGGCTTTGACGATGATGCAACGTCAGATCATTTAGTTATGATTCTTCAAATCCTGGGTAAAATCCCATGCAGAATATCACCTCCCTCCCTCCAACCTGTTAAATATATGCCCGGCAATAGGTCAGCACTGCTTAGGCACAGTACAAATATTCCTCTCTCATCGGACAGCGCAAAGACAACGGAAAGTTACAAATCTGGGACTATTCTTCACCATTATCCTGCCATTCTGCAGGGTTTCAACTGACTGGTACATTATTTAATAATATGACTGGCAATATATAATCAAATGGAAATTGTCTCTATATTTCATATGATGAATATGAATACATTGGTTACTATTCATAACCAACAAAAATTAGCCTCTTTGCATCCTATTATGGCCATCAAAAGAAAATGCTTATCACAGGACTGTTGTATCTGTCTAGTAAGCATGCAGTCTCAAATTTGGCCTAGCTGAACAGATGCACATTATGTATTAATGCAAGTGTGGCTTAATTATGGAACTAAAATGATGTTACTTTGCCCATATCTATTTTAGATATTAGATATACTATAGTATTACATATTATGATATACCACTCCAGTATTGATGTACAACAAGCGTCGAGGCGCGACCTGTCACCTCTATAGAGATAGAATACTGAGTGTTTACTAGTCATGCCTCGACGCTTGTTGTAGATCTATAGAGTACTTTCAAAGTCAATCGAGAACGGGTGTAAATATACTATCATCCGGCAGGTAATCTGTGTGTATCTAGGTTTAACTGGGTATAAGCTATATACGTCACGTGAGTTAACGGTATTCACTGCTATTCTTTCGAATGGGATAGTTCCCTCATAAGTATTACAAATGTACTTATTGAATCGACTATAGTTACTTTATTTGTTGTTTGTAGATATCTGTCACTTGACTGAATGCTAGTATACTTTATATTCTTTCGAATGGGATAGTTCCCTCATCATTGAATTGACTCTACATTTATTTCCTTTCAATGAATGTTTATATTTCAGCATACTCTTACATGTAGTCTGGATCCCCTCCTGGCTCTTGCTCTTAGTACTAGTTGTTGTTACTTCCATTGAGGTTTAAATTGAACAATTGTATCTAAGACTTTAAAAATTTAACACTTCATAGCCTGGTAGAGAGTAGGGGTGTAACGATACGGTCACTTAACGATACGATACGTATCGCGATATAAGGGTGACGATACGATACATATTGCGATACAGACATACCTTATTTCTCCTATAAAGTATTGATACTTTTCGGAATATAGTTGACATTTTACTTATTAATATGAACTATTTTACTTGATCATTTTAATTCAACTCGAAGAAATTGTACACTGAGCTTATTCAACAACAATGAACAATATTTTGCATTAGTGTTTTAATGTTTCTTTTAATTGTCAGACATTTACAATAATATTCTGATATCACTTTAGGTTCAAAACGTATTGTGATCTGCTTTATGTCACGATACGTATTGTATCGTGGGCTACGTATCGCGATACGATATATGGTTGCACCCTTAGTACTGGTAGAGAGGTGATTTGAAATGAAATGATTGATCACCCACTAACTTAGGGTCATCAAGGTTATTTTCATTTTCTGATCCTTGCTGGAATCTGTGGTATATTAACCTCTTACGGTATTATACATAATAGTCAGGGTTGCACAGTGGTTGAAAAGATAACAGTTCTATTCTGACTTCTGATCAAGCGGTCCTGATTCAACTCTCAGCATAATTGCACTTAGAATGGACCTTTATAAAGCACTTTTTAAGCAATGCATGTTTAAAATCAAGTATGGCTGGCGCCCAGGCACTCGTGAATTATCCCCCGTCCCTTTTTTACATGAATTAAATTAAATAATGGAAAATCAGAAACGTGTTGAAGGCATGTTTAGTTTGGCTTTTTTTTGTGAAAAAAAATGGCTATCAAGTAAAAATTGGCTGGCTCCATTCGTATCAAAAATGTCTATACCTTCTAATACGGGTAACATTAAGGATCCTCCAAAGATTTTTAGGTACCGCAGAATATAAAACTTCACTTTTCACTGATTTTTCGTAACTGCATGTTCGTCAGATGCATATTTACAGCATATAAACCAAATCAATGCATGACTTATAAATCTGATTACTATGAAGTATAACTTGTACCATGTATTGCTATTTAAAGCACATGTAAAATCTGATCACTGTATGACTTATTGTCATACTATATAAAATTAGCCATTTATTATTAAATTGATGTGTATGCCTTATTGCAAGTGCCGGAAATTGACTCGTTTATACATAGTGATAGCAGGCTTTCTACTGGGCCCTTCTTTTCCTACTTTCCCCTACTATTTTGATCTAAGCCCTACTTTGTCCTAATTTTTGCTAAACAGCCCTATTTTACCTACTTTTTCATTTCAAAAGGAAATACTCGCAAATCAGCTCGCATCTATGACATATATTGTCAGGTGGCAATTTTATTTATGTCGTTCAACCAAGATTCAGGGATTGATATATGTTATGCCTCTCTAGAAGCCTGTATCGGACACTGATAATATGCAACTAAAACAATGAAAAATCCTACTTTTAATGTCAGAAATTCCTACTTTTTCAATAAAATCTTACCTTACTTTTACCCTACTATTTTTTGAAAGGGCAGTGGAAATTAAGCCTGTGATAGTTGGACAAGCTAATTTAACAATATATACTTACAGTTGGAGAAAAAAACATCAATAGTTTAATTTCAATTGAAAGTGAGAGAAATTTATACCAAAGTTTAACTTTTAAAATCTGAATCAATGTATTTTTGGTCTTTGATCTGCATTAAATTTACTTTTTATAAATACTTTATTTATATAGTGGTTTGAAACATAGTGGTAAAGCATCTGTTTCAAATGAAGGGAGGTTTGATCCCAGACTTTGTCATAGCAAAGACAAAATAAAATGATACCAGTAAATTCCCCCATTACGGCTATGCTCAGCATAAATGAAAAATAGTTTTTCTTAATAATTATATCATTTTTTATACTTTTTACTAAAAAATCTTAAATTTTCTGTCTTTAAAATTTTTTTCGATGTAAAAGTATATATAATTAAGTTTTTCTTTCCTATATCAATTTTATAAAGTTTACAAAATTTTAGATGAAACAGGAATTAAAACTTTAGACGAAATTGGAATCCTTTTAATTAGCACTTTAGACAAAATGGGGATGAGAAAAAATATAGACCAAATGGGATAAGACAAAATGGGATTTTAAGTCCCCGGTAAATTGTCTGTGTAATTATATTTCACTTTTTAGTTTACTTAATATTCAAAATTCTTAGTTATCTCTTTTTAATTTAAAAAAAATGTGATATAATATACATGTATATTATTTTGTTTAATATATGATTATAGCTAGATTTGAGCAATATGTGATACTGGGAACATTGTGGTTTTTTTTTTGCCTAAATATATATATATCTTTTATTGCCTCCGATTTAATGTTACACACACTACATTATTTTTTTAATCCTTATAATTGCTGTCAATAATTGATTGTAAGATACTGATCAATGCTGCTGTGTAAGGTGACAGATTATGACACCATATGTACTGATTAGTTGTTTATTGGTTATAGTAATACCCCACTGTGCCAGACTGGGTGCAAACTAATTGGTGTCTTATCTTGATATCTTATCTTAATATTGCACTCTGGGGGATCTATACTGTTGTTGGTCTATCATAAATGATTGTACAACAGATTATGGTCTGGGTTTTGTTGTTACGTTTGATATTTATCAAGTGACCAAGATATATTTTCTTGCAATCTATAAACTGTTATGGTTTTACTTAAAATGGTCTACACAAATAATCTTATTTATATATATCGAGGGGTTAGAGCAAGAACCAGTTATCTGGCCAAATTTCCGAAAATGACTTTTTTATTGAATTGGATGCCATTACTGAAAATACAAAATGTGTAAAGAAATCATGATCTTGACGTAATTACTTTTAAAGATATTGAATTGTGACCAAACCAGTTATCGATTATCACTGACTTTGGTTTAAGCAAAAACCAGTTATCATAATATAACTTGCAAGTTTTAATTATAACACTGGAACAGCGTGGAGCTAAAACAATTTAGGGGTCAATACTTTATTTTTGCAGAAATGTTAGTTGTTGTTTTTCTTATAACCGTTTCTGCAAGAACCATGTAGCGATTTATACATGGATTTTGCAGGTATGTAAATCTCACACATTTCAATTTTTCTACCAGCAAAAACACGCTATAGAGAGATACAAACTAGCAGACGCCTAATATTGTTATCTTATGTTAGAGGTAAAACAGGCTATCAGTTGCCGGACAATGACCAGGCTATAACTAAAGCATTTCAGATACAGAAACAATTCACCTGGTTATAATTGCTTTTATCAATGAGTGTAATGATAACAATGTGACCTGTTGAG
The DNA here is from genome assembly GCA_963678985.1 of Spisula subtruncata. Classification (NCBI taxonomy): domain Eukaryota; kingdom Metazoa; phylum Mollusca; class Bivalvia; order Venerida; family Mactridae; genus Spisula; species Spisula subtruncata. The sequence continues at coordinate 35,809,932 of OY787670.1, read as the reverse complement.
TGGTCAAAACCATGCATTGAAGAATTCTAACAACTTTGTTGAAACTTTAGTGTCATAGGAGCATTGTTAGAGAATGAATGTTCATGTTCAAAAGTGGATTCTGATGTCAAATTGTTAAACGTAAGTATGTTTTATTTGATTTATTTATCAATACTGTTTCTAAATATTATATTTAAAAACGTATTTTCAATATTCATAATGCAATAATTTAATTTAAACAGATTCTTGAATAGTTATCAAATAGGGTTTAATACAGTTAAGCCAGACAAAACACAGTCATGTAGTTACATTACCTGTACGTAATGTTATGCTAACGTCACACAAATACAGTCAGATCCCGATACAACGACGATGTTTATTTCCTAGAACAATGTCGTTGTAACGAATTTGTCGGTATACTGAATTAATACAAAAAGCATTTTATTACGTTTGTCCCCAAATTTTATGTCAGTATAATGAATTTTTAAGTATATCGGGTGTCGTTATATTGAGATCTGACTGTAGCAGAATCTATACAGTGCCGCCCAAAGTATTATAGTTTTGCAATCACCAGCGGCTTCTTCATTCTAAAGCAATTGTTATGCACTTATTACTATGGTCTCCTAATGTTTTACTGTACACGTATTTTAAATAAATAACTCGCAACCATTATTGCTTGAATGACTAGCAAAACAGATAGGATTTCAAAATGTTTTCATCTTTTTGTCTGTAAAGGATACAAACAATTGACTAGAACTTAAGTAAAACATTCTGAAGATGGTATTCTCTGAAATAGTATATATATTTATATTACACTGCTTTAGGGTTACATGAATATTATTGTCTATCAGTATCTACTTATCTTATTTTACAGATGTGGTCCGATACAGAAGATGAGAATTATCTATCCATAAATTTGAACAATCTTGTGAATGAGTCGTCAAGCACAGAAAACGGGAATCAATATGAGAATGCCGTGACAAGTTCAAGTGTACAAGACAGAAATGAAACTAACAATGTTGTGAATGAGTCGTCAAGTGTACAGGACAGTAATAATACTGATAATGACGTGAATGAGTCGTCAAGTGTACAGGACAGTAATACTACTATAAATGTCGTGAATGAGTCGTCAAGTGTACAGGACAGTAATACTATTGATAATGTCGAGAAGGAGTCGTCAAGTGTACAGGACAGTAATACTACTGATAATGACGTGAATGAATCGTCAAGTGTACAGGACAGTAAAACTACTGTTAATGTCGTGAATGAGTCGTCAAGTGTACAGGACAGTAATAACACTGATAATGTCGTGAAGGAGTCGTCAAGTGTACAGGACAGAAATACTACTGATAATGTTGTGAATGAGTCGTCAAGTGTACAGGACAGTAATACTACTGATAATGTCTTGAAGGAGTCGTCAAACGTACAGGACAGTAAAACTACTGATAATGTCGTGAATTAGTCGTCAAGTGTACAGGACAGTAATACACTCAACCGCTTTAAAAACGCACCACTATTGAAAATAATCAAAATTTGTCAAAAATCATTTTTTGCTAAAACTAATAGTTTACAGGGTTTGTTCAGTTCATAAGCTTGACCTAATTAAAGAAAACGACTTTGTTTTCATTCGGAATACCTCGCCAAAGGAACTTTTTTTATTTTGCATGTTTTGCACGTGCAGCTCGATCGCGTCGACCTATGTGGTCAATATTGACTTTAAACTGTACGCTGTTGGTTTACACATTGAAAAAACAGCAGAAACAGTATTTGCTAATGGTATTTTTATGCTGCGAATATCTGGAATATTTGTTCGGATGATTGTGCCTTCGCTTCCAACTGAAAAACCCATTGGTGCCTTAGCATGGCAGTTCAGCTGTCTCCACACAACGATTGTGGGCTTAAAACATCCATTCCTTACGAATGACACAGTCAAAGACCGACCTGAATGAAACAAGCTAAAGATATTGAGCCCGAGCTATGAGGAAACATGACACATGTTGTGGCACTGTAATTGGTTCCGCATGGCTGCACACAGTGTCAAAAGAATGTCGGGTGTCAATAAACAAGCCAAAAGTACATTATTGCATTTTCATTACTATTCTTTTCATGATTGTCAATAAAAAGGAAAATCATTTTGGTTCACTTTTTAACGAGTTTTCTCCAGTTTAGAGCCGAATGTCCCAACTTTTTGTTATCAAGTTCCTTCAAATTGTTGATTTAAGGTGCCATATAAGCACCACGGGGAATATCCTGACAGTCTGATGCTCATAACCAAGTTTTGAGTTTAAATAAGGCTTAATCCATCTTAGGTTCACTTAATGCGCATATATCTGGACCGCACTCGGTCGTATGATATTAGCCAGACAAACAAAGCCACATAACATTTATAATTCAAGTTAAGCTTTGCTTGGATGGTTAGAAACATCACGTCAAACATAATTCTTCCATATTACGTAATTAATTTTATTCTTTAGGACGAGAAACCACGTTCATGCATCAATGTAGCGGGCTCTTATAATTGCTTTGGAAATTGTGACTTTCCCTTTCATGGGTCACTGTGTTATCTATATCATAATTTATTTTAAACTTGTAATAATGGCATGAAAATCACACAACTCGTTGTGTATAGACTGAAGATTATTAATCCGAAGATAAATAACCATAGATTGACGTTTTCATCACTAAAACCGATATTTCATACGTGGTGCGTTTTTAAAGCGGTTGAGTGTAATACTAATAATGACGTGAATGGATCGTCAAGTGTACAGGACAGTAAAACTACTGATAATGTCGTGAATGAGTCGTCAAGTGTACAGGACAGTTAAACTACTGAAAATGTCGTGAATGAGTCGTCAAGTGTACAGGACAGTAATACTACTGAAAATGTCGTGAAGGAGTCGTTAAGTGTACAGGACAGTACTACTACTGATAATGTCGTGAATGAGTCGTCAAGTTTACAGGACAGTAATACTACTGATAATGTCGTGAATGAGTCGTCAAGTGTACAGGACAGTAATAATACTGATAATGTCGTGAAGGAGTCGTCAAGTGTACAGGACAGTAATACGACAGAAAAAGTGGAAAAGAAAAGGCATATATCCAAAAAATACACGTTTTCTTTACTGAATGAAAACAGTACAGTTTTTTGTTCCACTTTGGCTGTAAGTATTGCATATGTAGACCATGCTTTGGATCATAAATCCAAGGACACTATGAGGGGACAGAAAGAAGAGGCAAGCAAACACCGAAGAACAAAATACCTCGAGACACAATAAATTTAGTTAAAGAGCACATTAACTCTTTCCCAAGAGTTTCAGGACACTACACTAGAAAAGATTCGAATCAGGAGTATCTAGGTGCGGAATTAAATATTACCAAATTGTACGAACTATATAAACAAAAGTGTGAATCTAATGGATGTGAACCAGTCAAAGTGTCAATGTATCGTAGGGTGTTCAACGAAGAGTTTAATCTTTCTTTTTATGCTTCAAAGAAAGACCAGTGCAATGTATGTACACAGTACGAAATTGCTGAAAATGAGGGCTCTTTAACTGAAGACTTGAAGCAGAAATATAACCAGCATCAAGACCGAAAAGTAATCGCGCGGGAAGAAAAAACTGTGGACAAGCGGCTTTCCAAGCAGAACTCGAAAATACATACATGCACATTTGATCTACAAGCTGTTTTATATACGCCCTGTTCGCTTGTGAGTGTCATGTATTACATGAGAAAGCTATGTGTATATAACTTGTCAGTCTATGACCTAGGATATGGGAAGGGGTCATGTTATCTTTGGTCGGAAACCAACGGCATGAGAGGTTCTAATGAAATTGCTTCTTGCCTTAGACTGTATTTGCTTACACTGCCCTCTGAAGTAGAACATGTTATCTTATATTCAGATTCATGTGCAGGCCAAAACAAGAATCAGATTGTTGCCCTCTCACTGCTGCATGCCATAACACACTTACCAAATTTAAAGATAATCGATCACAAGTTCTTAGAAAGCGGTCATACACATATGGAATGTGACAGTATCCACTCAGCCATAGAGTTCGCAAAAAAGAAAACACAGATAATCTTCCCAAGTCAATGGGAAACGGTAATCAGCATGGCCAGGAGAAAGGATCCATACATGGTTATTCCAATGAAACACACAGATTTCCTTGATTACAAAAGATGAAAACGCATCAAATAAAATCTCTGATCAAGACCAATCTTGGTCAAAAGATTTTATGGAGACAGATGGGGCACATAAAGTTCGTAAAAGAAGACACAAAAACAATGCTTTTAAATATGACATGCGGGACGAGTTTCAGAAATCTGAGATACTCAGAAGTGAGCAGCTTGAACAGAGTATTAAACCAAGTTATAAACTGAAGCTTCCAATTTCAGTAGCAAAGGAAAAAGATCTCCTCTCTCTCTCTCTTTGCAAAAGTGGAATAATCCCGAAAGAGTTTCATGACTACTATAAAACCTTACCTTCCAGTGGTTCTATTGTTGATAAATTGGCACAGCCAGATGCAGAGGAATCAGACAGTGATAGTGACATTGATGTGTAAATCTAAGCGTACAGTGTATGCTGAATGAACTGAACTTTTGACAGTCAAAACGGTGCATTATCAGAATCATACACTAGTTTGTAATCAAATCTTTACAAACGTTCTAGTAATAGTATCCACAAACTATTTGAATTTATGATGTTCCCAAAAAGGAACATGTTGACATTGTTGTAATTTCTGTACCGTAATACTGTATGACAATCACTTTTTGGCATAATGTACTTTAATTGACTTTAATGTACTAATTCGTTTTGTGTTAAGATACATACAATATAAATAATGGTTCAATATGATGACATGTCAGCAGAGAATTATTTTAACCAAATGTTAATGTACAGGTTGTAAATATATTCTTCAAATCTTACTTCATAGCTTAGATAGAACCTTCTTGTGTCCTAATTTTTCCAACAATAGTTATAATCTAAAGTATCATTTATTAAAACATAAAGGAACATTAAGAAGATTTTATTGCCTGCAAATACATGTTATCTAAATATAACATCATTTGGCTCAAATACCCACATTTGTGGTTAGTTATGTTTCTTGCAATAAGCTATTATGTGTTCATAAATTGTTTCATCAGTGCAAATATGATGTCTTGCTGCCTAACTGTTGCAAACAAAAACAGTGTATGTTTCACTAAAGGGTTTTTGCAGGTATAATATAAACACTTAAAAGTTGACAGTGTATGTGAATAGACCAATTATAAGCAGACAACTTTTGTTTGCAGAAATGACATTGTAAAAATGTGTTAATAATGTTTGTGAAAAAAGCCACTATTACCATGTAACTTAATTTTGCAGGAGTAATATTATACTATTAAATTGACTAGGATTATGGAAAAACCAGCTATTTCAAGATAACCTTTTTTTGCAGAAACATTATTGAAATGAAGTATCAGTAACGTTTGTGAAAAAATCAGCCAACACCAGATAACCTGTTTTTGCTGTACATATGTTGTAGATAATCATTAAATTTTGCATGCAATAACAGATTTTGTGTTTTTTCTCCTAGAGAAAGGAAGATATTAGTCTGTAACCTTTACATTAGTTACACCTTTATATAAGAAGCATACATTTGCAACTATATTAAAAATATCCAAATAGAAATCATTTTATGACATTTAACGTTTCTCCTGAACATTTTCAAAAATCGGTGGTAACTGGTTCTTGCTCTAACCCCTCGATATGTGTAAAAAAACTAAAATGAACTTTAGCTTGTATTATTATAAATAAGCTTTAATTGCACAGCTTTGAAAACTTTGTAATGATTATAATTTAATGATAGTAGAGACTTGTATTAATATTAAGCCTTAACCATAGTATTAAAATAAATGTCCATCTGCCTAATATAATTAAATTATTAGAATTAAACTATTGTTTATGTTTTAATTACTCTTTTATTGGTGGCTAGGCTATTCCGTCGTAACTGGGTTGCTTTGGAATGTCTACAGGTACAATATTTACCACAATTAATTAAAATAAATGTATAATAAACCTTAATATGCTAATCATTTTCAGTGCAGTAATATAAAGTCATTTCAATGCAAGCAAAACTTTTGCAAATACGAAATACAGGGTGATTATTAATATATGGTAGCATATTAAAATAACTTTAATAACTTTGTCAGTTTTTAAGATAATATTGGGTGTTATTGGCAATTGGTTAATATATTCATGCAAGTTTTATTCAGGACATAAATCATTTTCAAATGTTACATATATATTGTCAGCATCAAATTACGTTGTATTAAATTACCAATTTATTCCATGCATTTTACCCACTGATGCTTCCAATTTCACATTGTATTGTTGTTTTCAAATCAAGTAAATATGCTGGGTTTTTTTTTATTATACACTCCTTCCTTCAGGAATTCCCATGATCAGAAGCCCAAAGGGTTTAAATCCTGTGAGTGTAGGGGGCAAATTTAATGCGGTCTTCAAGTTCAGCGAAATGTTTTGGGTAGCAAAATTTACGGGAATCACTGAAAATGTATGGCTTCATCATTGACGTTATTGACATCAAGTTCAAGTGGCATGCATTTATTATCCACATCTCATAAAAACTTGGGTTCATTAGCTTTGAAATAAGCTTTGCTACAGTACAGGAATAAACAATTAATACAGGGTGATCATTAAAGTATGTAATAAGTAACATAAATAACTTTAATAACTTTGTCAGATTTAATGATTGAGAAGTGGTTTGACCCTTATTTCAAAGCGAATGAACCCAAGTTTTTATTAGGTGTGGATAATAAATGCATGTCCACCATGTCAAAAATGAGCAGTGGGCATTATGTCCAATGGGGATTTTGTCCAGATTCCTCCTAAGGCATGGATTAGTTATGGGATAGGGATAAAATCCCCTATGGACATAATCCCCACTACTAATTTTTGTCTAGGCGGACAAAATCCCCAGCGTTGGATGGACAAAATTCCAGCATTCATTTTGCTTGAATCTTAATAAAACTTTATTTAACCTTGTTTGTACATATATAATTACTACATTTAAGGCAATATAACGTTGTTTTGTGGTAAAATAGGTACGGTACTTAGTAAAACACCAATGAAAGAACTTCACGTTATTAATAGTGGGGATTTTAACCAATCAACGCTGGTGGAATTTAACAAGAAAAATACCACGCCTATGCGTAATAAGTTTTACCTTACCTACCGTAGATTTCAACATGTTGTAGGCTAAGCTATGATCCTGAATATGTACAGATTCATTATTAATATATGTCGCTACATCTGGTAAAAGGTTTCGCAAAATCAAAAACGATTAGATTTTTTTTATCTCGTTATATATTGATTATCCCTTATGCATGAAATAACAATTAAAGGCCTCAAATATGGGGCTTGTGTACTTCTAAATTATAGGGCTTGTCTCAAAGATAAGCAGGCACCCTCTGGCCTCGATGTGTTGGTGGATAATATACCATAGCTGACTATATGTATACATTTTTTCTTTTCAGTCCTTATGGTCATCATACAGGATCTTACTGACTTATACAAGGCAACTTCTTGACTGAGTGATAGATGTTAGTTTGAATATATAACATGCATGTGGTTAGATGGCCATTCAGTAAGCTCATTGATCACAGTCTGTATGTCTATGATGAGATAACCATACAACTGCCTAATTGTCTTCTTCGATGGTCAATTAGAATACACATGAACAAGGTATTCCTTAAATCTTACTTATTAATTATGTTAGTTTTTACTCTGCATTCAGACTGCATCTATATCACTCATACACTGTCTATGTCACTCATACACTGTCTATGTCACTCTTAAATTGTCTATGTCACTCATACACTGACTATGGCACTCACACACCTTTTATGTCACTTATACACTTTCTATGTCACTCATACACTGTCTACGTCACTCATACACTGTCTATATCACTCATACACTGTCTATATCACCCATACACTGTCTATGTCACTCACACATTTTCCTGTGTCACTCATGATACACTGTCTATGTCACTCATACACTGTCTATATCACTCATACACTGTCTATATCACCCATACACTGTCTATGTCACTCACACATTTTCCTGTGTCACTCATACACTGTCTATGTCACTCATACACTGTCTATATCACACATATTCTTTCGATGTCACTCATACACTGTCTATATCACCCATACACTGTCTATGTCACTCACACATTTTCCTGTGTCACTCATACACTTTCTATGTCACTCATACACTGTTTATGTCACTCATACACTGTCTATGGCACTCATACACTGTCTATATCACTCATACACTGTTTATATCACTCATACACTGTTTATGTCACTCACACATTTTCCTGTGTCACTCACACACTTTCTATGTCACTCATACACTGTCTATGTCACTCATACACTGTTTATATCACTCATACACTGTCTATGTCACTCAAACATTTTCCTGTGTCACTCACACACTTTCTATGTCACTCACACACGTTCTTTGGCACTCATACACTGTCTATGGCACTCATACACTGTCTATATCACTCATACACTGTCTATATCACTCATATACTGTTTATGTCACTCACACATTTTCCTGTGTCACTCACACACTTTCTATGTCACTCATACACTGTCTATGTCACTCATACACTGTCTATATCACTCATACACTGTCTATGTCACTCACACATTTTCCTGTGTCACTCACACACTTTCTATGTCACTCATACACTGTCAATGGCACTCACACATTTTCCTGTGTCACTCACACACTTTGTATGTCACTCATACACTGTCTATGTCACTCATACACTGTCTATGTCACTCATACACTGTCTATATCACTCATACACTGTCTATATCACTCACACATTTTCCTGTGTCACTCACACACTTTCTATGTCACTCATACACTGTCTTTATCACTCATACACTGTCAAGTCATTCATACACTATCTATGTCACTCATACACTTTTTATGTCACTCATTCTATGTCACTCATACACTGTCTATGTCACTCACACACCATTTATGGCACTCATACACTGTTTATGTCACTCATACACTGTCTATGTCACTCATACTCTGTCTATGGCATTCATACACTGTCTATATCGCTCATACGCTGTCTATATCACTCATACACTGTCTATATCACTCATACACTTTCTATGTCACTCATACACTGTCTATATCACTCATACACTTTCTATGTCACTCATACACTGTCTATATCACTCATACACTGTCTATATCACTCATATACTGTTTATGTCACTCACACATTTTCCTGTGTCACTCACACACTTTCTATGTCACTCATACACTGTCTATGTCACTCATACACTGTCTATATCACTCATACACTGTCTATGTCACTCACACATTTTCCTGTGTCACTCACACACTTTCTATGTCACTCATACACTGTCTATGGCACTCACACATTTTCCTGTGTCACTCACACACTTTCTGTGTCACTCACACACGTTCTTTGTCACTCATACACTGTCTACGGCACTCATACACTGTCTATATCACTCATACACTGTCTATATCACTCATATACTGTTTATGTCACTCACACATTTTCCTGTGTCACTCACACACTTTCTATGTCACTCATACACTGTCTATGTCACTCATACACTGTCTATGTCACTCATACACTGTCTATATCACTCATACACTGTCTATATCACTCACACATTTTCCTGTGTCACTCACACACTTTCTATGTCACTCATACACTGTCTTTATCACTCATACACTGTCAAGTCATTCATACACTATCTATGTCACTCATACACTTTTTATGTCACTCATTCTATGTCACTCATACACTGTCTATGTCACTCACACACCATTTATGGCACTCATACACTGTTTATGTCACTCATACACTGTCTATGTCACTCATACTCTGTCTATGGCATTCATACACTGTCTATATCGCTCATACGCTGTCTATATCACTCATACACTGTCTATATCACTCATACACTTTCTATGTCACTCATACACTGTCTATATCACTCATACACTTTCTATGTCACTCATACACTGTCTATATCACTCATACACTGTCTATATCACTCATATACTGTTTATGTCACTCACACATTTTCCTGTGTCACTCACACACTTTCTATGTCACTCATACACTGTCTATGTCACTCATACACTGTCTATATCACTCATACACTGTCTATGTCACTCACACATTTTCCTGTGTCACTCACACACTTTCTATGTCACTCATACACTGTCTATGGCACTCACACATTTTCCTGTGTCACTCACACACTTTCTGTGTCACTCACACACGTTCTTTGTCACTCATACACTGTCTACGGCACTCATACACTGTCTATATCACTCATACACTGTCTATATCACTCATATACTGTTTATGTCACTCACACATTTTCCTGTGTCACTCACACACTTTCTATGTCACTCATACACTGTCTATGTCACTCATACACTGTCTATATCACTCATACACTGTCTATGTCACTCACACATTTTCCTGTGTCACTCACACACTTTCTATGTCACTCATACACTGTCTATGGCACTCACACACCATTTATGGCACTCATACACTGTTTATGTCACTCATACACTGTCTATGTCACTCATACTCTGTCTATGGCATTCATACACTGTCTATATCGCTCATACGCTGTCTATATCACTCATACTCTGTCTATATCACTCATACACTGTCTTGTCACTCATACACTGTCTATGTCACTCACACACAGTCTATATCACTCATACACTGTCTATGTCACTCATACACTTTCTACGTCACTCATGCACTGTCTATGTCACTCACCCACCATTTATGTCACTCATACACTTTCTACGTCACTCATGCACTGTCTATGTCACTCACCCACCATTTATGTCACTCATACACTGTCTGTGTCACTCATACACTGTCTATGTCACTCATACACTGCCTATGTCACTCATACACTGTCTATGTCACTCATACACTGCTGTCTTTGTCACTCATACACTGTCTATATCACTCATACATGGTCTATATCACTCATACACTGTCTATGTCACTCATACACTTTCTATGTCACTCATACACTGTCTATGTCACTCATACACTGCTGTCTTTTTCTCTCATACACTGTCTATATCACTCATACATGGTCTATATCACTCATACACTGTCTATGTCACTCATACACTTTCTATGTCACTCATACACTTTCTATGTCACTCATATACACTGTCTATGTCACTCACACACCATTTATGTCACTCATACTCTGTCTATGGCACTCATACACTGTCTATGTCACTCATACACTGTCTATATCACTCATACACTGTCAATATCACTCATACACTGTCTATGTCACTCATACACTTTCTATGTCACTCATACACTGTCTTTGTCACTCACACACCATTTATGTCACTCATACACTTTCTACGTCACTCATGCACTGTCTATGTCACTCACCCACCATTTATGTCACTCATACACTTTCTACATCACTCATGCACTGTCTATGTCACTCACCCACCATTTATGTCACTCATACACTGTCTGTGTCACTCATACACTGTCTATGTCACTCATACACTGCCTATGTCACTCATACACTGTCTATGTCACTCATACACTGCTGTCTTTGTCACTCATACACTGTCTATATCACTCATACATGGTCTATATCACTCATACACTGTCTATGTCACTCATACACTTTCTATGTCACTCATACACTGTCTATGTCACTCATACACTGCTGTCTTTTTCTCTCATACACTGTCTATATCACTCATACATGGTCTATATCACTCATACACTGTCTATGTCACTCATACACTGTCTATGTCACTCATACACTGTCTATGTCATTCATACACTGTATATGTCACTCACACACAGTCTATATCACTCATACACTGTCTATGTCACTCATACACTTTCTATGTCACTCATGCTCTGTCTATGTCACTTACACACCATTTATGTCACTCATACACTTTCTATGTCACTCATACACTGTCTATATCACTCATACATGGTCTATATCACTCATACACTGCTGTCTTTGTCACTCATACACTGTCTATATCAATCATACACTGTCTATGTCACTCATACACTTTCTATGTCACTCATACACTGTCTATGTCACTCACACACCATTTATGTCACTCATACTCTGTCTATGGCACTCACACACTGTCTATGTCACTCACACACCATTTATGTCACTCATACACTTTCTATGTCACTCATACTCTGTCTATGGCACTCATACACTGTTTATATCACTCATACACTGTCTATGTCACTCATACCCTGTCTATGGCACTCATAGGCTGTCTATATCAATCTTACACTGTCTATGTCACTCATACACTGTTTATATCACTCATACACTGTCTATGTCATTCATACACTATCTATGTCACTCATACACTGTCTATTTCACTCATTCTATGTCACTCATACACTGTCTATGTCACTCACACACCATTTATGTCACTCATACTCTGTGTAGGCACTCATACGCTGTCTATATCAATCAAACACTGTCTATGTCACTCATACACTGTTTATATCACTCATACACTGTCTTTGTCACTCATACACTATCTATGTCACTCATACACTTTTTATGTCACTCATTTTATGTCACTCATACACTGTCTATGTCACTCACACACCATTTATGTCACTCATACTCTGTCTATGGCACTCACTCACTGTCTATGTCACTCATACACTGTATATATCACTCATACACTGTCTATATCACTCATACACTGTCTATGTCACTCATACACTTTCTATGTCACTCACACACCATTTATGTCACTCACACACCATTTATGTCACTCATTCTCTGTCTATGGCACTCATTTACTGTCTTTATCACTCATACACTGTCCATGTCACTCATACACTTTCTATGTTGCTCATACACTGTCTATGTCACTCATACACTTTCTATGTCACTCACACATTTTCCTGTGTCACTCACATACTTTCAATGTCACTCATACACTGTCTCTGTCACTCATACACTGTCTCTGTCACTCACACACTGTCTCTGTCACTCATACACTGTCTCTGTCACTCATACACTGTCTCTGTCACTCATACACTGTCTCTGTCACTCATACACTGTCTCTGTCGCTCACACACTGTCTCTGTCACTCATACACTGTCTATGTCACTCATACACATTCTCTGTAACTCATACACTGTCTATGTCACTCATACACTGTATATGTCACTCAGACTAAATTCTTAGACCAAATATCCTTAATAAGGGTTATTTGTTTTCTATTTACAGTGTCAAGCTGCAGTTACCAACCATAAAGATCTTAATTCAAGTCAGAATTCAAGGACAATACATCTCTGGACAGCTTTTTACTTAATTTGTATGTTGTGGGCCGGGCATACCAATTTCAGAAAGGATGTATAAGTTGCATGGGAAAAAAGACAGGAAGACCCTCACAATCAAACCTTTTCAAGAAATATCTGAAAAAGCTGAAAATCACCAGTACAACTTTATAGACCATTGAATGTGTGTGGTGAATAGTTACTGAACTAAAGTTGATTAACTCAAGAAACATTTATACTTTCTCCAAGAATATCCAAGGCTCAAATGTTTGCACAGATGCATACCACTAACAATCTCAGCGTTTCAACAATTCGACCAGCTTGGTATAAATTTGCACCATTGAATTTTGTAATGATGCTTTTTATGCCCCCGCATCGATAGATCGGGAGGCATATAGTGATTCACCTGTCTGTTCGTCCGTCCGTTCGTTTGTCCGGCCTGGTTAACTCAAATTGACCGTTTCTTCTAGCATTAATATGGCTTGCTAAAAAAGCTTTCAAACTTGCATGGATGTTTTATATGACCACTCTCCACACGCCTGTATCACCTGACTCTATTTTGACCTTCACCTTGACCTAATTTTGGACTTAGACTTATTGACATGGCTTCCACGGGGGCATAAGCGTTTATTGAACGCAGTCTTGTTCTTCATAGCGAATTTCTTGTGTTTTGTGAAATAATAAATATGTGTTCATCTTGTTTAGTGTTCTGTTCAGTTTTGAATTATTCTTTTCAAGAATTGTTTTGACTTCAGTGTGATTTTTTGTGCTGAAAATAAACAAGATGTCCTTCATTAAAACAATATTTATGCCCCCCATCTTTGCACATGTCCATAGGTCAGTCGATCAAATGGTTTTCATTCATTAACTGGAGGATGCTTTGCCCTTGGATCTTCAAACTCTACATGGAGGTTGGCAAGCAACAGTAGATGACCCCTATAAATCTTGAGATCAGTCACAGTGAATTTAATCAAGCATGTTTTCTTTTGTCTTTTTATGCAGCACATTAATCACACTGAACTTGATAATGGTTGTATAGCTTGCACACAATATAACTAGCCATGTATACAAGTGTTATATTGAGGGATAGACCATGGTTGTTTCAGTAACTGGTCCGTTTATTGTTTTAATTACGTATGTAAATGTTGTTAATAAATTATGCTTTATTAAATGTTATTATGAGAGTAACACAATTGGATCAAATCATATTTTGATTTACTACATAGAGCAATTTTGCTCACCTTAACAAAGTTTTACTGTATTTGTAAACAAGGTTGTTTAATTGTCCACAAGCTATACAGTCATTGTCTTGGTGACCATCTGTCATACATATTTATCATTTATTTATGTCTCATTCACACCATAGGTATGTTTGTTCACATTCCGAAATTGAATTGTGAAGTTTACATAATACATCTGGCAGCATATGTTGTCTGTTGTTGCATAGATGTAGTAAAGTGCTACCAAAAAGCGCTTGATAGTGCTTTGGCTATGCATCAGGCTTCTGGTCAGGTTACAGAGCATGCAAAACAAGACGAGTTTGTGAAACAATAATGCCCCCCGGTGACCTTGACCTAGTAACCTGAAAACAGGTGGAGGTTGTAGGTCTTTGGGCAGGCAGGCAGGCAGGGTGGACAGACAGACAGAGTATCACAACAGCGTAATTGCTTTATATGTTTTAATTATAATCTAGGGTGAATGGATTTTATTTAATAAACACATCTATAAAGACACTGTTGAATACAACAACAACTTACAGAATGCATGGTGTTCATATAATAAGATAAATATATTATGTTTTCTCGCCATTGATCATGTTTTAATGAGAGTCTGTCGATACATCACATGGGTTCTTCTGCCTTCATTAGATATGTGATAAGGTCAATCGTCTTGGAACAGAATTGTGATAAGATACCTATAACACTGCAGGAATTCCTTGATGTATTACGCATGTCAACACTGATAGAACCTAGCACATTGATATCGTTAATTCCTTATATTTATATATATTTTTTTTTTGATGAGTTTTCCATAGAAGTTGAAAATCAGATTAGTTCTGATAGCAGTACCCTAAGTTTCCAACCAGTACTTTATTGAAGCTGTGAACTGATAGTAATGACACTTTCTGAGGGTACCCGCATCCCTAAGGGCTATTGAATCAATTCTTCAGGATGGCATCTATATTGCTGGCAGACTTCTAAAATTCTGTAGTCCTGAAAAATACATAACAAAAGCTTTTGAAAATCACAAATTATTAAGTAGGGCCTACTGCAATAACAAATGAATGCATGAATTTTTTGTGTTTCATCCTGTCTCTTTAACTGGACCATCAGATACAATTCAGCATTGAATAATTTGACCGCATATAACATATCGACGGTGCCAAACCAAAACCCCGTAACTCAATTCTGGCGCAAAACTTTTTTTGCAGCATCCGCATCTGCTACACATCCCACGCATTTCTGTCTTGTCGCCATTTCAATAGCCAATTGCGTTACTTAGATGGCGACAAGACAGAAATGCGTGGAACGTCTAGTAGATGCGGATGCTGCAAAAAATCCGTCATAGGCAGATAGGGTCGCGAAAATATGATACAAAGGTGATATATACAAAAATATGAAATATTTTTTTCTTTTTCTTATAAATTTACCTGCAGAGATCGTTACTTAATCAAAGAATGCTATCTCGATGTAAAAATACTTCGTAGACATCCCATTATCCGACATATCGTCCGTCGATAGCAGTTTTTCATGGGCGCCGCCATTGTTGTTTTCAGTTCTCCGTTCGGTGTCGTTCAGTAAGACAGTTCGGTAAAAAATATATGTTCTCCGAACGAAGATTCTAACTGAACGCAGGGCAGATAATTACTAATCGAGCTGCTTATCCACTCGGCCACGATCTCGTTACAGAAATTTGAACTAAATAATTGAACACTATAAAATCAATGTCGCTCGCGCTGTGCACGCGCTATATTGCGCATGCGCACTAAATTTGTTTACCCCCCGGCGGTGCTGATGTCAAAATCACAAGAGCAGACGATATTTTCGGTATATGAGTAATTGTTTGTTGATTTTGATTTTTTTTTCTTCCAGATTTCCTTTAAATACACACCTGAGTATTTTGATACCAATATTAATGAATTATTTAACTAAATAAACCGTCTACGACCGTTTGTCCGGAAGCTTCTCCTGTCCGGAATCATCTCCCTTGGCAGTACAGATGGCGGAAAAAAATAAAGGGAAACAACTCGGTTAGTGCTAATTACCAAACAATTCTAATGCCGTCTGATCCGTATCGGACACAAATATATCATATAATGCACAGTGCCGCATGGCGAAACATTTTTAAATTGTATCAATGCATTAAAAAGTGTTTACATTTTGCTACACCGAAAATAAATGGAATGTTTCATTTAAATCATTAAAAATAAAATGTTTGTTTCATATGGCCTTTGGGCGTATTGTTGTTGCAAAAAGGTATACATAGAGCCACGCATGTACATGAAAGCGCATTATAAAGCCTAAAATATTACCACAAATGAAATGAGGAAATCCGACAGGGAAGGCAGCCGAGCACAAATAACAAAGTCACAACCCAACTACATGGAGCAATGCCCACTCACAACCCAAGTCTAGGTTACAGACTTTAGTATAATAAAAATATATTGAAAAGACTAAAATTTGAATAGAAGTACATCTTCAAAATGAACAAATAAACGATAAATTCAAAATCTGTATATATATATATATATATATATATATATATATATATATATATATATGAACGACATCGTAACAAGAACAACTGAGTGGTTAACAAATGAAGTCTTCAAAATCAAAACATTTTACCGCCTGATAAAAATAGTTAATGAGAAAATCCGACAGGGAAGGCAGTGGGTAATCTTGAAAGTCCCGATTTTACATCAAATTGAACATCCAACCTGAAATCGCAGCAGTATTGAATAAAGATATCATACTTACATCAACGACCACCAGCAGTACGTGAACCAAGCACAACAAACTATAAAAGGCGACGCAGTAAATCATGATTCCAATTAAGTTAGCAAAAATGTTATTGTTCAGCGATATATAAGCTCTTATTCTGTCCGAGACGAGAATTAGAATGACCGAAATCGTGTAAATTTTCTCAGTGCGCGATATAATTACATTCCCGGGGCAATATTGACCACGTGATCTTATGTATTGTGCTTTCAACAAAAAAGGCATTTTTCGCCAACACATTTGAGCACTGATGTCATGATATTCACGAGGTTATTGTATTATGATACGTATTCACCAAGACAATCCGTGACATTGAACACACCGAAACAGGTCAAGCAATTTGAATAGCCTATTGTGTGACCGTGTTTACACATACCTACAGTATAAGTATTTAGATCATTGGTGTTTATGAGAATCTCAAAGGTGGGAATTTTGGTATCACACAGAAAGGCACATGAAATAATGAAGTGTTCATAAATATTTTATTATAATTATGATAGTTGACCACGTATTGTTTCTTTAAGGTAACTCCCCCTGCTGAAATTGAACCCATCAATGTGTAACCGTGTCAGAAAAGAATTAGATTTTTCAAGTCTGCAACAGCATTTATTACAAAAGTTGTTGTACTAAATTAAAATAATACATTTACATTTATGAAATTGATTTTTAAAAAAAAAGAAATATTTTATAAAAAAGTGTTTTATGTATAATTGAAATTCGTCATTTTTTGTGTCAAAATCCTGTTAAAAGTACTCACTCGAAATCAAGATAAAACACATTGTTGTGTTCTCCAATCTATTATCCAGGTGATAGACTATTCCACTTATCGATTTAATTAATGACATGCACACATCGAATCAACACGTTTGGTCACTTTATTACCAAATTTGTAAAATAACATTTACACATGTCTGATTATTTTAAATGTGTAAGTAGAGTGTATTCTAACAGTATATGACCGTCTAAATTCAATAGATTTGACCATGAGTTGTTTTGATAGCAACTAATCCCATGAATAGAAATTTTCTACACACTTGGTCATCTTCAAATGTGTAATACAAATCAGATTTATAAATTTTACATGGTTAAATATTTAGTGTTTTATGGATAAAATATGATTAATATGCAATAATTCTATAGTCGAGCACCTCAATAATGGATTGGAGAACATAGCAATGTGATTTATCTTGAATTTGAGTGAGTACCCTTTTCAGGATTTTGACACAAAAATTGGCAATTTTCAATGTGTTATAAAACACTTTTTACAAACTGCATTTTTATTCCTTTTTACAAATATTCATAGTAGATGTAAATATTTCAATATAGTTTAATGATTTCAGCTGAAAATTATATTGCAGACTTGAAAAATTAAATTGTTTTCCGACACAATTACACACTTGTGACTTCAATTTCAGCTCCGCAAATTACCTTAACCAGGACTCGATCGGTCCCAGCTCTAGCCAATTTTGCAATCTTGTCCAACCCATATTTGTAAGCATCACTATACAGGCACGGGGCCAGCCCCTTTGCGAGAAGACCCGAGTCCCATGCTCGCTGGGAGGGTAATTTGTAAAAGCCTAGAATATAGCCTGTATTTTTTATTTATAAAATGAACGTAAGCAACATCAACAACCGGTACACACAAGTTTTATTCATTTAACTGGCATACAATGTATACAGAAGCAATGTGTTTTGCGGAGCGGTGGCCTAGAGGTAGGACGCCTGCTTCGTGATTGAGAGGTCTCGGGTTCAACCCCGTCTGGACCACTGGTTGATTTCTCTGAGCAAGAATAACCAACATGCTCCATCCTACCACGGTGTAAATTGGTACATGTGAGGACAGTGTCTATTCCTGGGCACTGCAGAGAGAAATATTCTCCACAGGGAGACTCGAACGTAGGGTTCCTAGATTGTAGTAGAACAAACACATTTCAAACAATCATTAATTATGTATACTGTACACATTTGTGCAGACTTTGGAAGTTGCTTTAAACATTAACAAAATAGTTTTATATTTGAGCCCTGTGAGTGTTACGGCCACCAGTCGCGTGTTGCGATGTCATTATCATAATTAAGAAACCACATGAATGTTGCGCAAACATGAACAAAATGGGTCCGTCGTAATAAGCTCGGTACTCTTCTGCAAATATTACGATTGATATATGGAAGGTTACTTAATGTTGTATACATGTATGTTGGTTGGAACAATGGAAACCACAACCTTAACATTAGGACCACCAGCAGTCAACTCAGTGAACAAACCAGTCAACTTCCGGTTATCGCAATTAGTCATACATGTACATGTTGAATTCAACATTCACACAAGAGTGTCAGTTGAACGATTTGAAAAACTGTGGTATATTGTGCCACAGATATATATTTAAATATATATCTGTGATTGTGCCTACTTACAGAACTTTACCAAGACAATATCTACAACGTTTTATCCGATCATGCCGATATAGACTCATAACAAGTGTAAAAACAGTGCATTATACAAGTAAGTTGAGAATCGACTAGACGACATTTTTTTGTAAAATAAAAAAGTGGGCGTCACCAGGCTTTTTTGGAGCACCCCTGACAACTAAATATTGTCCCTGTGGTATTGGTTCGGAGAAAAAAATGTCCAACATTTCCTCGACAGTGTGGGGGAAGCGGGAAGGTAAAACACGGCCGTTTCCGCGGCCGTCCACCGCCCATCCCCGGGATGAGGGCGTGGATGCAACTGCCTGAAGTATTATGTGATGTGGTTTTATTTTGCTAGACTTGTTCAGTTGAGTGCCGAATGGCCGTCCTCACAGGGTGTCACATCATCAAAGGTTAAAGTGAAAGATTTTATGATATGAAGTTAAATTTAAGCTTAAATTCATCGCATAACATTGTTTGTGTAAACACACAGCCTTTTATAGATGATTGATATACATAAAGCCGTTTTAATGGGAAAAAATGCCCCAGTTCACAGTGATCTGCTCGTCAATTTCTGTACAAATGGACCTTGTTAAAAAACTTTGCTAGCTACACCGTCAAAGCGCGCCAAGGAAAATGTAGTGTGATACACAGGTGACTATTGTCAACCACAAAAAAAACATCTGTTAAACTAATATGTATGGACGTTGTTTATAAATACCGAAATAACACGTGCGTCAACACCTACAACATCAATCTTGACAGCTCGGCCCAATTCGTAACTACTCGGGCATTTCCGTCCCAATGGCATAATTTGAACAATCTTGGTAGGGTACCACGTATTAGATGATGCTACATGCCAAATATCAAAGCTCTAGGAATATTGTAGTTTTAGGCTAAGGCAAGAATATTTTTTATATGTTTTCCCTATGTAAGTATATGTAAAACGTTGACCCCGGGGCGTGGCCAATTGTGACCCCAGGGCCATAATTTGAACAATTATTTAATCCCCCAGTGCCACATACATCCTGGCAAAATTTCATCAAAATTGGCCGAATGGTTTCAGATGAAAAGTCGTTTGAAAGTGTGGACGGACGGACGACCGACGGTGATTGATCAACAACAACGTGATCACAATAACTCACCTTGAGCACTTTGTGTTCAGGTGAGCTAAAACAAGTCTGATGATTTTTTGTCGATTTCAATGTCCTTTTGATTCTTCTGTCATATGAAGATCTTTCAAAGAAAATTGCGATAGAAGGCACGCGTACCACCTTAAATAGCGTTTTTCACAAACGTACTGTGGCGTGTTCAGCTAGCCTAGCTCTTGGCTAGATCTAGCAGTTCTCGCTCATGAACGACAAGATAAATCGAGATCTCGGCGAGGGCTAGCCTAGTCTAGCAAGCTAGCGATGTAGGCGGGATTTGACTAAAATACGAAAGGAGAATTTTTGGCGCAACGAGGCGAAACGAGGATTAATAAATTGTGTATTTGGATTGCATTAGATTGTTCCTCTCAATAAATAATGACAATATTTTAAAATAAGCTAATTTGAAGCCTCCTTTCGCCAACCACACTGTCTGACACTTTCAAAGGTGCTATTCAAGGCAATTCTTCATGTAATTTTACGAAATTATTAATGAAAAAAATTAAACCCCAAAATTATTTTTATAAAACCCTTTAAAACCACTTATTGCCCTTTAAAAACCCTTTAAACCCATTTGGGTAGGGTTTTAAACGAAAAAGTGGGTTTATGGCAACCCTGAATTATACATAATATGATGCATATTAAAAAGCATAGTGCTGGTCATATCAAAATAATAACTAAATTAAATTCTCCCGTCTAATCATTCATCAATGATTGACAAATGAAACATTACTTTCGCAAACTGTGTGTCATTATTTTAAACAAATTATATATCGATGATAATTAGATTAACCACAGATTATCACATGTGGCCATGTGTCAAGTCACCGACTGTTTGTTGAATAAACTAATTATCGAGATGGTATTGTTATAAGTCACCGACGAAGGATCACACCTTTGTTGATTGAGTAAGAAGTGTCAAGGCGCTGCTTATTGCTCGTAAAACTAGTTTCACTGTTATATCATAGTCAACGGTGGCAGAAGGAGGCTAGCATATTATTAAGTTGGTATGATAAAGCTCCTTTCGCTGATTTTTACAGTCGGCGAATGGGGGTCGTAATATAAGTTATTTGATAGATTAATTAAGCTCCCTTCGCTGAAAATTTTAAAATTTAAAGTCGGCTAGAATATAACTAAGTTTATATGGTAAAACTCGTTTCGCTGTTATATCATGGTCAATGGTGGGAAAAGCTAGAATTTTTATTATACATATATATATTCAATTTTGCACATACACACATTCAGCATAGAAAAAAATCACAACCAACGATCTAGCAAATATACCACTATGATATAACTTAGTTGAAATATAAATGATAACGCTCATTGCAGTGGCATTTTACATTCTAACATTCTTTTGCCGATATTTCATGGTTTACGGTCGTATATATATGACTATGATGAATTTTACAGTCGGCAAAAAGCAGCTATTATAGAATAGGTTGGTACATGTAGATGGAGCTCCTTTCCCAAATATTTTAATCAACATTCTACCAACGTTTATAAGTTCACTGTCGGGCACCAGAAATAGCCCATATGGGACCCATATGTGTACCAGATGATAAAGCCCATATGAGCTTGCCCAGGAATAGCCCATATGGGACCCGTATGTGTACCAGATCGGAGAGCCCATATGGGTAGCCCAGGATTATAGGTCACATATGCGTCCAATATGGGCATACCCACATGGGCTTGCCAAGAAACATCCCATATGGGACATGGTCATGTTCACATAGGTCCCATATGGGTCCAATATGGGCGTAACCCATATGGGCTTGTCCACATAGGTCCCATATGGGTCCAATATAGGCATACCCACATGGGCTTGCCAAGAAACGGCCCATATGGGATATGGGCTTGTCCATAATGGTCCCATATGGGTCCAATATGGACACTTCCCATATGGACATGTCCACATAGGTCCCATAAGGGTCCAATATGGGCATAACCCATATGGGCTTGTCCACATAGGTCCAATAAGGGTCCAATATGGGCATACCCACATGGGCTTGCCAAGAAACAGTCCATATGGGACATGGTTATGCCCACATAGTTCCCATATGGGTCCAATATGGGCATAACCCATATGGGCTTGTCCACATAGGTCCCATATGGGTCCAATACGGGCATACACACATGGGCTTGCCCAGAAACAGCCCATATGGGATATAAGCATGTCCATTTAGGTCCCATATCGGTCCAATATGGCTTGACCACATAGGTCCCATATGGGTCCAATATAGGGCATACACATATGGGCTTGCCCAGAAACGGCCCATATGGGATATGGGCTTGTCCATAATGGTCCCATATTGGTCCAATATGGGCACTACCCATATGGACATGTCCACATATGTCCCCTATAGGTCCAATATTGGCATAACCCATATTTGCTTGTCCACATAGGTCCCTTAAGGGTCCAGTATGGACATACCCACATGGGCATGCCCAGAAACAGCCCATATCGGACATGGTTATGTCAACATAGGTCCAATATGGGCATAACCCATATGGGCTTGTCCACATAGGTCCAATATGGGTCCAATATGGGCATACACACATGGGCTTGCCCAGAAACGGCCCATATGGGATATGGGCTTGTCCATTATGGACCCATATTGGTCCAATATGGGCACTACCATATGGACATGTCCACATAGGTCCCATATAGGTCCAAATATGGGCATAACCCATATGGGCTTGTCCACATAGGTCCCTTAAGGGTCCAATATGGGCAAACCCACATGGGCTTACCCAGAAACAGCCAATATCGGACATGGTTATGTCCACATAGGTCCCATATGGGTCAAATATGGGCATAACCCATATGGGCTTGTCAACATAGGTCCCTTAAGGGTCCAATATGGGCATACCCACATGGGCTTGCCCAGAAATTGCCCATATGGGATATAAGCATGTCCATATAGGTCCCATATTGGTCCAATATGGGCATTACTCATATGGGCTTGTCCACATAGGTCCCATAAGGGTCCAATATGGGCATACCCACATGGGCTTGCCCAGAAACAGCCCATATGGGATATTGGCTTGTCCATAATGGTCCCATATGGGTCAAATATGGGCACTACCCATATCGACATGTCCACATAGGTCCCATATAGGTCCAAATATGGGCATAACTCATATGGGCTTGTCCACATAGGTCCCATAAGGGTCCAATATGGGCATACCCACATGGGCTTGCCCAGAAACAGCCCATATGGGATATGGGCTTGTCATTAATGGTCCCAAATGGGTCAAATATGGGCACTACCCATATCGACATGTCCACATAGGTCCCATATAGGTCCAAATATGGGCATAACCCATATGGGTTGTCCACATAGGTCCCATATGGGTCCAATATGGGCATACCCACATGGGCTTGCCCAGAAACAGCCCATATGGGACATGGTCATGTCCAAATAGGTCCCATATGGGTCAAATATGGGCATAACCCTTATGGCTTGTCCACATAGGTCCCATATGAGTCCAATATGGGCATACACACATGGGCTTGTCCAGAAACAGCCCATATGGGATATAAGCATGTCCATATAGGTCCCATATGGGTCCAATATAGGCATAACCCATATGTGCTTGTCCACATAGGTCCCTTGAGGGTCAATATGGGCATACCCACATGGGCTTGCTCTGAAACAGCCTATATGGGACATGGTCATGTCCACATAGGTCCCATATGGGGCCAATATGGGCATAATTAACCCATATGGGCTTGTCCACATAGGTCCCATATGGGTCCAATATAGGCATATCCACATGGGCATGCCCAGAAACAATCCATATGGGATATGGGCAGGTCCATAATAGTCCCATAAGGGGCCAATATGGGCACAACCCATATGGACTTGTCCACATAGGTCCCATAAGGGTCCAATATGGGCGTACCCACATGGGCTTGCCCAGCAACAGCCCATATGGGACATGGTCATGTCCACATAGGTTCCATATGGGTCCAGTATGGGCATACCCACATGGGCTTGCCCAGAAACAGCCCATATGGGACATGGTCATGTCCACATAGGTCCCATATGGGTCAAATATGGGCTTAACCCTTATGGCTTGTCCACATAGGTCCCATATGAGTCCAATATGGGCATACACACATGGGCTTGTCCAGAAACAGCCCATATGGGATATAAGCATGTCCATATAGGTCCCATATGGGTCCAATATGGGCATAACCCATATGGGCTTGTCCACATAGGTCCCTTGAGGGTCCAATATGAGCATAACCCATATGGGCTTGTCCACATAGGTCCCTTAAGGGTCCAATATGGGCATAACCCATATGGGCTTGTCCACATAGGTCCCATATGGGTCAAATATGGGCATACCCACATGGGCTCGCCCAGAAACAGCCCGTTTGGGATTTGGGCTTGTCCAAAATGGTCCCATATGGGCATTACCCATAATGGCATGTCCACATAGGTCCCATATGGGTCCAATATGGGCATAACCCATGTCTACGGTCGTCGAAAGGAGGCTTCAAATTAGCATATTTTAAAACAGTGTCATTATTTATTGATAGGAACAAGTTAATTACATCCAAATACGTCGAGACAGGGCGGTATCAAGGGATACCATTCGATGAAAGATTTTGTTTCAATTGTATGGATGCTGTCGAAAATGAATATCATGTTATTATGTCATGTAATTTGTATAAAAACATCAGAAGTAACTTGTATCAATGTATTCAAAATGTTTACCCGGATTTTAACTGTTTGAATGATCTTGAAAAGTTTTATTACATCCTATCAAATGATGAAATCGTAAAATACAGTGCCAAAGCTTGTCAGGAAATTCTAGTCACTAGGAGAAATGTATTGTACAGTTAATGTTTTATATGTGTTTTTGATGCTTTATATTTCCATGTTCTGATTTGTTCTTAATATATATATATTTTTTAATTAGCGATTTTGTATTTTAGGATTATAGTTTTCTTGATGTTTTATGTATGTGTACTTTATAGATGTTCATATTCTTATTGTCTCTCATAACTCAAATTGAGTGGTTTTGTGCATGTTTATATATTTTATCATTTTATATGTATATTTGTTACAAACATGTACATGAGTGAGACGTTAATAAACTTATCTTATCTTATCTAATAAACTTATCTTATCCAAATACGCAATTCATTTATTTGGAATTGATATTTGTAAAAATAATAACTGTAATTCCTACAATATCAAATTTTAATCCCCGTTTCGCCTCGTTGCGCCAAAAATCCTCTTTTCGTATTTTAGTCATACCGCTATGTAGTCAAATGATAAATATCGTTCACTATGTATATTTAGCACTAGGATAGCACTACATCGAGATCTAGGCGAGTGCTATCCTGTTGAACACGCCACGGGACGTACGGCGGCCCACACCGGACCGGAAAGACCGGTGGCGTGTTCAACAGGATAGCACTCGCCTAGATCTCGATGTAGTGCTATCCTAGTGCTAAATGTACATCCTGAACGATATTTATCATTTGACTACATAGCGGTATGACTAAAATACGAAAAGAGGATTTTTGGCGCAACGAGGCGAAACGGGGATTAAAATTTGATATTGTAGGAATTACAGTTATTATTTTTACAAATATCAATTCCAAATAAATTAATTGCGTATTTGGATGTAATTAACTTGTTCCTATCAATAAATAATGACACTGTTTTAAAATATGCTAATTTGAAGCCTCCTTTCGTCGACCGTAGACATTGAAATATCGGCGATCGAAAGGAACTTTACCTATCCACTCAGTTATGGCATAGCCTCCTTTCGCCAACTGTTGACTATACAATATCGGCGAAAGGAGCTTTATGATACTAATTTAATTATATAAATGAGCCGTTCTCCGGGAAAACTGGGCTTATTGACATAACAAAAGTAGTTATGTCACGATATTTATAGAAATAGGTCTAAAATGAGAAAAAAATCATGTTCACCGATTAAATCTTAAATAGTTGGATACCCTAGTAGGCTAGTACTATCCAAAAAAGTTAAATTTTCTGATAAATTATGATAAAATTACTTCCGTCGTTGCTGTGGTGACCAATTTCCGAAAACTACCCGAATTGAGAAAAACAAGGGGTTAGTGGTTAAAAATAGCGGCTACTTTTCCCTTGAAGCAGACACTCACAATTTTTACGTGTTTTATTAAAATCAGAATATTATTATAAAATATGACAAAAATTTGAAAAGTTTACGTCAATAATTCACCAGATACTGGGTTTATGAAATGATCATTAACGTTCGAATGACGTTTGCGACGTCACTCAAAAACTGGTTAGTTTCAAAAGTCAATAATTCCGTTAATTTATGCAATAATTCGTTCAAATTTTCAGAGAGTGTTCATAAGAGTCTTTCTAACTATATATTATCATGATTTTCGTATTCTTGTCAATAAGCCCGGTTTTCCTGGAAAACGGCTCATATATATCTACTGGCCTCTTTTCGCCGTCGGTAAAATGTAAAATATCGGCGAAAGGAGCATTACTCTATGCTCGTTTCACCAACCGTAAACCACGAACTATCGGCGAAAGGAGCTTTATAGATCTAATACCTGCTTAGTTATATGATGGTCCTTATATGATTGTCTCCTTTCGCCGCCCGAAGGTAGCACGTAAATTGTCGGCGAAAGGAGCTTTATCATACATACTCAGTTATTTTATAGTCTCCTTTGGCCGACCGTAAACCGAGCTTTAGCATACCAACTTATATATACCCAGCAAATATGCTTATATGGGTCCGATATGAGCTGTTTCTGTGCAAGCCCATGTGGGTATGCCCATATTGGACCCATATGGGACCTGTGGACATGCTATTATGGGTAATGCCCATATTGGACCCATATGGGACCATTTTGGACAAGCCCAAATCCCATATGGGCAGTTTCTGGGCGAGCCCATGTGGGTATGCCCATATTTGACCCATATGGGACCTATGTGGGCAAGCCCATATGGGTTATGCCCATATTGGACCCTTAACGGACCTATGTGGACAAGCCCGTATGGGTTATGCCCATATTGGACCCATATGGGACCTATATGGACATGCTTATATCCCATATGGGCTGTTTCTGGGCAAGTCCACGTGTGTATGCCCATATTGGACCCATATGAGACCTATGTGGACATGATAATGTCCCATATGGGCTGTTGCTGGGCAAGCCCATGTGGGTACGCCCATATTGGACCCTTATGGGACCTATGTGGACAAGTCCATATGGGTTGTGCCCATATTGGACCCATATGGGACCATTATGGACCAGCCCATATCCCATATGGACTGTTTCTGGGCATGCCCATGTGGATATGCCCATATTGGACCCATATGGGACCTATGTGGCCAAGCCCATACGGGTTATGCCCATATTGGCCCCATATGGGACCTATGTGGACATGACCATGTCCCATATGGGCTGTTTCTGAGCAAGCCCATGTGGGTATGCCCATATTGACCCTTAAGGGACCTATGTGGACACGCCCATATTGGTTATGCCCATTTGTACCCATATGGGACCTATATGGACATGCTTATATCCCATATGGGCTGTTTCTAGATAAGCCCATGTGTAAATGCCCATATTGGACCCATATAGGACCTATGTGGACAAGCCCATAAGGGTTATGCCCATATTGGACCCATATGGGACCTATATGGACATGCTTATATCTCATATGGGCTGTTTCTGGGCAAGTCCACGTGTGTATGCCCATATTGGACCCATATGGGAACTATGTGGACATGATCATGTCCCATATGGGCTGTTGCTGGGCAAGCCCATGTGGGTACGCCCATATTGGACCCTTATGGGACCTATGTGGACAAGTCCATATGCGTTGTGCCCATATTGGCCCCATATGGGACCTATGAGGACATAACCATGTCCCATATGGGCTGTTTCTGAGCAAGCCCATGTGGGTATGCCCATATTGACCCTTAAGGGACCTATGTGGACAAGCCCATATTGGTTATGCCCATATTGTACCCATATGGGACCTATATGGACATGCTTTTATCCCATATGGGCTGTTTCTAGACAAGCCCATGTGTGTATGCCCATATTGAACCCATATAGGACCTATGTGGACAAGCCCATAAGGGTTATGCCCATATTTGACCCATATGGGACCTATGTGGACATGACCATGTCCCTTATGGGCTGTTTGTGGGCAAGCCCATGTGGGTATGCCCATATGGGACCCTTATGGGACGTATGTGGACAAGCCCATAAGGGTAATGCCCATATTGGGACCTATATGGGACCTATGTGGACATGTCGATATGGGTAGTGCCCATAATTGACCCATATGGGACCATTATGGACAAGCCCATATCCCATATGGGCTGTTTCTGGGCAAGCCCATGTGGGTATGCCCATATTGGACCCTTAAGGGACCTATGTGGACAAGCCCATATGAGTTATGTCCATATTGGACCAATATGGGACCTATATGGACATGCTTATATCCCATATGGGCTGTTTCTGGGCAAGCCCATGTGTGTATGCCCATATTGGACCCATATGGGACCTATGTGGACAAGCCCATATGGGTTATGCCCATATTGGACCCATATGGGACCTAAGTGGACATAACCATGTCCGATATGGGCTGTTTCTGGGCAAGCCCATGTGGGTATGCCCATATTGGACCCTTATTGGACCTATGTGGACAAGCCCATATGGGTTATGCCCATATTGGACCCATATGGGACCTATATGGACATGCTTATATCCTATATGGGCTGTTTCTGGACAAGCCCATGTGTGTATGCCCATATTGAACCCATATGGGACCTATGTGGACAAGCCCATATGGGTTATGCCCATATTGGACCCATATGGGACCTATGTGGACATAACCATGTCCGATATGGGCTGTTTCGGGGCAAGTCCATGTCGGTATGCCCATATTGGACCCTTAAGGGACCTATGTGGACAAGCCAATATGGGTTATGCCAATATTGGACCTATATGGGACCTATGTGGACATGTCCATATGGGTAGTGCCCATATTGGACCAATATGAGACCATTATGGACAAGCCCATATCCCATAAGGGCCGTTTCTGAGCAAGCCCATGTGTGTATGCCCATATTGGACCCATATGGGACCTATGTGGACAAGCCCATATGGGTTATGCCTATATTGGACCAATATGGGACCTACATGGACATGCTTATATCCCATATGGGCTGTTTCTGGGCAAGCCCATGTGTGTATGCCCATATTGGACCCATATGGGACCTATGTGGACAAGCCCATATGGGTTATGCCCATATTGGACCCATATGGGAACTATGTGGACATAACCATGTCCCATATGGGCTCTTTCTGGGCAAGCCATGTGGGTATGCCCATATTGGACCCTTATTGGACCTATGTGGACAAACCCATATGGGTAATGCCCATATTGGACCTATATGGGACCTATGTGGACATGTCCATATGGGAAGTGCCCATATTGGACCAATATGGGACCATTATGGACAAGCCCGTATCCCATATGGGCCTTTTTTCTGGACAAGCCCATGTGGGTATGCCTATATTGGACCCATATGGGACCTATGTGGACAAGCCCATATGGGTTATGCCCATATTGGACCCATATGGGACCTATGTTAACATGACCATGTCCCATATGGGATGTTTCTGGGCAAGCCCATGTGGGTATGCCCATAATGGACGCATATGGGACCTATATTCCTGGGCTACCCATATGGGCTTTCCGATCTGGTACACATATGGGTCCCATATGTGCTATTCCTGGGCAAGCCCATATGGGCTTTCCCATCTGGGGTACCCATACGGGTCTCATATTGGCTATTCCTGGACATTCCCATATGAGCTCTCCCATCTGGTACACATACGGGTCACATATGCGCTATTCCTTGGCAAGCAAATATGGGCTTTCCCATCTAGTACCCATATGGGGTACCTATACGGGTCCCATATGGGCTATTCCTGAGCAAGCCCATATAGAACAAAAAAGTATTACTTCCCTTGAATTGAAATATTAGTAAATTTAATATATAGAGGATATTTGTATTTTTCCGTGTATGATCGGCTGATAATTTACCGAATGAGCAGCTGATGTAATATTTTCACGAGTGGCGTAGCCACGAGTGAAAATATAAGTCAGCTGCTCACGAGATGAATTATCAAACGATCATACACAGTGAAATTATCGGGGAATAATCCACCGTTATTCCGCCGTAAACCACCGGTAAGCATGAAATAAAAATCTTCTTCTTACTATTATATTATTTTTTCTTTCAGTACAAATAATAGTGTTTCATAAGTTCAAAGAAAATTGATATATGTACATTTTTTTCTAAATTCTACCACATGGTTGTCTGGAAACTTTAAATGTTAATGTGATATATAGCTTGTAAATATCGAACTTGTAAGTATATAATATAGAACACCTTGTATAAACAAGAAGCTGTTCAACTGCTCCTTCCTGCAAGGACACTATGTACGCATAGTAGTAGCAAACCAGAGGATAGAGTGGTGTTTGCTGAAAAATACAATTTCTGATTTCTGAGTGCTCATACGAATATAGGCTGCCCATATGGGTCCCATTTCTGAATGAATATTGGCAGCCCAGATGGGACCCATATAGGCAGCCCAGGCGAATGTACATGTAGTAGCCCAGACGGGACCCATATGGGTCCCATATTGAATGCATATTGGCAGCCCAGATCACAAAGGCCCCTGTTGCACTTTCTATGTTGGTCCCATATAGGCAGCCCATATGGGTCCCATATAGGTGCCCACGTGGACCCATATTGATTGCTTGCTTGGTAGTTACACTACAGCCTCCTTTCGCCGACGGTAGCATGTAAAATATCGACGACAGGAGCTTTATCATAAATACTTAGTTATTTTATAGACTCCTTTCGCAGACCGTAAACCATGAAATATCCGCGAAAGGAGCTTAAGCATATCAACTAACTTAGTTATACTATAGCCTCATTTCGCCGACGGGTGCCCGACAGTGAACTTGTAAACGTTGGTAGAATGTTTATTAAAATATTGGGGAAAGGAGCTTCATCTACATGTACCAACCTATTCTATAAAAGCTGCTTTTTGCCGACGGTAAAATTCATCATAGTCATATACGACCGTAAACCATGAAATATCGGCAAAAGAATGTTAGAATGTAAAATTCCACTGCAATGAGCGTTATCATTTATATTTCAACTAAGTTATATCATAGTGGTATATTTGCTAGATCGTTGGTTGTGATTTTTTTCTATGCTGAATGTGTGTATGTACAAAATTGAATATATATATGTATAATAAAAATTCTACCTTTTCGCCACCATTGACCATGATATAACAGCGAAACGAGTTTTACCATATTAACTTAGTTATATTCTAGCCGACTTTAAATTTTAAAATTTTCAGCGAAGGGAGCTTAATTAATCTATCAAATAACTTATATTATGACCCCCATTCGCCGACTGTAAAAATCAGCGAAAGGAGCTTTATCATACCAACTTAATAATATGCTAGCCTCCTTCTGCCACCGTTGACTATGATATAACAGTGAAACTCGTTTTACGAGCAATAAGCAGCGCCTTGACACTTCCTACTCAATCAACAAAGGTGTGATCCTTCGTCGGTGACTTATAACAATACCACCTCGATAATTAGTTTATTCAACAAACAGTCGGTGACTTGACACGTGGCTACATGTGATAATCTGTGGTTAATATAATTATCGTCGATATATAATCTGTTTAAAATAATGACACACAGTTTGCGAAAGTAATGTTTCATTTGTCAATCATTGATGAATGATTAGACGGGAGAATTTTATTTAGTTATTATTTTGATATGACCAGCACTATGCTATTTAATATGCATCATATTATGTATAATTCAGGGTTGCCATAAACCCACTTTTTCGTTTAAAACCCTACCCAAATTGGATTTTAAAGGGTTTTAAGGGGTTTTAAAGGGCAATAAGGGGGTTTTTAAAGGGTTTTATAAAAATAATTTTGGGGTTTAATTTTTTTCATTAATAATTTCGTAAAATTACATGAAGAATAGCCTTGAAAGGCACCTTTGAAGGTGTCAGACAATGTGGTCGGCGAAAGGAGGCTAAAATATTGTCATTATTTATTGAGGTAAAGAACCACTAAATGCCTCCGCGGACCAAGTGGTGATACTCAAGTAGTCCTTAAAAAAACTTTGGTTTGCCTGTTCAGTGCAAAAGTTTTTCACAAATACAACCCAATTTAAAATCACTATTCATAATATTTTTCAGGTGCTGGCCAAATTTCTCCTTAAAGGCGCATATGCGTGTTTGTCATTTATTTCTAGAATTCATGCACAGTTTGTCCAGAATTGATTGTTGTGTGCTGCATATACATAGTAGTATTGAAAAAAGTGCAAAAATCACTTTAATAAGTAAAACTATGCTGTCTTAAGGTAAAGAACCACTAAATGCCTCCGCGGACCAAGTGGTGATACACTCAAGTAGTCCTTAAAAAAACTTTGGTTTGCCTGTAAATGGAGATATTTCTTGACAAATGTGGAGTTGAATGATGAAATTGAGTTTAAATGGTTGGTAAATATGCATGTGGTATAGTAAAACTGTAATATTAGTATTATCCCACTATTTTGTTCTTGATACCAAAGTGAAAGTAGACTAGGGTAAAACCCAGAACTCATAAATCCGTACATGCGTAAAAACGGATAGACCGTGTTTGAAGGACAAAAACTTTCTTAGAAGATACATGACCCCCCTTTTTTATTGCATTATTTTGAAGCTTAAATGCCCCTCTTTACATTGATATATGTGGTCCAGGTGGCCATAGACTAAAAAAAGTTGAAAATAGGGGCCTACTATAACCAATTTACATTGAGCTATAGAGCAAATCTATTTGGTGGTTTCTAACCTTGAGAGGAACAATCTAATGCAATCCAAATACACAATTTATTAATCCTCGTTTCGCCTCGTTGCGCCAAAAAATTCTCTTTTCGTATTTTAGTCAAATCCCGCCCACATTGCTAGCTTGCTAGACTAGGCTAGCCCTCGCCGAGATCTCGATTTATCTTGTCGTTCAGGAGCGAGATCTGCAAGATCTAGCCAAGAGCTAGGCTAGCTGAACACGCCACGGGATTTAGTAGTCACCTTGAATTTTTGGTAAATTCTACTTTCTTAATTTGTGAAAAAATAAAGCTGACTCAACCGCTACAGTACTATAGTAAGTATCACTGACAGGAAATCAATTAGTTGTTAATATTCGACACAATTGTTTATGGTTTGCATGCAAATTTTTTTCAATTGTCATCAGTTTTCGCGATTATGTTAGTGAAATAACCAGTTTGGTAACTGAAAAGCAAAGGCTAACTTTTTCATGAATCTATCACGAATCTAACTTAGTATTGAATATGTGGTTAATTGATGATTCATGTTATTTAATGTATTGACTTGTTTGTGTACTGTACGCATGATCAAAGACGTTCATACACTGGATTTGAAAGTCATCGATTTTACCAAAAATCGTGGATGATCCACAATGCACTGCGCACGCTTCGGTAATTATCGACCGTTTCCGCTAAACCTTGATTTTACCGCGTTCGGTTAACTCCGTTAATTTCCGCCGATATTGTTTACGAAAACGGCCATCTTTAATGGATTAGCAGGTGGTTTAAATGTCTAATAATCGACTTTTATTGAGACAAATTGGCTATTTGATAGAGTTTTAACATGGTTATTGTCATTTGAAATGTTTTATACACCGAAACTTTGATTGAAATAAGAAATTATTACGTTTTTCACACATTGATCACGAGCAGAAATACGAACGAAAATTGGATTTGGACGCCCGAGTAAGAATTCAATTTTACCCCCATCAAATAGAAAAACGAAGTTGTTTCATTACCACAACTTGGCACAAGTATTTTCAAGACAGTCCAACGATTACAAAAATTAATATTCCATAAAAATAGCGAGTACGAATAGCTCTAAAAGAATAAAAAACAAACCACATAATTTGTTGCGGGCCGATTTGTCGGTTCGAAAACTCCATTTCGACAACTCCCACAAATCTGAGGTTTATTTTAATATAGTGGATGTATCATACAAAATATTGTGACTTAAACATAGAATACATATTTTAGAGTCAGTAAATGCCCACATTTGTTCAATTCGACGGAGGATTAAACATTAAAACCTCTTATCTAAAACGAACAAAAATCTTCTTTCATCCGAAAAATCCAAGATGGCGGATAGCGTCTTCTTCAATCGTGTGACGTAGGTGGATCACGTGACTGATAATCCCGGGTCAGCTAATCAAAAATGCTCTAAGAAATACAGTAAAAACTCTCTAATCCGAACTCCCTTCGGACCGGCCAAAATGTTCGGATTAGGGAGGATTTCGGATTGCATAGGTTTTACCTATGTAGTGTTTATAATTTATATCGTCTGGTGTACACTATTGTTGGTACAGTATGTCTGTATTCTGAAGTCCATGTTACATTAGGGTTTCCGCAATTGGCGGATTTTTTTTGAGATTGGCGAAAAAATAATTTAAAAGCTAAGAATTTTTTTTTTTCAAACCAATTTTTTTATTTTGGTGTAAAGATCTGTACACCGGAAAGACCTGTAGACACAAATAAACAACTGACTACTGGTAATTGCCTCTGGCTGCAATGCAAACAGGCTGTTAACCCCCCCCCCCCCCCCCCTGTCAGGCAATTAACAGATTAAAAGGTGTGATAACGATCTCCATTTCTGCTCTTCGTATCGGATCGTGTTTAAAATCAACCTGTGTACGGTCCTTTGTGTCTAAAACTAACTGCAAAAACCGTTTGTTTTAATCTCATTCCGACTATACGTCGATAAAAAACTGTCAATAATAAGGGTAATTACGAATCAAATCTTTGTTTATGTGAGCCACAATACATTTTAATGTACGAATATAATTTTTTTTAACAAATAAATGACAAATTAAGTTGGACTTTTTCTCCATGGTGATTTATTTAAAAATGATGAATTATCAACAAATTACCCCGTACCCTACTATACGGAAACACTCGGGTTGATGCTAAAAGCAATTTCACGAGTAACGGAACATTTGCCGATGACATATTTTGTATAAAATCATAATAATTCCGGACCAAGCGTTAAATTCCGGATTGGGGAGTTTAAATAACACTGTATATTTGCATTCCGGCCCGTAAAAGTAGTCCGGTTTACGGTGTACGGAGGTTCCGGATTGGGGAGGTTTTTTTCACATACCTTTTAGAAGGAACGAATCGGGACCGTGATTCCGGATTAGAGAGGTTCCGGATTGGGGAGTTTCTACTGTACTCTACTTTCATATCCAGTGTATGAACGTCTTTGGCATGATGCTGGAAATTTATTTTTATGTTAAATATTTCTAACTTTTCCATTTTCTTTGATAATGCACCAGTCAGTTGCATCCACGGGGATGGGTGTGGGATTTTTACTTTTGGGTTATCAAGATGGTTGAAATCCGTCCATTGCGTTGCACGCGGACGACAGCTGATAGCAAAATCTCTTTTAATTCCCTGGCTTCTGAATATTGTCCCGGGGCAATGGTTCAGATAAAAAAAAAGTTTCCACGGCAGAAGCTGAAAGGTAAGTTTCCCCAGGAACAGTATAATCTACCATTGTTCCTTGTTTCCCCGCTATCCACACCAAATCACTGGTGGCCTGTATACTGTCTCTTAACGCATTGCTAGGCAAGCTCTTTCTTATGAAATGGATCCCTTCAGTTCCACTTTATAGTCCATTTTATACTGGATGAAAATTTCCAAGTTCATCTCTGAAAAAAGCTTGTACATAAAAAAGCTTGCACAAACTTGCAAATATTGGTGGTTCTTAAAGCATGATTTTTAGGCTGGCGATGTCGCCAGACTATTACAATGCCAAAAAATGAAATCCACTAAGATGCATTTACTCCCGAAACTGACAACACAGAATCTATACACTCATTGAAAATAGTTCCTCCTCGTTAATAGGGCTGTAACGGTACGCTCACCTCACGATATGATACGTACCGTCAATTTTTCTAACGGTTCGGTATATTTCGGTATGATACAATATTCTCTAACAACAGATTAAAAACTACAATTTTAAGTGATAATGAATTTGTTGATTCTATAACAGAAATTATTATGTGGCTATCAACTATTTTAAATGAATTTCGACAATATGAGGCATTTCTTAATACAATTAAAACGAGTGATGCATGGTAATAATACATAATCATAGGGCTTTCAGACATTTTCGTTCTCTGAATATTATTTTGCTCATAAAAAAGCTTATACTGGTCAAACCGTACCGAAATTTGCAACTCTTGTACCGTGAACCGTGTGGGACTGAAGTCCACGGTCTTTTGTGTACCGCGGTATACCGTTACAGCCCTACTCGTTAATCAGTTTTGCAAGATTAGAACATTAAACTTTCCTTGTTTCATTTAATCTGTTCGATTGTAATATATTAAGCTTCTTCTTGTAATGGAAGGAAATTATATGAAATTAAAAGAATAGGTGTTAAAATGCGTTGATAATTATTACTACGCGTTACCAGAGATCTTATATAAACTAGATCCTGGCGTTACGAAACGCGATATAGAGCGTGCATCAATGATTTTAAAATATTTAGGTCAATATTCTCTAACGAGATCGTGGCCGAGTGGTAAAGCAACTCGATTAGTAATTTTTTTTATGCTAAAGTCCAGCGATCGAATCACGGCGGTTCCAAGATTTTTATATTTTTTAAAATTATTTTTTATTTTTCGTCCAACACTTACCTCTCTTTTGACTTCGAAAACCACTTGATGTTATATTACTTGAAAAGCTATTGTCCCTTTGCAGTTCGCCAGCCTGTCATTTTGGGTCTTGTTTATCTAACGCCATAGACAGGAATCATACAACCTTTAAAAATATACTGGCCCTACTATTATATTACTCAAGAACAAATTCCCCACACTCACCCTCAGCGCTGGAATTTAAAAACCTTGGACTATTTCCCAGCTATTATCCCTGGTATAGGGGGGCTGGGGTTTCAATGAACTGGTGCATAAAAACACATGCTCTGAATCCTGTTCACTGCTAACCTTGAAATCATATCTGCTTCATTCTTAGACAGGGAAAAAGAAGCCATCATAATAAAAAATGCAAAAAAGCTAAAAAGAAAACAGTAAACTAGATTACTATTCAGAAGTATTCATTGAAAATTGTCTTTTTTCTTTAAGTAATCCTACCAGTTCAAGAAAAAAGGATGTTCAAGTCAGTGGGAGTCTGAGTATACCATAGATTGCTTCATTCATGAAGAAACCTGTCATGTCAGGAGAGATGGATTTAGAAGATACTGCAAAAGTACAGTCTGGTGAGAATCCTTGTAAATGTGATGTTTGTGGATCAGATTTCATTAATACGTGTCAGCTGTCTAAGCATATGCAAATGCATGCTGGTGAAAAACTATTCAAGTGCGATATTTGTGGGTCTGCATTTTTATACAAAAGAAGCATGGAAAGTCACATGAGAACACATAGTGAAGAGAAGCCGTTTGTTTGTGAAATTTGTGGATCTGTATACAAACGAAAAAATAGTTTGAAAAATCACATGGCGGAGCATACTGGAGCAAAACCATACCGATGTGATATTTGTGGATCTGCGTATGTACGAAAAAGCGTACTTGAAGTTCACTTCAGAAAACATACTGGTGAAAAACCATTTAAGTGTGATGTTTGTGGATCTGCATTTAGTAAAAACAGTCATCTTACTTCTCACATACGCATACACACTGGTGAAAAACCATTCAAGTGCGATGTTTGCGATTCTGCATTTGTACAAAGAATTAATCTGCATACTCATATGAGAAAACATACCGGTGAAAAACCATATAAATGTGATATTTGTGGAGATGGATTTACAGCTTCAAAAAGTCTTACTAACCACATTAGAAAACATACTGGGGAAAGACCATTTATGTGTCATGTTTGTGGGTCTGCATTCATAAGTAAAAATCAACTTATTTGTCATGAAAGACAGCATACTGGTGAAAAACCGTTTAAATGTGATATTTGTAGATCAGCATTCACCAGAAATATACATCTAAAAACTCACATGATCACTCATACTGGTGAAAAAACCATTCACATGTGATATTTGTGGAACTGCATTTATATACAAAAGTTCACTGGACGATCATATGAGAAAACATACTGGTGAAAAACCATTTAAATGTGATATCTGTGGATTTGCATTCACACGAAGAAGTAGTCTGAAAACTCACATGGCGGAACATAATGGCATAAAACCCTACCAGTGTGATGTTTGTGGATCTGCATTTGTACGTAAGAGTTCATTTGAAAGTCACCTTAGAAAGCATACTGGTGAAAAACCATTTAAGTGTAATATCTGTGAATCTGCGTTCACAAGAAAAGGTAGTCTGAACACTCACATGAAATTACATACTGGTGAAAAAACATTTAAATGTGATATTTGTGGCTTTGCATTTATACTGAAACAAGCCTTGGACAGTCACGTAAGAACACATTCAGGTGAAAAACCATTTAAGTGTGATATCTGTGAATCTATGTTCACAACAAGAGGTACTCTGAAAACTCATACGAAAATCCATACTGGTGAAAAACCATTTGTCTGTAAAACCTGTGGTTCTGCATTTGTACAAAAAAGTAATCTTGAAGCTCATATAAGAACACATACCGGTGAAAAACCTTTCAAGTGTGATATTTGTGGAGCTGGCTTTGTACAAAGACGTGCCATGGAAAGTCACATGAGAGTACATGACGACAAGTGAAACCAACCAGTATTTAGGTGTGAGAATTGTGGTTCGATATTCAACAATTAACTTTCACTGCACAGCTTGATACTGGTAAAGAATCCCATTTATTTTACCTGTGTAGTTTGAAAAAAGTCTGATTTAATTGATCTGTGTGAGCATTAAGAAAAGTCAATAAAGAAATAAGCTGCTGAAAACTGTGTAAAGTGATGTTTCTTGACAATAGCTGATAACTTAATTTTGAGGGGTAGCCTGGCCTAAATGGACTTCAAGTTATCCAGAATCTTAAATCCTGGAATTAGAAAGTGGCTTCCTAATATGAATATTGCTCATTTAGTGAAGCTGCATTTATTGTTTTATATGAAGTAAAAATTATAAACTGTATTTTTCGCTCACCTGTCACAATAATTCATGGTGAGCTTTTGTGATCAATCTTTGTTTGTCTGTCTGCAATGCATTGGTTAACATTTCTTTCAAACGACTTCCCCTCATACACGGGAGTAGTAAACCAGTATGCAAATTTACACCCAACTTCACAGGTCTGCACAAGAACCATAACTCTGCCGTACTTAATTTTTGATTTATTTCCCTTAGTTAATTTTCATACCTAAATTTTGTCCAGAGCATAACTCCATTACCAAAAGAGATATGATTTTGAAACTTTACACACATGTTGATAGATATTAATGAGGAGAAGTGCAGTGCACAAGAACCATAACTCTCCCTTGCTTAATTTTTGAGTTATTCCCCTTTGTTAATTTTCATACTTAAATATGTCCGGAGCATAACTCCACTACCAAAAGAGATATGATTTTGAAACTTTACATGTGGATAGATATTAATGAGGAGAAGTGTAGTGCACAAGAACCATAACTCTCCCTTGCTTGATTTTTGAGTTGTTCCCCTTTGTTAATTTTCATACTTAAATTTTGTCCGGAGCATAACTCCATTACCAAAAGAGATATGATTTTGAAAGTTTACATGTGGATAGATATTAATGAGGAGAAGTGCAGTGCACAAGAACCATAAATCTCCCTTGCTTAATTTTTGAGTTATTCCCCTTTGTTAATTTTCATAGTTAAATTTTGTCTGGAGTATTACTATATTACCAAAAGAGATATGATTTTGAAACTTTACATGAGGATAGATATCGATGAGGAGAAGTGCACAAGAATCATAACTCTCCCTTGCTTAATTTTTGGTTTATTCCCCTTTGTTAATATCATACTTAAATTTTGTCCGGAGCATAACTCCATTACCAAAAGAGATATGGTTTTGAAACTTTACATGTGGATAGATATCAATGAGGAGAAGTGCAGTGCATAAGAATAATTACTCTCCCTTGCTTAATTTTTAGGTTATTCCCCTTTGTTAATTTTCATAGTTAAATTTTGTCCGGATCATAACTCCATTACCAAAAAGAGATATGATTTTGAAACTTTACATGTGGATAGATATTAATGAGGAGAAGTGCAGTGCACAAGAACCATAACTCTCCCTTGCTTAATTTTTTAGTTATTCCCCTTTGTTAATTTTTATACTTAAATTTTGTCCGGAGCTTAACTCCATTACCAAAAGAGATATGATTTTGAAACTTTACATGTGGATAGATATTAATGAGGAGAAGTGCAGTGCACAAGAACCATAACTCTCCCTTGCTTAATTTTTGAGTTATTCCCCTTTGTTAATTTTCATAGTTAAATTTTGTCCAGAGTATAACTCCATTACTAAAAGAGATATGATTTTGAAACTTTACATGAGGATAGATATCAATGAGGAGAAGTGCAGTGCACAAGAACCATAACTCTGCCTTACTTGATTTTTGAATTATTCCCCTTTTGTAATTTTCATACTTAAATTTTGTCCGGAGCATAACTCCATTACCAAAAGAGATATGATTGTGAAACTTTACATGAGGATAGAAATCAATGAGGAGAAGCGCAGTTATTTCAGTTTGTTGCTATTATTGCATGTTTTGATGCTCCTCTTCGTCGTGAATCGATTCATTGAATTTATAACTAACTGTAACAAACTTGTTCTCGATGATTGTTGGTGTATTTTAGCGGATATCTGCGATCCGATAAAGCAAATTCTAGGTATGAATAAATTGCAATGTCTCGGTCATAGTATATCAAGCAAAAGTGCCGAGCCATTCCCAATGTGGATTTTTAGCTCACCTGAGCACGAAGTGCTCAAGGTGAGCTATTGTGATCGCCCAATGTCCGTCGTCCGTCGTACGTCGTACGTCGTCAACATTTTGACTTGTAAGCACTGTAGAGGTCACAGTTTTCATTAAATCTTAATGAAACTTGATCACAGTGTTTGTCTCTATAAAATCTAGGTCAAGTTCGCAACTGGGTCATGTGGGGTCAAAAACTAGGTCACTAGGTCAAATCTTAGGAAAACCTTGTGTACACTCTAGATGTCACCAGTTTGTTCCAATCTTCATGAAACTTGGTCAGAATGTTGTTCTCCATAAAATCTAGGGCAAGTTCAAAATTGGGTCATGCAGGGTCAAAAACTAGGTCACTAGGTCAAATCTTATTTAAACCTTGTGTACACCCTAGAGGTCACCAATTTGATCCAATCTTCATGAAACTTGGTCAGGATGTTGTTCTCCATGAAATCTAGGCCAAGTTCAAAACTGGGTCATGCAGGGTCAAAAACTAGGTCACTAGGTCAAATCTTATTAAAACCTGGTGTACACCCTAGAGGTCACCAATTTGATCCAATCTTCATGAAACTTGGTCAGAATGTTGTTCTCTATGAAATCTAGGCCAAGTTTAATGCTGGGTCATGCCGGGTCAAAAACTAGGTCACTAGGTCAAATCTTAGAAAAACCTTGTGTACACTCTAGAGGTCACCGTTTTGGTCTAATCTTCATAAAACTTGGTCAGAATGTTGTTCTCCATGAAATCTAGACCAAGTTCGAAACTGGGTCATGTGGGGTCAAAAACTAGGTCACAAGGTCAAATCTAAGAAAAACCTAATGTTCACACCAGAGGTCGCAATTTTGATTGTACTTTCATGGAACTTGGTCAGAATGTTGTTCTCTATGGAATCTAGGCCAAGTTCAAAACTGGGTCACGTGGGGTCAAAAACTAGGTCACTAGGTCAAATCTTATTAAAACCTTGTGTACATCCTAGAGGTCACCAATTTGATCCAATCTTCATGAAACTTGGTCAGAATGTTGTTCTCTATGAAATCTAGGCCAAGTTTAAAGCTGGGTCATGCCGGGTCAAAAACTAGGTCACTAGGTCAAATCTTAGAAAAACCTTGTGTACACTCTAGAGGTCACCGTTTTGGTCTAATCTTCATAAAACTTGGTCAGAATGTTGTTCTCCATGAA
Organism: Spisula subtruncata; assembly: GCA_963678985.1. Taxonomy (NCBI): domain Eukaryota; kingdom Metazoa; phylum Mollusca; class Bivalvia; order Venerida; family Mactridae; genus Spisula; species Spisula subtruncata. Next base: position 35,766,803 of record OY787670.1, on the reverse strand, counting down.
ATCTAGACCAAGTTCGAAACTGGGTCATGTGGGGTCAAAAACTAGGTCACAAGGTCAAATCTAAGAAAAACCTTATGTTCACACCAGAGGTCGCAATTTTGATTGTACTTTCATGGAACTTGGTCAGAATGTTGTTCTCTATGGAATATAGGCCAAGTTCAAAACTGGGTCACGTGGGGTCAAAAACTAGGTCACTATGTCAAAATTTAGAAAAACCTTGTGTTCACTTCAGAGGTCGTGGTTTTGATCCAATAATTATGAAACTTAATCAGAATCTTGTTCTCTATGAAATCTAGGCCAAGTTTTAAACTGGGTCGTGGGGTGAAAAACTAGGTCACTAGGTCAAATCTTAGAAAAACCTAGTGTTCAAACCAGAGGTCATAATTTTGATCCAATCTTCATGAAACTTGGTCAAAATGTTGTTCTCTATGAAATCTAGGCCAAGTGCAAAACTGGGTCATGTTGGGTCAAAAACTAGGTTACTAGGTCAAATGCTTAGAAATTCATTGTGTTCACTCCAGGGGTCACTATTTTGATCCAATCTTCATGAAATATGGTCAGAATGTAGGTTGTACTGATACCTAGACCATTGTGCAACAGGTGAGCGACCTAGGGCCTTTCAGGCCCTCTTGTTCCTGTTTACTCGTTTGACAGATCAACGCAAGTTTCCACCGATAGTTAGCGACTGAAAACACGTTGCTTTGTTGAAATTTATAAGCAATTCGTTAAGGAGGACTTTTATTGGTGTTTGCTCCTCTTTTTCTTACTCGCTAAAATATGCGAGTGACTTTAAATGTCACTCCCTATTCTGAATTTCTACGAGCTATTAGCGAGTATGCGAGCTTAAATTCGAACCCTGCTGATGGTGGACAGAAAGTGATCACAAAAGCTCACCTTGTCACTATTATAGATATTAAAGTCTTTTTTGAGGGTCAAACCTGTTTGTGAAACAGCTATAACTCAACTAACTATGATGTTGCAGATCCACTTGTTATGCCTCCCATCTTTGATGAGGGGACTATTTTATTGTTTTGCACATGTCGGTCTGTCTGTTGGTTAACCAAAATTGTTTCCATTTAATAACTCAAAATTGCTTTGCCCTTGACAATTAGACTGCTATGGGGGCCATATACCTGTTTGACAAACATGTCTTGTTTCTTTGTACATTTATTGGAAAAAATATATAGCCCAGATTAATTAATTATTATTTATCTGTCAACAATTGGACTGTTAACACTCTATAGAGATAAGAAGTTTCACTTAATCTTAATTTAAAGTGGTCATAATGTTTGTCTCTAAAATCACGGCCAGGTTCTTTAAATGGGTGACCTTGTTTTTTACCCACAATAGTGGGTAAAAAACAAGGTCACTAGGTCAAATCAAAGAAAAACTAAGGTAACACTATTGAGGTCACATTTGATTAAGCTAACATGAAATCATTTCATCTTTATGAAATTTGATTGCAATGTATGTCTCTGTAAAATCTAGGTAGAGATTGAAATTGGGGCACTTGGGTCGCTTTAACGAAACATGTAAGTGATCTCTCTCAAAGACAACGAAAAACACACACAATAAATAACAAAAACACATTGCTGAAAAACACAAAACCCGCTTGGACCTGCCTTACACAACGGACCTGCCGTCTACGCAGCAGGTTGTACGGTGTGATATAGCAGTATCTTGAAAATTGGTACTTGTGGTTCTAAATATATATCTGTGATGTGTTATAGCAACCAATAAGGAGATTATGTACATCTTTGTTCTTGATTCAGACAAAAATTGTGGTTGCCATGGCAACAGAAGCATTGACAACCTGGAAGCCAGCTAGGGGACTTCTTTATTGCTTGTCATTCCTAATAAATTACCTGCTTTTATTAAATTCATTTCAGGAAAAAAATCTTGAAAAAGCCTACAAAAATGTTTTGTGAAACTGGAAAATGATGCACAGAGTCAGCATGAAAAAAAGAAAAGCATGATGACACCATGTAGTGAAAAACAGTTACTATGCGGACACTGTGGAGCAGCATTTCAGCGTGAATCTGGCCTGACAAGTCACTTGAGAAAACACACTGGTGAAAAACCATTTAAATATGATGTTTGTGGAACTGCATTCACACTAAAAGGCAATTTGACCAAACATATGAGAATACATACTGGCGAAAAAACATTTAAATGCGATGTTTGTGGATCTGCATTCACACTAAAAGGCAATTTGATCAATCATATGAGAATACATACTGGTGAAAAACCATTTAAATGCGATGTTTGTGGATCTGCATTCACACAAAAAGGCAATTTGATCAATCATATGAGAATACATACTGGTGAAAAACCATTTAAATGCGATGTTTGTGGATCTGCATTCACACAAAAAGGCAATTTGATCAATCATATGAGAATACATACTGGTGAAAAACCATTTAAATGCGATGTTTGTGGATCTGCATTCACACTAAAAGGTAATTTGATCAAACATATGCGAATACATACTGGTGAAAAACCATTTAAATGCGATGTTTGTGGATCTGCATTCACACTAAAAGGTAATTTGATCAAACATATGAGAATGCATACTGGTGAAAAACCTTTTAAATGTGATGTTTGTGGATCTGAATTCGGTGAGAAAGGTAAATTGATCAATCATATGAGAATGCATACTGGTGAAAAAACATTTAAATGTGATGTTTGTGGATCAGCATTCAGACAAAAAAGCCATTTGACCAAACATGAGAATACATCCCATGCCAAAAAAGCTTCTTAAAGACACATTAAAGCATGATTAAAAGCATTTAAGCTGGCAGGAATTTTTTTAAAAACTCATTTTTAAAGATAGAACGCCACGTTTAAATCATATCTCAATCTCTGGGAAAAATGTGCAGCCTTAGCTTAAGCTATGATTTGAGAGGGGGGGGGGGGTACTGCTGCCTTTAACCTGTCTTTAAAGATTATCAGAAAAATGAAGCTAAGTTTGCTATAGCTACACTTTTTCCAATAAGCTTTACTAATGCTTTGGGGGTTTGTACAAAAAAAACGCTGCACTGAGCGATAGTTACACTATTCTACAAAAAACTTAGACATATTTTTGGATAAAAGCGTTTTTTGTTACGATTTAAGGGTGCCTTATCACAGCATTTACCTTAGCTAAAGCACAGCTTTAACATACATTTATTAGAAAAACACAGCTTAGTTTGCCATAGCTGCGCTTTTAGCAATTAGCTTCACTAAAGCTTTTTTAGCTCACCTGAGCACCACAGGGTTCAGTATCAAGTAGTTTCCTCCCTTATGTAGTAGTATATAGAGTTTATCTCTTATACATAGCCTATATTATTCGCTATATAAACTATAGCCTGTGCTGAGCATGAATAAAAAAGAGCTCAAGGTGAGTTATTGTGATCGCTAACCGTCCATAGTCTGTCCGTACATCCATCGTCCGTCCACACTTTTTAACTACATCTCCTCCTAAACCATTTGGCCAATATTGATGAAATTTTGCCAAGATATATGTGGCATTGGGGATTTAGTAATTGCTCAAATTATGGCACCGGAGTGAAAATTGACCCCGCCCTAGGGGTCACCAGTTTTACATAGACTTAAATAGGGAAAACATGTAAAAATATTATTGTCTAAACTACAATACCTAGAGATTTGGTATGTAGCATCATTTAGTGGTTCTCTACAGATTTTGTTCAAACTATGCCCATTGAGTCAAAATTTCCCTGCCCCAGAGGTCACCAGTTTTATATAGACTTTTATTGGGAACATATAAACATCTTTTTGTCACCTAGAGCTTTGATTGTTAGTATAGTCCAGTTAGGATAAATGGACAGTGACATCATCGTTTATGTGTACCCAAAAGATTAAAACCATTGGTTAAATAGGTAGATTTAGGCAGAGCTTGATTGGGTATTGAACTGTTGGCATAAGCCTTTATACTTGTTTTTACACCGTACTATAGTGGATTGTTCCACTGTGTCACTGTATTTTTATTCAACTGGACTGTATGTAGCATCATCTTGGCTAACTGGTTAGAAAGTGTAAATGACTGTTAGGTCCTTCTAGGTGCATTTAGACTTAGACCTAGGGCCCTTTGTGCCATGTCCTCGAGTGTATGTGACCCAAACACTGGTATGAATGTGTGTTTTATGTGTACATTTTTATGCCCCCCATATCGATAGATCGGGAGGCATATAGTCATTCACCTGTCCATCCGTCCGCTTGTCCCTCCGGCCTGGTTAACCCAAATTGACCGTTTCTTCTAGCATTAACTACAGAGCTTTCAAACTTGCATGGATGTGGAATATGACCACTCTCCAAAAGCCTGTATCACCTGACTCCATTTTGACCTTCACCTTGACCTAATTTTGGACTTATTGAAAGGCCAAATCTTGGTTAACCCAAATTAACCGTTTCTTCTAGCATTAATATGGCTTGCTACAAAGCTTTCATACTTGCATGGATGTTGTATATGACCACTCTCCACACCCCTATATCACCTGACTCCATTTTGACCTTCACCTTGAACTTATTTTGTACTTAGACTTATCTCCCCTTTAGTATTTTTACAATAAAATTTTGTCCGGAGCCTATCTTCAAAACTATTTAACATATTGACTTGAAACTTGCAATATAAATAGATTGCAACTTGGAGAAGTGCATTGACAAAGAACCATGACTCTGTCTGTCTTAAATTTTGAATTATCTCACCTTTGGTATTTTCAGAATCATATTTTGTCCGGAGTACATCCTCAAAGTTTTTAAGATATTGCCTTAAAACTTGATATATAAGTACACTGCAGCTTGTAGAAGTGCAGGGACCAAGAACCATAACTCTGTCTGTCTTACATTTTGAATTATCTCCGCTTTAGTATTTTCATAATAATTGTTTGTCCGGAGCGTATCTTGAAAAGTATTTAAGATAATGACTTGAAACTTGGTAATATAAATAGATGGAAACTTAGAGAAGTGCAATGACAAAGAAACCATAACACCTGTATCACCAGATCACACATGATGTCCATCAAGGCATTGCTTTCAAATGTGGCGTATTCGTTTACCATAATAAGCCCCTTATAGTGTCAAATCCATGTAACACTATCAAACATTTTAACTGAGGAATGGCTGATTGACTTAGCTTTTTATGGACATGGCTTTCACGGGGGCATTAGCGGTTATTGAACGCAGCCTTGTTCTTTTTATTTTGAACGTGTAATTTTGTTTAATAAATATGTATATATTTTGCCTTTATGTGTTTTCATAAAGTCTAATTTGGGGCATTTTAAATAAACCTGGGATATAGATTTTCTAATGCTAAAAGTTGAAGTTGTAATTTTTAAGTTTTTTTCATCCAAATAGGATATGTCATTGTATTATTTATTATACACTGAGCGGCAATGAAAACGCAACACTTTTTAAACTTTTTAAATTAAGCACGCAATTTAAAAGCGCAATTTTTCTCCATTGAGTGCAATAATCAGTCTTAAAACATACCTATAGCGTTCATGCAATTTATTTCCAGTAACAAATGGTAATACTTTCACCATCCTTGGGACAAATATAATACAATTATATTAATCTCACAACGAGCAGTTTCGAATATGCGTTTAGAGCCGCTAAATTTGAAGAAGTGTTATAAAGAAACTGGCAAGTTAATTATTTACTCAATTTATTACTCGACTATTATCTCCCTTTGACCATAGAAAATACACCAATGGCTATAAAAGAGCATGTTTTTATTATTTTTGTGGTTGTGTGCGAAATAGTGTACAGGCCCCTTAAAGAACCTGAACTTAACATAGCTCTTCTGCAACAACGGAACAGCATCCCAGTAGCATTCAATCAACGTTTCATACGATTAATATGTCGTAGATGCACACGATGCATCGCTCCAGACGGTAGTTTTAAAAGATTAAAAAATGTGACTTTCTGTTTTATACTGAGTGACCCAAAAACAACTGGTACAATTTAATGTTGCTAAACAACTTTTTCTGATTTCAAGTGATATTCATGTGTCACTTGCATATATACCTATTCTTTGACAAAATTTTGCAATGCTTACATACTTATCAAATGTGTTATGCTATACTATGTTAGTGTTGTGTTTTCATTGCCACTCAGTGTAATAAAGTTTGTAACTCGTGAATTCTGGTCATATTAGATTTTTGGGCAGGGAAATAGTTTGAAACAAGTTGGTTCATAGCTCTCTAGTAACATAAACTTACTATCCAAGTTGTTACCAAGGGTGACTGACTAGCAACAGTTTGGGTATATATATATGATTGGAAATTTATTATCTTTAATGATTGAATTTTCTTTGACTATATATTATACATTTTACTGTGGAAAATAAATATTGATACTGTAACTTGTTACAGGTAATTTGTATTCAATGTTAATTTAGATTTGTAATTTTCTTATTGAGTAAATATGTTATTGTTTAGTAATTTAATTTAATCTTATTTTGTATGAGTACTACAAATTGTATTGTTTCAAATAGAGTTTTACCGTTATAGTACTTGAGCCTGTTGAATATTTATAACTGGGCAATAGAGTGTGGGGACAGTTGTTTTTGCATATGAATGCAAAACCAGTATAACTAGACCAGAGTTGTTTGTACCTACATGTAAATAAAGGGGAAAACCACTTGCATAGAGTTCCAGATATGAACTCCTTGCCTAGTGGTTTCACAGGTGGCAGTTTCATGCAGTCATAGACTTAAAAAAATAAAATAAAATAAATCACTTTTTACTATGTAATCTGTAGATTATGTAGTGAAAATGGTGGGGAAAAATTTAAGTCTATTGTATGCCCCCGTATCGATAGATCGGGAGGCATATAGTTATTCACCTGTCCGTCCAGCCTGCTTAACCCAAATTGACCGTTTCTTCTAGCATTAATATGGCTTGCTGCAAAGCTTTCAAACTTGCATGGATGTTGTATATGACCACTCTCCACACGCCTGTATCACCGGACTCCATTTTGACCTTCACCTTGACCTAATTTTGGACTTAGACTTATTGAAATGGCTTCCACGGGGGCATAAGCGTTTATTGAACGCAGTCTTGTTTTAAGTCTATGACTGATACTGCCACCTGTGAGTGGTTTAAGCGAGAACAGAAAATATTCTTATGCCAGTAATAACTGAAAATGTACATAATAAATAAAATTGCTCAGTGCTTAACTTCAAAGTTATTTATTTTTCTCGCCTCCATCAATTAGATACAGAACTTGTTTAAAACATGAGGACAATGTATTTTTAGATTTGATTTTTAATAAGCTATAGCTTGGAGAATTTGACGCTGCAATTCTTGACCTTCAATAAGCATGTAATTTAATGGCCGATATTTATAATCCTGGTTGTGTATGTTTTCATAAGTGGGCAGTATCACGAAGATGCTCGAGATTTATTACCAACAGAAATCTTAAGGACCGAGAATGCACTATTTGCTCATGGAAATTGATACATTCAACGCGAGAGCCTTGTTATATATGAGCCGTTCTCCAGTAAAACCGGGCTTAATGATTAATAATATTGTAATTATACAACAAGATTTACAAAACTGTCTAAAATGAGAAAAAAATTGTATCCTTTGATTTCATATTTAAATAATTGGATAATATACCGTAGTACTATCCACTGGCTTCAAGTTTCCTTTAGAATTGTGTTAAACTAACTTCTGTGGATGCTATGGTGATCAGTTTCTAAAAGGTACTCATATCAAGGAAAACAAGCGTTAGGTGGCTAAAAACACTTGATATTTTTCCCTGTAAGCAACCACTCACATATTGGGCACGTTTTATTAAACAAAGAATATGATTCTAAAATCTGCCATAATTTTAAAAGTTTACGTAAAAAATTTATCAGATACTGGACCTTTGAAATGGCAGTTGACGTTACGTCAAAAATGTATAGAATGACCACCAGATATTATCAACATTTTCACAAGTTTTTGTGACTAAGCCCGGTTTTCCTGGAGAATGACTCATATTCATGCAAAAAGGTCAGGATCATGTCAAATTCTCCAAGCTATACTGACACACAACTTTTATCATCATAGGTGATAGTTTCTTAACCTGACCAGTTTTCCTTAATTGGCTGCTTCCTTACTAATATCTATTTACCTTTCAGTGATAAGGGGCTAGCTTGTCTCTACTAGTGGAGGAACAAGAGCGTCGCAAGATGGGTGCCATGCTCAACTACGAACCTTATCAGAAACTGATTTTCACTTTCGATCTACAGTGGCAACTTCAAACAAGTTATATATGCATACATTTTGTACTCAAAAAGTACACTCCTCAGTTTTTTGTCAATAATATTGATAAAAGATGCCAAACCCAAATTTCATCTGGCGGTACAGTGTTTTAGTGCAAGGTCAATGCCTCTTGAGACTCTTCTTGTTCAAATCTCCACATTACAAAGGGGTTCACACAGTTTTGGCAATTTCCTAGAGTGCCAACAATGACCCTAGCAATATTGTATACGCCAAGGCATCATTGACGTAATTGAATTAGTGGAGACAACAAGTGAACGCTGATGCTGGGGAGAGCTCCATTGAGTCTTGAATCGTTGAGCTAAAAATCACATTGTCAGAATTTTATGGAAGGGCATGGCCTGCCTCATCTGGGAATGGAACCAGATTACAAATTATCCAAAGCCATTATCACAGGACCACAGGTTCAATGCAGGAATCATCTTATTAGTGTTAAAATAAATACAAACAAAATTTAAGTACATTATTTTATCGAACAAATCATGTGTATTATTGTGCATAAAATGAATGAAGCAAAATAAAAAATACAATAATGACCATAAACACACAAAAATAACCCTTCAAAGTTAAGCCCTACTAGCTAGTATAGGTCACTCACCTGTTGTAGTAAGCAGGTATGTGCAAGGATTTCATATGTTTTGTATTGTCTTATTAAACTAAAACCTTGTTACTTGTGACCTCTAGAGAACCCAACACAAGGTTTTCTATGATTTGAACTAGCGACTGGGTTTTTGACCTCTGCAGACCCAATTTAGAATGTGTTCTAGATTTTGTTAGACGATCATTGCGACCAAGTTGCATTAAGATTAGGCCAACATTATGACATCTAGTGTCTATACATTACAAGCAGATTGTTGGCGGACAACAGACAGACGTTGAAGAGTGATCACAAAAGCTCACATTTTCACTTTGTGACAGGTGAGCTAAAAAGACTGACAACAAACTATTTTCAAAATGAAAAAAAACCTGTACCCCAATATTAGTACAATCGTACAACAAACCATTCCTGATGTTCCTCTAAACAACGTTACTAACATCATATCAACTAAAATGAAGAACACTGCACAGCAAGAGGTTTGGAGTACAATATCACGAAATGGCAATAGACTTAAAACTTGGGGCTATGTGTTCCCCCACAAACGCAGCACAGTTAAAGCAAATTCCCAACCTTGGGTCACAATAATTTTCTATTGCATTAATAAAGTGAAAATGAAACTTTTCAAGAAAAACAACAACATGACAGTATATAAAATAATTTTGTATAGTTAACATTATGGACTTATTGGTTTTACATATATTTAGCTGTTTTCATAATGGAACCGTGCAACCACTCCTTGATTATGTGCGCTATGTAATATAAGTTATGGTATGTACCGAGCTCAGTAGTCTAGCCACCTGACTAGATAATATATTTTATCAATCAAATAGCATAACTTTTTTTTTTTTTTTTGCTAGATTTTATTCAGGGCTTGATTATCTATGTTTGAGGGTACAAAGGGAAATAATTTTCATGAAAAAAGAGTAGATTGAGGAGCTGTCTTTCTAAACATAGGGTATGTTAGACAGACTATATATGTTTGAGGGAAATAATTTTATGAAAAAAGAGTGATTTGTTGTATTTCTAAACATAGGGTATGTTAGACAGACTAGGATATCTAGTGACCTGGTACCGGATGATACCCATCGTCGGATACCCAGGGTACACATTACGTACAACTTCATCGATGTATGAGTATAACGTAATGCAATCGAACGTGGGTATCTGACGATGGATGATACCGGGCTACTGTTTTATCAAAGCATTTACGGTAAACTTACGGTCAAATTTGAGTCCTTTATAACTCTTTTACTGCTACAATTTCTGGTAAAGTGATGTTTAATAACAATAATTAATTAATTTAGTTAATTGTTTAAAACAAAATTTTCCCCACTTTGTAGATGTATAAGTATTATAAGGAATTTAAATTTGGGTGTAAGTTAAAGATTGTTGTAAGTACCCTGGTGAGTAAATGTGGTATGTACCTTAGCCTCGCCATGTATGATATTTACCTGTACCAGGTCACTAGATGACCATGTAACTAATATCATATCCAGATATAATACCGGGGTACCATTAACTCATTAATTATTACCCTGTCCCACCAATACGATCAGTTAACTCAAATGACCATTTTTGTACAAAAATAAAATTTATTTCAAAAAAAGAAATAGTAAAAGTAATCATTTATGTATAAACTAAATCTGCACACAAAATAAATGTTTTTTTAAATCGGCAAAAGCTCATCAGATCTGGCAGCCATTTTGTTATAACGCCACGGCCAAAGATTTATATGCGATAAAGGGAAGCAATTCAAATAATCAAGGCAGTTGCATTTTAAACACTGCACAAATAAAAATGTTGTGGGCTTATTTAAACTGTAAGTCATATACAAGTGCAACTTTTCAAATAAGGACTTTGCACACTATTTAAACAGTGACATAAAACATTGTAGCAAATTGTACCGGCTTTAGTTTTCTGCAACATCTGTTTTTCATTACTACATATGAGCCCTTCTCCGGGAAAACGGGACTGAAAATAATGATAATATATGGTTGGAACAAGATGCCAAAATGTCACAAAATACGCCCGTCTTGGTTGTGCTAGTGAAAAAAAATATTGATTATGAAATAAAAGCCCATATTATGTCAAAACATTTTGAACAATCATCTTGAAACTTATATTGGCCTAGATATTACACCCATGAGCATTGTCAGCAAGTTTGAAGACGATCAGATAAAAATTGTTTGAGCTAGAGTACAGACAAGGCCAAATTTCACATTTTTTTGGTAAAAGAAGGATCATAACCCAAGAAGGCCTGCACTGATTTGGCCTATTATCGAACTTGGCCTAGATATTACACCCATAAGCATTGTCAGCAAGTTTGAAGATTATCGGATGAAAACTGAATGAGCTAGAGTACAGACAAGGCCCATTTCACTTTTGTTTTGGTAAAAGAAGGACCATAACCCAAGAAGGCCTGCACGGATTTGGCCTATAACCGAACTTGGCCTAGATATTACACCCATAAGCATTGTCAGCAAGTTTGAAGACGATCGAATGAAAACTGAATGAGCTAGAGTACAGACAAGGCCAATTTCACGTTTTTTTGGTAAAAGAAGGACCATAACCCAAGAAGGCCTGCACCGATTTGGCCTATAATGGAACTTGGCCTAGATATTACACCCATAAGCATTGTCAGCAAGTTTGAAGACGATCGAATGAAAACTGAATGAGCTAGAGTACAGACAAGGCCAATTTCACATTTTTTTGGTAAAAGAAGGACCATAACCCAAGAAGGCCTGCACCGATTTGGCCTATAATTGAACTTGGCCTAGATATTACACCCATAAGCATTGTCAGCAAGTTTGAAGATGATCGGATGAAAACTGTTTGAGCTAGAGTACAGACAAGGCCAATTTCACATTTTTTTGGTAAAAGAAGGACCATAACCAAAGAAGGCCAGCACTGATTTGGCCTATAATCGAACTTGGTCTAGATATTACACCCATAAGAATTGTCAGCAAGTTTGAAGACGATCAGATGAAAACTGAATGAGCTAGAGTACAGAAAAGGCCAATTTCACATTTTTTTGGTAAAAGAAGGACCATAACCCAAGAAGGCCTGCACAGGTTTGGCCTATTATCGAACTTGGTCTAGATATTACACCCATAAGCATTGTCAGCAAGTTTGAAGATGATCGGATGAAAACTGTTTGAGCTAGAGTACAGACAAGGCCAATTTCACATTTTTTTGGTAAAAGAAGGACCATAACCCAAGAAGGCCTGCACGGATTCGGCCTATAATCGAACTTGGCATAGATATTACACCCATAAGCATTGTCAGCAAGTTTGAAGACGATCGAATGAAAACTGAATGAGCTAGAGTACAGACAAGGCCCATTTCACATTTTTTTGGTAAAAGAAGGACCATAACCCAAGAAGGCCTGCACCGATTTGGCCTATAATCGAACTTGGCCTAGATATTACACCCATAAGCATTGTCAGCAAGTTTGAAGATGATCAGACAAAAACTGTTTGAGTTAGAGTACAGACAAATATTGGACGCCGCACGCCCGCACTCCCGCCCGCCCGCTCGCCAAGGGTGTTTACATAATACGTCCCGTTTTTTAACGGGCATATAAAAAGGAGACTCTTGTGAACAGTTTTTTGAAAATTTGAACAATCTATTTCATACACTTATAAAGTTATTGAACTTTTTACGGACCACGTCCTCCTACTTTATGAATGACGTCACACACATCATTCTTTAAATTTTTGATGGAACGTCAACTGGCATTTCAAAGATCCAGAATCTGATAAATTTTCGACGTAAACTTTTAAAATTGTGGCATTTTTAGAATCATATTCTTTTTGATAAAACATGTCCAAGTTGCTTACACGGAAAACTAGCAAGCGTTTGAGCCACTTAAGCCTGATTTTCCAGAAACCGATCACCAGAGCAACGACAGAAGTTATTTTAACACAATTTTAAAGAAAACTTGAAGCTAATAGTACTATACTATCCATTTACTTAAATATGAAATCAAAGGACCCGAGTTTTTTTCTCATTTTAGGTATTTTTCTAAATCTTATTGCACAATTACAATACTATGTCATAAGCCCGGTTTTCCTGGAGAACTGCTCATATGTATAAGTCTACATCAAAACTTGCACATGACTGTTTTGAATCATCCATGTAAACAAATGCTGCATGTGAAACCAAAATCGAGTTCAAATAAGTTAACCCAAAAACATTTCTATAGCTGATCGAATTTAGGTTGTGATCAAATATTGGCAATAAGAAGATATGTTTAAAAACGAGAGGGCCCAAAGGGCTCTAGGTCACTCACCTGTTGCACATTGGTCTAGGTACCAGTACAGCTTACATTCTGACCATATTTCGTGAAGATTGGATCAAAACAGGGGTGGGGTCTCTAGAGTGAGCACAACATTTTTCTAAGATTTGACCTAGTGACCTAGTGTTTGACCCCACATGACCCAGTTTCAAACTTGGCCTAGATTTTATGGAGAACAACATTCTGACCAACTTTCATGAAGATTGGATCAAAATAGTGACCTCTGGAGTGAACACAAGCTTTGACTAAGATTTGACCTAGTGACCTAGTTATTGACCCCACCTGACCCAGTTTCGAACATTCTGACCAAGTTTCATGATGATTTGATCAAAACTGTTGCCTCTAGAGTGAAGACAAACAAATTGTTGACGGACAGACGCCGGATGGACGACGGACAAAGAGTGATCACAAAAGCTCACCTTGTCACTATGTGACAGGTGAGCTAATAAAACAATACTGTAGTATTAATGGTTATCAAAAAAGTATCATAACAAGCACTATCTTGCATGAATTGTACCATTGTAACCAAGTATTCATTTGAAGTTTCATTGAAATCCCACATATGCTTTACATCCTGCATGCAAAAGCACCAGGGATGTCTCTTTCAACTGGTCCCTTTCATCTATTGTTTCATTCAATATCTCCCACAACTAAAATGACTTCATGGGGCCTCATCCACATGTGCCGCCTGCTGCTAATAATAATGGAAATAACTAATCAACGACAATTTTGATTTGTAATGACTTACATGTAGCCAATAATATAAATATCACAACAAAGGGAGCACATGTGAAATGAAAACATAGTCAAGACTCAAGTTGAGTGATGGAAAAGACAAATACAACTAGTAAATTATGAAACTTTTGTAGTGAGTAAAGTTCAAAGAATATTAAAGTGTATAGAGCTATATTCTAACAGTCATTCAAGGTAAAAATAATTACTTGCATTGTTTTTAGTATGATACTAGACTACCTTAATTACAAATTAAAACTATGGATGGGTTCCGTGTACTTTGATTCAATCGTCGAAAACTAGACAATTCCTATAGTTTCATAGGGTGTTCTAGAACACTTTCATATGAAAATAGACAGTTCACATGTAAAATAAATCACAGAGAGGGTTTCTGTTAAAACTGAAGCGAAAAATGATCTAATGGATATGAAAGCATAATTATTTTTCAGTTTTTGAAACTTTTAAAAAACAATATCTTCAGATATAGCTCTATACACTTTAAAGCCTTTTCTTTAACCTAGAAGTTAATATTAGTGATTATTTGATGTTTCCTTGTTTACTAAAACGTCGTCAATTAACATGTTTTATTAAAAGCTAATATAAATTTAGTTCCAAGTTCAAGAAAACATTAAAATACTGGTACATTTAATACAGAAACTGCAGGGTTGCAAATTTGTAACCAATTGAAGATTAGAACTACAATATTATAAATGGGAATTTAAAAAGGTAGAATATGTTAAAATAACCTCATAACAAAATACTTTAGGATAACATAAATATTCAAATGATAAAAAATAAACCACATTCACATAAAGGTGCAACAATTACAACAAAAATAAACCGGTATACAAGATTCACCTCTTGGCAAGCAGTCAACTTCATAAAAAGTTAACCATCATATGTAAAACAAGCATCTAAAACAATGGGCGCTACAAACTGAATCTTGGTGGTTATTTTGATCATTTTACAAGTTACTTAGTCAGAAACACGAGCCAAAATATAGAAAAATAATGCCTAAGTATATGTGTATTACATATACATGTACGTGTATGACTAAAACTAACAAGTCCTAGAAACAAATTTAACATCTCCCATAGGAACTGAACAGCATGAAGTGGTCTCTGCTTACAGGTGGTTCCTCATATGCCTGCCATATTTCAGCAAAATCATGAGAATGTTGACTGGCCAGGAGTTGACAGTAAACTATTTTTGGTCACCAATCCGACAGTTAAGAAGCATTAAATTTGTAAAGAAAACAGCTACTGTTCCTTGATGATTTTCACTAGTCCTTCAAATTTTCACTGGCCCTCCGCCAGGGGACCAGTATTAGTGTCGAGCCCTGCTGGCTAATAAAGGCTATGCTTGGCTCAGCATCTTAACTGGCTATATAAGTATCCATGAACATGGTTTGATGAGAGATATGATTGGTGGTCTTGCAGACATATTATAACATGTTATAGTGGTTTTGGATGATTCAATCACATGTAGTCTTTTCACTGGTTTACTGCATTGGTGACAAATCACTTTCATGAAGTTTAATGAAGAGATCAAATAGATACACTGAAAATTCATATTTGTTATCAATTAAACATCATGAAATCTGCATCGGCTGGAGATGTCTTTGATTTTTAACCTTAGTTAATTCATCCACAGTCTGTTTGAGGCATTCAGCAATAAAGCCTTGACTTGTAGCCTCAAGCCCAACTAAAAACTTTCCAAATGCTTGAGGCCCTCTCCTTTGCAATGTGAATAAAAAATGAGTCACTTGATCTTTTCTTGTTGTTTGAGCTTTGATTTGTTCACACATATCTGTAGTCAATACTGACTCTCCGTACATATGGTCCAATAAATCCTCCATGACTATATTGTCTATCAGGAAAATCCAGTTTTTTCTCATACTTTCTCTGTGAATATTCTCCATGATTCACATTTATCAATACCCACAATGTTGTGAAAGTTCTATATACTGCATAGTTAATCTGACTGAAAAGATAAAGAAAAATGCATGAAGTAAAGAAATACATTTAGAAGTAACTAATATATGCATAGTCATCTGTCATATTGTAATTATTACACATTCAGGGCTTCCTCTGGATAATTTTTATCTTTCGCCACTACATTCAATGATTCACCAAATGAAAAAAGTTGTCACCAATTTTGTGCTACTTGGGCAAAATAATCTTAAGTTTTGAGTTAATATTTTACTATAAGACAGTATTAAGATAATATTTGTTTTCTGTGTGTTTAGACACTTAGTCTATTCCATGGTCATGCACTATTTATTTTCTATCATATTTCATTTTCAAATATTAAATATGGATGATATAAAAATTCAGATGTCTTTTTCATGACATCAAGGTGAAATTTTGTAGTTAACAAATTGGTTTTCGCAATGAATTTCGCCAAATGGAATTTTTCTTTTGCCACTTTCTTCATTCCATCCTAAATGGCGACCTACAGAGGAAGCCCAGACATTTTGGCTAACTATCTTGGTGAAATGCAACAATCTGAAAATTTATTTTGTGGATGGAACATATTACTCTGGTATTACTAGTCTGAAACTCTATCGACTGACTTAGCAGTGTGACTTACGCAAGTCTCAACCATCACTACACTTGTACCCTTTACTTTTTTTGGAAGGATCTGCTACCTGAAATTAAATCCTCTTTGAGCACAGAGACACATTGGAGTTGGACTGTTTTCATAGTCAACATTGAAGTGAATCAGTTGTATTGAAATCTATGGACAAGATTTTAGCTTGCTTTTAAAACCCCAGATACAATTCCTCCCTAAGTCTTGCTCCCAGTTAAATTCTCGGCCCATTGCTTCCGTCCTTAACCAGTAAAATATAGTCTGGGTTATATATCCGCTATTTTGGCTTAGAACAAATGACCTGCACTCACCTGGCAGTGGCCGGGGGGGGGGGACATTGGTAAGTAAAGTCCTTCGACTATTCCACTGCTATACCCCCCCCTCCCCGGGGTTGGGGGAGGTTTTAATTAATTGCTGCATAAGCGTGAATTATCAGAACAGAATTTTATTATCAGTTCAGTTCAGTTCTGCTATAACAAGAGAAATGAAACTAATCAAAACTGCTAATTGAATTTTAATTTACTGTTTACAATGGGATAAACTTTGAATAGTGTTTGTAGATTAAATAACGATTCTGTAAGAAAAAATAACCCATCAGGTTATAAATTGATATTTTATTGACTGTTTGTAACAATACCACAACCAGACAGTGCCTAATAATCTTATATTCATAGAAAAAGAAAAGATAATTTACCTTGTTCACGAGATAAACAAAACAACGGTGTCGTAATTCTAACACGCTGTATAATCTTATTATCTGGGGGTCATCTCAACAGTTTTGCAACGTTATAGGATAAAACACCAGTTTTCCGGATTATCAGGAACACTAAAATTAGAGCAGATTATATTGTTCCTGGGATGAAAATATTCTTTCTTTCTACCTTGTAATTTGCAGGGCGCATTCTTAGGCATTATCGCAAATTTTAAGAGACATATGCGCGATTTCAAGATTTAGTTTGGAAGTGGGAACTAGATTATTTCTACATGAGTGGACACTGGTTAGTGAAGTCCTCGATCTATGGCAAAACAGGATCTTCTCTATAATATTATATAGTTAGTGATATAGAATCCCTGGGCAAAATATTCAGGCCCCGAGTTCACAAAACAGCTTAAGCCTGATTTTCAGGATCAGATCAACATGGGCGTAGGAGCAGGGGGGGGGGGGCAGGCCCCCCCCAATGTCTGGACCGGGGGGGGCCAACATATCTTTTGCCCCCCCCCAATAATTCAGACGAAAAAATATAATTTACGACCTAATATATCTCGTTATAGGCAATTTGCCTTCAGTTCTTTGTTAAAACGTATCAAATTTTTTTTTTACTCGCTTCGCTCGCATAATAACTTCCTTATATTCAAATACCTATTCACCCAATGATTGCAAAAATACACTTGTGTCATAAATTGTACTCTTAATGTCCCCCAACCCTCCTATATGCCTTTGGGACGTTGCCAATTATATATAAAGCCTTTGAAACAAACGTTTTCACCTTTAAAATTTAAATTTGATGCAAACACTTAATTGTGTTTTTGTAAGAACTTAAATTCCCTGCATTAAGGTCCATTTTGAATGCAAAATAAGGTATATTACTCCTCATCGCTTCTTGCTTCGCTTGACTCCCTAAGTGAAACCAATATCTATCATAACCTATCCGGTAATACTGACTACCTCTCAAACAGTACTGTTGAGTCCTCAAACAACTCGATTAGGACCCTGGATAATACTCCAAACCGTAATATGGCCACACCACTAGCCACATCAACTCCCCAATCCAAACTAAATGGTAAACCAAATGATAAAACAAACAAAACAAAGAAACTCAGTAAAGATGAACGGATAACAATCCTTAATATAAACTGCAGATCTATAAAAAACAAAATTCCAGACCTTCATCAAGTAATTGAACAAACCAAACCAGACATAATCTGTTGCACAGAAACCTGGCTGAAGCCAGAAGTACATACATCAGAAATATTCCCTGCTGAACTTGACTACAATGTATACAGAGATGATCGCACACTAGGTCAAGGAGGTGGCGTTCTCATTGCCATCTCCAACAAACTTATTAGTCAAGAACAACCAGACCTCAAATCTGACTGTTATTTTTGCTGGGCTAAAATAACCATCCCAGGCGTACGCACAATATTTGTGGGATCATACTACAAACCACATGAAGATGACTTAGAATCCTTAAATGAACTCTCTAAATCACTAAGCCGTATCCCCAAAAACAGTACAATTTTCCTACTTGGAGACTTTAACCTTCCGGACATTAATTGGGAAACTGAAAGCCTTAAACCTCAATGTAAATATAAAGAGCTATACAAAACATTCATGGAACAAATGATAAATTTTAATTTAGAACAAATGGTAAAAACCCCCACTAGAAATTCAAATATCCTGGACCTTTTCCTAACAAATATCCCATCCCTAGTACACAACATCAAAACATTGCCCAGTTTAGCCAACTCAGATCACAATATAGTACACCATGAAATACAGTTAAAAAGGGGCCGACCATCGATGCCAAAAAGGGAAATTCCCTGCTACAACAAAGCCAACTGGGACAAAATGAAAACCGAAATGCAGGAGTACAGTGACAACTTTGACATTAATCAGTTCCCAGACCCCAACCTTGCTTGGTTAGCTTTCAAAGGAAAACTCCAGGAGCTGTGTGCTACCTACATCCCCACCAAAGTAACAAAGTCCCGAAAAGACCTCCCTTGGATTACCCCTCTAATACAACGTCTCATTAGAAGACGAGATAAAATTTATTCAAAACTAAGACCCGAAACTCCTATCCCACTTTAAATCCCTTAAAGGACATATCCAAAAACAAATCAGATCCTCTTATTGGTCATATCTAGAATCAGTCATTTTCCAACACGACTCTCAGCCCGGTAGAAACAAAAAATTCTATAGTTTTGTAAAACACAACAAAACTGAGAGTTGTGGTGACGCCCCCTTAAAGCATGATGGCATCACACACACTGATCCCCTTGACAAAGCAAACATCCTAAACAAACAATTTGAATCTGTTTTCTCCCACCCTCAACCACTTTCCCTGAAAAAACTTTGTTTCAAGCTAATCAACCCTCCTAAATGCACTATGCCACCTATCTCCATCACCACTGACGGTGTAGACAAACTCCTTAAAGGGCTCTCACCAAACAAAGCTTGAGGCCCTGACAAAATCTCCCCTAGAATTCTTAAAGATCTCCACACCCAAATTGCCCCCATTTTGACCCAGATTTTTAACCTATCACTTTCTACAGGCATTGTTCCCCAAGATTGGAAAGAAGCAACCATAGCCCCAGTTTACAAGAAAGGCCCAAAACACAAACCCAGCAATTACAGACCAATTTCACTAACCTGCATTACATCAAAACTTATGGAACACATCATAGTATCAAATTTAATGGACTATTTCGACAACAACAACATACTAACCAATAAACAACATGGCTTCAGATCAAAACGTTCATGTGAAACACAACTAACTAGCTTTGCACAAGAAACCTTCGACAAACTGGATAAAGGACAACAGACAGACGTCATAGTCATGGATTTTTCCAAGGCTTTCGACAAGGTAGACCACCACAAACTCACAAACAAACTGCAATCCATGGGAGTAAACGATCAAACTAACAATTGGATTAAGTCATTCCTACAAAATCGATCCCAAAGGGTGGCGGTCGATGGTCACCTCTCTAGCAGTCTGCCCGTGTTATCTGGAGTCCCGCAGGGATCAGTCCTTGGACCTTGTCTTTTCCTGGCTTATATAAATGACCTACCAGATTCCATCAAATGCAAATCACGACTTTTTGCAGACGACACAATTGTTTACCTGGCCATTAACTCTTTGACTGACACTCAGACATTACAGGACGACTTACACAGACTCGAAGAATGGGAACGTGAATGGGCCATGGAATTTAACCCCGACAAATGTGAAATCCTTAGAATAACGAGAAAGAAGACCCCTATCATTTACCCATATACCCTACATGACACCCCTCTCAATAGTACTGACTCTGCCAAATACTTAGGTGTGACAATTACTCAAGACTTGAACTGGACAAAACACATAAACAACATCACATCAAAAGCAAAAAACTCACTCAGATTCATAAAAAGAAACATAAAATCAAATAGCAAACAGGTCAAAGAGGCAGCGTACACCACCTATGTAAGACCTCAAGTAGAGTACTGTTCAGTACTCTGGCACCCCTGGCAAAAACACATTTGCAACCAAATTGAGAGCGTCCAGAGGGCTGCCGCCAGATATATTCACAATGACTACAGTTACACAAGCAGCGTTACAAACATGATACTAAATTTAAATTGGCACACCTTAGAACACAGACGCATCTCACAATCCCTGATCTTCCTCTATAAAATCCAATACCAACTTGTATATGTAGACCATAGCCACCTTATCCCGACCAGAAATTTGAACTATTTAATACCCCAATCTCGTACCCAATATCATCAAAACTCTTTCTTTCCAAGAACTATCAGACTCTGGAACTCTCTACCGGCTAACATACAGTCCAGTCCCAGCCTCCCAATTTTTCGAGAGAGGCTGGAGACACAAAAATTCTAGACCGCATACAAATATCTTACTGTTTTTAAATTTGCACTGTAAATTCTCTTTATCACCTTCACTCTGTACTATATAACTTTTGCACCCCTTTATACTTTTAATAAACTGCTACCCTGACTTGCGCCTCCCTGTTATAATCGGTTTTGATTGTTGGGAGTATGAAATAGAAATAGAAAAATAGATATCAGAACGCCTAGAATGCACTAGATTTAACCATAGTTTAGAAAATTTTCCGGAGGGCTTCGTCCCTGGACCCGTGTATACTTCAACGGATTAACTTCCAGTTAAGACGTAATTACTTAATCAAATGACCACAGAACCCTAAACTCACAGTTAGTATATAGATATAGGAGTGTTTTGGACGTTTAAGAGTACAAAAAGAAAGTATACAGTTTCAGTGCATTTTAAGAACATCTTAACGTTTTGCTATCGCAAAGATATTCAGCACATGGTTAGTCAAAAGATGAAATTTTTATCTGGCATCAGTTTAAAACATGTAACTTGGATATTTTTTTTTTTTAAATGTAATTTTTCTAAAATTACCGTATTCTGCCCGTGGCGTCATTTTGACGTTATTTACGACGTTTCACAATTTCTGTATTTCTGGTGTTTGTTGTCTTGCATGCATTCTTGGAAAATTTGCATTGAATCTCACAAATGTCTTAACTGATATTATATATATGATGTGTCTTACGAGCATGGACATGTTTGTTAGCTTTTAATAGGCTATTCACTTGCGATTTCAACAACAAAATAGAAAGAAGTAAACCCATTGTGTTACTTGCATGCCTTTGTTAAGCAAGTTCTTTCGGAACTCCGCAGCGAATCCTTTGTTTTGAATGTTGTATGGTGCATGCAAGTGGAGCCAGAGTCACACATGCAATACACGGTGTTGGGTGAATTCCAAGAAACATTTGGTGTCAAAATAATTTCTAGAAAATTCCACTGCTCAGTGGAATAGCCCGCTTACAGCCCGGGTGTCCGAGATCGCTTATGTACAATCAAATGCGAATATACACAAGTTTTTTCTGATCAACATCAAAATGAAATTTAAGAAGACCAGTTTGTAGAAATCTGTGTAAATGTAACCAACACTTTCAAAGAATGGGTGCAAACCGTGAAACATGTGACAGACAGAAATTGTGAAAACGTCGTAAATTACGTCAAAATGACGTCACGGTCACAATAAGGTATGTTTTGGAAATTAACATTTTTAAAAAAAATATTCAAGTTACAATTTTCAAACTGGTACCAGAAAAAACTTACATCTTTTTTCTAACCATGTGCAAAATTTCTTTGCGATAGCAGAACATTAAGAGTTGATTAAAATACCCCGAAACTGTATACTTTCTTATTGGACACCCTGTAGAATAGTTTTGTGCAAATATTGCTTGTTGACTAATTGAAGTGACTTTGCGAGCGTAGCGAGCAAAAAAAATTTTTACCCCAAGTTGCAAAATGTTTGGCCCCCCCCCCCCCGCAATGTTGAAGACACTCCTACGCCCATGATCAAATATTTAATGTAACAGCTAGACTGCGAGAATCTTTGAACAATCCGATATATCTTGATATGGAGACAAGTTCAGACAAAGGGATTCTAAAATTACATCCTATAAATGCCGATCATATTCTTTATTTGCCAGTCAGCTTTCTGCTGAAATCAGATATATAAGTGTCTCCACCGGGATTTGAAACCGGGTCGTCAAATAAGACGACAAGCGCACTGAGGTACGGAGGCACATCATGACGAGAGTCGTGTCATGAGGATTGGTCAAAATTGAGGAATATTTATTTCATTATAAACTTGGTGAGAAATTGCAACCAATGCCAACATGTACGAGGGGGTATCAAAAAGTTCGTGGACTTACCCGTTCATTTTCATATGCGTAATGTGATTGAATTATTTATTTTATCATCTTAAACTTCGTTCAATTCTGTAATGAGAAACAAATGAAAGATGATTAAATGATAATTAATATCAATAAAATATTCTAACGATTTAAAAGATGATCAACAGCCACCGGCGCACTTTTATGACGTTACGACGTCATGAAACGTCAAAACTTCTGCCACTTCTTGATCGTCTAAAGAATCCAAAAATCACAAACCTGGATTGAGCTGTTCTGTTGCCTACCAGAATACTTAGTTTTTTACTAAAGAGCCTTTTATTCATAAACAAGTTCGGTCAGTTAAGGAATGATTTGACAAATTCATCTACATTGTATTCCATCGCCGATAACCACGTGCACAGTACAGGAAGTCTACCCTGCCGATATAAGCATCATTCAACTCTCATCAATACATCTTTTATACCATTTAAACATATTAATTTTCGCAAGACAACCTTACTTTTGTATACTTGGGCGACATGCTCTAATCTGATATCAGCATTGGTGTATAATTTAGTTAAAGGGCAAAATGTTGTGTTTCCGACGTTAGTTCCACCCGC
This sequence comes from Spisula subtruncata, assembly GCA_963678985.1. Taxonomy (NCBI): domain Eukaryota; kingdom Metazoa; phylum Mollusca; class Bivalvia; order Venerida; family Mactridae; genus Spisula; species Spisula subtruncata. The sequence continues at coordinate 35,743,264 of OY787670.1, read as the reverse complement.
TGTGGACCACGTTTCTTCTGTGTTATAGTATTACATTTTAACTTAAATTTTTTAAAGTCATTTGAATGTACTGTTCCTGACAATATTCAAGCTCTGAATCAGACTGATCGAAATTACGTTTGTTCATCATCTGGGACTAGTTGGACAAAAAGGCTGTGTCTAGGGTTAGAGGCTGGTAATGTGTGTACAAAGCAGCACACTGACTGAGAACAAACGCTTTACACAGACAATATGGTACCTTTATTTAATACTCACATATCCACATGTTATTCTATTCATTTGATATACATGTTTTATATACATTCATAATCATGACTTTAAACATACGAGGGGTGATCAATATATTCGAGGACTTTCCTTCTTAATTTTATAATATTGGAACTATAGTAATGAAATTATAGGCTAATGTAGATCAATCAATTATCTCGCGATTTGTCTAATTTTCTTTATGATTACGTCACTATTTACTTGATGACGTCACTTTTTGTAACCATGGTGAAGCACGCACCGTCGAGCATCTCGGGCGTAACGTTATTTCTGAGACACGACACGCTATGATAATTAACGCTAAACTTGTAAAATCCTCGCGATATTTCCAAAATGACTTGACTAAATTGTGCATGAATTCTGTGCGATCCCAATTAGCCATTGTCATATGATTCCGTTGTTTATGTGATCGTAGGGTTTCTGTCAAACGGTTAAGTCGATAAAATAAGGATAAACAGTAAAAATAACACCGCGTTAGGGACACGTTCCGTTAAATTCTACGAAATAAGACGCACAGATCTCAATCAAATGCAACTGGCGAAAACAATGACTAGTATAGGTTTACAAAACATTAAATCGTTGACTCCAAATCAAAAGGGTTATTTCGATATTCACTGATTTTCAATAAGTAGGTCCATTCCATGTTCCGCGGTATTATTAATAAACAGACCACTAGAATGTTAACAATTGTGTCTCTGCAGAAGGTTATAACATCATACTAAACACTGCGATAAAGAAGTCTTTTCCATCATCCATAAAAAAGGTCAAATTTTGAGAACATCTATCAAAATTTAAACCTTCGTTACTGTCGCCGACTCAAAATACCAAAATGAACGATGTTTCCTTCTAACAATCACTCGTTTGAAACGATATTTTTTTGTTTTGACTTCAAGATCAACCCTCCCTTTCAATAATTTTTAAGCAAATATGATGTTCATTGCCAATTTTAGTGTCAAATTTTAACAAGTTCTATGTGTCGCCGGGATTTTTACATTTGAAAAAACCTTCGTTAGTACTCATTAATATAGCGTAGCAAACCAACAAATAATGTGTTAACGACCATCGAAACATCATTATGAACACCACCAAAGACTCTTTACGGCAATAGTACCATGGGTATAGGCAAATTAATCTAGAATAGCGAACAACGTACATTGTCATTTATCTACTTTTACACAAAAGTAATAGAGTAAAACATTCGTGATCATATGATATACACATTGATCCTTAAATTAACTCATGCCAGGCTGTTTACACAAACAAATATACCCTATTGGTGGAATACAGACCAAACTTATGTTCAACACGGTGTTATACGTTAAGCTGAGTTCTGTTTTGTGCGGTATTTAAACCTTCGTGATTTAAACTTTCGTTACCCAAATTTGAAATTTAAGCTAAAAAGGCAGCAGATTATAGTTATATCACTATTCAGTGGGGCTAATTGAAGTGTTAGCATACTAGAAGGCGAAATCATCGAGCTATGTCATAAAACATGGCCTATATTTCGTACTGAAATTGTGACTATTTATACCTTTCTTTCCAAAGAAATTTTTTGCCATTAAGATTGTCTGAAATGGTATCAAACTATGACAACGTTCGCACAGTACTACGCTTTTCTAAGTTAAACATAGACATAAGGAGCGTTGTGTCTCCTTTTTGTATAACTATTGAGTTTAAATTAATCAAACTTTCGTTATCAAGTGATAACGAATGTTTTACCTCTATTTCTGGTGAAAAAATGGTATTGCATCGTGTATGTACATGCTTTACTCCATTGCATTAAAGCAGCTGCTACATAGGTATGAAATTGGTACAATAACAAAGTTCGCAGTGTGATCCGTTATGCTTCGTTAATGAGCAGGTCAATTTACGGTAAAATTTGTGATAGTTTTGTGTTCTGTGATTGTTAGACCAGTAAATCTAATACCCATGTGCAACATCAACCTTGTTATTGCTATATCATAGAACTAAACCATTTGTTAAATTTTATAGCGCATTGATATCTGAAAAGTGTTACAATTCGGTTTATACTTACGACAACGAAGGTTTCATAATGATAACGAAGGTTTATTTTTTATATGGGTTATAATTAATATAATAAAAAAGTAAAGTTGCCATCCAAATAGTATAGTGTAAACGCCTGAAAGAGTAACACGATGCAGACTGCCCTTGTCAGTAGCGAGAAAGATTGCGTCGTTACTATGCATTTCCTCTGATCTGTCAGAAAGAGAGAAATTAAATAGAAACAAGCAACAAAGAAAAATGTTAAAATGACAGTTATGAATGCATCATCAACTACAAAAAGAAAAGAACACCGGCTTGTTGGATTGCATGAACTATGCAGTTGTTTATCATGTTCCTGTCGTGCATGAAGATATCTGGTTTAGCGACAAAATAGTTGATACAGACGATGAAGAGTGTGAAGAGACATTTATTGAAACTAAGAAGCAGTTTTTCCATTGACATAGAAATGAAGAGTTTGTCTGGCGGAAGTTTTGTGAAATACCAATTAGGATAGATGCTCCACAGGCTACAGGGAAGTCAGAGTCATTGTTAACAAATAATGAAACAGAAAGATAGTGTATTTTGAGCATGTATTCAGTGTACACTGAACTGTAGTGATATCACCAAACCTTCGTTATCGGCCACCATGTTTGTATTGACATTTTCTTTTTGCAATTTTGGTATTATGTTTTAGTTAAGTGGCCATATGTCACTTGTTCATTTCAACATGCATGTAAACGTACAAAAAACTAAGATACTTGCCGGTCTTCTAAAAAAGATGTTAATCTATTATATTCTGATTCTTAGAAAACCTTCGTTACCACTATGCTGAAACATTCATTCTGGACGATATCAACATGTAGCACATCAAAAAATGATACAATAATTTCTTTTACAGTAAACTGAAATAAGAAACACCCTAAAAACGATTTATATATTTAAATACGTTTGCCTTTTGGCTTGTACTGTTTGTTTTAAGTAAATGCTGGCATTTCAGGTATGACTTTGAAACATATTTTCGTCAATTTTTTAATAAAGCAGCACTAAATATTCATTATAAATGTTATGTTATACATTGATGTACTTGTATATTCTAGTTCTGAACATTAAATAGTTCTTTAGATTGAAATAGTATGCTTCTTTTGAATGTATATATGATAATACAAAACCTTCGTTGTCATTTGGTTGAGTGTTTCTGTGAGGCATACATTATCTAAATTACAAGTCTATGGATTGAAAAATGGTTCATTTGATATCAATGTTTTCAATATCAAAGTTGAATTTCGATTGACGCACTATTACACCATCAAACAGCTTCTAATTGAATTGAAGTTAAAGCATCAACATACTGACCGTATTTTGTTTACAATCAATATATTAATGCCAATATATTGGTGGACTTCATGTTAGTTAGTTGATCATAACATTCAGACCTTAACAAATTTGGTATTGCTAAACATAATTTTTCCGATTATACTAAGTTAAATATCATTTGCGACGTGTTAGTTCAAATAAGTATGTAAAATTCACCATGAGGCTGTGGTAACGTAGGTTTTGTAAGTATAATGCCGTGAATGTGGCGGCGCGCTTGCGGTGTTTGTTTAGACGAGAGTGATGTTACAACACAGCCAGGCGCTCGTAAGCGTTCTATCAAGGTGGCCGTTGTTGAGAGGTAGAACTCTATAGAGAGGCTGATGATTCGGCGGTTTTATACCGTTGTAGCGGGTCGTTGGTCTGGTTTGTTCTTTTGCGAACTAAACCGACTGCTTGGGATTAATTACTTGTTAACCCTGGAAAAACAGGAACAAGAATAATTTATCTTTAATCCAAGAACTTTATTCTGTTGCATAAATTATGAATATATATTACACAATGCATACTAGATGGAAAACGTATAAACATTGCATAATAACATACTAAGAACAAAACAATAATTAATTAATGAAATACTCATTATACTAATTATATGAGGAAATATCAATATCTATAGAATGAGTATATATCATACAAAAATAACCTAATCAAAATTATGGGGAATAATTAAAGTTGTTGGGGAACAACTAAACTCGCTTAGCATGATATGAGAGGTTGTCCGTGACAACGCAAAAATAACCATTACTTAATTCCTTATAAAAATCACAATTCAATAAATTGTTTATGAGTGAAAAATATCAAATTTAAGTACATTAACTTCTACTGAATGTTTATTATGTTATATTTACTTAAGTCATGCTAGAATTACGCATGACGATGAACTATTGTAAAATTATGACAAAATCAATTATGGTAGTAAGATTACTAAATGTTCTATAATTTGAATATGATAAGCAAATCATTCGTTTTGATTTAATAACCTAATACTTGCAAATATCAATTGTTCGCTTGAACATGTAGTATTGAATCGAATATCATAATAAGGTACAGAACTTTCAGTCATTACAAAATCTATAAAATGAAATATAATAATGAAACTATGTTCGTTTAAGTACATCATATTAATGAATAAACAATCGATTATCAAATTAAAGAGCATAGTATTTCACATGAAAAACACATACATAGTAAATTAACATATTTTAGTAACAATTACTTTAAAAATATCAAAGTTAATTTCAATGAAATAACAAAATTATAATAGAACATACCTGGAAAAACAGGAACAAGAATAATTTATCTTTAATCCAAGAACTTTATTCTGTTGCATAAATTATGAATATGCTGATCTTGGATTTTGTCCCGGCTTTTATACAGAAAGATGGCTTAACTCGGACATATGGTTAAGCCAAACAAAATTATGACATGATTACTATTTCCTTTGAATTATTTACTTAAACATAATCGGGCCATCCTGATTAACACCTAATCAGGAAATTGGCGGACCTTACGGCTTCAAGTTGATGATGTCTCAATTGAGAACATATCCTGACACTATTAGTATATTTACGCACTAGACAAAAAGGTGTTAAATAATCACCAACTTAATGTATTTGTTTGTTTACTATAGAAAAACATATGTATACTAACCAAGGAAGTATCTGTCACTTATTATAGAGTAAGGAAATGGCTTAAGTGAGATTATTCTCTAACTAATTGAAGTCATGGGATTAATCTTATTACAAATTATGGACACTAAGTTTGAAAAAATTGAAATAATTCATAACATTGAATTATTAATTAAAATACATGTTGAGTAACATACACAAATGAATTGCAGAAACACATAAAAATAATACATAGTTTAGTACTGCATTTCACAAAACTATACAGCAAAATATGGGGCATTATATTCCCCCCTAGTTTGTAGACTTTAGTCCCTAAAGTTTGAAAAAAAATACATGTACATGAATAACTAAATAATTGCTGAATAATACAAAATATGGGAAGACTACTGAAATAACACAACTATTAACTACAAAATGTATATAACTGGGTTAGTAAGGTAAGGGTTCTAATCATTAGAACAATGCTCAGTTTAAATTACACATCGGGTGCTAATGGCATCATAATGCCATGATGCATTTTATATAAATATACATGGTATGGCTTTTTCAGAATGGATGCTAGTTTGGCAGCTGTGATTGGATCTAGTCTAATTTTGTTCGGTACCTGAACAACCTTGTCTGTCATGATATTAGTTACAGTAAAACCAGACCAAGATACATGTAACTTGGGGAACAAACATCCTTTGACCAAAAGATTGTTGATATCCTTAGGGAAAGTAACGTTGAAATAGGTTGGGCACATAGACAATTGAATCAAATCAATCAGAACGCATTGTTGTCCACATGTAACCTCTAGACATAGTTTGGAAACCCGTTTAAATCGGAAATACCTATAAATCACAACCAAAATGAAGCATACAATAGAGCAAAGTAAAATGAAATTAACTTGATCAAGTGAAAGGTCAAGAGAGAAGTCCAAATTACCATTCTCGTTGGAATCAATTGGTTTATTGGTGTAAATAAATGACGGGATTGTGGTTTTATAAGCATGACACTTGTTAGAATTCTGCATAGTAGCAATAATTATTGCCAAGTTCCGTACCTTGATAATTGTCCCAAATAATAATACTGTTAAGACTGCAACAACACCAACAGAACAATAGACTATGATATTATCAGTGCTTGGCCAATCATTATCAAGCTTAATTTCACCATCCAACAGTGGCTCTGTCAAAGACTGGAAAATAACTGCGTCTTTCTTAGCAACTTCTGCCATTTTTGACAAACTTAAATGAGCCTTTTGATCATTTGCCAATACATCAGACATTTTGTGGTTGTACAATTTAAGTTCTGGTACAGTTATATTGACTGAATTCATAAAGGTAGTATCTGCAAATATACCTTTGACAAACGCATTGTCGAAAAAGTGCTGTAACAAAGCTAAGTTCACTGGATGTACAGTCGTTACCTCATCCATATGTTTGTGACAAGAACCCAATCTAGGAACAATGTAAAAGTTATTGGTAGATACTGAACATCTACATGGTAGATTAAAGATACAGAAATTACATCCCTTTACCATTTTGTGTTCCTGAGCACATTCCATTGACAACAAAGGAGTACGATATAACAATAATGAGTTAGGAGATAGTTCAACAATTTTAGGTTTTACAACATTGTGTACAAATCTGAAATCACAGTGAGATATAACCATATCTTTATCATTAGCATATAACGAAAGTATACATGATGAGTAAGTAACAGGTGACAATGCAATATTTCTCGAACAGTACTTAGTTTGTTCGCCAATACAATCAGAAATATCATATGTGGAAAGTGAGCCATAATGCTGTTCATTATGTGAAATAACAAAGTATTCGGACAGGTCAAGCACCTGAGTAGCATGTGATGATGTGTCATTGATTGGCACTGGTAATGACACCACTTTGTACATTCTTAAAGCTTCCCGAAAGTATGATACTGGAAATTTGAGGGTGACATATAAGTTGGTTCCATTTCTGGCAAACAGGAACTTACAATCTGAGTATACTGAGCTTACATCATTTATGGCCAAATGGAACCCTGTATATTTGTTTTGCAACAAAGACCTGATGTCCTTCAAAGTTTCCGAAATGACACCTTCAGGAATCAACAATGGAGACAGTTGACCATTCACTAAATCCAAAACACCCAGCTTAAACTCCTCAAACTCACCTAGTATAATATTGGCAGTTTTAATTTGATTGACTAATATGTTCATTGAGTATTCAATGGCTTGTTCCATGTTAACCTCAGTGGTATACAGTTGAGTTTGAATAAACTTAATGGCTAACATGTTGTCCTTAAGTCCCGTCAACAAGTTATCCATTCTGGAAGTTGCAGCGTTGATATAGGAACTTAGATGATCTTCATGTTGGGAGATTGCCTTAGACAAGCCTATACTCATTTTTGTTAGTTTGTTCATGTGTGATGCCAAAATATTTACATCATCCATTGTGGCTGTGCCAAATAATCCCTTAGAAAGTTTCCCAATAAAGGGAAGTAATGACCTCCTACTTCTAGACTTATGAACTTTTGTTTCAGGAACAAGTTCAAATATTGTGTTCTTTGTCTCATTTAGTCGAGACATGGTCTCGGCTCTCATACTCGTAAGTTGGGCTAGTACATGGGAAATGATTTTACAAGTGTCATTATTGAGTCTACATGGTGGAAAATTCGGGGCATCAAACAAGTAGGGAATTTCAAGCTCGTACGTGTGGTACCAAGAGTCTTGAGCGAAAATGATATCAGACGTCTGCTGAAACACCACACCATAATTAATGCGCTGTATCACTGAAGTTGAACCTTCTGTCACACAGGTAACCGTCAACATGAATAGCATTCCGAGCAGCCAGCGAAAGTTGGGAAATCCTGAAAGTAATGAAGAATTGATGAAATGCCAGTAGTGAACCAAGAGAGGTTTACATGTAATATGTAATAAACAGAGAGGCTGTTGGGATTCACTACTGGTATCCCATATTTGGTATAGAAAGGAAAAGTGAGAAGGCCGGCCCAGTAGGATTCCCAGATATCACTAGCTACTGGATATAACCATCAGTTTAGTTCCTAGTGCCAAGTATGAAGAACTTCGTCTGCTTGCGTCTACGCTTGCGACCTTCTCTAGTGAAACGTCTTAAGTACATCTCAACTATAGGTCTTGGAACTTGATTTTCATATTTCCATTCCTTAGTGTCATCATCATATACAACTCTATACAGTTGATAGCCGCCCTTTCTTCTTGCTTGCATAATGCGTACTACTACTTTGCCATTTGGGTTTGACGAAACATAGTCGTCATCATTTTTATCAACTGCAGCCTTTTGCTGGACAGCTGGGGGGATGATGACAACTGGATGTTTATCTTCACCTGATTGAATTGGTTGATCATTTACAGAAGTTGGTTGAACAGTAGGATGTCGAGTATCAGCAGGAGTCGCTGGAACAGCCGTTGGCTGGCGAACAATCGCTTGCTGATTACTTCTAGAATCATCTATATGTGTTGGTGGAAGTATAGTATCTGCTGGTTGTAAATTATTTTTCTCGTCATCGTCATTTTGATTGCTTGGACCAGGGACATCTAGATCTGGGATTGCCTGATCATCCGGGACTACATACGGTGTTAGCCTTTCAATATAAGGTGTCAAACGCGCAGCATTTACCAGAGATTTGTGCAGCTTCCCAGTTTCAATGTTCCTAATCTTATAAGTGAATGAGGGACCTAACTCTTCTATAACAAAAGGGCCACCTCTCTTATCAGACAGTTTACTACATTGCCCTTGAGGAATCATATCTTGTTTTAACAATACTCTATCACCAAGACGAAACGAAGGCACTTTAGACTTCTTGTCATGACGTTCTTTGGCCTGAGCATGTTTTTGCTCTTGATTGAATTTAGCAATATTAGAAATTAACTTGAGTCTAGACGTAAAATCATTGAAATATTGCTGCACTGAATTTGGCAGACTTGGTCTCGGTATCAGTGAGGTATCAATGGGAAGGTTCATTTTTTCACCAAACACTAATTCATATGGACTGAACCCTGTTGTTTCAGTACTCGGCATTGATCTGAAAGCCATCATGATACTAGGAAGTAGCTTCGGCCAGTTCATTTGGTCTTTATCAACATATGCCCTTATTGTTTGAAGCAATGTACTATTTGCACGCTCTACTGTCGCATTTGTTTGAGGATGATAACTACTAGTGTGGTATCGCTTAATCTCGAACAGTTCGCAGAGGGCACTGACCAACTTAGACATAAAGTTTCTACCTCTATCTGAGACAATTGACCGAGGAGCACCATATCGAGTAATGACCTCATTGTATAAGATGTCAGCAATTTCTTTTGCTTCCTGAGACCGTAAAGGAAAACATTCAGTCCATTTAGAAAAACTGTCAACAATAAGCAAAATGTATTGATAACCCTCCTTGGTCTTAGGCAGAGAACATAGAATGTCAATGTGAATTCTTGAGAACTTATGCTCAACGGGTAAAGGGTGGAGAGGAACAGTATGACCTTTTCTATTCACCTTAGACCTTTGACATACTTCACATGACTTTATATAATCATTGATTTCTTGCCACATTCCTGGCCAATAATATTTCTGTCTTATGGAAGCAACGGTCTTTTTAATGCCAAAATGACCTCCACCAGCTAAACAATCATGGTAACTTTCTAACAGAGTACCTCTTAAAGACTTTGGAACTACTACTTGAAGAACCATTTTGTCAGGGTCATCTTTTAAAAGTTTACCCCTTGGAACATATGTATGGTACAATACCCCATCCTGCATAACAAAGTAGTTTCCACATTGTTCGTAAAGAAATTGCCTTCTTTTTGCATTATCTGGATAAACGTCATTTTCAATTGCATTTATAAATTCACTACAAAATTCACATTGTCTTTGTGATTGGGCTATTCCATCAGTACTAATCGAACCAATCAACGGTTTGTCCTGATATTCTAACATTGTTTCAATATATTCATCTGAGTCATAAGCTACTGATTCTAAGAATACATTTTTACCAGAACATAATGGAACAGAGCCTTTATCCTGAAAAGTTTCATTTGAACTATTTTCATCGATAGCAGACGTTTCCTGATCATAATCTACATCAGATATAACATTTGTATTCAAAGTTGTCAAACTAGTCTCAGATACGCTTGATAGTGTAACCGATTTATCAACATGTGAGTCAAGGACCTCAACATGATTGATGTTAGTTGCATCAGACTTTGTTAACCTAGTGTAATCTATCCTAGAGATTGCGTCAGCGTTTTGGTTTAACAACCCTTTCCTATGCCTGATATCTAAATTAAAAGGCTGAAGTTTCAGTGCCCATCTATACAGCCGACCTGCTGGCTCCTTTTTACTCATAAGGCTATTCAATGCAGCATGATCGGTATAAACTGTGACCTTATGAGTTGACAAATAATGTTTGTATTCCTCAACACCACAAACTACAGCAAGACACTCTAAGTCAGTAACACTCCACTTCATCTCATCAGGCCTAAGAGCTCTACCACCATAAGCAATAACACACTCCTTACCAGATTCATCGAATTGTCCTAAAATGTAACCAATAGCTGAACCACTAGCATCAGTTGTGAGTATAAATTCTTTATTCATATCAGGAAATTTGAGAATTGGTGGACTAACCAAGCCACGTTTTAAGGTTTCAAAAGCAGTCTGACATGCATCGGTCCAATCAGATTTTGCAAACGTTCTTTTGACATCCTTCTTCAATAATTTATTGAGAGGCACACAAATTTTTGAATAATCTAGCACAAACCTCCTATAATAATTGCATAGACCAAGGAAACCACGAAGTTCTTTTTGAGTTTTAGGCACAGGAAAATTCTGAACTTTGTCTGTCTTAGCAGGATCAACTTGAACACCTTTGCCTGAGATAATATGCCCAAGAAACATGACCTGATCAACCCCAAATTCACATTTTGACGGTTTTAAGGTAAGTTTTGCTTCCCTTAGCCGCTGAAAAACTTCACCTATGTGTTTTAAATGAGTTTCAAAATCGGAACTAAATACCAAAATGTCGTCTATATAGCATAAAACAAACTTCCAATTCAAGCCCTTAAGAACCATTGACATTAGCAATTGAAAACTCATAGGCGCATTGCGAAGCCCAAATGGCATCCTTGTGAATTCAAAAACACCTTCATGAGTAACAAAACTAGCCTTATGTCTTGTTTCTGGATCTAATTCTATTTGAAAATAAGCGCTATTTAGATCAAGAGTGGAGAAAATTTGAGCATGCGATTCACCCAATGCATCAAATACATCCTCAATTCGTGGCAATGGGTGTGAAATTGGTATAGTAACACTATTCAATTTGCGGTAATCAATCGCAAAACGCCATGAATCATCTTTTTTCTTAACTAACACAACCGGGCTATGCCATATAGAACTTGACTGTACAATCAGACCTGAATCTTTCATTTCACCGCATTGTTTTTCAATTTCCTTTTTCTTGACAGGATCAGTCCTATAATGCGGCAAATGCACAGGGGCTGCACCTGGGATAGTCTCAATTTTATGTTTGAATATGTCTGTTTTACCAATGTCAGACAGTGAAGTAGAAAATACATCAGAATTGTCAGACAAAAATGTGTTGAGCTTTTGTTTCTGTAGCTCACTTAACTTATCATTTTTAATATCAAAATGTAAAGAAGGCTTATCAGAGGGGTTTGTTGTACAGACAGTATCTGGCTCAAGGTTTGATACGTTAGGACTACACTCAGGCTGATCATCAAATGAGTGAATTTCACCCCTATCAATCAAATTGACATTTGCTATAATAGTACGACGATAAATAGTAATTGGTTTATTGGTTGGGTTTAAGACCCTCATGGAAGCCTTGCCTTTCTTGGTTGTAACAAGACAGCGAGCCCCTGCTAAAATCAGATTTTGAAGATTGGTAGAAGGCTCAAGCAATGTAGTATCATTTTTATGACCACCAGAAAGTCTTATTGGTATGACACACTCTGTTTTTGCATCAATCACAACTGTACGTGATGGCCTAGCATAACCAAATTTGCTGTCACACACTAAACCAACAGTAACAATATCTTCACCAATAGATAACACACTGTGATGAAAATCAATACGAACATGGTTGCTTTTCATAAAATCTAACCCTAAAATGATCGGGTGCTGAAGAGGTTCAATGATGACAAAAGTTTGACGTAAACGTAAACCACCTATGGTAATATCGAGAGTGACTTCCCCTTGAACCGAAATCTGTTCACCACTTACTCCTGAGACATTATATAACCTAGAACGTTGTATGTTAATCCTACGGTTGCCAGAGAGTTTGTTAAGAGTAGATTTGCTAATACAACTAACACTAGCACCACTATCTACTAGTGCTCGTTGCGGCTTGTCAAACAATTCAATCATAATAGTATTCCTAGTTAAGGAAGTAGCAACATTGACCTCTTGAACATGATTCAGCTTATGAGGTTTATTTACATGTGAGTCGGTGGCATTACCCTTACGAGACCGATGTTTATTTACCGGTAAATTGGTAGTCTTTTGAACCTTATTAACCTTATGAAATTGGGGTTTAGTTACACTTGACTTGGTAGGCTTAGAATAGTTTTGTTTATTAACTGGAGTCCTAAGTCTACTGCCTATGTGCCCATCCATATTTGGGGTACGGACAGGCGCGTACCCCTAATGGTTAGCACCAGATCCACGCCTATCACAGACTGCCTCAGTATGGTTTCTACCATTACAATAAGAACATATTTTACCAGTAGCTGGGCATTGTTCTAAAGAATGAAACACCCTACCTTTACATTGTCTGCATACGAAGTTCCTTTCTTGTCCCTGTCTTCGGTTGTGACTTCGGTTACCGTAAGTGTTTCTTCGGGGTGTCTGTGGCGATTGGTTTCCACCGGATTTCAACTCACTTAAAGTTCTCGTAAGTTCATGAATTTGTGTCTTTAACGAATCAATCTCATTTGATTGCACTGCACTAATTTGAACACTATTTGTTTGGGTAGATCCAGTTAGCAGTAAAGTTCTTTCTGCTAGAAGAGTAGCTTTTCTCAGTTCATCCATGGTTGCGGAGTTCTGAGGCATCACTATTTTTTGCAAATCAATAGTTAATCCTTTTAACACTGCTGGAATAAGCAGCGTATCAGGCACATTATTACCGCGATTAATCCGATTAACTCTAGCGAAGTATTCATCAACATTTTCTGTGGGCAGCATTTGCAATGTCCACAAGCCTAATCCTTGCGTCAGGCTGTCATGGCCACAATACCTTTTCTTCATTTCGGCAATCAGTGCCGCGTTGTCATTGCGCACCGCACTTGGTAGCTGCTCGAACCATTCCTTGGCATTGCCTTCAAGGTAGAATGGCAGCAACTTCTTGCCTTTATCTTCATCGAACCCGCATACTTCGACATAGTCCTTGAACCACCGGAGCCATTCGTCAGCCCTGTCTCCAGTTCTACCGGCAAATTTCGCAAGGTTGATATGCTTTGCCATATCTGCCGTTTCTTCAACAAGCAAATCTTCAACACTTACACCTGGGTTAATTATCACTTCGTCTGTTATTTCAAGCACAGTATCCTCAGTGTCACTTATGTCACTTAAACCTGGTGAATTGTCTGGTGAGTTTAATTTTCTTTTTGCAATTTTGGTATTATGTTTTAGTTAAGTGGCCATATGTCACTTGTTCATTTCAACATGCATGTAAACGTACAAAAAACTAAGATACTTGCCGGTCTTCTAAAAAAGATGTTAATCTATTATATTCTGATTCTTAGAAAACCTTCGTTACCACTATGCTGAAACATTCATTCTGGACGATATCAACATGTAGCACATCAAAAAATGATACAATAATTTCTTTTACAGTAAACTGAAATAAGAAACACCCTAAAAACGATTTATATATTTAAATACGTTTGCCTTTTGGCTTGTACTGTTTGTTTTAAGTAAATGCTGGCATTTCAGGTATGACTTTGAAACATATTTTCGTCAATTTTTTAATAAAGCAGCACTAAATATTCATTATAAATGTTATGTTATACATTGATGTACTTGTATATTCTAGTTCTGAACATTAAATAGTTCTTTAGATTGAAATAGTATGCTTCTTTTGAATGTATATATGATAATACAAAACCTTCGTTGTCATTTGGTTGAGTGTTTCTGTGAGGCATACATTATCTAAATTACAAGTCTATGGATTGAAAAATGGTTCATTTGATATCAATGTTTTCAATATCAAAGTTGAATTTCGATTGACGCACTATTACACCATCAAACAGCTTCTAATTGAATTGAAGTTAAAGCATCAACATACTGACCGTATTTTGTTTACAATCAATATATTAATGCCAATATATTGGTGGACTTCATGTTAGTTAGTTGATCATAACATTCAGACCTTAACAAATTTGGTATTGCTAAACATAATTTTTCCGATTATACTAAGTTAAATATCATTTGCGACGTGTTAGTTCAAATAAGTATGTAAAATTCACCATGAGGCTGTGGTAACGTAGGTTTTGTAAGTATAATGCCGTGAATGTGGCGGCGCGCTTGCGGTGTTTGTTTAGACGAGAGTGATGTTACAACACAGCCAGGCGCTCGTAAGCGTTCTATCAAGGTGGCCGTTGTTGAGAGGTAGAACTCTATAGAGAGGCTGATGATTCGGCGGTTTTATACCGTTGTAGCGGGTCGTTGGTCTGGTTTGTTCTTTTGCGAACTAAACCGACTGCTTGGGATTAATTACTTGTTAACCCTGGAAAAACAGGAACAAGAATAATTTATCTTTAATCCAAGAACTTTATTCTGTTGCATAAATTATGAATATATATTACACAATGCATACTAGATGGAAAACGTATAAACATTGCATAATAACATACTAAGAACAAAACAATAATTAATTAATGAAATACTCATTATACTAATTATATGAGGAAATATCAATATCTATAGAATGAGTATATATCATACAAAAATAACCTAATCAAAATTATGGGGAATAATTAAAGTTGTTGGGGAACAACTAAACTCGCTTAGCATGATATGAGAGGTTGTCCGTGACAACGCAAAAATAACCATTACTTAATTCCTTATAAAAATCACAATTCAATAAATTGTTTATGAGTGAAAAATATCAAATTTAAGTACATTAACTTCTACTGAATGTTTATTATGTTATATTTACTTAAGTCATGCTAGAATTACGCATGACGATGAACTATTGTAAAATTATGACAAAATCAATTATGGTAGTAAGATTACTAAATGTTCTATAATTTGAATATGATAAGCAAATCATTCGTTTTGATTTAATAACCTAATACTTGCAAATATCAATTGTTCGCTTGAACATGTAGTATTGAATCGAATATCATAATAAGGTACAGAACTTTCAGTCATTACAAAATCTATAAAATGAAATATAATAATGAAACTATGTTCGTTTAAGTACATCATATTAATGAATAAACAATCGATTATCAAATTAAAGAGCATAGTATTTCACATGAAAAACACATACATAGTAAATTAACATATTTTAGTAACAATTACTTTAAAAATATCAAAGTTAATTTCAATGAAATAACAAAATTATAATAGAACATACCTGGAAAAACAGGAACAAGAATAATTTATCTTTAATCCAAGAACTTTATTCTGTTGCATAAATTATGAATATGCTGATCTTGGATTTTGTCCCGGCTTTTATACAGAAAGATGGCTTAACTCGGACATATGGTTAAGCCAAACAAAATTATGACATGATTACTATTTCCTTTGAATTATTTACTTAAACATAATCGGGCCATCCTGATTAACACCTAATCAGGAAATTGGCGGACCTTACGGCTTCAAGTTGATGATGTCTCAATTGAGAACATATCCTGACACTATTAGTATATTTACGCACTAGACAAAAAGGTGTTAAATAATCACCAACTTAATGTATTTGTTTGTTTACTATAGAAAAACATATGTATACTAACCAAGGAAGTATCTGTCACTTATTATAGAGTAAGGAAATGGCTTAAGTGAGATTATTCTCTAACTAATTGAAGTCATGGGATTAATCTTATTACAAATTATGGACACTAAGTTTGAAAAAATTGAAATAATTCATAACATTGAATTATTAATTAAAATACATGTTGAGTAACATACACAAATGAATTGCAGAAACACATAAAAATAATACATAGTTTAGTACTGCATTTCACAAAACTATACAGCAAAATATGGGGCATTATATAAGTACTAGAATTAGTTTCTACCTACCTGTGTTTGCACGATCATTACACAAAAACTAAGAAAGTGTTGTATTCAAGATTTTCAGGCATGGTTACTGAATGATATATCAAACTTTTGAGGCAAACTGAAACTAAATCTGAAAAGGTCACATTTTCATTTTTTTTCTTTTCCAAATGGACCTACTTATTGAAAATCAGTGATAAAAAATTACGTCCTTAATCTGAAATGTCGTGCTTCAGTTTTAATTGGAATAATCTAATTTTGTAAAGCCAACAACCCTTTTCCGAGTTTTGTTTCTAATAACGCATCGATACTCTTTTTACTTTACACACATTCGAGGAATGGCTATTAACTACTTATTTCAGTAGTAAAAGAAAACCAGTCTCATACATGGGACCGAGTATCAGTCCAGAAAGGAGCTATGTGCTGCTCCGACGGTGACGCTTGGAATGGCTTCGCGTGACGACCAACGTTACGCGTCCCTTGTATGAATACAATAATTTTATTAGTGTATTCGGTCGGAGACAGCTTACTCCGAATAATGTTAAATGGCTTTGAGCCTTGCTGCCAATATGAAATTGCTAGATGAAAAGTCCTCGAATATATTGATCACCCCTCGTATTTATAAGAAACCAGACTGCGATGTCCCGGGGGAAGCATTGTCCATAACAAATAGCTAAGTCATTCAGGGGACAATTATGTTTAAATGTTTAGTTGTGTAGTGTAGCAAGGCTTTGGCAATGAGATCTTTTTATGGTGGGTAACAAGGGAGCAAAGTGTGAAAGCAACACCGAATGGGCAGATGGATTGCTATATAACTCAACATGAGTAGATGTCGGGGCATAAAAACTGGTTAATTCAACATTTTTTATTCTTTCTATTATGCATCGGAAAAATATATTATATTGCATTGCATGCGATACTAAATAATATGTAGAAAAGAACATGCTCTTGTTAACTAACTAAGAACAAATCTATCACGAGGTAACATTCCAGTGCAAGTTTTGGCGCCACACAAACATGTCTTTCTGTAGACACCATCGTGTGTTTCCTCACTTTCTTCATGTGATCCATAACTATACGTCAGCTCCTCACCTACAGCAATGTCACGTGATGCGAAGAGGCAAACTTTTGGTACTAGGTTATGAACACGTACAGGACAAATACACAAGTTAGGTTCACATGAATGATTGATAAATCTCCCCACATTACCAATATTCGTGGGATCAATGTACGTAACTATGACACCGGAAGTCACGTGTTCACGAAGAACAAATATGTAATTCATGTCACTTTCCTTTTGCGCATGGGCTCTCTGTTTTGCTTCTTTTTCACTAAGAATTTCTCCTGAATACTCACAAACAAATGTACCACATTTAATAGGGTCCAAAGCTTTAAGTCCAAATCCTTTCTCTTCTGTGTAAAGAACATGTAATCTAGCAGTTATCCCTTTTTGTACAACTCTGTTACAACACGACATGGGACACGTACATAGGGTATTACATTCTAGAAATACTCTTCTAGCGCTATCATCACCAGTGGATTGAAGTGTACCATCAATGTTATAAATAGGACCAAACTTCATACACGTGCAAGTCGTGCTGGGTGTTATATCACACGATGCTCCCGTGCATGTACAACCTGCAATCTTGTCCTCGAAGTCACTGGTATCTGTTCCCGGCCCAGGTATGTTACAACACACATACTGAAACTATAATTAACAAAATAAAACAATGAAAGCGGGTGTAGATGGCGCACATTCAATCTCATTAACAACATATTCTAACATTTGGTCCATTCCTTTGCGCTGTTAGTTAGATCTGACAACAATACATAAGAGGTCACGTTCAAATGACCTCTCTAGTACATGTTGTAGTATTGCTAATCACCTGTATGTAGAGAGTTTAACGCTTTATGTACACTGATGAACAAAGTTTAAAAATATTCTCTCACCAGAGATTATCTGCACTTTAATTCAGATTTGTGAAAGTAGCGATTTGATTGGATGATGTAAAGTTCAAATCGACATGACCCCATACGGAGTGTGGTCAGATTCTATATCAGTGAAAAGCACTTGAGCAAATGTGGGTTTGATATAAATGGGATTGACGCACATTGGACTTAATTTGAGGCTGAGATGGGCATTGTACACTGGGTAACATTGAATTTCGGGTATACCATTTCTCAACATTTGTTAGTTCTACATGTAATTTGCCATAAACAATTTGCAGAGATAGTTGTATCGTCTGCAAACATGTCTATATCAAAATTACTTAGCTGTACATTCAGAAAAAACATTCAAATGAAATACAAAACTAAAGGTTTGTGTTCGGGTCGCGTGTTATCAAACCTACTCAGCAGCAGGGCTTTTTGCCAAAATTATGAAGAAGCCCTAGCCTGTTAGATTTGTGAAACGTAAAGCGTGATTTTTCTTCAAATTGTGAATTTCAAGCGTAGTTTGCTTTTGAACTGTGAAAGAGAAAGCACGATATTGACTTTAATAAATTTGCGAAAAGCAATTTACAACTAATATTCATTTATTTTGTAAAGAAAATCACTGAAGGCTTGATATATTTCATTATTGAATGTCTAAGCTACTCTGATTTGTCAATTTCGAATTGCAGAAAATTTTGAGCCTGTCCTAGTGATTTCATTTGTGAAAGTGGCATTTATGTGGTTTGTGAAACTGGTATTTTGGAATTGTGAAGCACCCTCCTTCAAATTGTGAAGTAGCCTTATTTCGGTCTCTGTTATATAATGAAAAAAACCATGGGGACTGGTGTGTATTTATAATAATAAATTAATATTTGTTGACAATTCACTCTTTTGTAGGGTTAACGCATGCTTTTTCGTGCTATTACATCTGCAGAGTCCCGAGGGACGGTTGGTGCCCAAGCCCGTCAGGGCGAGGGCACCAACACTCTCGAGGGACTCTGCAGATGTAATAGCACGAAAAAGCATGCGTAAACGCTATTATAGCATAAAAACAACACTTTATTGATATGTTTTTCAAAATTATGACATTTTGGCGGGACATTTACGGCGACGTCGGGAAAACAAACGCGACGTCGCTTAGCAAACGTTACGTCACATACATGTTTTTGTTATGAGCGTCGACTTCCGGTATCGGCATATACGAAGAAAACAGTGACATTGGGGGTTTGTTTACGTTTATTATTTTACTATTATAGAAAAATAATTAGTAGTTACAATTAGAATGTGAATTACAGTTCATGTAACGCTGTAAATCATTTATTTTCGTCGGCTGGGTCCTGAAATGAGCATACTGAAAACTGAACACCAACAGCGCGTATGCGCGAGAATCTTTACAATAACGTACCTTTTGTTCCCCGTTTAAGTATGAGCAAAATCACCGTTTTTATGCTATAATGTCCAAAAAAGTCGCATTCAAGAGATCCAAGACACTAACTATTACCATGATTACCAGTAACCTAATCGTGCAGTGAATTATATATACTGGACCCATCTAAATAAATGTATTAAATTTATTGAGAGAATAATGGTCCTTGCTGAAAAATGAGGCTATACCCAAATGCTGGATTATTTTCTTTTTTTTTTGGAACAGACCAATGTCGGAGGCCTATCATTATTTAAGAAAAAGTATAACATGGTGGCCAAAATGTCTTAATTTAAAACGCCATCGAATCTTAGCCTACTAAACTTGGTGTGCGTAAAATGAGTCTTTGCGCTTATTAAATCTTTGCGTTAATTTAAACCAGTAGGCTACACGCATATTCTCTAAATAAAAATAACAAATGTCCACTCACATGTTTCAGTGTGTCTTTTGGACTGCCCTCTTGGATGGATATAGCAATGTTTTCCGAACCATTAGAAATATCATATCCATCCATGATCGTTAATATGAGAACAAAACAATTTCACATAATGTCACCGCCAAAAAATGTTAGAGGGACTATCTCAACATTGTCGTAAGATTAAGGGAGACAACTCAAAGACAAATATTATTTTAGCTCTGTGTGGTTAGCTCCCTTAATTTTAGACACTGCCCGCCAATATTTCAAACTGAATGTGCGAGTATTAATGAGCACGCCCCTGGTTTGGTATGTTTTCAATATTGGCTATTGTTTCATATCACTATTTACTGAATTGGATATGAATTCAATATAAGCTATATTGCTTTCTATATTGACCGACTGGTGAGTTGAATATGCATTCAACATTAATTAGCTTTTGCTTTCAATATTGACTATACATTTGAGGATGTGATTAGATAATGCTTTTCCCTGTTTGGGTATGTCTTTAATATTGGCACTTCATGTTGGGTTTGTTTTCAATATGGGCCATTCATGGTTTGCTGGGACGAGTAGAGCTATATACGTTCCAGTTGTTAAGCATGCTTTCGCTATTCGTGTTTAGGTAGATCTATGCTATAAATATTGGCTGTTTAGTGTAACTGTACGTATAGTTTCAGTGTTGGCCATGTTTAGTTGTGTATGCCTTCAATCACAAGTAACGGGGAAAAAATGCATTTTTTTTTACAGTTGAGTTACCAATTAGTCTGGTTCCCGTTCATGATTGACATATTCATGCATGGATGATATGTGCTTTCAAGCCCTCCATATAATTTTATGTTTAGCTAGTGATAGCAAAAGTCGTGACATGAAACTAAAGTTCAGACGCTGGAGATGGGAACTTAATTAAAACACAACATTAGATAAGTTTGAAATAACAGATATTTATTTTTAAATACATACAAAAATTACAATGATTATCCATTAACATTTACTCAACATAGATGATATATAGTACTATAACAGCATCACAACTGATGCAAACAGTCATTGCTATTATAACACTTACAATATTCACATATACGAATTACTTTCAGCATCAAAATGTGGGTGGGGTAAGGTGTCCTTCAAATTTGAGAGGCATTATCATGGTATCATCAAAATGTGAATGAATTGGGTATGTTGTGGTGACATATGCTTCAATGGTTTCTAATGATAATCACCAGTATGTGTGTACCAGATGAAAGGGTAGGTGGTATGTAGGAATTCATCAACACATTGGGGTCATACCAAATTGATTTTATGCATGTTTAGCGTCAGGTCTGGCCAGCTTTTGGAAACCTAACTTCAGATTTTCTATAAAACAAACAAAGCAGTTTAAAAAAACACTGCCACATATGGAACTTTATAGCAAAATACCCACTCAAAATGGTACTTTAGACATGGAACAAGTCTTTGAATGCATTTTAGGAACAATATTGTTGGAGTCGGTTTGAATAATTCATATGGAGCACAACTTTACCAGAGAAAAAAAGATTCTAGAGCACGAAAATGGAGAATATTTATTAAGGTTTTGTATTTAAAAAAAAATTGACTTCAAAACTTAGCTGCTTGGTATTGACTATTGGACTAGTGGGATAATGATATTCATTCAGTATTAATTTAAGGTTTGAACATTACTAATATCCAGTTAATTCAGATAAACAGTTCTTATTTTTTTTCTCTTTGTCAAAAAGATTAAAGATATTACAAAATGTGTTAAATATTAGAACTAAAAGGCAGGAATTTCTTACAAAAGTCTGATATAAACAAACAAAAGGATGAATTGGTCTCTAAACAAACACACCCATTTTCAATATCAAAAATTCATTTTGATAAAAAATAATTATTTGACGATTTCATACAAAGACTATACAGGTATTGCATTGATCTGCAGAAAACATTTCAAAAGTTCATAAACATTATATATAATGTACATACATGTGTCTATTAATACTTCAATACAAAGTTTACAATATTTCAAGCATCTATAAGATTATCAGTGTTATACAAAAGAGTTGCTGCTAGTTATACTAATGTTCTATGTAGCGGTATAACCATGTGCTAAATATATGTACAACACTTATACATATATCCGCACTGATTGGTACTACACATTGAAGCAGAAGATTAATGGACACCGGGATCATGATGCAACTGAAGTTCGAATTCAAAATTGAAGTTCAAACTCAAACTCACCATCAGTAGAGTTTGATACAACAAAAGTTTTATAACTGTATTTTGATCCCATTGCATGAAATTTCTAAGGAAAAATTGAAGCTTTTTGTAACATAATACATTTTATGTATACTGTAATATTCAGACAATGTCCCCTGTATGTTTTCTAAAGCAAGCACCACAATACAGTCGGAGGTGTAGTCAGGCTTAAACTGATGTGACACACATTTTATAAGACTTGAAGTAAAGACTTATGGTTGGGAAGCCCTCATGATTGTGGAAATGTTGGACTTTAATGCCATTTTGACCATATTTATATGGTACATTTCACCACAATTTAGTGAAATTATATTTTTACGTTCAATGAATGTTACACACTTATGTACTTGTGTATCGCTAGCAGTAAATACTTTCTGTCTTGACATTTTTCCTATACCATATATTTGCAGTCATAAGTCGACCACATCCATAAGTCGAATATCTATTTTGAAGTCATAAACCAGCATTTTGCATTGACCCTTTCAAGCAAACAGATTACAAGGAACTGAAGGGGCTACTGGAAGGGAATGATAAGTGTAAACATACTCTTATCTTACAACGAAAACAACATATCGTCTTGCAGACAATAACAACAATAAATTATTGTATGACAATATATATACACACAAGCACTTTAGTCAGTCAATCCTATATACATAAAAGTAATATACAAAAGATTAAAATTCTCATTGAATTATATATAATATCCACTAATGTCTAATTTAAAACTTCATATTCATAATTCAAAGACAAACTGATATAACATGACAGCCAGAAGAGAATTAAAGAAAGGCCTAAAATAAGATATTGTCAGCTTCCCTTTCCATGACCATGTCATTTAGGGTTGGGTAGGTAGATAGAAAAAATATCATTTTGTATAAAATTTATATTGAATGACTTCAGCTAATTTTGACCAAAAGATTTTTTGAAAAAAAAAACAACAAACAACAGATTTCTCAAAATTTTCTGGTGGGGTGTTTTCGGCAGTTAGGTAGGTAGGGGAAACCAACACTTTTTTTATTTAAGGCCAAATTTTCTTGTGATGTCACTCATTAGTTATCATACTGTAGATTGTTTCCCTTTCTCAACTTTTTATAAGACTTTTGAGGGCTCAGGGCAAAACTATAGTACATGTCTTTATAAATTGATGTAGTTACCATACTTTTGCACCAAGCTCTCAAATTTTTAGTTCTCTCTATTATTTTGAGTTGTTGGGGTCCATACCACTGGGTCATGGTCCATATAAGACTTTATAATATCATTTTTAATGTATTTTTAAGCTTACAATATCACTTTTATGCTACAATATTGAACAGACATGTCACACTTATTTATCTTGGAGTGTTTTCGTCATTAAGCCATAAACATATTTTGATTTGTTAAAATATCCAGTCTGATAAGATAACAGATAACCCCAGGATATTCTTGAGTACCACGTAAACACTGTTTAACAATATAACGTAAAGAATATATTGTGTGACTGCATTGCACCCTGGTGTCTTATGTGAGTTACTATTAGCATAAACAAAGGGAAGTAACTTATATACAAGCCAATCATTCTGTAAACGCTTATGCCCCGAAGAAGCCTTGTCAATAACAAATAGCTAAGTCATTCAGGGGCCATAATTCTGTTAAATGTTTGATACTGTTACAAGGCTTTGATAATTTAATATGTGTTTAAGATGGTTAGCAAGTATACCAAGTTTGAAAGCAATGCATTGATGGACTTCAAAAATATTTGAGTTTCAACATTTTGAAACGGACAAATAGACGGACAGCAGGACAATCACTATATCATACCGGCATCTAATCAGGGCATAAAAACTATAAAAAGGGAGACAATCTATTGTGAGTCATTTTACATACAGATATATACATGAATTTATATTTGGCAAATATGTTTTAATATAATTCAAATCACAGTTTCTCTATAAAATACAAAACAAAACAGATAACGAAAACATTTTGATTGCTACAAAAATAACAAATAATATTTTTGAAAATAAAAGTTTTACAATAAAGCCCTTTGCAACACTGTGTACATGTGCACATTTGACGAGTTGTAGTTAGAACAAATTAAGCCGATCCTCGACCTTTATACATGAATATATTACAAGCTTCATGAATATGCAGAATATATCAATTTCCAGAAATTGGCATAAATATGCGGGTTCACTTCTAAGAATAATATGTTCTGATGAAATGTTATGATTTTATTTGAAATTGTGGCAGTTGGCTACTGTACAGACAGGGGCATTCCCACAGACATTTTGATGTGTAAGTCCAAATAATACTAGGGGGTACAGGGACAGTGATCTACACCAAAGTGTTGCAATACAAGCATTTTGAAAATCTGAAGTGAAATTCTTGCAATTCACTTGTTGCCAACTCTTGTACTTGTTGAGTTATTGGATTTTGCTTTAATCATGAAGAAAGTCAATTCAAATTTTCAAATATTGCAACAATTAAGATTTAAGTTTATTAAAAAAAAATCTGATTTATATAAAAGCCTTTTGTATGCTTTGAGTTCCTTTTAGATTCACTATTATTGAAGGCTTTCTAATTGATAGAATTTATTCCATCCAAACAGAAAATGCAAGGTTATAACTTGTAACACCCAGTAATGTATGCAGTGTTCCCAAAAAAACCCAAATGAGGGTTTTTCGCCCCTAAATGCATGTCTGTGGAAACACTGGTATGCTGAGCATAGCCTTTAATTGGTGACAGTTAGTTTTACACTTGGTATTCATTGCAATCTCTTCAGAATTTATACAGATTAACTCAACCTACCATTAAAATGTAATATTGCAATACTTTGTTATACACTTTAACCCAGCACTGTAATATCCAATGGTCTAGGGGGAGAACTTTAGTTAACTCAGCACTGTGTTATCCGATAACTCAAGTTAACTCAGCACTGTGTTATCTGATAACTCAAGTTAACTCAGCACTGTGTTATCCGATAACTCAAGTTAACTCAGCACTACGTAATCCGATAACTGAAGTTAACTCAGCA
This sequence comes from Spisula subtruncata, assembly GCA_963678985.1. Taxonomy (NCBI): domain Eukaryota; kingdom Metazoa; phylum Mollusca; class Bivalvia; order Venerida; family Mactridae; genus Spisula; species Spisula subtruncata. The sequence goes on along the minus strand of OY787670.1, from coordinate 35,717,694 downwards.
CTGTGTTATCCGATAACTGAAGTTAACTCAGCACTACATTATCCGATAACTCAAGTTAACTCAGCACTACGTTATCTGATAACTCAAGTTAACTCAGCACTACATTATCTGATAACTCAAGTTAACTCAGCACTACGTTATCTGATAACTCAAGTTAACCCAGCACTACGTTATCAGATAACTCAAGTTAGCCCTTTATCTATGGAATATAACTACAGTTCTCCAACACAAATGCTTCAAGGGAGAAGACTGGAGTTTACCAATCACTGTGTAAACCAATGGTCTCAGTTTCAGCCCAGCATTGTGTTATCCAATGGTCGGAGAGAGATAATTCATGTGTATCTCCAGCACTGTGTTATCCATTTGTCCAGGGGAGAGAATTAAAGTTAAAACAGCACTAATGGTCCAAGGGAGAGAACCCTTGAGTTAATCACACGTCATCAATGGGCAACAAATCACTGGTATAAAATACTGTTATATTCCAGACTAAAGTCTGCTAGGATTGAGTAGACATTCCTGAACTATTTGATTGGCTGCTACTGTCTGAATGTGTGGATAATCTTTTATCATCACTAGTAGGGAGTTCTAAAATCACCATTTTCTGTAAACCTTGCACCCATCTGTAACATAATACAATACAATCTTTATATTAAGTCAGATTACATTTACAACAAGATAACATAAGCTATGTATAGCTATTGTCCGACATAATATAATATAACATAATATATACATGGAGATTAACATTTGCATCATGACAAACTACAGTAACAGGGACTCTGCTAGGTTCATTTTGAAAGTTTCCACTTTGTTTTACTACATGTATGTGAGAGTCAAAATGTGGCTTTCTAAATTTTAAGAGGCCAAAATCTCATTTCAAGGATCAAATGGAACTCCCGAGTAATACTACACTCAAAGACCAAAAAGTCTCAATTTGCATTTTTTATCTCGTTTTATATCATTTTTGCTACTACTTTTTCAATTGTTGGTGAACAGTTGGTCAACTAATATTCCTTGAATTATCAACCAGTACTGATACTTGCTGTTCCACAGGAAACTGACTACTTCTCCACATGTGGAGGACACAAACATTGTCATAATTCGTTTAAATCCTCTTTCATGTTTTACCTGCGTGCAATACATGTCCTAACCAATGCATGGGGAAGTACGGTAAAGAAACGATAACTTACGTAAGAAATTGTGCTTCGGATTCCGCCTGAAAGTGATACACATTTACTTCTTTATGTGTGAGTGCAAACACATGTGGTCTATCTGCTGACTCCCAGAGTGGTTTCACACTGTGCCCTGGTAGGGCTAACGTCTGTATGGCAGCAACATCCTGTATATACATAGTGTATATAGTAGTGAGGGGTATATCAATAATAAAGCATGCTCAAGCAACAAATACATATTATGGGGGGGTCAGCAAAAATTATAAAAATGATATACAGAAACTTGACCTCATAATGACATCACCTGTAAACAAAGACCATTATATATCTAACCATTCATAATGCTTCTTAACCTTAAAGAGAGGTCACCTGTCAACAAAGCCCAATTTTCTTTGTTCCAATGCGCAGTCGTTTATGACAGGTTCGGGTGTTAATCAGCTGGAATTTTTAGTCACGAAAAAAAATTTATGGCACAGTACAACCTCTCCAGAGCAGTCCTCTGTAGAGCAACAACCTCTATAACAACACCTTTTAATTTACTTAGCTGATATTTACTATTTATCTAACCTCTGTAGAGCAACAACCTCTATAACAATATCTTCAAATTTTCCTTAGCTGATATTTACTATTTATCTAACCTCTGTAGAGCAACAACCTCTATAACAATATCTTCAAATTTTCCTTAGCTGATATTTACTATGTATCTAACCTCTGTAGAGCAACAACCTCTATAACAATATCTTCAAATTTTCCTTAGCTGATATTTACTATGTATCTAACCTCTGTAGAGCAATAACCTTTATAACAATATCTTCAAATTTTCCTTAGCTGATATTTACTATGTATCTAACCTCTGTAGAGCAACAACCTCTATAACAATATCTTCAAATTTTCCTTAGCTGATATTTACTATTTATCTAACCTCTGTAGAGCAACAACCTCTATAACAATATCTTCAAATTTTCCTTAGCTGATATTTACTATGTATCTAACCTCTGTAGAGCAATAACCTCTATAACAATATCTTCAAATTTTTTTTAGCTGATATTTACTATGTATCTAACCTCTGTAGAGCAACAACCTCTATAACAATATCTTCAAATTTTCCTTAGCTGATATTTACTATGTATCTAACCTCTGTAGAGCAATAACCTTTATAACAATATCTTCAAATTTTCCTTAGCTGATATTTACTATGTATCTAACCTCTGTAGAGCAACAACCTCTATAACAATATCTTCAAATTTTCCTTAGCTGATATTTACTATTTATCTAACCTCTGTAGAGCAATAACCTCTAAACAACTGCTAATATTTGCATCTCCAACATAGCGTTGCTCTACAGAGGTTGTACTGCACTTGTATTGCTCACATAAATACCAGCACTATGTTAAATAACACATTGAAAATTGGTCTAGAACCAAATACAGTATGTTATCCATTATAATAAAGTCGTTATTATTATAAAAACAAACATGAAACATTCTCACATAAGTATAGTTTATGAATATTTAGTAGCATGCAAACTTTATATGCAGTGCAAAACATTTAAATGCTTTTATGTGTAAGTAGCTTTAAAAATAGCTATAATTAATGTAACAGTTTAAACGTTAACAAAATAGTCAGATTCAAATAAACTTGATTCAGAGCATACTTTTACGGAGTATATGCATACCTGCCATGTACTCCTATTAAAGTGGAGTTACTCCTATTTTCGTTGTTAATTTCTGGGTTTTTTTCAAGTTCATCTAACTTTGAACAAAAGTACATTTGGTTCATTTTATGATCTTCTGTCTCATATTTATAACCACAAGAATGAATACATTCCTTGTTTATGCATCTAACTTCCTTTTAAATCGCATTTAAGTACATCTTGCGACATGTTTCGCTTTATCACTCCAATTTTTTATTAAACTAACTTGGCAGGTATGATATATGGGACAAAATACAAAATGTATACCTTATGTTTCTTGTAGAAATATAGGGCAAAGTCATTGCGAGCTGTAACCCATCGTCGAAGCCATTTCTTGTCTCTGTCCATCACAAGTAAATACCCAGATAATACAGACACTTCATCTGCTTTTGTCTGTAATATAGTTAAACATTATAAATGGGTTACTAGGACAACTTTACACAAATAATTCTCAGTAAGAGTTACATGTTAATACATAGCAGTCTTATAGTAAAAAAATGGCAAAGGTCACAGTGACCTTGACATTTGACCTCAAAATAGATAGGGGTCATATACTGTAGCTGGTCAACCTCCATGTAAAGTTTGAAGATCCTAGGACAAAGCATTCTTGAGTTATTGAACCCAAACCATATTGATCTACCGACAGACCGACCAACATACCCCCTCATAAAAGATGGAGGTAAAAAATATCTAGTAATACTAGTAGTTGCTGGAAAAGCCAAATGAACTTTTATAGAGGGGTATCCTGTTCAGACTCCAAGTCATGGCTAACATGAGCAAACACATCCCAACATTCAATGGGGGTGCCAGGACCCAGGTTTATTTTATGTCTTGACAAAGCCAGAGAACAATACCTCGGCCTCCCTCACATCAAGGTTGATACACCTCTAGTCTGTCTAACATACCCTGTGTTTATAAAGACAACTCCCCAATCTACTCTATTCTCATTAAATTATTTCCCTTTGAACCCTCAAACATAGGATATATCAAGCACAGAATAAAATGTAACTATTGAAAAAATATGATAATTGATAGATATTTTAAAAGTATATTATCTAGTTGATGGCCAGACTAATACACTACCACAACACTATAAAGTTGGTAGCCAATTTTTTGCACCTAGAGTGGGGTTTGAACCAGTAATGTATTGTTACCACAGCTTATAAACCAAATCACTGTATGAATCATTGGATTACTATAAAATTCAACTGGTATCATTTATTGCTATTGAAAGCACATGTAAAATCTGATCACTGTACTCCTTATTGCCGTACTCTAAAATTCAATGTGTACTCCTTATTGTAATTGCTGTAAATCGACTTGTTTATACACTAACACAGTGGTTCCATCACTAAGTTATATACATACCTGTGTTATAGGTTTAGGAGAGGCTGGTACATCAGTATTTGCGGTATCTGTACTACCCAGTAATCCCTTCAATATATCGTAACATTTCTGACATACACGGTTAATCTGATTATTGTCATATGGTAATGCTGCTTTCCTTGATGAACATTTGGCACAATATACCTGCAAAAATAAGCCATGTGTCAATGCCTAAAATCATACATATATTATATACATATGTGCAATGAAATTATCAAAAGTTATATAAACACTATTGGAAAACGACCTATTGAACAGTGAAATTGATGCACATGTTTAAGTCAAACCAGCTGTCTGCTGCCTAAGTAAAGCCCAACGTTCCGCAATCCATGGGAGGTAATCCATGCCTTCTATATTTAAATGAATGGGAGATAACTGAATGAAGGTGCTCGGTAGTGCTTTGCTTAGGCAACGGACACAAGTTTTATATACAACCTTTTCATTAATATTTCTAATTTTGTGAGTATGATGATGTTAAAATATTTAGATGGTAAATTCATGGAATACAAGCAGCTTAAAAGGAAGCACTTGTTCTGAATTTTGGGATTGATGAATTGTGTGATTTGATTTCATCGTGAAAATGATTCACGAAATCCATCAAAATAAATTGCTCACAAATATACTGATTTTGCAAAATGTAATCTATTGGACTTATGTATTATACAGCACAAACCAAGTTTCTAGGTTTACAGTATGTATAATTTAGAACAAACCTTGCCACATGCTCTACAATGATGTCGTCTTTTGAGAGCAGTAAATCTATCTTGGCACGCCATACACATTGTAACCTCCTCATCCTTCGTCCAATATGGTGACTTATGTCCTAACAGTGAACCCTATCAATATATTAACATACAGTAACAACAGTTCAATATGGTGACTTATGTCCTAACAGTGAACCCTATCAATATATTAACATACAGTAACAACAGTTCAATATGGTGACTTATGTCCTAACAGTGAACCCTGTCAATATATCAACATACAGTAACAACAGTTCAATATGGTGACTTATGTCCTAACAGTGAACCCTATCAATATATTAACATACAGTAACAACAGTTCAATATGGTGACTTATGTCCTAACAGTGAACCCTGTCAATGTATTAACATACAGTAACAACAGTTCAATATGGTGACTTATGTCCTAACAGTGAACCCTGTCAATGTATTAACATACAGTAACAACAGTTCAATATGGTGACTTATGTCCTAACAGTGAACCCTGTCAATATATCAACATACAGTAACAACAGTTCAATATGGTGACTTATGTCCTAACAGAGAACCCTGTCAATGTATTAACATACAGTAACAACAGTTCAATATGGTGACTTATGTCCTAATAGTGAACCCTGTCAATATATTAACATACAGTAACAACAGTCCAATATGGTGACTTATGTCCTAATAGTGAACCCTGTCAATATATTAACATACAGTAACAACAGTCCAATATGGTGACTTATGTCCTAACAGTGAACCCTGTCAATATATTAACATACAGTAACAACAGTCCAATATGGTGACTTATGTCCTAATAGTGAACCCTGTCAATATATTAACATACAGTAACAACAGTCCAATATGGTGACTTATGCCCTAATAGTGAACCCTGTCAATATATTAACATACAGATATAAGTCATGTGCATAATACTTGCACATATATCTCACTTCAACATCAAAACAGTTAGAAATAGTTGAAAAACAGCTCTCTTGACAAATTGCTGGCTTAGAACGAGAAGGTCGTAACTACTACTTACAACCTTATAAGACTGATACAAATTCGGAATCTGCATCACAATGCACTTCTTATGAGCCTATATTCATGAAAATCGGAACTTGTCGTGTTGACCAAAATGCAGTTGTAAAAGCTTGATTTCCTACATGTAAAGACTAAATTTCTTACACTTTTTTCTTGTTTTCTCAAAACATCGACCATGTTTAATATATCGCTTAATTTATATCTTGTTCAGTTTGTCAATGTTTAATAAGAGGTAGTACTAGCAACACTATCAGTACTAGCAACACTAGAGGTATCTACTTCAGATAAATCCATATACTGTAAAATCATTAATTTTCGTGGGGGATTAAATTTCGTGGATTTCGTGGATCACTTCAACCACAAACTTTAATCCCAACGAACATTAATTTTGACTCATGTTTTATTACCTGAAATGCAAAATCCACAAATTCAAGTCCCAACGAAATTGTCTTTTTTACCAAAACCACGAACAAAATTGAATGATTTTACAGTAATATAGGGCAACATGGTCTCGATTGATAAAATACATAATCATCATGTTATAATACACTAAATACAGTATTTCTTGTTCTTGAGTAATAATTCCCAGATTATCATCTTACTAGCCGGGTCCCTTATCTTACTGCTTAGAAATATTTAAATGAGAGACAATAGATAGAAAAGAGCTTTTTCTAATTTCTCTGTTCATTCCTATTGTCTCAGACAAACAACAATAGCCTTAGTTCATCAAGAGATGATTTTTCTTCAAAAACTTTACATCACTTGGGTGTAAAACATATTATCAAATATTTCAAAATTTCAGAAGTATAAAGAAGGAAAGTGATGATAATCTAGTATTGTTAGTCTAGCCTTGTCCACAGGTAACTGTATTATTGATAAAGAATAAAACTGGTTTTTTTATATATACTGGTGCCTCGTATTTCCGAGGCACTTAACTATAAACTTAAATAAAATGTTTAAAACGGCAATACTGGTTACAGCCTGCCACTGAATAATAAAATGTACCTTTCGTTTATGATTTAGTCTAATTAAAAAAAATTATCGGGCAAAACAATAACAAAATTAAGTTTTTCCATAACCTACTCCTTTCTACAATTGTAGAGTGGATACCCATATTTCCAAGGTATCCGATGAAAACAGTTCTTAGTGTCACCTACAAAACATGCACCGGTCCGAAATCCAGTAAAAATGTTAAGACATATGTTGCAGACTGTAGCAGATAAGTTAACATAAGATGTTACGTATACTTTTGTTGCTGGAGGTTTAGCAAGTGACCTACTCTAAAAACACTATAAAATTTACTCTTTACCTGGAGGAAAAGTTAATTCAGCCCAAAAACTTTGTTTATTTACTATTTTGGCTACATTTTGATTCTTTTGTTAGAGATAAGTGGTAGTTCACTTATTTACAGGAATATTTCGTATGTATGACACACAGAACTGTTTATATCCAATACCGCGGAATTAGGGATACCGCGAAAATATGAGGCGAGGCTATATAAATATATATTTTTTTTTTTGTTATCAATGATGCAGTTACATGTACTTGTGGTCTTGTCTGGTTAAATAAAGTAAAGTTCCACTAATAAGACCAGTCAAAAAGGTGGTCTTAATAGCGAATCGGTCTTATTAGCGGACCACTTTCGTTCTGAATTTAATACATTGGGACCTTAAACTGGCAAAAATCTGCATGATTTCAGAATAATCAAAGTGGTTTTATTAGCGGAACTTTACTGTATGTAAACTGTATATAATAAGCATGCATAAGATTATACAATCAAATATAATATATATTCATATATTCTGGTGTAGATATTTCTTATACCGATTTATGATGATTGGAACCAGTAGCCAGGGACAGTAGTGAGGTTACCATGGCTGATAAGCCACCCGTTATCTTCGACTGATAATTATAAAAAAAATATTTATGACCTTCAGGGTTCCAATGGTAACTCGGGATCACAAATAACTGCGCAGAGAATTTGTACTAACGTAACGTCCTTGATAAAATCTAACAATGAACTGAAATGTGCATGCGCTAAGACTACATGTAGATAAAAGCCGGACAAGAAAACATTAAGGTAGAAAATGGGCCCCTATCATTTAATTATTTAATGATACAAGAGCTGTCTCCATAGGACGACACATGCCCCCGTGCATGCTTTGATAGTAACGTAACGTTAAGATATCAGCACCGTCACAGATGTGACATAATATATTGGGCAAATGTGATATTGACATATTTTTCTTTGTGTAAAGGGCCATAACTCTTAAGCGTGTAGGTCAATTTGAAATCTTGTTATCTAACATGACCTAGATCTTATGGCCGTACACCTTTTCATGTTTCAAAAGGTTTGACGAAGATCCGATGACAAATGCTTGAGTTATTGAGCGGAAACGGGAAGAAACACCATTTTTCTATGTGTGAAGGCCCGCAACTCTGAAGTGTCTTGGTAAATTTGAACGGTTACCGAACCTGACCGAGATCTTATGGCCTTACACCTTTTCATGAGGTTTGGTGAAGATCAGATGATAAATGCTTGAGTTATTGAGCGGAAACCAAAAAAAAACGCCATTTTCCTACGTGTCAAGGGCCGTAACTCTAAAGTGGCTACGTCAATTTGACTGGTTATCAAACCTGACCTAGATCTCATAGCCTTTCACATTTTCATGAGGTTTGGTGAAGATCCAATGACAAATGCTTAAGTTATTGAGCGGAAACCAAAAAAAAACGCCATTTTTCTATGTGTCAAGGGCCGTAACTCTAAAACGGCTAGGTCAATTTGACTGGTTATCGAACTTGACCTAGATCTCGTAGCCTTACACATTTTCATGAGGTTTGGTGAAGATCCGATGACAAATGCTTGAGTTATTGAGCGGAAACCAAAAAAAACGCCATTTTTCTATGTGTCAAGGGCCGTAACTCTAAAGTGGCTACGTCAATTTGACTGGTTATCAAACCTGACCTAGATCTCGTAGCCTTTCACATTTTCATGAGGTTTGGTGAAGATCCAATGACAAATGCTTAAGTTATTGAGCGGAAACCAAAAAAAAACGCCATTTTTCTATGTGTCAAGGGCTGTTACTCTAAAACGGCTAGGTCAATTTGACTGGTTATCGAACTTGACCTAGATCTCGTAGCCTTACACATTTTCATGAGGTTTGGTGAAGATCCAATGACAAATGCTTGAGTTATTGAGCGGAAACCAAAAAAAACGCCATTTTTCTATGTGTCAAGGGCCGTAACTCTGAAGCGGCTAGGTCAATTTGACTGTTTATCGAACTTGACCTAGATCTCATGGCCTTACACATTTTCATGAGGTTTGGTGAAGATCCAATGACAAATGCTTGAGTTATTGAGCGGAAACCGAAAAAAACGCCATTTTTCTATGTGTCAAGGGCCGTAACTCTGAAGCGGCTAGGTCAATTTGACTGTTTATCGAACTTGACCTAGATCTCATGGCCTTACACATTTTCATGAAGTTTGGTGAAGATCGGATAAACACTGCTTGAATTATTGAGCGGAAACGAATCCGGACGGACGGACGGACGGACTGACGGACGGTGCGATTTTAATATGCCCCCGAACCATCGGTTCCGGGGGCATAAAAAAATGTGTATAGAGGATCTATCACAAGTTGTCAATTGATTTAAACTTACAATAAACGAGTTTAGGAAATTTTATTAAGCGAGCCTTTGGCGATAATAAAACAAGACAAGGCATGATTGTGTCAAAGAATAAGAGAAATGCTCACCAATTCTGAACTCGACTCCAGACTGGAGTGATCTGTGGAATCATAGGATTTCACCCGACATAATTTGGACTTGTTAAGACTTTCCGCTACCACTTGTTGAAATGTCTGCAAAAATATAACACATGAATTTTACTTACAACAACAGTTTTTATCATTTTGAGATAACTAGCTTTCAAACTAGCAGTATAAATAAATCCCAAAACATCAAATGTACAGGGTGTCCCATAATATCTGTTACCATTACAACTTACCATGAGAAAAGGCTTGATTGCTTAATTATAACATTGTCATTGATATAATTATGACAACAGTGTATGGGATGAAATATTGTCTTATGGCATTTGGTTAAAATGGTAGCAGATATTATGGGACACCTTGTACTTAAATATAACAATAATATAGTTCCATGATAATGTTCCATTGCCTCAATCTTGGTGAATGGTATTCTCTAATTTAAAGTAACTTGCTGTTTGATTGGATATTGTGAACTTCGGATGTTACTTTTAAGCATACCCAAATGGGCACCAGCCCTATGTCCAACGAAAGCTAACTAATAACCTGTTAAAATACCTTGCTGAACTCTGTGTACGTCGCAAACTAATTTGAGCATGTAAAATCTCTTTTTTTCTGGTCTCAGTTTGAAATATATACGGATGCACAGGTTTTATTATAAGGTTTTATCTGCTATTTTGATATGATACCACCGTGATCCATGGAGAGTTGAATTCGCTTATGTTAAAAACCAGTTTTCTGTTAATGTGTCGTTCAACATATAACTGTTACAAAATGGTATGTAACATGTTGTTACTAGGTCCTTTGTTGAACACAAGGCAGGACGAATATGTTAAGGTTATGATGATGAAAACAAATACTTACTGCAAACCAGTCAAGTCCATTGCCATTGTTAGCTCTGAAAAAAGAAATAAATATGATATAAATGCATACATGCCTGTGAAAAAGATAGTAAGTCTAGTATATAGGGATGAGTGCTTTTCAGTAATGTAGGGATTAAAATTAATTTCCCAGTACTGCAATAAAACCTTTCTCAGACTCTTTGTGATGGGAAATATTCTTGGACGACAGGAACAAACCCGGTTCTTTCAATACTATCAGCGCTTTTATTTACTTTCACATGGAAACATTATCATTGGTTTAAGACTTTAAGAGAACTTACTCGTCAAGGAATTCCACCGTTTTCTCGATACATTTAACACAGAATGTATTCTGTATAACCTGGTTATCTCCGGCCAATATTTCCATACCCTCCACACTAAGTCGTGCTCGTAGTTTGTAAGATCCCATGATTTGTTCGGAACATACCAACAGTAAATCATTGAACTGTAAAACAATAATACATATAATGTAGAATATCATTGATCATGTGAAACATAAGTTGGCACTTCTAGTGCTTTTGTTGGTTATATTTAGTTTTTATTTGAAATAAGCAAAAGTCCCGATTGCCAAAAATAGAGTTCAATCTTAAGGTTGACTTTGATATATTTCAACATTTGTATTTAAAATCATAAAAAATATGTAAAATGCATTTATAATTTTCCATAATTTTCTGCAATTTCTGGATGACATGTAGATAAGCACATATTTAAAGTTATATACTCCAGAAGCACAGACCACTGCTAATATCATTACTTTGTAATAAATACAAATCACAAAATGCCAGACACTTTTGGCAAGGGTATGTGACCCTGTTTCCGGAGTTTGTCATCACCAACCCTGAGCAAAGGTTGGATTTACACTTTCCAGAACAACCTTTGAGTTGCCAACTGTTTCAGCCTCTCTATTACATTAAATAAAGTTATAGAAGATGTATTTACCAAGAAAATATATCTGGCTTGTTTTTCACCACTTCTTGCCGAGATCTTTGTGATTGGACCTTCTTTTATAAGCTCCCTAGTTGGACTTATAAGGTCATTGGTCCCTTCACCGTTCAGCCGAGGAATAATGTTTAGTAATTTATTAAATTTGTCCTGAAAAGTAAAATATTGTCAAGTAAAGTCACAATTCTTTCTAGGCACAAAATTCAAACCATTGCCTGTATATTCTATGCCACTTTTAAGTTGTTAAAACTGTTTCATGTACATTTACAACCACTTATACGGATGAGCATTTATGTATATCACTTTAGCTTCCTGGTTTGCTTGCTGGGCTTGTCATTACGTGCCATAAATTAAAACCAACACTTAAATGAACAACACAAGAATAACTTTTACCGATGGAAAATAAAGCCCCAATATACATGGTGTCAGGGGGTATAACAAATACAATGTACAAGTATAATTATAATTGTAGCAAAATATTGGTAACCAACAATAAAGGAACCTACCAGTTTTTTCATGGCTGTATTGGAATGGCTAGCTGCACTAGTGACCAAGTCTAAAGCTTCTGAAAGTACAAATAAGCAACAATATAAATCACTGGATAAGAATGAGAAGGTCACAAGTACTACTAACAACCTTATATAAGACTGATACATATTTGAGATCAGCATAACAGGGCACTTCTTATGAGCCTATTTCCATGAAAATCGGAACTTGACATGTTGACCAAAGAAATCATTTACAACTTCTGAGAGACTAGTACCATCAAGATTGGATCAACACTGCTGCCTCTATAGAGTGACACAAGGTTTTTTCCTAACATTTGACCTTGTGATCTAGTTCTCAATCTGGCATGACCCTGTTTCCACCTTGGCCTTCATTTCATGGAGAGTAACATTTTGAATATGTTTCGTGAAATTGAATCATAACGGTTATTTCTGGAGTGAACACAAGGTTTTTCTAAGATTTGACCAAATGACACAGTTTTTGACCCGAGATGACCCAGTTTTGAACGTGACCTCGATTATATGGATAACAACTTTCTGACTAAGTTTCAAGAATGGATAAAAACTGTAACCTCTAGAGTGTACAAAAGGAAAATGTTGATGGACGGACGACAGACGTACAGTGATTACAAAAGCTCACCTGAGCTTAAAACATGTGCAATATTTCCTGGGTTTTAACAACCACAATTAAATCCTTTCATTGGTCTATTCAATTCTCAATTTACATATGAAAATATCAGGTATAGGGTCAATTGCTAAATATGACTGAACTTATGGTGCGATGATTCTAGTTAGGTAGAATACATACTTTGAGCATCCTGTCTGTCTATTGCATCTGGTTCTAATCTCTTCAAATAATCTGTAAAAACAATCATTGGAATTTGACATAAGACGTAATAAACAAGAATCATGACTTAAACAAAATAAATAAATATGTGGAACTAACAACTATATCAACCGATGTGGTTCCCAATAAAAAAAAATAGGATTATGACTGTTAAATCTTGGTACCAGCAGTAATTCACAACTACATATACTGATCCACATTTCTACAAAGTTTCATGTGATACAAAATACATTATTTACACTAATCCTCCTGCTCAACTGCCTACCAAGATTGTCAATCTTTAAATCAAACTTTTAATTAACTAGAAACTAGAAATATGTCCATAGGACACAGGTGCCCCAATTGGGGTATTATCCAATACAGTAAAAGTAACAAAGGGGTGTAAATCTGGCAAAAATTGACCAAGCCAAAATCCCATCCTTTACATTCAACTCTATATTAAGGTTGTTAATCGGTGAATAGGGCTGTAACGGTATACCGCGGTACACGAAAGACCACAGACTTCAGTCCCACACGGTTCACGATACAAGAGTTGCAAATTTCGGTACGGTTCGATATAAGCTTTTTTATGAGCATAAATAATATTCAGAGAACGAAAATGTCTGAAAGGCCTCTGATTATGTATAATTACCACGCATCATTCGTTTTCATTGTATTAGATATGCCTCATATTGTAGAAAATCATTTAAAATAGTTGATAGCAACATAATGATTGCTGTTATAGAATCAACAAATTCATTGTCACTTAAAAATTGAAGTATTGAAGCTGCTGTTAAAGAATATTGTATCATACCGAAATATACCGAACCGTTAGAAAAATTGACGGTACGTATCATATCGTGAGGTGAGCGTACTGTTACAGCCCTATCGGTGAAAGTTTGAAAAAATTCCACCCAACAGTATGTAGGGAGTTCAACGCACAAGATTTGCATTACATACAGACGGACAGACAGACGGACAGCACCAATGCTATATGCCCCACTGATAAATACACGAGGAGGGCACAAACACCAATATAAGATCACCATAGTGTAGCTTAATTACTGCTACATAATCTGATCTGCAAATGTTTTTGTAACAAATGGGTCATCAACCGCAAGTCACAAAGTGCAATTTCTGCCAATAAACACGTCCTATTTCTGGGCTTTTCCCAAACTGAAGTATTTGAAAATTGAATTTACCTTTCAATAACATTTCATAACGAGGTACTCTTTGTATTGGTTCTAACATATGATGCTGGAGTGTTAACAGACCACATTCTGGACTTTGCTGAAACAGTAACAGATTCTTTCATGTATACTATATATAGTCATGCTAGAAATATCCAGGGGTACATAAATTTGTCCATTAGTTCAAAGTACTGAAAAATCATTTAATTTCAATGAGACAAAATTTTTTGGTTTTCAATGTTAGAAAGGGACGTTAATTTGTGGATTTTGCATTTCAGGTAATAAATACAAGGGTCAAAATAATTGTTTGATGGGATAAAATTTTGTCGTTGAAGTGATTGATTTTACAGTATTAGCAACTGGTCAAACCCCAGAATCCATCTTGCTCCACCCATTTGTTTGTTGAAGATTTTCAAGCAAATAGGAGGGATTGTGCAAATGCTTGTAATATTTCAAATAGTTTTTACAACCAAATTAAGAAAGATCTCTTCATTGGTCAGCTGATTTCATAATAAGCATTTGCAGATATTGGTAATCTGGTCAATAAAATAAAAGTTTGTTCTCTTTGCATGATGATGGAATTTTTTGTCATCAAAATTAAAATGGTAAAAAGAAACTGAAACACCACAAAAGTATAAACAACCCATACATTTATGTATGACCAAATATACAACAGACACGGTCACTTGCTACCAACCTGTATTTCCTGTAGTAGAGCAGCAAATTTCGGTGATTGAGAGGTACACTTGTCTATCATGGACATTGCATTGTCATAGTTCTTCACATACTCAGTATATATCTTTAGAAAGGGAGCTAACTTTGCCATTATATCCCCAATCTTCTGTTCATTGGACCTGCATTATAAATAAATCAATTAATAATCAATTGATCATAATAGAATTAACATGCTTGAAATAGTTCAAGCTAACATCTTTTTAAATGATGAGCATTGCCTTTATTTGCTTGTCAGCTTTCTGTTGAAATATAGCTGGCATATTAGTGCATCCACCTGTATTTGAACCCAGGTTGGTAGATTGGACAACAAGCATTCTAGCCACTGACCTACTGGGGCACGCATACATACTGACAAACACATTCTTTAGCAGCTAAGTTCTGAGTTTTGGCTTTTTTTACTGTAAATGCATCAAAAACACACTGATGGTTCGAAGGTTTGGTTTAGTTTGCCCTATTGTTATTTAAATGAAGTTAAGCACAGTAGCCTATTTTTTATCAAAGTTTGAAGTCTCGCTGCCAATATTTAACTTTTTTTCAGATGGACATTTTCATGCAGGATTTGTGTCAATCAAGACTGTATTTTTGACAATACATTGAAAAGTATACAATAAAGTATTGTTTATTTATGGGGGACATTACATTGAAAGGCATATAGCTTGACCAGATTTAGTAGGCACTCCAGAAATATTCCGTGCATATTTCGGACAAAGTCGGTGCAAAAATAAACAAACATTTCCGATAAGTATAGCTTGACCAGATTTAGTAGGCACTCCTGTCATATTCCGTGCATATTTCGGACAAAGTCGGTGCAAAAATAAACAAACAGTTCCGATAAGTACCGACTACGCTTACGGAAAATAATACTAATAATACTTTAATGAGTGCCTGCTAAATCTGTAATAAAGTATTGTTTATTTATTGGTCTAGGTATAGAAACACATACATTTGTATTACATTTAGAGCTACTATTTTATACATAGACTGTTCATATTGCTTCCCGATATTTCCCCGAAGTATCATCTCTCTATTTAGCACTAATGGAATTAAATCTGTTATTGATGGAACTAGGAGACTGATATATAACTCTCATCTCTGCTATAAAAACATGGAATAACAGCTGGTGTCATCATGGAGTATATGGTAATAGTAATATGGTATGGTATAGGTTTCAGTAATGATACAGTATGGTATAGGTTTCAGTAATGATACAGTATGGTATAGGTTCCAGTAATGATACAGTATGGTATAGGTTTGGTAAGGTGAGAATTAAAAAAAGAGAAGTTTGGGAAGCTCCATCTGCTAAAGAGACATGTCATATACCAAAATGTTCGGGAAAGTCTGTAGTATCTGAGTGTGCCGCATAAATTGTCAAATGCGGTGGCATTCTGAGAAATTCAAGATGGCTGCCTTTTTCAAAGAACTAGCTTGATATTAATGTTATAAAAATATCAGGAATAAGATCCACCTTGCCCTTATTCTAGTTTATTCCATACAATATTAAAACGACTCAAATGCAAATATGGAGTGCATCATCTGGGGGACTAGACATGTTCCAGTAACGATCATAAGGATAAGTAAAGACACGTACAGTATGGCAAAGGATTTACTTGATGACTGTATCTGGTGATTGATCTTTAATGTAATTACAGTATGCAGTCATCAAAATAACAGTTAAGTAACTATCAATGCCAACAGAAGAAACAAACAAGAGGGTCCAAAGGGCCCTGGGTCGCTCACCTGTTTGGCCTAGTGACCTAGATTTTGGCCCAAATGACACAGTATCTAACTTGACCTAGATTTTATAGAGATAAACATTGTGACCAAGTTTCATAGAGATAAACATTGTGACCAAGTTTCATAAAGATAGAGTCACAATTGTGACCTCTAGTGTGTTCACAAGATTTTTCAATGATTTGGCCTCGTGACCTAGTTTTTGACCCCAGATGACCCAATATCGAACTTGACCTAAATTTTATAATGATGATCATTGTGATTAAGTTTCATAAAGATAAGATCAAAATTGTGACCTCTAGTGTGTTCACAAACTTTTTCAATGATTTGGCCTCGTGACCTAGTTTTTGACTCAGGATGACCCAATATCGAACTTGACCAAAATTTTATAGTGATGATCAGTGTGATCAAGTTTCATAAAGATTAGGCTCAAATTGTGACCTCTAGTGTGTTCACAAGCTTTTTCAATGATTTGGCCTTCAAAGGCTTGTGACCTAGTTTTTGACCCCAGATGACCCAATATCGAACTTGACCTAGATTTTATAGAGATGATCATTGTGATCAATTTTCATAAAGATTAGTCTCAAATTGTGACCTCTAGTGTGTTCACAAGCTTTTTCAATGATTTGGCCTTCTGACCTAGTTTTTGACCCCAGATGACCTAATATCGAACTTGACCTAGATTTTATAGAGATGATCATTGTGATCAATTTTCATAAAGATTAGTCACAAATTGTGACCTCTAATGTGTTCACAAGGGTTTTCAATGATTTGGCCTCGTGACCTAGTTTTTGACCCCAGATGACCCAATATCGAACTTGACCTAGATTTTACAGAGATGATCATTGTGATCAAGTTTCATAAAGATTAGGCTCAAATTGTGACCTCTAATCTGTTCACAAGGTTTTCCTTTGATTTGACCTAGTGACCTAGTTTTTGACCCCAGATGACCCAAAATCGAACTTGACCTAGATTTTATGGAGATGATCATTGTGATCAAGTTTCATAATGATCAGGCTAAATTTGTGACCTCTAGTGTGTTCACAAGGTTTTCCTTTGATTTGGCCTAGTGACCTAGTTTTTGACCCCAGATGACCCAATATCGAACTTAACCTAGATTTTATAGAGATGGTCATTGTGATCAATTTTCATAAAGATTAGGCTCAAATTGTGACCTCTAATGTGTTCACAAGGTTTTCCTTTGATTTGACCTAGTGACCTAGTTTTTGACCCCAGATGACCCAATATCGAACTTGACCTAGATTTTACAGAGATGATCATTGTGATCAAGTTTCATAAAGATTAGGCTCAAATTGTGACCTCTAATGTGTTCACAAGGTTTTCCTTTGATTTGACCTAGTGACCTAGTTTTTGACCCCAGATGACCCAATATCGAACTTGACCTAGATTTTATGGAGATGATCATTGTGATCAAGTTTCATAATGATCAGGCTAAATTTGTGACCTCTAGTGTGTTCACAAGCAATTGTGAACGGACGACGGACGGACGGACGGACGGACGACGGACGACGGACGAAGAGCGATCACAAAAGCTCACCTTGTCACTTTGTGACAGGTGAGCTAAAAAGCAGTCAAATGTCACAAGCATAGATACTGAAAGCATTAATGTTGCTCAAAGTTTTTTATATGGCCTGGCAAGTTTGTATGTTGGAATATTGTAGGAACACAATTGCCTTGGGAATTTCATTTCTGCATCTGCTTGGATCTTATGACAATTGAATTTAACTATCATACCAAGTAAATGTAACATGACAGCCTGTTTAAGCACATTTAACTGCAATCCACAATTGTTGATGGTGAATTTAGATAAGCCTACATTGGCATAATGAAAAATTTCACAATGTCATGTATTGTTCAAATAACTGATGATGGCATTAACTAGAGTTTGGTTTTAGACATTTGAGAGTTGCCAACTTTTGAAGTCTTCAAAATAAAAGCCACCAGCCCTGAGCCCATTACAGACAGCAGTTGTATCCATAAATTATGCATATATACGAGTACATGTACTGCAGCCTTTGAAGGCAAGAGGTAAACCTGGTATTTTTTTAATATGCATGGTGGTATGAATTTGAGGTTGACCTTTTTAATGGGGTGTCACACATAGTCAAACATGTTTTAATGGCCACCTGAAGTAAGCAACCATCTGTCTTCAGCAGACAAAATATCATTAACTATCACATGAGGCTCACTTAATAAAATTCCTAGAACTAATTTGATATAAATTATATCAATTCTAGCAACTTGAGATAGATTCTCTGTATCCCGATTTTTCATTTTTAAATAAACAAATCACATATATTATTAAAGAGGCATTCCCTTATAACTAGCATATTATTCTCTACTATCATATTAATTGAGCTAAATGTACAAAGCACTATCAATTATCATAATTTGTCAGAAGAAAGTGTGTGCAAATATGTCTCTATAATGTCAAAAAATACTCAAATCACCAATAATAATTTATTGCTTCCAGCAATTTATTATTATGTGGTCAAAGGGAAACAACTCGTGACTATTTTGGTTCGTTAAAGAAATATATTTTCATTTTGCTCGGTAATTGGTGGGAGCTTTTTGTTGAATATTTGAGGAGTTTAAGCAATAATGATTCTCATTTAATGTACAATATTCCTGAATCAATTGACATGATCAAAGTTATAGGGAATGCCTCCTTAACCACCTGCAGTAAACATGCACATTGACATATCCCATGGCTGATAGAGCTACATAAAACTAGTAAGATGGGTTTCAAAAGTGAACCTCCATACAGATAAAGTTTCAGTGCATGATATACATGTATGCATGTTGTGTGCATGTGGATGTAATTAAGTTCCAAAGATTGTGAAGAAAACAGACCAAACTATGTGTTGCTTTCAACACTGTCTGACACTACATGTACATTTCACATAGCAAATGTTCTCTCCGAACTTGACTTTATCAGCTGCTTAGTCTAGTATTGTAATGTACTAGGCCCCGATCTCCCGAAGCATCTCAAGCAACTCAAATTGAGATTTTGCAAAAATCGTAGTCTGAATTTGAGATAAATCTTAAGTAAGAACTCTATGTTATACCGGGTAGATTACTGTAATAAACCAAGAATAGTGTTTGCTGTTTTTGTTGCTCATTTAGAGTCCATTCTCCCATGGAAATTATCGAAACATAACCTGGCAATATTTGAGATGAGATCTTGCTCAGATTGAGCTTTGGGAGATTGGGGCAAGAACTCAATCAGATCATTGACATTACACCAGACCAGAGATTGCTTCTTGTTTGTTAATCTTGCTTGGCAAATGCTTTCAAACTAATCCATTCGGTTATATGATTACAACTTACCATTAAATGTATTATAAAATTGATAGCCACAAAAATGATCATTTAACATTAGTGTCTGCTGTGGTAATCAGGAAAGGAGACTGTAAAGAAGTGATGGGTTTGAAGAAGAGAGCAATGTAGGAAAGGTTGAGAAATATGCCTGCCAATTTGCTAATAATACACTACTGGTATGAAAGTAGATCTAACAGAGCTACATCATGCCTTGGTCCCACTGAGACTTTTTTGAAATAGCGATGTATTGGGGTAGTCATTAGAAGATTTGTAATATCCCTCAATGACTCCTGAAGCTTATTTATTTAAATCAAGAGTACATCACCCAGGAAAAAAATGCTCAGAGGGATCAAGGCATTAGCGGTCATTGACTTTGTTCATTATCAATAAAATATCCATTAAGTTGTTTTTTGACATGTTTATATTTCTATTCACAACAGGTCTCTTCCTACCACAATAAATTATAAACAATAAATATGAAAATGATTATAAGATCTTGGGCTATCAGAATATACAAGGCCTTTATCTGTACTATCAACCTCAACTCACTGTGATTTATGTTAAAATTAAACAAATTCAAATTAAGTTCGAAGTTTTGCACTCAAGAAGAGTATGAAGAATCATAAGTTAAATATATAATCATTTTAAATATCCAAGTTAAAAGTGGCGCCTTTGTGGTATATAGGGCCATAACTCTGGAGAAAATTCACTCCTTTGCTATATGGGCATCTATACATTGAGGTTGTTCATCTGTGGAAGATTTACATTTATTTACACATAGATGCACCAATGTAATACTAGTATGCTATGACCCACAGGTAACAGTATCGTTGAAAAAGAAATAAAAAAAAAATCTCGAAATTTGGGGGTTATTTTTTTTTTCAATTTCAATTTTTTTTTTTTCAACGATACTGTTACCTATGCTATGACCCACCAACACTTATAAATAAGTGATGGGGCACACATAGTAAGGTTTGGAGATCTAATGGTTCTCTACAAATATATGCCATTCTAATTGTTGCCTTACCAGTTTTGCATCCTTGTTTCAAGTTGTGGTAGAAGGAAGTCATTATGGAAGGTGTAGATGGGTTTGATGTTTGAGAACATGTGTGTCACAGCTTCTGGTGGTAGGAAATTACCATTCTTGTTCTCCATAGCAACACGAAAATGAAACCCCTGAAAAAGTCAATGTTATCTTATTCATAATCATAGTAATAGCCTAAGAGCTGAGGGCGATTTATTCAAAATTTGAGCCCATCGATTAAACTTGCACCAAAGTTGGTCATATGACCGAACATTAAGAAAATCCATTTCTTACAAATTTTCTCCTTCACAACCGCTCTGCATCCAAGATGGCGTCCAAGATGGCCACCGTTTTTCTGCGAAAATGATTCTGTGCAATCATACGGACCCGTATTGTACAGTTTTTCACAAGTATATTTTATAAGGCTTGACACATAAAACGAGGCCTGGAAGTGAAAACAATCACCTGAAAAAGTCAATGTTATTTTATTCTTGGTTTTTAAAGGCTAAGTGACACATAAAACACTGATTTTCCCATGAGGTCTGGAGGACCATGCCAGAAACCCTTTTGGCAACAGTCTGGCGTTGAACAAAGCAATACATAGAACGATGATCACTACAGAGATTACCAACAGCACTGGTTGATAAAAGTAATTGGTATTTAGAAACACAACATGTTGAATTTAGATAAGCAATTGAAAGTTTTACAAATAACAAAGAGACTGAAAGAACAAAACAAACTCTATAAAAGGATCTAGTTCAATATTGCAGCAATTCTAGACAAAAAAACCCAGTATAATGGTGTTACCTTTGAATACAAATGAAAAAAGTAACCTGGTGACCTATCTTTTTTTATTTCATTATTCAATGGAACTCAACATTCTCTTGTTAAATGAAATTTTCAGCAAAATCTGTGTTATGTTAATTTTTTTGGAAACTGTATAGTGAACGCCTTTAAGACCCTCTGAATCATGATCGGATCAGAGATGTGTGTTCAACCACTTTGAGAGTAAATGTCAGTAAGTAATGATTTTACCAATACTCAGAGTTTGCCTCCACTTGTTTGTTAAGGCAATCAAAATACCAATCACCGCATGAGGTGATACCAGTAATGTGTTTTTTGTTTCTCTGGGTGTGATTTTTACTATCAACCTAGCTTTAAGGCTAGTGTATATCAAGCCCTTGATGATAATACATTATACCAGATCAATGTTCATTAGAGTCAAATCTGTGGAAGAAACTTCACTGGTTTCCTCAGCAACAACCTTACAACATCAAGACGCTGAGGTTATTAAGCTAGATTGAGAAACTACCATGTTTCCAAGAAGTAATAGGTTATAAAGGTTAGATAAAGCACAACAGTTACATTGCATGGTGATTGTGAATGTTAATTAACAGAATCAACAATTCTTGAAATAATTCAGCAAAAGTCAGTAGAACTTATATTATTCTTGTATACAAACAAACCAATCAAATGCTGAGGTTTTGAAATCAGTTTCTGAACCAATCAATCAACCAATTAACAAATCAATCAGCACGTCAATCAATTAATCAGTATAAAGATAAATGAATACAGTATTCACATCTTACATGTTTTGGAATTACGTATAGAGCTCATACTCAAATAACACATTGACATATCTTGAGACTAAGTATATATCTCAAGATCACACTCAAATCTTACAAGACTGTAATAAGCGGTTCTGGACTAAATGTAGAGATTATCTTCAAATCTCATATGAAATGGAATGGGACCAAGTAAAGAGATGATACACAAATCTCCCTAGTGAGGGAATGTATAGCTTGGCTATTTTGACCTGAGCATGATCTGTATGCAAGAACAATTTTTTTATTACAAGGATCTTGCTTTGAATATATCAATTTCAGCAAGCAAATCGTGCAATATCGGTATTTCAGATTTGTGTTTGTATTTCATCTCGAGCGTCTTCGTGATACTCCCTGATTATGAATACATACAATTGGTTTTGTAGCCGTAGACAATACATCGACTGTTAAATTATGCTTATCAATAGGTCAGGCTCATGTCAAATTGGCCAAGCTATATAACGATGTTTGTATTACCTGATCCAGCAGGTGTAATCTAGCAACATAAGCTCTCTCTGTGGTAAGCAGTTCATGTGCTATCTGGTGTAGCTTGTCTCTAGGTTGTACATCTTCCTCCTGTAATCATACAATACAATACTTATATACTCAAATACTAAAACACTCAAATACTGAAACACTCAAATACTGAAATACTGAAACACTCAAATACTGAAACACTCAAATACTGAAACACTCAAATACTCAAATACTGGAAACACTCAAATACTCAAATACTCAAACACTCAAACACTCAAACACTCAAATACTCAAACACTCAAATCCTAAATAATATAACTCAAATGTTAAGTCTAATAATCATCTTTGTGCGATGCCTCTATAATAATGATAAGGAACATAAGAAACAGAAAGAAAGAGTCAAAATAATCTTACATAAATTCACTCAAATCTGGTAAGAATTTATTGTAAGGTGTGTACCGTTGCTGTAAAGACCCTTGCATTGTAACCAAATGTGATTAGGAAATTAAAACAAGAAAGAAACAAGAGGTCCCAAAAGGGTGCTACTATATATAGGTTGCTCACCTGTCAAAGAAGAAACCGACACAATTTTTATAATGATTAGGCCAAAATTGTGACCTCCAGTGTCTACATAAGCAAATTGTTGACGGACAAATGATGGACGGACAACGGATGAAGAGTGATCACAAAAGCTCACGGACACATAAGTGAAAGGTGAGCTAAATTCAAACCCTTCATACATAAATGGAAAAAGTTTATCAATTAAGGTAATTTAATCAAAGCACTCACAGCAAATGAATAGAGATATCATTGCAATAAAAAATCTGATAAATTATGAACTATTACATGATGATGATAGCTCATGAACAGCTGTAGTCAATCATATTCCAATTCACCATTAAATATATCACATAATATCATCATTAATATAGGTTTTAACTTTCTTAGAACATACTGGAGCTACGGTGTATACTGAAAAATCATTTAATTAAAGATAATTTTCGATGGGATGTTAATTTGTGGATTTTGCATTTCAGATAATAAATACAAGGGTTAAAATTATTGTTCTGACAATCGGATTTGATTTCGTGATTGAAGGTGAATCACAAAATCCACAAAATTTAATCCCCAACGAAAATTAATGATTTTACAGTATATGTCGTTAATTAAAGCGAAACAACTGTAATTCAGTATAAAATTTGATATTGGAACCACAGGTAACTGTATCGTTGAAAACGAAAAAAAAATAAAAATAAAAAAAAAAGTTTTCAGTTTTTTTGGTTTCTTTAAACAATACTGTTACCAGTCCTGTGATTGGAACATCGAGAGAAATAAAAGAGTGAGTATAGAAAGAGCCAAGGTGCCAACATAAACACAAACATAACACATACAATAATAGCAATACAATTTCTGGCACAAATTTAGCATGATAAAGCTTCAATGTTAAATACTACTAAACTGTTTAACACTCAGAGTCTTAATTGATTAAATGATAAATATTATGAAATTTTACTTGTATAATGTTACTAATAATTAAGCAAAATAATTTTACATGTATGATTATTAATGAAAAATATAAAACATATCATCAAGTGTAAACAGATCACTAATAAATCTATATGATACTAAATTATGAAAAAAAAATTCATAACATATTCAATACTAGTAAAGTCTTATCAATTCATAAATTATCAAGTTGAAGATGTAATGCATGAAATAAACTAAACAATATTGAAATTCTTCATTGTTCCAAAATATTGTAATTGGCTATTTTAAAGCTACGATTTCTAACAGTTCTCAGGCAAAATTTTTAAAATGTGCAACAATTTTTTTTATTTACATCAACATTTTTATTATTGATGAATATTAAATAAACAAGTAATAAAATATATATAATGTGGTCAAATTTGTAAAGAGATCAAAATGTGAAATATGTAATTTCATCAAAATTGTGACAAAGTTCATAGATCAAGTCAATAGTATTACGTTCATTGTTTACCTTATAACTTTTACTAATTTCCACCATGTTTCAGATATATACACAATGTTTTATTACACCGTACTCTGCCACATAACCATCCTTATAACACACATGAACAAAATCACTACACACATCAATCTAAGTACTTCACAATATTTCCTGGTTAATAGACTCAAACTATGCACTTAATCCAACCAGCGGTATCTGTAATATTCATTCCCCCCTCAACACCCCGCCAGATGCCTTCAAGCGTTCAAGATAGAATTGGTAGACATGCAGGGAGCAGCCATGTGTATCAACAAACATATTGTGCCAATTTTCTCATTAACTTATCCCCTTACCTTAGGTTAAGACTCAGTACCATATCTATCATCATCTATATACCCAACCTAAGTGGAAAACCAATATAACTAGCTACATTCGGCACACAGCTGCTGCTGTTAATGGAATTATCTTCAATCAAATAAAATAAATAATCATTCTACAAAAAAAAAATATTTTTTTGGTGAAACCCACTTCATACAAAAAAAACAGAATAATTACTTTCAGTGACATTTAAAAGCTGTAACAAAGTTTCATGAAATGAACAGGAGTTATTCTTCAAATACCCTAAATAATGATTTAATTTAAGAAATAAGTATTTATACATGAAATACATGTCGATCTACGTTGAAAGATGTGTCATATTACAGAAAACGTGAACCAATGAATGAAAACTGTAAGTCTATGACCTTAAATAAAGACGGATCAAATTGCATGTTAGAGTACTACCAAGTTTCATGATTGAATTAAGGTCTTTGGCCTGAAATAAGAGACGGATCACATTCCTGAATTCTTTGTGTCAATCAGCCGCAATCAGATGGTGGGATAATTTAATGCTACATTTTGTACCAAATTAATGAATACAGCCCCTAGCTAGAAACAAGGTATGTATGTTTGTAAGGCATTGTTTTGTTGCTGGATATCGCAGTTTCCTTAGGTAGCCCAATGACCAGGGGAAGTGAAATGTCCAAGTTTGGCCGAACAGCTGAACTGCTGAAAGTGACCCTTGAAAACTGTCTTGTCATTATTATTTTTTGAAAAACATTGAACATTCAGTGATGAACAACACAAGCATTTTGTGTTGAGAATTATTTAAACCTTTCGGTCGAGGATAACCCATGGAAGTGCAAGCACGTTTTTCCAATGGGGTCCTGTGTTTTGCTGAAGAGACAGCATGTGGAAGAGACAGTAATGTGATACAAGGTATCCGGGTGTGATGCCCTAGCTCTTTCCGAAGAGACACCTTGTTTCTTTAACATGCCCGTTGTATACAGCACCAATACACGTGAGACTACCTCTGGGTTGCTTACCAGTTCATCTCTAGTTGGGTGGGAAACACAGAAAAGCGTTTCAGAAATTATTAAGTGCCCCCGCAGAGGATCGAACCTGGGACCTCTTGATCAGCAGTCAAGCAGGTTATCCGCTAAACCATAGTTCCACCTTTCAAGTGAAAGTGTGGTATTCAGACACTACCAATCACCAAAGCCAATATGTTCTAGGACACATTGATTTGTTGTAATTTTTATTAAAATACATGCTTATTTTAGACTTTTCTCAAATTTTCACAACTTTGCTAGGCAAGTGCTCAGGGGTACCTCTGCACGGCTACGTGCCTGAATGTACTAAAAACCATAACTGTACATCATACATATTGCTTTTGTAATATAAATGCAATTTCAGAGTTATCTATGCAATCTAAATTTGTCAAGTGTAAATGGGGTATTACCAACCCTACCATCCTTCTATTCAGGAATAATTTAATTACAAAACCAGCGGGGAAACCTTACGGAGTCTACATAAATGTATCTTCCTTAAAAAATCATAAAATCAAAATATTAAACCGCCCAAAACCAAAATGAATCAATTTTAATCAAAAAATTTAAAATAGTATGTTTTCAGTTCATGACTTTTTGCTTAAATTTGATCAAGTGCGTAGATAATTAATAAAATCAAAATAGGTAATAGGACAGTAAGAAATGCTGTAGTTCTAAAAGAAGAGGACATACATCCCATATTTTAATAATGTAGACTTGGAATATACAAACTTGGAATATACAAACTTGGAATATACAAACTTGGAATATACATTTATAAACATGTGGCGAGGGGGGGGGGGGGCAGTTGGATTATACATGAAAGTTGTGTAATGGCTTACAAGTAATGAATATCTTTGAAATACGTAATTAGCTAATTTCAAGTAATTAGTTAAAAAGAAAAAATTGTTACAAGAATTCTTTCCAGGAAAAAATGTTAACATGAAAATATTTCATTCATAGAAGTAAAAGAACCCCTAGAACTACACTCAACAGATCTTTTTTTTAATATCTGAAGCTTACATATGACTCATGAATATTTATACAGGTTTCATTGAGCAATTGATGCTGTTTTCAATCATTTGCGGTGAAATGTACATGCAGCCTGGGCTGAGGTAATTAGATTTCTGAGAACTATGGTACTAAACTAATGCTTTTCCACATGCAGCACACAGGACGTTACAGCCAACAATGCAGATATACACATTAATTTTGTAACATTAATTTATAAATTTGGCAAAATGGGATTAAAGTCTTAAATTTCCGAAATCATGAAACCCAAAACCATAACCATCAACTTCAGGCTTGTAAGTGTAACATCAATTCCACCCAGGCTTCACCCCTAGCTGACAACTTCTCCACAAGTGGAGAGAATGAATGTAGTACCTATGTTAAGGCAGAACAAGTAACCAAACGTAGACCAACAGAGTGAAATCCTCAATGTAGTATGTGCTACCTCAACAATTGATATTATCATGGCAGATAAGAGATTGTTCCCGACAAAGGTTTTCAAGCCAAGCCACTGGACCTTGTAATTTGTAAATGGATTTAAAAATACAGAATTGACAACTGGCGAAATGTCAATTCCAGAGACATACCTATTTAACAGTCAACAGAATATTCAAAGGCCATATAGGAATGCTGAAAATCAAATTTAGTTTAAATGTGTATTTTTTAAAGACAATTTCACAAAAATGACATCAGGAAGTGCCTTGTTTTCATCATGGATTCTAAAAGTATCAACAAAATGTCAAAGATCAACACGCTTTAAGTAAACTTGTGCAAAGGTAAGTCTGAACTCATTAAGATGTTTTGGATAAAAATGTTATTCCATGCAACATAGGTTAATTGAAGCACTAAGGTTAAAAATGCTATGGATAATTGCAAGCTCAATTGGTTTTGACAAGGAAATGGTAATGAACCGTTTAACAAAACAACAGGTTGTTATTTAACCTCTCAGTGACCCTGAGAAAAAGGAAGAAAAATATCATCACTTGATTCAAATTCTGTATCTTCTTTCTATCATTGTTTAAAAAGGAAAACCTGTTTTTCTTTGAATTTGACTTCAAGAGTTAAGAAAAGAAAACATTTCATTCTTTCTTTGAGCTTGGCCTCAAATTAACTACATGTTTGCACTTTTAGAGACAGAAGGATTATACTAGTACAACATATCACTTTGTTTTGTTAATACCGTTTAAAGAATAGCGCAGAAATGCACACAACAATACCTCAGATTCATAAAACCTTAGACGTCCTGTAATCGCTAGTTTATGCATAAAGGTATTCAACAACAGTAATTTTACTAAACATTTAAATAACCTACCATTAAAAGTTCCCTGATAATGCTTATCACTTTTCATAAAATCCAAATATAATAAGATAACAAATTTCACATTACGGCAAGTGCTTTAACAAAATGGAAGTCCGACCAAAAAGTAAATATGGTTAGATTTTAGGAAAATAAAAGAATCTATTTACTCAAGCTATTTTGAATGTCAAACTAAACTTAAAGCTGCTTATAAAATGTAAGATTTAAATACATGTAGCTTTTTTATAACTCTTTTATACTACGGTAAACTTTCAGATCAAGATTTATGAACATTGGAAAATGAATTTATAGATAAACAAATAATTGATGGACACCCCTCGTGAGTTAAAGATAATGCAGTTAAGAGGTCACTTCCTGATAGATGGTATATATACATATAAATATTTATATATAATACTGAACATATTGAAAATCCCTTTGCCTACATCAAAGCACTACAATTCTGTCCAAGGGAGGCAATCCACACCTGCTTAGTTTAACATGAATGGGAGGTAACCCTAGAATTGCAAAGTGTTTTAGTTCAAAGGCAATTGTCTCCAATTATCTCATCTCCTTACTAAAGCTTACACAAAGTTCTGTATAGGGCCTACACACTCTTTTGAAACCATTTATAAATAAACTGGAAGTTAGACCTTGCCAATAAATTACCAAATAATTTCCCAATAAGCCTCCTACTTTACTTAAATACAATATTGATTGTGTTTTCCTAAGTAGAAATCATCCAATAGCATGCACCAGGAATAATAATACTTGTGTGCAGCAAAACTTCCTGCGTGGGATATGCCATACAAGGCCTGTGTACAAAACATACAGCAATCTACCAATAATAGCTTTTGAGACAGAATTGGAATAATGTGCAAAAACATTTACAGAATGTTTAAAGCCACCATTGTCACATACATTGATACTATAAACAACTAATATGAACCAAGGCACATCCTATTTGGGGATTTAATCTTAGTGAATAATTATTCTGAAGAACAAGACGCATTGCCGCGAAGCCAGGTTTTCTGTGCACTTTCCACCATTAACTTTCTTCTATTTTGAGTAACAGTGACCTTTACCCCACTGACCCCAGATAAAATCCCTAGCTAGGTATCCATGCCAGCTTGCTATATACCAAATTTCATGAAGATGTGTCAATTCAAACTCAAGTTATTGACCAGAAACCCCCAGTTTGACATCACCACCCAACATCCCCCCAGCCCGCTCGCAAGTCTGATAGAGATAAAAACAAATGACCCGATTGTCTCAATGGACCATATACAAACAAACAAATAAACAAACAAATAAACAAACAAATAAACAAACAAAAATTTTTTGTAATTTTCCCACTAAAATCTTTTTTTCATCATTATCTTTTACTACAGTGAGATTGGGTTATATTTAAGGTAAATCTTTGGTCAATTCGTGAGATTAGTAATATGATGAGTGTATATGTTGCTGGCTTAGAATCAGATTGTACTACTTACGACCTTAAAAGACTGATATATATTTCAAATCAACATCACAAGGCGTTTCATATGAGTCTAGTTTCAGGAAAATCGGAACTTGTCATGTTGACCAAACTAAACTTGAAGCAGCTTGTTTTACCATTAATAAAGAGTAATTTTCAGACAATTATTTCTTGTTTTCTCGAAAGATTTTGTACTTACGACCTTCTCAACCTTTGAGGCTCACAGGTAAGACTGGCTTTGCCAACTGTGTTGCCTCATTAAATAAAGTCTCTATTATTATTATTATTATTATTTTCTCATTCTGAGCCAGCGATATGTGAAAGAAGTGTTATAAATGTTCCAGTATTATAAGGGCTAGAAAGGGTCCTTTAAGTAATGAAATATTACTTCAAGCAAATTAACTACTTTATTATTAATAAGAACAAGCAATACACCAAGCTTAGTGATGAACATATTCAAATGCTACATGAAATACAAGCAAGCATGCAATACATTTAGCTGAATAACAAAAACTATGGTGAATAAACACATTATTCAAAACATTTTAAATAACAAATCAGTAAGATTTTTGCAACTAACACTTTTCTTACCCTCAGCAGATCAGCATTATTCTAGCCTCTATGAAAGTTAAACTTGAAATTTGAAGAAAAGTCAACCATAATTAATAAAGAAAACTTAAGAGCAGACCAGCACTGTTCTAGTCCTAGGAAAGTTGAAATTTGAGGAAAACTCAACCATAGATTCTAATTAACGAAGAGAACTGAAGTACATCAAAATTCTAAACTAATAAATAAACTCTGTTAAAACAAAACAAAAATTAATAAACAGAAAATATAAAGATGACTATAAGGTCTATCCCAATATTCCTTTATATGGCTACACTATTGCTACACAATTACACAGCATGCAGGACGTAAACCACAAAACTAGACTGGGTGTTCTCTTTTCTTACCTTAGGTTTAATGTCTGACACACCATCTAAATCACAGTCAAAGTCTTCAAAGTTCAGGTCACATTTTGACCAATTCTCATCAAACAGTTCAGCTGGATTTAATGGTAATAATCCAAAATCAAAACTTTGAGACACACAGCCACGTTTTTCACACAAACTAGTCTGGCCCGCAGACTGATCGACAGCACTTTCCACGTCACATGACATACAGTTTCTATTTTTAGCATAAGCAGCTGATTTAGCACCATTAGAGTTACAGCAGTCATTAGTTTTGCTTAATGAAGGATCAGTTGTGTTTTTATGAAGGTTAAGACTACGTAGTTTAGGAGGAGATTTGATATGCATGTTACAATAGGAGAAAGAAGAATGGGATAGTGAGTTCAAGCGAGATTGTGGTATGCTTCTATTGCGTTCCTGGTTAAATCGTTTTAGAGCTCTACTTACTTGATTGTCATTGTCAGAACTTGAACTTGCCCGTGAACGATTAACCGTATAACTTTCATGTGACGATGATGAAGATGACCGGTTGGAGCATTGTGAAGTCCGTGGTGAAGCCACCGGTGTCGAGGTTTTAGACCTTAGCGATAATCCGGAACTGCTACAAACACTGTTCTTACTACTTCGAGAAGACACTTTATCACTGTCACTATTTTCTCCATTTTCACGATTTTCTATTTCTCCATTTTCGGCACTTGCTCCATTCTCGGCACTTGCACCATTTTCTTCACTCCCTCCAACCTCCCTCTCCCATTCATCCCAACCAGGATCTTCTTTATTATCACTTTTATTTTCATCACTTAAACTTCCGTTTTGAATTTCAACTTCGTTACCATCTTCGTTTTCATTACATTCCGTATCACTATCAGTTGCTTCTTTTAACTTGTTTTCATTGATTTTAGCAACAAGGGCTTTAACATATCCACCTTCCATCACTGCACAATTAAAACTATCATCTTCAGATACTGAACAATAGAACTTTTTTATGCTTCGATTTATTTCCTGAAGCTCTAACTCGTATTCCTCATTCTTAAATGACTTCTGCTTCTGTAAAGGTGAATGCTGAGCAGACGGCGTTTTACTAGAAACAGATTCTGTGTCACTGAACTCTTGCAAGGCTTGGAAACTTCTCAATCTATCTTTCACAATACCATGCAATGCTGTAGGAGACGCTGGCGTGGACCAAGACTTTCGTTTAGAAGTTGGTGAGAAGTCGCTTGTAGATTCTAACAATGAAGAACCTTTTCCGGAATCTTCCGACTCACTACTAGCTGGTCTGACGGAGCATGTCAGCAATTCTTCAACTAGTGCTTCGGCTTGCTGTAGACATTTCTCAGAATCAGGTGATAATGGTTCCTCTGCTATATCTGGTGTCTCCTCAGTGCTCTCTATTAGTTCATCGCTTTCACGTTTGTTCACTTTCTTAGATACCACTCTGTTGATCAGGTGTTCAATGAACTTTGGCTTGCCTGGGGCTGAAATGAGAGTAAAGGAGTTTTGAGTTAACTTTGTTAATGCACATTTTTTCTTGCATTCATTTTTGCTTGTTGGTTTTTTTTGTTATTACTTTTTGACATTGGGTCACATTCTGCATTGCGGAGGGGACTTGGGATTTTAATTATTTCTTTTGGCTGTTTGTAGGCATTGACTTGTCTGTTGTGTTGTCACTGTTTTCAGTGCTTGGCTGAATGAGTGCTGCTTTTTCTTTTGTGTGTTTCTTTTTGTACATTTTGTGCCCTACTGTTTCTGTTTAAATCTTAAGATCCTGGCAATTTCTTTTATCATTATTTTAGTACAGTGTATTATCTCAATAATAAGACTACATATGCATAAGCCTCTTGAAAAGAACTGGTCTCCTCGATTGAGTTTGTCCTAATCTTATTTAAAGTTGAATAAATAGCACCACCTAATCAGTAGATTCAATAAGTAATTCTAATGAGGGAACTATCCCATTCGAAAGAATTGCAATGTTTACAGAGGTACACTCAGTTAAACTTAGATAAATATAGTTTACCTGAAGGATGAGCCAATGTTTATAACCATTACCATTTAACTTTGAACTGACTGTAAAGAACTTGATGATTATCTTCACAACATTGTCAGGTATAGTTTTATCTTTAAGTGGTCTTTAATTGAGGTTATATTGTACTAGGGTTAGGAAGCATTAAAGAGAAAAAAAATTGAAAGTACATTTTATGCTACATGTAGTTTCGGATCAACTAATGAGGCAACTGGGAACTTTCTTAGAACTCCCAGACAGTCTTATGGACTATTAGTTTCTTTCTTAACCAATGCAATTAAGAATAGGAATCTAATTAGGTGATAATCAACAGTAACAGGGTCTCTGAGACAATTGTTACTGTGAATGATAATCAATAAACAAGAACAACGTGTAACTATGAAGAATCAACTATACAAGGCAATGTACTGCTTTTCATCGAAAGGGATCCACACGATGCTTAGACATTGGATACTAAGACATGGTCCAGGGTCAGTGTGAAATGCATCCTAGGTACGAGACTGTTAAACTGTATACATATAAGTTAATTCAATAAGTAATAATAATGAGGAAACATTCAAAAGAATAACGGTGAATACCATTAACTCAGGAATACGCAGTTTAATCTAGATAAACAAAGTTTACCTGCTGGACGATAATATATTTACAACCATTCGCATTTGACTTCGAAAGGACTGTATGTACTATTTTGTTTCAGCAAAATTACAAACAACTGAACATTATGAATAAGCGCATTATTCGCAACTTCTTCACTTGGGAAAGTATCCACTAATACAAAACCCAACCAAACATTTATATCAATGCCAAATATTGACATATCTTTCACATGTTCAGATTAAAACTTCAACATTTCACATGAAAACAGTAAGAGTGAAAGTAATCAGAGTAAAGGGTCTATTTTCTGGCTTGTTCGTCACTTCAATCACCCAAAAAAACACAATCTGTCTATAACAATTTGTTCCTTACATAGTAACAGAAATCAAATTCAAAGAAGGAGTTAGAACTTTCGTACCGATTTGAGTTATTTCATTATTCATATTACCCTTTTCTTTACTGCAATTTTTGGGCAACTGTGTCATACAGTCACTTAAGTGAGCATATTTTTTGTAGGTGTTAAAAAATAATTTTCTGGTCTAAAATTACCAGGAACCATGTGTCCGTTGCCTAAGCATAGCACTACCGAGCTCCTTCATTCAGTTACCTCCTGTTCAGTTAAATATAGAAGGCATGGATTACCTCCCTTGGAAAGTTCTATGTAGCGCTTTGCATAGGCAACAGACACCATGTTTCTTTTGTTAGGTCTCAGAGGACCATCCATTTCCTAAGAACTATACAACCATCAGTAAATTTCAATGAGAAAACAATCTTCATCAGAAAAAATATCATGTATTTCTGGAGAATCTCTCTCAGAATTTTCTAGAACAAAAAAAATCTTTACAAACCTTTACAAGAGAGAATCAAGGCAGATAATTGTTGAATCCCCGATGTATTACCAGGGTTGATTCCCATACAGAAACTGTTAGACCTTCTAATACCAGGTCCCAACATACCTCCAACCACCAGAAATTATTTGTACAAAACATCCAATTTTCAAGCATTGACAAGTTGACTTCAAAATATTCCAAACTAAAAAAATCTTAGAAAGAATATTAACACACATTAATAATCTATGTCAGTGTACGACAGGAATTTATTGTTTTCAACTTTTTTATATTCACAAAAAAAAGATATTTATCATGTTCTCAACATGTACAAGTCATCTCAGTACCATACAAAGAAATGCGAATGAACCGAACAACATAACAAACACAATAATTGTATCAATTTATTACATTAAAATCACCAATAACTTATCAACTTTTTGTCAGAAAGTCCGCCATCAAAATATAAGTAGTTCAATTATATAATAATATAACATTCATATCTGGTTTCATTTAATAGTTGCAATTTATACAGCTGGTATATATTTGGAAGGACTATCGGTGCATTCTCGTAAGGATCTAAATTTTGTCATATTTTTTCCATTATTAGAACAATATTGTTCTTAGAATGGTCAGTGATTTCTGAAATTTCAGGCACAATGCAACATAATTCCTTGGATTATAAATAATTAATTTACAAAGTTTAACATGTCAGTGCAGTATTGTAAATTAAAATCATTTAAACAATATGTTATATTTTACAGTAATATATTTATATATATATACCAAGAGCATCAATACTTTATACTATAAAATTGGATATTCTCGCAGGTAAGAAAGTTATTCAATTCCGAATCTCAGACCGTGTGACACAGGCGTAATATTAGAAATTCTTTCATTTTTTCGTAGAAATCTTTGTATGCTTGAATTTTATGCACTATAGAAAATTTTATTGATTTTTTTTAATTCACAAAGTTCCCCAATATTTTTTCAACTATTCTAACATTACCAATTTACAGCATCAAATATGAGTGAATGTGCAAATGATTCATCCATATATATTTTATGATTATTTTACCACATCCTACATATTTTAATGAACCATAACATTCATAATGGTAGCTGATTTCTAACAATATGTTGTAGGTATTTCTATAACACCTCCTACACACCTCAATCCTATACCGGTACATACAAATTATGATATAATCATATCGATGGCACCGTTTAAAAATGCCGAACCTACCATTTTTGCTATTTCGGGGTTTTCTTCCTATTAAAAACATAATTCAGTTTGCTGCCTTTCCTGCTAATACCGGACTTACTAGCCAATAGGAAATTGCCAAAATAGTCACATGAAAAAATACCGAACATTCAATTGGTTAACTGTAAAAACTTTTGCAGCTCCGGCATTTTCATTTCGCTCTTGAGCAGTGGGATTTTTTACAGTTAATCAATGAATGTTCGGTATTTTTTCATGTTACTGTTTTGGCAATTTCCTATTGGCTAGTAAGTCCGGTATTAGCAGGAAGGCGGCAAACTGAAAAATGTTTATTATAGGACGAAAACCCCAAAGTAGCAAAAATGGTAGGTTCGGCATTTTTAAACGTTGCCATCGATATGTTTTTTGTGTTTCCTGAAAAAGTTCAAAATTGTAGGTTCGGCATTTTTAAACGGTGCCATCGATATGTACAATATAAATACCAGCAAGTACATCTAGCTTTAAACTTTTAAAACTTAACAAAGCAAAGAACTAAAAGGCCCAGCATAATTCACACAATGCTCTGCATGTAAAAAATACTGTGTTCTGAAATGAGAATCCCTGGTGCTTAGTATGACCTTGCTAGAAACACCAACTCTGGAATTATAGCCTAATAAAGACAGGGAAAATAGTTTGTACAATATATAAGGAAGCGGCAGACATACATAATAGCACCTCTGTCAACTGTTTTACACTAAACTACATTATGTTCATTACACTCCAGACAGGAGATAGTTTATCAAGGATAACTGTCTGTTTGTGAGGTTCATTTGTGATTTTTTCTGAAACAAAATTTTGTGAGACGCTGATTCTGGGTCAATATGTGAATCTATATCGCTTGCTTAGAATGAGACGGTCGTAAGTACAAAATTGATATTTGGAGAAAACAAGAGAAAAACTGTCCTTTTTTTATTCTTCTTTACTTATGGTAAAACAAGCTCTTTCAACTTCAGTATGGTCAACATGACAAGTTCTGATTTTCATGAAAATAGGCTCATAATAGGCCCTTATGATGTAGATTTCAAATATACATTAGTCTTATAAGGTCGTAAGTGGCACTTACAACCTTCTCATTCTAAGCCAGCTATATATATTGATGTAGGTACTTCATGCACCATACACTCAGGATAGAAATATCCCTCTCCTTATTGCTTGTAGAAATTGACTGGATTGAGGACAAAGGAAGAAGTATAACTCATCGGTGCTACGAGTCAGTACCTAACCAGCTCTAAAACCGAAATATCAAGAGCTGAAGCACAAAGAGAGTATTACCGAAGTACAGAGAGACCATTTCGCTATGGCAAGAGCGTAATAGAACAACAACAACAACAAGTAACCTAAGTCCTCTAATATATGCAGCCTACTAAAATGCTTATGGCGGTTCAATACTTGAATCTATATATTACTGCATGAATACATAAGAAGTAACCCCAGTCCTATTTCTATCTCAATGTGCAATCTGTCAATACATACCCAATCAGGAGCTTAGATGATTGATGTACATTTCATTATTGGTTTCTGGGTTAATGCAAATATTTTCAGAAGCTGACAGAGTTTCCTAGATTAGTTCAATACCACATACGCACCCATTCTGATCTCTGTAGTCTTTATGCATGTTGCATTGCACTAGATTTATGTCGCTGGCTTAGAATGAATAGGTCATATTATTAAGTACAAAATCGATATTTTGAGCAAACAAGAAAAATCTGCCTCTAAAATTACTCTTACTTATGGCGAAGCTGTTTTAACTTCAGTTTGGTCAACTTGACCAGTTCCGATATGCATGAATAGGGCCTTGTGATGCTGATTTTAAATATGTATCAGTCTTATAAGGTTGTAAGTAGTCCCTACGACCTTCTCATTCTAAGCCAGCAATATGTGACTGTAAAACCTCATTATAAAAAATAACCCGCCAGTTTGTCTGAGACTGAAAAACGATAACAAAATATGGCATTAATACAGCACAGAAGAGGACTCAGTGAATATTATCTATAGCCAATATCTGCCGGCTGTATTGATTCAACAATGGCTGACAATGAAACTACAATATTCTTTTGATTATATTGAACACATTCTAGCCATGTTACTATACGCTATCATTAAATCAAGCCATGGATTTTGTGAAAGAAATGCCCAGTAAATCTAATTTTGTTCTCCATTAATGTAAATGATATCAATTTTAGAAAATATTTCGTAATTTCAAGACATTTATTTCAGATTTTTGCATAACGTAATTGAATCATTTTGCTAGAAAGTTTAGCATATCGTATGAGATCTTTGTCTATAATCATTTATATTCTGACTTATGAATAATAGTTGGCCTTTAATCCGAGTGACTCAACCTAGAATCAATTTGTAAATAATTGTACCGTTAATTCACTATTTAAATATCTGTCACTACCCCTATCACAAATATTCAACACACAATGTTATAGGTCACAGGAGGCTGTAGCATAGCCAAGGTGCTATCAAGTGCTTTTTGGAAGCACTTTTCTACATGTATGCACTGACATACTACCAGCAAACATGTTCCCCCATAGTATACCAATTCTAAACACTTTGCTAATTGAGAGCTACCGAACATTTTCTTATCCAACGGTTGCTTCTGTTCTGCTTGGTAGCTCTTTGTTGTGCAACAGTCTACTATCCACTAGCCGCAAGCACTTGCCGGTTGCTTATAATTTTTTCACTTTGTCTGCTATGTAGTGCTTTATTTAAGGAACCTGTTTCTTAGCGTAGTGCTATCTAGCACTCAATAGCGGTTTAAATTCCTGGATCATTAAAAATTTAAGTGATTGAAGCTCATGTGATGGAAGTATTAAGACATGGCACCCTACTGTCTTGCAGTAATTAACATCATATGCTGCGGTAGAAATTATATATATAGCATATTATGTGTTTGTCAAAGATCACTTCAAGTGAATACATTGTGCTTATAATTTACCTTTAAAATGCATGTATATGTTATAGATCATATATTAGAGATATAAATTAATAAAGTGTAAGGAGGGAAGTGATTATTATTATTGATTAAAAACTGGTATACTGTCAATTAATTATTTAAAAATATTCATAGTATTTTTTTAATAATAATAGAATTGAATAAATGATATAATGTCAATTGATAATATTCCAAACAAGTAGTTAAACCTTGGAATATATTCAAGTTGAAAGGTCATGACGAGGTTAATCTTTCCCTTCAATATTTCTGTTGAGACATATTTCCCCCAGCTCATCAGTGTTAATGTTTTCCTGGTAGCTCATTAATCAGACAGATT
Source organism: Spisula subtruncata (assembly GCA_963678985.1). Taxonomy (NCBI): domain Eukaryota; kingdom Metazoa; phylum Mollusca; class Bivalvia; order Venerida; family Mactridae; genus Spisula; species Spisula subtruncata. Next base: position 35,678,601 of record OY787670.1, on the reverse strand, counting down.
TCTACTCAACAAGGTACATTTTGTACCATAAAATAATCTCTGTTTTAGTCCCCAGATTCTCACTATACAGATCAATAAAACTACTTTATAGTTTATACCTATAACCAGCACAACTTTCTCAGAACCAACTTTCTCTGAACTGTTTCTATATGAGGAACCAGTAAATGCATGTACAGGAATTTTAAGTAATCAATATACTGTAAAATCATTTAATTTCAATGGGAATTATTTGTGGTTTTGGTAAAAAAGGTCATTACGATGGAACATAAATTCGTGCATTTCGCATTTCAGGTAACAAATACACACATCCCCCTATCAAAGGGGCCATCCAATTTGACTTATGAGACAACTATCTTTCCAGCGCAAATTATCGACAGCGTTTAAACCAAATCACTGTAGTAGACTTATCAGATTACTTAAAAATTCAACTTGGTATATCATTTATTGCTATTAAAAGCACATGTAAAATCTGATCACTGTATGACTTTTGCTGTACTATATAATTCAATGTGTATGCCTTATTTAATCCCCGGAAATCTACTCGTTTATACACAATGGTATCTCCCGAGTCACTTCTTGGACATGTATTTCATAACTCTTGAATACATATTTCCCCTAACAAATGGATGTAACTCTTACCCTAACAAGGGGATGCAACTTGTTCCCAAACAAAGGGATGCAACTATTTCCCTAACAAAGGGATGCAACTCTTTCCCTAACAAAGGAATGCAACTCTTTCCTGAACAAAGGGATGCAACTCTTTCCCTAACAGAGGGATGCAACTCTCCCTAAAAAAGGGATCCAACATTTTCTCTAACAAAGGAACGCAACTCTTTCTCTAACAAAGGGATGTAACTATTTCCCTAACAAAGGGATGCAACTCTTTCCCTAAAAAAGGGATGCTACTCTTTCCCTAACTAAAGGGTGCAACAATTTCCCTAACAAATGCATACAACTCTTTCCCTAACAATGGGATGCAAGTCTTTCCCTAACAAATGGGTGCAATTATTTCCCTAACAAAGGGATACAACTCTTTCCCTAACAAAGGGATGCTACTCTTTCCCTAACAAAGGTGCGAAACTCTTTCCCAAACAAAGGGATACAACTATTTCCCTAACAAAGGGATACAACTCTTTCCCAAACAACGGGATACAACTCTTTCCCAAACAAACGGATACAACTATTTCCCAAACAACAGGATACAACTCTTTCCCAAACAAAGGGATACAACTCTTTCCCAAACAAATGGGCGCAACTATTTCCCTAACAAATGGATGCTACTCTTTCCCAAACAACGGGATACAACTCTTTCCCAAACAAACGGATACAACTATTTCCCAAACAACAGGATACAACTCTTTCCCAAACAAAGGGATACAACTCTTTCCCAAACAACGGGATACAACTCTTTCCCAAACAAATGGGCGCAACTATTTTCCTAACAAAGGGATGCAACTCTTTCCCTAACAAAGGGGATGCAACTCTTACCATAACAAAGGGATGCAACTCTTACCATAACAAAGGGATGCAACTCTAGTACTGAATCACCATAATACAGTTTTACTGTACAATTAATCAGACAATAATCTTCAACATATCAGAATAATTCCTGGTAATGTTTTGTCTGACCTATGAATAAAACTGTTGTAAGGGATCTATTGATTCGCTCAGTCCTGGAATATCAACAAGATCCAATAAAGTTATTGTCATATGCTTGGGTACTTACAAGGTATCTCCTTTGTGGTTTTTTAGATAATATGAAAGCTCGTTATTGTCTATGGAACTCAGAGATTCTCTTGCTCAGATATTATGGTTTTTATTTACAATCGAGGCTGGTCTACTAGTTATCTATTTCTATAGGGAATTTGAAGAGATGTCTTTGTCAGAATGACTCAATTGCAAGAGGAGAAATATTATACAAGAAGAGTATTCTGTTTGATATATTGTCTTTAATGGCTGCAGCATGTGATTGTCAAAGCAAGGGATGTTTGTTACTTAATTCCAATATTTTTGTGTCTTAAATTTTAACCATTTACCAAATCAAAAAAGGCGCAAACATGCACTGTATAACTAGTTTGATGATCCAAGGCTGAACATTTATTAAGTTATATATTAGAAACCATTTCTAGTCAAACACTTTCTGATTTTGCAGCTGATTCATGTGTCCAAAACAATTATACCAGCATATCTTCAAACAAATACTGAAATGAAATGATGCCACCTATCTAAGCTACAGGTAACTCAGTTTTCAACAGCACCCAGCCACCTATCTGAACTAACAACCTCAATCAAAGCTTAGTGAGAAATCAGCCATATATATACTGATTAATTGACAGTCAGTGACTCAGCACCATTCGTAACCTTAACCCATCTAAAGCATTTGTCATGCCAGGTTTTTTAAAATGATAAGTTCATACTGGACAGTTATAGATCAACTGTCCCAAGAAAGGCAATCATTTGTGGAAAAAGCACCAAAAATATTATGCAAAAGTAGCCTTTATATAAACCCTATTAGTCTGGCATATCGATCATACTTAGTCTTGTCAATGTTAAGTAAGTCTGAAAGACAATAATTCAGCATCATATTTTACTTATAGAGCAATGTTATATATCATAACATCATACATTTCAATATGATCAAATTGCGAATTTTGCTATGACAAGAAACACCAAAAACTTATGAAATAAAACTTGTTATAAAAATAACCTTAATTCCAAGAATTTAAACAAATTGACATTTACTAAAATCAACAAATGGTTACCATGGAAACATACATACCCCACATACACATCCTGATTATATCACTTAGTTCAATCAACTGCAGAACAATAACTCCAAAAAAGACGCACAACATCTAACAAACTTTATCTGTGAGCATTTTTCAAACAAATAATTTATAATTTTCCAGAATCGATGGAATATATCTCGTTTTATTGTTTAGTATTCAATAGCAGTTTGTCCAGATTGTTCGTCTCATTAAGTCAACAGACAGAATAATTCCTATATCCTTCAAGTATTAACATTTCCATATACAGTCTATCTAAACTACAACCAATATTCAGAGACCCAATTTGGTATTCTGTGAGCTAGCTGTCCCTGTATGTCTGCCATATCTGCCATACATAATCTTCTCTACCACTACACTGGTGAGTCATCATTTACTGAAGAAAATCTTTAATTATTTATTACTGGGGTAAAACAGTAGCAAGCCTGAGTTGACACTTTAGTACTATGGTACCATCAAGTTCTACAGTACAGTTGACACCAATATTGTGACATGACAGAACTTCAATACTATCCCCTTGAGTCATCAATTTATTGACATAACAATAGGGAGCCCTGCAATCGTCCAATACTGAATAAAATTTTTCTACATCATACTATGATAATTGCACAACCGCATTAATTCCCAATCGTTGGAAACGAGCAAGGAGGGGAAATATGAAGGGAACTTTGCAGACGAAATCAATATTGACGCCTTCTTCCTCGAGTTCCTATTCACGAGGAATCTCAGCATAATGGGGAAACAGTTCAATATGTTCAATTCTGCACAAATACCAAACCCAGAGATATATTTACCAGATTTGGAAACGACCGACTATTAAGTTTGTCGAGATAAATATACAGAACAAGCCATACTGGCTGAAATTAAAGTCATAGGGAGGTTCTTAAAAATAACCTGGCAAAACAATGTAACCTCAAAGTCCTGAAAGTGGAATAGGCGAAAAGAAATATGGCCAGTAGAAATGTCGAGAGGAACAAATCAAGACATTATCGAAAGTTTCAAATAAGTGAAAATATTTAAAAGTTCTTGACATTTTTTTATAGTAGATCTATTGATTTCAATGATCATTGGTATAGAATAATCGCTAATTCATTAGAACTTATAATAATATACAGGATGTGGGAATTCCACAAAAATCAGATTTTCAAGGCAGCCAAGCATGATTTATGGTTTTTCTATTTTTAATAGTAACATAGATCTTCTCCTTGACCACATCTGCGCCACTTTCAATCCCAAACAGGGTTTTTATATAAGTTACCTACACAGCAAGTTTCATCATGATAATCCATTGCAAACTCAAATTATCAGTCTGAAAGCAACTTGTGGACACCTGACCGAAAAAGTTTATTTGCTTACCTTTTTTTTATTGAAAAGTCTGGTTATCAATGATTTTGGGAATGCATTATCCACAATTTTTCAGCGCTTCTTTTATTTCGGCAACTTCAAACCAAATTAATGGTCTTGATCAATATTGGATTGGAATAAAACACAATTAATAGAATTAATAATTGAAATATATTTATTTTGCAATGAAAATACAGAGACAAAAAATTGTAAATTATCTTAAAATTTGAAAAAAATCTAAAAATTTCAGATTGTTCTCGAAATTTAGGTCGAATTTATATTCTATGATGGAAATCCCTATAGCGAGCCTCTATACATGTGTCTTTGACCTTAAATACGATCAACGATCAATAATATGAGTCAAAGCGTGTAATTCTGTCATGACGAAAAAACCTTGAAAGAAACTGATTGGCTCAAAATACAATATATTGAGCTAGACGCTGCTGGTGAAATCCAATAATCATGAATGAGTTACAATCATGATACCGTACAGCAGGGAAATACTGATGGAATCTGAATTTGATCAAATATTTTTCCCCAGGCCCCAAGTTCACAAAGAATTAGCTTTCAGGATCAGGATCAAGATCAAATATATATCCTTTGAAATTCAGTAGATATGTTAAGGTTAAGCTTGGTATTTTTATACATGTGTGTATATAGAAACATATCCTTCAATTTCAAAGACATTAAAATAATTTCTTATGGTTAGTTAAATTTTATAGATCAATATATCATGGGTAAAACTTAAAAGTACTAGGAGATCATTAATTAAATATTAATTTATTTTTTATCATTCAAGAATCATGCTTGATCATTCTTTGATATTCTAGAATAAATAATTAATTATAAATTGGTGATCACAACTCAGCAGTTAGCATTTTGATCGTTAAAGGGACTCATCTCCAGTTGGTAAATTGCCCGTTGGAAAATTGCAAAATTTATCAAAAAGTTCTCTAAAAATCACAATTTCTTTGCTTGACCTACCTAATACATTTATATACAAATCTGGACTTATTCATCTAGAAGAAAAATAATCGCATAACGTTGGTTAACTGAATTTAAAACCCCAAAAATCCATTGCATGACTTACACATTAAAATATATATTCAACGTTGTTCTATAGCATAGGAGTGTATAAATACCGAAAAAGGCGTCACCTAATTAACGGACAGTAAAACATGTTCTTGAGTTTTCATCAATAGCGCCTTTGATCGTAATGTAAGTGGCAAGAATACTTTATGTACTCGTAAAATAAGTTTTGTGATTAAAACGTCTACAAAATGTGTTTTTATCATAGGAATGGAGTTTAGTCCCTTTAATATTGCTGCTCTAAAGGCCACAAGTCATAACAGGCAGTAAGACGTATTAATTGGAAGCAACAATACCTGATAATCAGATAGAACAGAGCAGAACAGAACAACCGAACAGAATAACAGCTTCCCTTTGCCCAGATGAATATTTTCATAACATACACAAAGGTTTAGAAGTGAGTCAATATGACTCAGGAGCAACCCAAATTTGAAATAGCTGGTCCTTGCTTTCAAATACATTTGAACAACAGAAATTGGAGGAAAAGTTTAATTCATTTGGTAACAATAGCAGTTTTGCATTATTACAATGTGAACAGCTGTCAAAATTCAGGATAGTAATTTGCAACTTGCATCCATTGTTACAATTTGTATAGATTCTAGCTGGGACTCCATAGAATATAGATTACACTCTAGTAGAACCAGGAAGAGGACTATCCATGGATCATTCTTGAGTGTAAAGTGGCCAAGCAGTTTTTTCGAAGTACTTTGATTAAATTGTTGATGGTGGGTGAGCCACACCGGCCGCTCACATAAGCTCACCATGAGCACTTCATGCTGCAAGTATGCAAAAAATAACAGACTTCAGATCCGAACCCATTGAATGAGCATTTTTATAGAAGATGTACATCAAATATTTTAGGAAATGAATTTATATTGGAAAAGATAAATCAAGTATTGACAAAGCTCAAATAAATGGAACACAAATATTTCTGCAAATAATAATAGTTTTGCACTGTGATATAGATAATCAATATGAACATAATAAATAATTATGGTGTAAGCTTGCACCCTGTTTGTCTTCCTAAATTAAACAAACTGAACAATGAGTGCTTAGATCAATAAAACAACAATGAATTGTGAATGCTTGATCACACTGATTATATAAATAATGATGAGCATGGTAAACTTTTAGAAAATCTGACACTTTCAGAATTTCTTAAAACTCAAGCAAAATGTGATTTGGGCTGTGATAGCAACATGCCAGTGGAATTAATGTCTTGGCACCTTTTATTATGTTTTTATTTCATCTTCGTTTTTTTGTCATACAAATTCAATTTTCAGTCCAGTAACTGTTACAATGTTTGTTTCTGCTCCTGAGTTGGTCCTTTTTTGATAATTTTCTATTTTATTCTCCGATTTAAATTTGTCTAAAAAAATATCATGAAATGTTTTAGAATTCTCTGGAGTAATTCTACCTATACTTAACTGTTCTGTGAAGAGCTGACATTAGAAAATGACAGTAGGATAGAATAGAATATCAAACAGAACAGAATCTACTTAAGTCGGACAGTTCTGTATGGTTGTGAACACTTTCAGTGTCAGACAGCAGAGAATAAAAGGCTGGAATGATATCAACACTATAGTGGTACCAGTTTTAGATGTTTGTGAATCAATATACAGTAAATCATTAATTTTCGTGGAGGATTAAATTTTGTGGATTTCGTGGTTCACCTTAAACCATGAAATCAAATCCAACCGAACAATAACTTTATCCCTTGTATTTATTACCACAAATTAACGTCCCATCAAAATGGTCTTTTTTACCAAAACCACAAGATTTTATCCTACGGAAATGGGTCTTTTTTGCCAAAACCATGAATTAACGTCCATCGAAATGGTCTTTTTTACCAAAACTATGAATTAACATCTCATCAAAATGGTCTTTTTTACCAAAACCATGAATTAACGTCCCATCGAAATGGTCTTTTTTACCAAAACCATGAAATTATGTCCCATCGAAATTAAATGATTTTACAGCATCCGTTTTAGATGTTTATGAATCAATATAAGAGGTGATAGGAGCAGAATACACTGGCACCTCACAGCCTGGATGCTAACACCATGTATAGATATCAGTAAAACCCCTGGGGACAAACTTCACAATGGTGCATCAATGCTATATATTACCATATTTGTATATTATGTTCAAACAAACAAATGGAACCTATAACAAAGCCTAACAAGATCAAATTGAGAATAACCTAGCCATGAAATGATATAAAACAAACAGAGAAATTCTAAGAATTTCCGTATTTTTGTGTTTCTGTGTTTGCTCTGGCAGTAAAACATGAGATGATAATGAGGTATAATTGTTGTGTCCACAGGGACAGTGATTAGCATGATGTAGCTTCAATGATCTAGTTCATTATTCAGACTGCTCAAAGTTTATATTCATTAAATACAAGTACCACATATATACAGCTCATTAAGGCAGCTAAATCAATGCTCAAATACATAAGACAAAATATCAGATATTTGTTTTTACTTTCTGACCATCCCAATTTAAAGCAACAACCTGATTTAATGCAACCAATCTAATTATCTCCCAATCAGCTAATTGTCTCCATACTAAAAGTATAAGCAGTCCAATTTATAACAATTTCGATTTTTTAAGCAACAATTTAGCTGGAGAGTAGATACCCCTGAAAACTGGACTTTAAAGAGTAGTTCTTCTGAGGTTTTACTGTGTTCTAATGATACGCCTACGCAAAATGATCACGAAACCTAAACCGACAAAAGTAGTCAAAAATTCAGATATTCAGAAAGTTCTTCTCAAAATAGCAAAATCTAATTATTTGCTAAATGACACAGTAGGTAAAAATCCCATTTTGAAGAGAATTTCAAAAAAGTTTTCTTCCGATTATTTAATTTAACTTCCCGAATGCAAACATCATGTCTGGTTGCCATGGTGACTAAAATACAATAAAATATAAAGATTTCGATACCAGCAGGAAATGACAATGAAAGGAATATAATCATGCTGACATTTAAAGTGCTGCCATACATCTTATAACTCTTTCAAATTGTGTTTCCAAACTGTCAAATAGATCAACTCACGAAGAAAATTAAATTTCATTATGTCCAACAATAAATATTTGATTGAATTTAGAATTATTTCACAGGGGAGAAGGAAACTGTAGCGTGATCAACTAGTATTCACTAAATATCAACATAGGTGTCTCTTTATTATGGCATTAAATTTTGCAGATGTCGGTTAAATGGTAATTTTGTTATTTCTTATATTTGTGGATTTAATATATTGAAACAAATCAATGGTCACAAATTTTAGGTAAAATTACTCGATGAGATTTAATTTCCCGATGAGATCTAGTTCATCTAAATTAACAAAAATTCAACCAAGGCAAATACATTTTTTTTGTATCAATAATTTTACTTTAGATCAGCGGCTCTTTCCTGGTTCTGTTACAATTTTTTTGAAAGTTTAAAATAAACTTATCAGATTTAAACTTAATAGAAATCACAATTTATCCAAGGGTTAGGTACAGAATGATCAATGGAGAACAGACAACTTCCTCATTTAGAATCTTAGCTATTGAGTTCTCTGATCTAAACTCAGTATTTACAAGAAGAGGTGCCTTCATATCACTCAGAAACGCAGATCCCTACTAAGCTGGGAACTAAAAACGTGTTGATCAAACCTATGTACATGCCACAAAGCAGTCGTCCTGTCAATATGTAACATCCACCAATGGCTTTCACTCAGCCACTATGCTAAACTCAGTATTTAGTTCAAATTCTCACAGTGGGGGATGTTTGGATTGATAATGTTGGTAGAAAAGTCCATTCCAAGGAACATCAGTAATAAATATGTCTATAGTCCTGGGTATCAAGGTCATTTTGCCATTATTTATATTTGTATGTTTCAAATTAATAATACACATACGCTTTCCTTCGTATTGCTTTCTTCGCCCCTGGTATCCCCACCAAATCCCCTAAGCTTCGTAAGCCTCCATCCTAGGCCAAAGCCTCGACATTTAGTTGCATAATAATCTATGATATAACCAAATGAGGCGACATCAGTGATGTTCAATGTCAGCTTCATAAATAATGTAGCACTTCCATATAGGCCTATAGTTACTGGTATCAATATTTTAGAATGATATGTATCATATCGACAGTGCCGAACCAAAACCCCGTAACTCAATTTTGGCACATCTGCTAGACGTCCCACGCATTTCTGTCCTGTCACCATCTAAAGAGCCAATCGCGTTACTTAGATGGTGACAAGACAGAAATGCGCGGGACGTCTAGCGGATGCTGTAAATAAACTTTTGCTCCAAAATTGAGTTACAGGGTTTTGGCTCGGCACCGTCGATATAATATCAAGAGTGATTAACATCTCTGATTTTAAGGGAAAGTGAATACCAGTAATAGTTTAAAAGGACAAGCATGGACATAGGTTATGCAATTATATTGAAGACTTGGTGCAAAATTATGGTAACTGCATCAATTTATAGGGTCATATACCATAGTACAGTGAGCCCTCAATATCTCATATAGCTAACCTTAGTACTGCTAAAAACAAAACTCAACTCATGTACCCAATATTACAACAGGGGAGGTAACTGCTATATTACTATTACAATATAACCAGTGTGGATTACTTCCCTTGTCTGTAAAAATTACCAATCACTTCCTACTGGACTTTACTTCCTGATTTGATAAACACATCAAAATGTAGATCAACTTGTTAGATAACAGGGATGCACATCAGACCTATCATGTATTGATATTACAATAGGGTATCATATTAACAACTTGACAAGTTTCTCCGTATGGGGAAGATAAGACACATTATTTAAAGGGGATTCACCCATGATAATTTTTTTTCATTTCTTAAAATTGCTTTTCAATTATTTAGAAATTACGAGCATATTTTCTTATGCAAAAAATCATTTTAAATGTTATAGATATAATAGCCCAGATCCTTTATTCCAATTGTTTTTTAATGAAATCTACTTTTTTATATGACAGTGATATGAAAGGAGTGCATGTAGAATGCCTCGATTGGACGGTCAGAACAAATTTATTATTGTTCCCTAACTTTACCAGGAAGAAAATACATCTACATGTATGACAGTTTGTCCTACAAGCACTTGAAATACATGGCCACTTTGGACATTTATTTTCCTGAAGTATATGTATATGTTTGTATATAAACATGTATTTAATGAATGACCTCATCAACTGACAACTAAAGATATACAATGTATACTGCCAAGGGAGATGATTCCGGACAGGAGAAGTTCCGGACAAACGGTCGTAGACGGGTTATTTAGTTAAATAATTCATTGATATTGGTATCAAATCACTCAGGTGCGTATTTAAAGGAAATCTGGAAGAAGAAAAAATCAAAATCAACAAATAATTACTCATATACCTAAAATATCGTCTGCTGTTTTGATTTTGACATCAGCACAGCCGGGGGGGTAAACAAATTTAGTGCGCATGCGCAGTATGGCGCGTGCACAGCGCGAGCGACAATGATTTTATGGGGTTCAATTATTAAGTTCAAAATTCCTGACGAGATCGTGGCCGAGTGGTTAAGCAGCTCGATTAGTAATTATTTGATGCTAAGGTCCAGCGATCGAATCTCGGCGGCGCCAAAAAAATATTTTTTTTTTAATTTTTATTTTTTCTTCCAGCATTTACTTTAGCGCAATAGACGGAAATTTGTCCTCATTATCTGTTGAGAATTTTTTTTTGATATCTTGTCAATAAATCTGAAAAACTTTTTCCACATTTTGTTTCGATTTTCGGCCGGTAAACAAGATACGGTATGGATTGGAATTTAACCTGTCACGAGCGCCCCCTGGGTTGAAAACATGTGCGTCACGTGTTGTCATGTCGTAAATATTGACATATTTTTGCATGATTGTGAAGAAGGAACCCTGTTCTAAATATTTCCTGGTAATATGTTTCTAAATATTCGTCGCGGAATATTCGAAGCAGACTGTCCGGTATATCTACGGTAATATCGTTGAAAATAGCACAAAAGTGCCCCTTTTCAGGCCCCAATATTTTGCTGTTCACGTGACGTCATTTTTCGGGAAACCTATTTTTAGCAAAGATCCTGAACCAAGGTATTTGTAAACACAAAAAAATCTAAGAAAAAATCTATTTTTAACTCCAGGGGAAGCTTTTTATGCGATTTCTGTCCGGAATCTTCTCCTTTGCCAGTACTGTAAAATCATTTAATTTCAATGGGACAAATTTCATGGTTTTGGTAAAAAAGACCATTTCGATGGGACAATAATTTATTGATTTTGCATTTCAGGTAATAAATACAAGTGTCAAAATTATTGTTCAATGGGATTTGATTTTGTGGTTAAAGGTGAACCACGAAATCAACAAAATTAATGATTTTACAGTGGTGATTGTTGGTATTTCAGGAGCTGATGGTGGTTAGTAAAAACCTAGCTTGATATATAATGGAACTCATAATAAACTACAAACTTTAATAATCTTATCAACGAAGGTTTCATTCAACCAAATTTAGGTTGTATGTTTAAATAATTGTTTTTATCTTATATCAAATATGCTCCATTTTCAACATGGAAAATATATAAATGGAACATACCCTGTTAGTAACTTTAAGCACTTCCTTAAAGCAAGCAAAAAACTCACTTATTGAAATAAACATATAATTTTCTTTTTTTTAAAAAACATTTGCTTCAGCCCTCTTACAGAAATTTTCCAGAAACCAAAGATTTCAATTTACAATAAAGAGAGAATAAAAGTAAGCCTGCAATTTATTGAGGATGTTAGAATCAACACATCAACAACTCCTAAGTTGAGGAGGAATTTTCTCAAGAGAAACGTTTTCAATTATTTTTCAATTTATTTCAATTATAACCAGCATTTACCTTGAAGTTTCTGTAGTTTCAATCGAATGGTTCCTAGATCGGGTACAGCAGTTGCAGACTTGGATCGTTGTCGATCACGTTTCTTGTTTCGTTTACGTCGTCCAGATTTCTCCGAATTGTCTGTTTGTTCTATAAATAACTGCCGGTCAAAGTCGCTAAGTTCTGCATCAGTAGACGCAAGAGGGAAACCATCGTTCTCAACTGAAAATATATAAAAAAGGAAATCTTTATCATATAAATTACCGTTGATATACAAGCATACAGTAGAACTTCGAGGCCTCAAACTCACTTACCACTAGCTGGAGCCTGTTTCCTATCCAAGGTGGTAACGAGAACTTTTTTAAACTGTTTTACTACATCTATAAAATGACATGCTACAAACGCGCAGTGCTCACCAATAGTATACATTTCCCAGCATTTTGCTAGGCGAGCTCTTCGGTAGCACTTAGTAGCACTTTGAGTGTTCGTAGGTAGCATCATTCATGTTCACTTCTTCCAGTTAACGGCGCTTTTTTTAAGCAAATTGTTTCATAGCAAAGCGCTATGATTGAGTGCTTGCTTAGGAAATGGGCTCAACATTCTTCAGTAGGCAATAATAAGTTCTTTTGTAAACTGAAAGCTTAGACTGAGAAGGTCTTAAATGCTACTTATAACCTTAAAAGACTCTTACAAGACACAATCTACCTTTTCATTCGATGCCAGCAATATAATGAATATAATATGTAAAGAGTACATGAATATTAAATAAAAAGAAGCTAGAATATAGAGCAGTTTGGCTTTCAGCTTCAAAAATGTTTTTCTAGAAAGATGCATTCCTCAGGCTTTTGACATTATAGTTTATTTCTAAGATCAAAGTTCAATCTCACAATGGTATGTTATCTAAACATCAGTTATCAAACTCCGGCCAGGTGGTCGAGATTTTTAGTACTTAAACAATCAGTTGTTGAGAACAATTGGCTGTTGGGCATCATAAAATATTTGGACATTGGATGAATGACTAATGTTCTACCAAGGTTACCTAGTAATGTTCTCATCTAATTAATGAGCGTAATTACTCATTTTATTATTTCATTACTGTTAATATATAGGACATGTTCCTGTAGTGTCTAATTAATGATCATATATCTCCTGTTTTATGACTGTATGTGTAATACTGAGGTATATGTGTAACTGTTTGTTTTATGACAACCACAGAAACACTATGGACATGAAAACAATAGAGTAATATTAGAAAATTAAATTGCTGATGCAGATTAACAAAATGACATTTGCTTAGAATTCATTCATGCTTCACTCTCACCACGTCATTCCTGGTGCCCGTTGCTTATGCAAAGCATTACTGAGCACTTCATTCAGTTACCTCCTGTTCAATTAAATATAGAAGGCATGGATTGATTCCCATAGAAAGTGCTTTGTAGCGCTTTGCTAATACCCTATTATCATTTGCCCAACAAGCTCTGTACGAGTTAATTTTTCTGAATTCGCACGACGTCCGTATACGAAGCCTGCACAGAGCCCATACAGATATTGAGACTCGTACGAGCATCGTGCGGATTTTCACAACTCGTAGAAGACTCGGTGATCTGGTGAAAACTATACATTCTGTATAACTCGTACGAGATCCGTATGAACTGTGACCAGATGCTAAGAAAGTTAGGATTAAAATATTTCAGACTCATACGAGTTTGTTAATCTGTATGGACATCGTTTGAGCATTGTGACCGTAGCATTATATAATTAGGCAACAGAGTGCTGATGTTATCCATCACCATAATAAGGGTATGGAAGAAGAGATTATATGTTTAAAATTTAAACCTGATTTAATGCGTTTTTCATGCTGAGCCTGACACAATGGGCCACTCAAATAGTTATTTTCGATGAGAAGGTTGTAAGTATAAAATCAATATTTTGAGAAAACAAGATAAAAATGTCTGAAAATTGCTCTTTACTTATGGTAAAAAAGCTGTTTCAACTTCAGTTTAGTGAACATGACAAGTTCCGATTTTCATGAAAATATGCTCATAAGAAGCGCCTTATTATGTAGATTTAATACAGTCTTTTAAGGTACGACCTTCTCATTCTAAGCCAGCGAAATGATAAGACAAAAATAAAGTGCAAGGCTTTGGAATTCATCTACTATTAGATAATTTCTTTGCACATATTTGTTATATAAGTGAGAAAAATAATTGTGTGAAAGGACCTATATGTGAAACAGATATTGATCACAAGTGATTGATTATTAGTTTATGTATATAGACATTTATTATATGTTTAATGCCTTCAGGCACTATTTAACATAATTATCACATGACATAAATGCTTTCCATACAGGCAGTCAAGTATTTCAGTTTGGAATGCGTTTCAGACAGTACATTGTCTATCACATTGTCATAATTAAGGTCAACAAGCTTGAAAATGTATTGACTTATAGCAGATCAGGCTCTTTGAGGTTGTTGCTTATTGCAAGTGGACTGTCACACAAATTTGACTGTACAAACATAAATACAAATTTTGAGTCACAGGTATATCTTCATAAGGAAAAATATTTTCATTCATAAAATGTCTTTGTACAAAAAATGTCACCTGAGTACAAATATGACAACTTACATGACATACACAATAGATTGAAAACTCGGGACAGTCAAAAACAATCAGACAAAAACCCCTTAAGTGATTTTTACAGAGAACGAAAAACTTGGCCCAGACAAAATTCCCCCTAAACATTTATACATTAGAAAAAAGTCCCATCCAATGTAAAACTACCCTCCTTATTTGTGCATTTGTGCATGTGCAGTTATGCATGCAACAATAAAACACATCAACAACATAATCAAACTATGGGTTACCCTTTGTAATTTATTACAAGTTTCCATATTAACTAGTGCTGATTTTAATTGACTTTTAATAGAAATTTATCAATATTATTTAAACTATGTATTGTCCATTCAAAGTTAAATGAGAATGTTTATAAACATAAGTCGTCCATCGGGAAAACTTTGTTAATCTAGGTTAAAACTGCCCTGTGTTCAAGGTAGAATCCAATATGGAAAGTTCTTAACGTTTTCATAACATTTTCGTAACGTTTTTGTAACATTTTCTCGTAACTATCGTACCTGTTGAATCGTAAGTAATAATGCTTTTATAAAAATTATAGTAAAATGACATGAACCATATTAATAGTAACTTACCTAAACAATGTTATCAACTGATAAATTAATTATATTAAGTTATGTAATATCATAAATATACCATAGATATAGAGATGTCTAAACTATAAGTATATCCCAACAGTTCACAATGTCATGTTAATTATGAAGATATATTACAATCTGAAATCATTTATACACACATATGGTGAATAATTCGTACATGATCATAAAATATATTAATAAAACATATCATGATACATATACATTCAGTGTTAACTGGTGAGTAATGTGGGGGCAGGCAACAGTTATAATACTGAATATTAATGATAGACAATGTTTGATACAGCTTGGCGAATATCACACGACCCTGACCAATCAATATATATTTCTAAATTCATAGCACCGATTGTCGTGTTTTCATAATCGGTGAGTATCACAAAGACGCTGGAGATGTAATACAATCACAAATCTGAAATACTGATAGTGCATTGGTCAGCTAGTCAGTGATAATCATGAATACTTTGTCAATGTATTGTCTGTATAAAAAGAATTAAATGCATTTGTAAAACTACACATGGGAATAGAGGAAAGTTGGTTGTTGTTGACAGGTGGTCTCTTTTAACAATTGAATATCATTTGCAATGGTCTGATGGGTGATCGAGCTAGTCTTTGCAGACATGTTATGTAATGGCGGTCTTAAATATAGTTGAAATCATCATACTCATCGACCTTGAGACTGTGCAATAGATACCTTATATTTTGAATTGTACCTGGGTACATAGCATATCAATGTCACCACTTCAAAAAGCCAAAGCTACAATTGCGTGTTCTGTATTTTACTTCAAATAAGTACATATTTAATTCAGCCTTTTTACATGTACAAAATGTAGTAGGTCAAGAAATGTGTCACAAAGACAAACTTGCACCTATCAACTGCACCTTCTTCAGCTGTAATATGCTGAAGCCACAGTAGGTTTGGTGTTTTGCCTAAGCCCACAAAACATGCTCTAGTAGACTTTTCTGATTATATATGGCATTAGCATTTTGCAGAAAGGTACTCCTCATCACCTCTTTGCAATTATTGAAATATAATTATGTAAAATCCCAAAACATTCAAATTGTAACTTCAGCAATTTTAAGTGATACCATAGACATGTAACGCAATTCAGTATAAAAATACTACTTTTAGGGTATTCACTACTGTGTTATTTTTTATCATGTATTTATAAGTACCCATTATTAATTAAAGCCCATTTTCTTAATCATTTAAACTGAATAACTAACTAAATGGAAACGGTTTGAATTAACACTCTTCAAAAAACATGGAACACAATTTCAGTACTGTTAATATTTCAAATTGGTAAGTTTAGGGCAAATTCATTGAAAAACTGATTAACTAATTAAATGAAAATGCAGTTTGAATTAGCACTCTTCAAAAACACATTAACACAATTTCAGTACTGTTAAAATTTGGTAATTTTAAGGGAAATTCATTGAAAAGTTAATTGTATGATATCGTGTTAATTATATATTTCTATAGCAGGACTATGCAATATAAATGTCAATGATACTGTTTAAAGCCAATCATTATCTCCCACATCCCTTTCATCCTGTTCTATAATTCATATAATTATCACAGTTATGTCTGTGCATTGTTTCCCAATCAGATGCAATGTCATCAGTTCATGCCCTTCAGGCATTAAAGTCAGATGTTTGCATCAACAGTATTTACCATCCCCCATCATCATTGACAGATCAAACCAGTACTATTGTGTACATCAATGCTATCGATCTCAAACTCTTATTGTTTTATAGTTAAAACTGACAAAACTTTCCCCCAGGGAGAATGCTATATAAACTAGAACCATTACTATGATTACCCTGCTCATATATTTGCCTCCTGGCCATGACTTATTTCATTGGAGCTGTCAACATCAGGGTCACATGCTTACATTTTGTCACATGACAGTTAGGGTAAAGTGTCTGCAACACCGATGATTTATTCTCGTATTTGTGGGTTAGAGGTTAAGTGTAACAAACTCATTATTTGCTGAACTCTAACATACCACATACCAAGGTGAACTCTGACCAGCTGACCAAGTGGATAGTTACATTCTCATATAGATACTTGGTGTTAATGAAGCAACTTTAGAAGCTAGAACAATAGGACAATAGGACACTATAAAATGATGGATTATTTAGCTAGTTTAGGGATTATTGTGTGTGCTCTTGTTGCTCCTATTGTTGCACAAGAGTTTGTGACTGTAGGAGAGAGTGTGGTCGTGAAGCCGACACCAAACCCTCTCACCGATGCAAGCCAACGTGTTGATGTACAACTCAACTGTACTGGAAGCCGCTCAGAGCTGAGTTATTACATTAAAAACCAAGTTCTATGGTATTACATAAACAGTGACGGATCTAAACTTCAACTCACCGACGGGTTTTATACAGCCAGCGAAGCTAAGGACTTATTCTTCGGCACAGACGCTCGGTACCTACTGGCATACCGACGGGACGTCAAGGGATACAGGTTTGATGTTAAAATCACCGGAGTCACTCATGCAGATAATGGAATATTTCGGTGTGTCTTACGGGATGAAAACAGCAAAGTTATAGATTACAAGGATGTTTCAATCACTGTGGTGAGCCCAGTACAGGAGGTTGCGATAGAATTACACGACATGAAGCACAATGTGTTAGCGCAGAGTGTTGTTCCTCTCAGCAAGAATACCACAACATTAGCTATACCACCAGGGGAATATATGATCCAATGTGATACATATGGAAGTAACCCAGCGCCGATAATGTCAATATGGTACAATGATAATACGCTCAACTCTACAGCAGTAGCCGTACAAACTACAGTCAACAACCGTATTTCATACAACACGTCTGTCTCCATCATGAGCCAAGCCATTGTGCCACATTCCGTCGCTCAAATCATCATGTGCTCAGCGAACATTCCCGGAGAGTTCTATCCAACAATGCAAAGTGGAATCTCAATAATGGTACAAAACAACAAACCTGAAGTCACGTGCAGTAATATCACGACCATGGTTGGCAACAAGTACGCTACAGTGGAATGTACAGTGACCACAGATGAGGTGTCCAAGGCCAGTCTCACCTGTAGCAAGATCAGCTGGTTGCTAGGAGATGAGAATATTTTCATCGAATACGATCAACGATGGGCCGATCCGAATAAAAAGTTTGACATATTGGAGAGTGCCTGTGAGAATGGTTCAGGTGGACTAGATGTTAGCCTGACCATCTATAGTGTGAAATCTTCACATCTAAATGAAGTGTTTTATGTTGTGTATAATAGTGATGCTGGTGTGTACAGATACCCAGTACCAGACTTCAGTATAGGAAAGTTCAACAGTGCACCAACCACCTCGGTGGCTTCAGTGGCAATTCTTCTATCTGTGTCTATAATGTCCCTAATAAAGATGTTGTTCTAAAAAATCACTGAGACACTCATAGTGGCTGCCATTTTCATTAGACTGTAAAGTTTCTCCAACTCTTAAATACTTAAAGCCTTGTTTCAATGAATTTCCAGTGCATATTAATTCAGCACTGAACACATGCTGATTGAATATATTATATGTCATAGTAATCCAGCTTAATTAATATTCATAAGGAGAAAACATGGACAATGACAATTGACAGTGATTTTAACTGAGCATAATAACATTCAGTTGTTTTTGTACATTTTTACAGTAAATGCATGTTGTTTGTATATATGTATCTTAAAATTGTATATATATCTTTTTTATATTTTTTTAAAATTTAGATTTTTAAGGGTAAATCTATGATCCGATTTAGCAATGGGTAAAAACCAGATAATTTCAAAGTAACACTACATGTACATAATACATAATATTAATAATTAGCGCATAAATCTTTTGAATTAATAAGTGGATGAGAAAGTAAGAATGAAGGTCAAATAAATATGACAAACAAAGATCTCAGTTTTTGTAAAATTTTAAATCCATATAATGTACAGAGCTGGATAAGGATCTTTAATATCCAGTGCATTGAGTAGTCTCCCTTTGTTTATCACTAAAGTGCAATTAAATACATTTTATTTCCCCGTTAAAATTGCCACACATTGATAATAGCTTTGATAGTGATTATTGGTTTTCATGCGTTGCCCTTCTATTAAAGCATGTTCGATGTACTAATATTTGCTACAAAATCCTCAAATCATTGCTCATGTATTATTATGTTTATATTGTGTTTATTGTTATATATGATATTGTATTCCACAATAAAATGTATACAATACTTTCTGGATTTCTTGTTCTTGAAATAAAAAATGGTCATTAAGTGCAGTGCAGCCTCCCTTAAGACATAACACTCTCTTCAACAAACACTGCTCTTCAACAAATAATCTCTACAGCAACACTTTTAACAGCAACCTTTCTTAAACACAACAACCTTTCTTAAACACAACAACCTTTCTTACATAACAAAGTGAACCACTTATTTTATAATACTTCAACTCTGAATAACAACTTCCTCTCAACAACAGCCAAGATTTGTATCTGCCAACTGCATTGCTCTGCAGAGGTTGCACTATAATGTTTTCCATGCACCAGGATATTATGTCACAACTTGTAAGATTTATCTCAAAACAGTTTGGCAGGTTTCAGGAATTTAAGACCTATAATTTCACAGTCATTGGTGATGGACAGTACCGCAATAACAAACAAGCTGCTAACTGCCTGATTATAATAAGCAGTCAAACAGAGTAAGCCAATGGTGCCTGTTGCCTAAGCAAACCGCTTCCGAGCGCCTTCATTTAGTTACCTCCTGAATTTAATAAAGAAGGCATGGATTACCTCCCATGGAAATGGCTATGTAGTGCTTTGCTTAGACAACGGACACCTGTATTCACCAGCCACCTTCTTTGAGCACTTGTATTGGATGTTACCATAGCATGGCTGCTTATCTCAGCTAGGTTACACAGCACAGTCAGTATTGATTGGATATACAATACAATATTCAATGTTATCTATGTAGTCTGTCATCACTTTCAATGTTAACTTATTGTGACCTTACAAATCACAACCTGAACATATAGAAGGAAGATATTAAACTTCTATGATATATGACCATCATGATTTCATGATAACAGTATCTGAGTACCGTATAAGTGGATATTTTGTTGGGGCGAAAAAATGGCAAATTTTGTATATCAGACACATACATCCAAACCTTTGGATTGCAGAAATAGTAGGTTTTTTTTCTATTTCTGCATATAGGTGCTGCTTATAGGCCAAACATTTAGGCTAGAGGAAATGTTAGCAAATTGTGTAAATTTATTCGCAAAAATTTCCAATTTTTCTTGTCACAAACTTTACCTCTTACGAAATCAAGAGCTCACAGCAAAACTATGGTAACTGCATCAATTTAGGCGTGTACCATAGTTTTGCACTAAGCCCTCAATTCTTTCATCATACAGTATCTATAACAAACCTGGGAGCAAGCAGGCCTACACATACTTACACATTTAAAGCAACATTGACAAATCAACAAAAAACATTTGAACATACAACAGCAGTTATTTATTGCTCCAGAGAAACCTTCTATTGAACGACAAACTCTTGGTAAAACAAAAATAGTTCTAAGAGAGCAACACTAGAACCCACAACCACCTAAATATACTAGTGCAACATAGAGATGGTACAAGTACCAATTTTCTTACAGACCATTAAATGAGTCTGTTCAGCTGACAGTATACCACCCCTGACCATTGAGTCGCATTTGAGCAGCCTGGCTGTTGCATACCAGTACTAAGAAGATAATTCCATTCTTACCTCTATAATAATTATAATCCAACAGCATTCACACACACAATATTATATTACTTTATTTTGCTTGCTACAAGGTATTTGTGGTATTATCGTATAACAAACTGTGGATAAAATATAATTCCCATGTGACGTAACCATTGTATCCTATTGCAAAAATTCATATAAACTGCAACGTTAGTATGCACACTTAAAAAATGATATCAAACGAAATTTCAAAAACTTCCTTGTCGAATATCACCAACTCAGTGATACGCATGAACCACTATTGTCTGACAGTCATGAGTGTCAGCCCCGATATCACAAATAATTCTAAAACACTTAATTCTTGTGTCAAGGGTCATATTTAAATATTATTCAAAGAATTAAGATAATCGTCACAACAATGCAATGATCTATTGTTTCATGAACAAAGGACTCAGACTAAAATGTAAAATGCAAATTTAAGAATGGGAATCGAGGGACCGAGACTGTGAGAAATCAAGAGAGACAACTTAATCTTCATACAAGCTGCTCAGACTCTTTAAAGTGAGTCATTTAAAATATGAAATATTGTCAGTTATGACTACAGACCATATGTTTAACTGGGACTTATACAAGCATCGGCTGAATGCTGATATATGTCCGATGGGACTACAAAAGATCAAATCAGACATTTCCATTTCAAACTTTCACAAATAGAGAAATAATGTAGTGAAAATTATGCATATGCATATCGAGGGCTCAGCACAAAACTATTGTAACAACATTAATTTATGTAGGCACATACCATAGTTTTGCACTGAGTCCTCGATATGCTTTAATTGAGTTTTATGTCCTTTTTGACACTTTTATCAATTTATAAGGCTAAGCAGTAGTGTTGATCTAACCAGTTTTTCAAAGGATTATTAATTTTATCAACCTGAAGCGAATTGCTGTTCTGTCACAGGAAACTAACAACTTCATCCTATTTCAAGGACATTTTTTACTTTCTGCTGTTAAGGGAACTTAGAACACAGATGGTGCTCTATTACCACCTGTGCAAGGTTCCAACACTTTGGCTGGTTTCTCAGAGTTGGATAAATTAATTATTTTCAACCAAACTTTCAAGCCAAATCATGTAACCTACAAACTCACAGACAGGGCAAAGACCACAGACGAATTATTTTACAATAACGAATGAGTATAGATCGGAGACAATCCAATTATTGATGTAAACTGACACATAAGCAACTGAAATAATTCTTGATAATTGTGATGAGACAGAGGATGCATGTTTCATAAGACTAGTATTAAATCATAGAAAATTATTTAACATGCCCGCATGGATATTTATTTATAAGCCTATGTTTTGGTGCAAAGATTTAAACAGGAAGTTTATGACAACAACCTGCATAGCTAGCCTACATACTTGGAGTTAATTAATAGTATTTT
This sequence comes from Spisula subtruncata, assembly GCA_963678985.1. Taxonomy (NCBI): domain Eukaryota; kingdom Metazoa; phylum Mollusca; class Bivalvia; order Venerida; family Mactridae; genus Spisula; species Spisula subtruncata. Next base: position 35,656,118 of record OY787670.1, on the reverse strand, counting down.
TGACAGCATAATGTGTGTTTAATAGCTTCAAGTATGATGTCTTTATGTGCATAATACACAGTAGGTAAATTATTAAACGCATGCAGTTATTTTAAACAGGACTATAAACTAAGTAACATCAACAGCCAGCATCAGGTAGTTGAACTAACCAACAAGCTTTTCAATCTATTTTGATAGTGTGAAAAACCCCAAGTTCTACCCTATTTCTTATAATTTTGGGTATAAGTTGGTTAATACCCCGCATGCTGAAATGTTTCTAAACATAACATAACATAACATAACATAAGTTTATTTGGCATAATACATAATATATACATACATAGCCAGAACAGTACAATAATAGCAATAGCAATAGTGAGAAGAATGCAGTTCACAAAGTTTTCACAGTTTAAAGATTCAAAAACTTGATTGAATCTACAAATAATACCAATTAATTTCTATTTAGAGTTGCGTAGTAAATGTATTTAGAAATTTGTAAAATGGTACGAGTTGAGGTTGTGGACATGAGACATGTGAATTTTTGTGTGGTAGGCCAGCTTAAATAATACGGTTTGAAATATATGGTTCTAAGATTCCTTTGTTTTGGACAAACTAATAAAAAATGATATTCACTTTCAACAACATTCATGTTACATTGTAAACATATTCTATTGTTACGTTCTATATTAAAATATCTTCCAGTTTCTATAGCTAGATCGTGGCAAGATAATCTAAATCTTGTAAGAGCAATTCTGTACTTCTTTTGTTTTATGTAAGATAGGTATTTTTCAATATCAAAAGTATGTTTATAGAGACTATACGATATTAGTTTGCTAGAATTATTGATACTTGTATACCATGTTTGTTTATAAATGTCCAATATCCGTTGTTTAATACATCCGTAATTAATTTCAATTATATATTGATTGTTCCAAATATCAAGCATACCTATATTACTGAGTAATTTTTTAATCTGGAAAGCCCAGTTCATTTCGTTGTAAGTGTAGCCGTTGTATGCGTCATTTGCTAAGACTTCGTATATTTTAATAAGCAGAGGGTTATTTGATTTAAGAATTTTGATCCAATATTTAATTATGATCAATTGCCTATATATTTTTAACGGAATTCGACCCAGTTCTCCATATAGCCCATCTAGGTTTGTAGATTTCTTAACCGAAAGGATTTTTCTAAGAAATTTACAATGTACTAGTTCTATATCTTTACTATCATGATGTCCCCAAACAGCAGCGTTATAATTAAGAATTGAGCCAACCATGCTATCAAACAGACGACATTTGTCATTGGGTAGAAGTTCCAGTTGGTTACATACTATGAAAAGGTTATGTAGCGCAAATGCTGAATGTTGGGCTAGTCTTTTTTGCGTTCTGTTCCATGAGCCATTTTTAAAGAAATATATTCCAAGATATTTGAAAGATAAAACTGTTTCTAATGGTGTGTCGTATATGTTGAATATGTGATTTGTAGTTCTGCCTTTTTCAAAGATCATTACTTTTGTTTTAGTAACATTTATTTTCAAACCCCAAGTGTTACAATATAATTCGAGATCATTCAACATTGACTGTAGTGCAATTGGGCTTTGAGCAAATAGCACCGCATCGTCTGCGAACATGAGTAGGAATATTTTGATATCATCAACGGAGAAAATGCCTTCTATGTCTGAGTTTATGTTATTAAGGACATCGTTAACAAAGAATAAAAACATAAGACTCGAACTTGGATCCCCTTGTTTTACCCCAATATTTGATGAGAAATATTCAGAGCGTTGGCTTTTGTACTGAACGCAAGATTTAACAGTACGATACATAGCTTGTAGTGCTCTTACAATCTTGGAGCTTACATGTTGACTGAGAAGTTTTTGCCACAAATAAATTCGATCTATTTTGTCAAAACATTTCTCGTAATCTATGAATGCACAGTATAGTTTCTTTTTTGAGTTGAGTGTTTGTAATATTATTGAATGAAGAAGAAAAATGCAGTCTGTCGTAGATTTATCTTTTTGAAATCCAAATTGATTATTTATTATCTTTTCGTTATCGATTGACCATTGTGTTATCCTGTTTAACAGTATTTGTGAGTATATTTTTGCGATAATATTGATGAGGGTTATTCCTCTATAGTTTTTAGGGTCATCAATATCGCCATTTTTAAATATTGGGACAATAATGCCTTCACCCCAGGATATTGGATATTCACCGCTTGAATAAAGACGATTGAACAGGTGCAACAAGAACGTATTCGAGATTGGGAATGAATGTTTGAAAATTTCGGCAGTTAGGTTATCTAGCCCACTGCATTTATTGTTATTTTGAGAAAATACCGCTTTTTTAATTTCTTGTATAGTTATATCCCCGTCTAAATATTCATTGTACACCGTGTTTTGGTTATCTGTGTTATTTGGTCGAGCAATGTCCGGTTCACTACCGTATAACCCATTGAAGTGATCATAAAGTTGATCAATTTTAAGATTTTTTGCCTGCGTCGTTGATTTTTTATATTGTGTTTTAACTTTTTTCCAAAACTCTTTTGGTTTTGTTTTAGCAAGTTGATTTAGTCGTATTTTTTCTTTATATTTAAACTTATTTTTTTCTTTATGTTTGACTTTTTTATACGCTGATTTTGCGCTTATGAATGTGCTTCTGTCTTCGTTTGTACGCGTTCTTAGAAATTTATTTCTGGTTTTGTTAAATTGTAAAAAATTTGTAAACAGTCACATTCTACATCCTGTCTGGGATTCAACCCTGCTACATTGAGAGGCAATTTTTTCTTGTTGTCTAAACCACTGATTAGTCATCCCTATTCAGTTACATAATTCTGACAGCGAGCAATCCAGAAGTTATTCACCAGTCAGTTGCATCTACGCCCCCCACCCCACCCAACCCCCGGGGATGGGCTGGGACTTTTACCTTTGGGTTGTCAAAACCCCACACTTCCACAGCCCTGCAGGGACAGCTGATGGTAAAATATCTGGTATTTCCCCGGCCCTGACAACTAAATATTGTCTCTAGGGCATTGGTTCCGGGAAAAAATCCCAACCTTTCCCCGGCGGTGCAGGGGAAGCATGAAGGTAAAAAACACGACCATGTCCCCGGCTATCCCCGAAGATACCCGGGATGGGGCTGTGGATGTAACTGACTGGTGCATTATCTGGAACTATCTATACCAAGCGCCAAGCAAAGGCGAAATATCTGTTCAATTTTTTAACAATTTTGGTATGCTGGGGCATGGAATAGAACCAAAGACTTCTAACACTCAAAGACACTCTGCCAGAACAGAAGAACAGAACATACCTTTTATTAACCCAAATCTACCATTAGGCTTATTTGAAGGTGGACCAAAATATTCTGTAACATGTACATGACATAAGAAAGCATTTTTAATGAATTAGCTGAAAGTTAAATCAATCATTTATAAAAAATAATACCATTATAATAAACTCATATTTAGCATTTCATGGTGGACATGACACATGACTTTTTGGCTAAGTCTGCAAGTAAAAATATGTACACAAAAAGTTTAAAACAACCACTAGTATTTTTTTCTTTGACCTATTTTCATGAGCTATGTTTGAAACAGACAAGCCGAGAATGAGCACTACCACTCTGCATTTATGAAATGGATTAAATTTCTAAAATTACATTAAATAGCTTACCAAATTTCATGCACTGTAAATCCAGTTAATATGATATGCATACACTATAATATCATATAGAGTGTTACATGAAGATTCGTACTATCAATCGACACATCCTGACATACTATTCATGATCATAAAATAACATGTAAACTGATACTGTCAATATCATAACAATAAAATCCCCCCAATTTATAGTCCGGTCAAGATAAATAGGTTCAGTGCATCGATATCGTACCTGACCTATATCGCAACAAAAATGAGGTCACACTCTTAATAATTGCCTAGATATAGTTGATTCAATAAGTAATACTAATTGCAGAACTATCCCATTCAAAAGAATAGCGGTGATTTTACCGTTAACTCAGGTTTACCCAATTAAACCTGGATAAACATAGTTTACCTTCCAGACGATAGTATATTTACAACTGTTCTCATTTGACTTTGAAAGGACTGTACAATGTAATGATCATAATGCTGCTAATAATGATTCTACAAAGTACATAAAATCATCTACAAATCTCTAGCCAAGTATACAAACAAACATTTACACTGTCAATATAAAATACCATTGTCTATATTTATATGTTTTTAAAAAGATTTGAAATTTTCAAACATTATATGATCAAATCTTACTTATGAAATTCTTGCCGAGTTTTAATCAGTAACAAGTCAAATTTGTCTTAATATATTCCACTGATGATAATACTAGCTTATATTATCAATGTTTATTTGTAAACAATATACATTATCTATATCATTGCCACCAAAATTTTATGATTCAAAATCATTATTTACACCTATCTAAGGTTTGTAATAAAAAACAACAAAGTGGTGGTATTTTTATATCTTATTTATTTGAGAATAAGAAGAGCCTATCATATTGACCAAGAGTTTATTACGATGTGATCTGATTGGTTGTCCTTAAGTCAAGTAAGATCAATACTGACTTATGACCCGACTGAATTCTTAACTAAATAATATGGATACATACCTGAGAAAATGAAATTATATCAAAGACATCAAATTTTGATATCTCAATATTTTGTGTTCCTTGTTTATAACAAACATCACGCTATAACCATTTAATAGATCGCACGAAATATACCACATACGAAGGATACGTTGTACGTATATAAGATTTCAATCAGGATCAATGAAGATTTTGTAAACTTATAAACAACTTATATCACTGAAATTGATGAAAACCCTGAGATACTGCTTGACACAGTTACACAAGGTACAAATCAAGATTTAGTCTACTAGGTTTGGTACTGTCTAAGAAAACTAAGGTAATAGGGCCGACCATTGTACATCATTCATAATATTGTAAAATAATTAATTTTAGTGGGGGAGGGGGAATTTCATGAATTTCGTGGTTCAACCACAAAATCAAATCTCATTGAACAACACTTTTGGTCCTTGAATTTATTATCTGAAATGCAGAATCCATGATCCTAATGGTCGTTTTTACCAAAACCGCGAAATTTTGCAAAATCAAAATTAAATGATTTTATAGTATGCTTGAAACAATCGGCCAATCAACTCTATCATGTTTATATTATCAATCTTTATTTGTATACAAGACCAGAAACATCTTCTGTGAGGTATAAAATATATAATATAAATTATGTTTTACATGTTCAAATACCTATAGTCGATTTAATAAGTAATACTAATGAGGAACTATCACCTTCGAAAGAATGGAGGTGAATACCGTTAACTCAGGTATACTGAGTGAAACCAAGATAAACATAGTTTACCTGCCGGACGATAGTATATTTACATTTGACTTAAAAATGACCGTAAGTTCAATTATAGGAGATAAGAGGGATGAAGACTTGACAAAGTATCTTATAGATTAAGATCTAACAATATTTAGGCTTCATTAAGAATCTTCGTGTTTTCTGGACTGTAACAAACTAGAGCCGATCTGCATGGTAGCACTTCTTGATTAAAATGAATGTGTTAAGACAGTTTACACAATCCATCAAACATCCATTTTCAAAGTGCAAACTAAAAGCATGACAATGTTCTAATAGTTGCATGTACCAGTAAAACCTTAAACTTTTTTAATAGCCTTACTACATATAATAAATATATGATTTCGGAAGTAATCAATGAATCATCTGTCAGCTTCAAACACCATGGTTACATTAATCAAAGTCATAGTTGATATAACCTTAAGTCAGTGTCATAGTTCTGCTTGTTTAGATACAGTAGAACTTTGAGACCTTGAACACCCCTTCAATAGAACACCCCTATGTGTTGATCATTCTACTGGTTTAACACCATACCACTCAAACACCCTAATGCTCAACCACCCTACCGCTATAAAACCCTACTTGTCAAACTTTACCAGTCAATGTTTAACCATAATGAGGTTTTGAAGCCCCTATGTATTGGTATTATTGAATAATAGATTCCTTGAACAGTGATATTTCCAACACTCAACTTGATTAATGGTCCTCCACATATGATTTCCACCAAGAGCCAGGGGAAATAACTCTGTGCAATCAGCCATCAAACAAGAGGGCACAAAGGGCCCTAGGTCGCTCACCTGAAACACATTGGTCTAGGTATCCTTACATTCTGACCATATTTCATTAAGATTGAATCAAAACGGCGACCTCTGGAGTGTACACAAGGTTTTTCTAAGATTTGACCCCACATAACCCAGTTTTGAACTTGGTATGGATTTCATGGAGAACAACATTCTGACCAAGTTTCATGAAGATTGGATCAAAACTGTGACCTCTGGAGGGAACACAAGGTTTTTCTAAGATTTTACCTAGTGACCTAGTTTTTGACCCACATGACCCTTTTCAAACTATGCCTAGGTTTCATAGAGAACAACATTCTGACCAAGTTTCAATAAGATTGAATCAAAACTGTGACCTCTGGTGTGAACACAAGGTTTTTCTAAGATTTGACATAGGGACCTAGTTTTTGGCCCAACATGACCCAGTTTCGAAATTGGCCTAGATTTTATGGAGAACAACATTTTGACCAAGTTTCATGAAGATTGAATCAAAAGATGACCTCTTGAGTGTACACAAGGTTTTTCTAAGATTTGACCTAGTGACCTAGTTTTTGACCCGACATGACCCAGTTTTGAACTTGGCCTAGATTTCATGTAGGAAACATTCTGAACAAGTTTCATGAATATTGGATCAACACGGTGACCTCTGGAGTGTACACAAGGTTTTTCTAAGATTTGACCAAGTTACATAGTTTTTGAACCCACATGACCAATTTTTGAACCTGGCCTAGATTTAATAGAGAACAACATTCTGACCTAGTTTCATGAAGATTAGGTCATAACTGTTACCTCTAGAGTGTACACATGCATATTGTTGATGGACGGACGGACGGACTGGCGACAGACGGATGACGGACGAAGAGTGATCGTCACTATGTGACAGATGAGCTAAAAACAAGACCAGGGGAAATAACTGTGGGCAATCAGTCAAAAAAAAGGACCAGGGGAAAATATCTATGGATAATCAGTCATCAAAACAAGGACCACAGGAAATAGCTCTGGATAATCAGTCATTAAAACAAAGACCTGTAGATATCACTATGGATAATCAGTCATCAAATCAAAGACCAGGGAAAATCACTCTGGATTAGCCGTCATCAAAACAAGGACCATGAGAAATCACTCTGAATTATCATTAATCAAAACAAGGACCAAGGGAAATAGCTCTGGATAATCAGTCATCAAAACAAGGACCAGTGGAAATCACTCTGGATAAACAGTAATCAGAACAAGGACCAGGGGAAATTACTCTGGGTAATCAGTCATCAAAACAAGGACCAGGGGAAATAACTCTGGGTAATCAGTCATCAAAACAAGGACCAGGGGAAATAACTCTGGGTAATCAGTCATCAAAACAAGGACCAGGGGAAATAACTCTGGGTAATCAGTCATCAAAACAATGACCAGGGGAAATCACTCTGGGTAATCAGTCATCTCAACAAGAGTGAAATGACTCAGGACAATATGTCTCCAAAACAATGGGGGAATTCATTCTTCAACCTTCAGACCAATTCAGTAACAGATTTCAAGGGTCCTTTGTGTGGTCAATTATCATTGGAGTTTGACTGTACATTACCTTACCAGGATAAATCATACAGTCAATTTGATGCAGGCTCTTTAACAACAGAAACACTAGCAATGAAAAATATATGTCCAATTTCATCTAAACAGTATTGTTCAAGTTCACTTTAACATTCGACTCCTTCCATAAAATTACATACCATGTTGGAGAATCTAGTAGGTATATATTTCCATACTGTTGATTCAATAAGTAATAGTAATGAGGAAACTATCACATTCGAAAGAATAGCGGAGGAACTACAGTTTATTCAGTTACAACCAGTTAAACCTATATAAAGTTAGTTTACTTGATGGACAAGCTAATGTTTACAATTTGTATCAATTAACATTGAACAAACGGTACTGACAAAACTACTGACCTACTAGTGACAATGATAAAACAAGTTGGAAAAAATGAGTATAGTGTAATGCAAAATGTGTAAATAATAAGAGTATGGAGTAAAACGTGGAAATACGAAATAATGCAAAGAAAACCACCTAATGTAATCCTGAAAAGTGAATAAAAATCTTAAAAAGCATTAAAATAGTTTACCTTAGTAATAAACAATATGAATTCAGCGCATGTCCAAATATCTACATATATAAAACTAGTAAACACTTGAAATAAGAGAAAACTATCCTCTCCACTTAAACATGATACATGTACATTAACCATAAGCTATACAAATGTTTGTAATACACAAATGTATGTAAAAAAGATGAAAACATTTTAAGGATATTTTCTTGGCCGGTGACAAGTGGCCACTTTGGTGGTCCTTTAAAATTCATTCAGTCGTCCTCTGAACCCCTTATACTGTATTATATTGATTGAAATAATATTATATACATACATTGTTAAATGGAAGCTCTATAATATGACACATAGTTCCATGAAAATTGAAACAATAAGAAACGGAAACTTTATTACTAGAAAGTAATTAATTTACACAGTGTATAAGAGGGAAGTAGCTGGTGATAGGTCACTACTGTAACAAACTTAAATGTTTTTACTCAAATTTGGTAATAAAATTAACAATTTTTGCAATTTTTCAAATTACACTAAATCACGTGTTTTTAATCAATCATTGTTACCCAGATTCTTTAGCTTCATATTATTGTATATAAACTATATCCTACTGTCAATTCAATAAGTAATATTAATGAGGGAACAGTCCCATTTGAAAGAATAGCAGGGATTATAGCTAACTCATATACTATCATTTATCCTAGATAAACATAATTTACCTGAAGAACAAGCTAATGTTTATAACCGATATCATTTAACTTTGAACTTACTGTTGCATCAATTAATATGTAATTATATAGACCATCATGCAGTCTTTAAAATTTTAATAATTATGGTCCAATATCAATGAATGTATTAGAGAATTTGCAAATATTACTATAACTTTATGTGCAGACAACAAGTTCCAATCTCAACTCAATCTAAAGTTCAAAGGAAAAACAATTCAGATAAAATTAGGTACACCACCTTTAATATGTAAAAATGTAAAATACCTGTACAAAATGGTACATATTCTTGACCTAAAACCAAAATATTGTATATTTTATATTTAAATTTCCCCTTAAGGCGGCCAGAGGCATATTAACATGAAGAAGTGAATGCAAAACTGTTCTATATCTATATATCGTAAATTGACAGCTAAATGTTTAACGTTCCTCTAGGTTTTTCTGCATCAAATATGATAAACTGACTGAAGTGAAAGCTGTGCACATAAAGTGACAAAATTGACAGGTTTCACATTTAATTTTGAGGAAATTGTCATTAATTTTTAAATCCAGATAGCCTATAAGGTAGAATGAGGGATAGATAAATTAATTAAGTTATATAATATAACAGAACTTTATCGACTATGAATGCAGAAATACTTACACTTCCTTCATAGATTTTTTGTTTAATAAATTGCACCAACCATTCACAGGCCACAGCAAAGTTGAGCGGAACAGAACACTAGGAAGATTAAAAGTAGAGCTGAAGTTTAGAACAACAGAGCAGATCAGCACTGAATTGTATTGAAACAGAGCAGAGCATAGCTGAATAACAGAGCAAAGAAGTAGAGCATAGCTGAATAGCAGAGCAAAGAAGTAGAGCATAGCTGAAGTACAAAGCAAAGAAGTAGAGCATAGCTGAAGTACAGAGCAAAGAAGTAGAGCAGAGCTGAAGTGTAGAGCAAAGATGTAGAGCAGAGCTGAAGTGTAGAGCAACGAAGTTGAGCAGAGGGGAAGTGTAGAGCGAAGAAGTAGAGCATAGCTGAATTACAGAGCAAAGAAGTAGAGCAGAGCTGAAGTGTAGAGCAAATAAGTAGAGCATAGCTGAAGTACAGATCAAAGAAGTAGAGCATAGATGAAGTACAGAGCAAAGAAGTAGAGCATAGCTGAAGTGTAGAGCAACAGAGCAGATCAGCACTGAATTTTATTGAAACAGAGCAGAGCATAGCTGAAGTGCAGAGCAAAGAGCAGTGCTAAAGAGCAGAGCAAAAGAGTTAAGCAGAGCAGAAGTGAAGCACAAAATAACAGAGCTGAAGTGCAGATTAAAAAAGCAAAGTAAAATAGCACAGCTGAAGTACATGACAGGGATGAAGTGTAGAGCAGCAGATCAGAGTAAAAGATTAGAGCATATGATAAGTCCAGTACAGAAAGGCAGAACTCAAGTGCAGGGCAGATCAGAAGAGTAGACCAGAATAGTAAAGCAGAGTAGAGTTTAATATAACAGAGCAGAGGAGAAGAGTGGTGAAGAAGAACAGTATGATGGAGCAAACAAAGAGTAGAATAAAACGACATAGTAGTATAAATTATATGAAACTTCAACATTCCAGTCTATTTCAAAAGGGAGAGTACTCCAGCAAAATTGAGCAGACCAATTGCGTTCAATTATCGAGATTAGAGGACCATTGTCATTGTATCACAGATGATGACACAAGTGTCATAGAAGATAAGAATTTCTCCTTGATTCCAATAGATATACCTGACAACACTTGTCATAGACTTGGCACAGTACAGCGACAATATAGACTATATAAAACCTCAAGAGTTAGGAAAGAAAGCGATCAATATGAGCTAACAGACAATATGTGGAGCTAAGTATGTAACATATATGTTGTGTGGGGGAGCAAGATGTAACAGACTAGAAACAAACAGATACTGGTAGATGTCAGCACTCAGATTCCTGCGAGACAACTATTGTAGGTGACAATAATTATAATATTATTTTTACACTGAACAACATATTATATCTATATAGTTGATTCAATAAGCAATACTAATGAGAGAACTATCCCATTCGAAAGAATAGCAGTGAATACCGCTTACCCAGGTATACCCAGTTAAACCTAGATAAACATAGTTTACCTGCTGGGCGATAGTATATTTATAACCATTCTCATTGGACTTTGAAAGGAATGTACAAATGTACTTCTATCAGTTTGAAAATACATAATAACATGCAGTGAAACCTGTGTTTAAAGAGACTGCACATGAAAAAAGACCACTATTTTTCAATGCCAAGCACGGCCTTTATTCCAAAGCCAGTCATCTTTGTGCTGAAATGTGGCAGGCATATACATGAGTGCCTCACCCTGGACTCCATTTTGGACGGTAATAGCACTTACCACTGAGCTATTGGAGGCTATTATAAAACTTGTATGTGAAGTCTGTCAATTGATTTCCAATCAGACAAATTTTAATAATATTTAACATGTTTTAAAAACTAACTGTCAACAGAGACCACTTTGTTGTTCCCATGGGTGATTTTTAGGCTAGCGATTGCGCGCCAGACTATTACAATCCTAAAAAATGAAATCCACTAAGATGAATTTACTCCCAAAACTGACAACACAGAATCTATACACTCGATGCAAATAGTTCCTCCTTGTTAGTCAGTTTTGCAAGATAAGAACATTCAACTTTCCTTGTTTCATTTATTCTGTTCGATTGTAATATATTAGTTTCTTCTTGTAATGGAAGGAAATTGTATGAAATTAAAAGAATAGGTGTTTAAATGCGTTGATAATTATTACTACGCGTTATATCTGTATATACTAACGCGATATAGCGCGCGCAACAATGATTTTATTATGGTAAATTATTTAGGTCAACATTCTTCAACGAGATCGTGGTCGAGTGGTTGAGCAACTCGCTTAGTAATTTTCTGATGCTAAGGTCCAGCGATCGAATCACGGCCGCTCCAAATTTTTTATATTTTTAATTTTTTAATTTTTTAAATTTTTTTGTTAAGTCCAGCACTTACCTCTCTTTCGACTTAGAAAACCACTTGATGTTATATTACTTGAAAAGCTATTGTTCCTTAGCAGTTCGCCAGGCTGTCAGTACTTTCAGTACTTTGATTACGGACAGGGTTTACAGTACCATGAAATTGAATACTCCTAACAATATCTGATTTTACAGGTAATCAACAATTCAAACAGATTGTAGACTGGTACATGTTTTATTCATCTAAACCATCAGCATTATATTCATAAAATCATGGAACCCATCTGTTTCATTGATTATTCTAACAGTAATTATGGAGTAATTTTATGAATATAACAATTATGCAAATGAAAGTACCATGCAGAGTCTATGTTTTCAATTATTGATAACAGGTAATGTTTATTGTCTTAATGCATCATTCATTGAGGAAGTATTTTAACATAAATACTGTAAAATTATTTAATTTCAAGGGGCAAAATTTCATGGTTTTGGTAAAAAAGGCCATTTCAATGGGGTGTTATTTTGTGGATTTTGCATATCAGGTAATAAATACAAGGGTCAAAATTATTGTTCGATAGGATTTGATTTCGTGGTTGAAGTGAACCACGAAATCCACAAAATTTAATCCCCCATGAAAATAAATGATTTTACAGTATAATAATTACAAGGTATGCTACTGAAGGAATAAGAATGTATAGTATAACCACTCAAGAACAGCCCTCTGTAGAGCGACAACCTGCCTATAATAATATAACCACTCAAGAGCAGCCCTCTGTAGAGCAACAACCTGCCTATAACAATATAACCACTCAAGAGCAGCCCTCTGTAGAGCGACAACCTCCCTATAACAATATAACCACTCAAGAGCAGCCCTCTGTAGAGCGACAACCTGCCTATAACAATATAACCACTCAAGAGCAGCGCTCTGTAGAGCGACAACCTGCCTATAACAATATAACCACTCAAGAGCAGCCCTCTGTAGAGCGACAACCTGCCTATAACAATATAACCACTCAAGAGCAGCCCTCTGTAGAGCGACAACCTGCCTATAACAACACTTTTCAAATTTTCTCTAGCCTACATTAACTACAAATTTAACCCTCTGTAGAGCAACAACCTCTAGACTATATTGGCAGCTCATAAAATATGTTATTGAAGGTTCAGTTCAAAACTATGTTGACTGCATCAATTTATGGAGGCATGTACCATAGTTTTGCACTAAGCCCTTGGGCTGCTCTAAATCTTGTAAAGTTTCGTCCAAATCTGATCAGCATGGACACACTTTGTTACAGACCGACAAACAAATAGACTAAGACTGGAAAACCAACCAGATGTGTGACCCATAAACTGTTTGGTTTCTGGGGTATAATAATTTGTATCCAGGGATATAGTGATATCAAATGTATTCTACAATCATCATGTTTACCAGGGTGGACATACCGCATGACTTTTCCGCTGAGTCTTCAAGTAAAAAGTGGGTATAGTACTCATTCTTGGCTTCAGCGTCAAACATATCTCATGAAAATCTGTCACAGAATAACATAGTTATGGTTGTTTTTAATTGTTTGTTAAAATATTTTTACTTGCAGACTTAGCCAAAAAGTCATGTGGTATGTCCACCCTGTTTATAAGAGAATAATCTTTTAACAGATTTATGAAATACATACCATGACTTTCCTTCAGTGAATTCCCTCGTTTTATCCGATCAGTCAGTCGTTTATACATTATTAAATTGCAACTGCACAATATTTAACATATAAAATTATCCACACTTACTCCACATATTGATTCTACAAGTATTCCACAGAATTCCAAATCTCTACCCACTAATACAAACAAAATTCAACAATATCCGTGAAGAATTGATAATCAAATCCTAGTCGCTAACTTTCAGCGAATTTCACCTTTGCCTGACATTATTCAAGAATTTTAACATTTAGCATTACATTATTCAACACTTGCCCTCTTTTATGTCAGAATATGTCAACATCTATCTTATTTCATACTCTATAACATCAAACAAAATGTTAACTGATTTCATATGCAAGCTCCGCCCACTTGGAACTATATGAATATATAATTAATTTAATGAATATTTCATCAACACACAATTAATGTATGATTCATTCCATCATAACATTGATTCAGCCTGTTAGACTCAGATTGCTTTAAGTTAGCACCTGATTTCATACTATTACTGTAAGGTATTGAACAAATTGTGAAGCCACAATTCCAGAAATGCACATCAAGAATGTGTTTAATTAGCAACTTTCTATCTCGTTACATAAATATTTATCTAATGAATAGCTTTAGATCTATCTCAATTAGCAGCTGACAAACTCAACATATTTATTCACATTCGTAAAGGATAAATATTTTCCATACATAAGTTCAATAAATTTTTGTCCAATTTATATCCAATTAAATTCAAATGTGCAACTGAGTTTTGGAAAACTATGAAATCGACATCATCTGGATTCTGTTACATGTACTTCATAGCAATCATGTTAATTCACAAAAGCAGACTAATTTTCTGCAGTGAGCCAATTATTGCCGATAACTAGTTTTATATTTTTTCACAGTTTTCTTCACAAAAAATGAGTGATGAGTTAAAGCAGGTATTACGATACCTGCCGCCACTTTCATGCACACCTGGTGGCGGTGTATAATAGATTGTTTCACTATTTCATTCAGAACAGCGCTAATTCAAACATGCCATGTTTTAGACATACCGTAGTAGTCTACAACAGCTTGTTGCAAGGAGTTTGTTTCACTTAATTCCGCACAAAACTTTGAAATTCTTCAGTCTTAAAGTTGGATATTCTTAATTCTTAAGTCTTTAACTTGGAAATTCTTAGTCCTTAAGTCTATAACTTGGAAATCCTTTATCCTTAAGTCTAAAACTTGGAAATTCGTAATCCTTCAGTCTATTATTTTGGAAATTCTTTCGTCTTAAGTCTACTGTGAATCTCATGTCATATAGTATACCATAACGTGAAAGCTTCTAATTGTACAAAATCAATGCACATTCCTACTACAGTAACGATGGCACTTGCTCACTACCGATATTAAATATCTATAACATACAATATATAGCACTTAAGCCGATTCAATCGATCGCAAGAAGAGACTAAGGAGATATATATTATTTCTTCACATAATTGCATCTTTCATCTTAGGATCTCCACTCTTATACAGATTCATTTCTATTATATACATTATACATATCACTAGATTTTGTCACTAATAGATCGGATATATTCTCTAAATTCTCCAAGCAAGCCTTTGCAGAAACAAAACACTGTTTAAATCTATTACAATTTAAATCAACCCAATAGCATGATAGATGTTTCCCAACACGATATATATTTCCCTATACGAAGCTGTCTAATATTTATATTTCCTTATACTTCAAATACAAGGGGAGAGGTATATAATGTCAGCGTCGCTTTCTCCTGAATTCTATGAAACACACAAGGAAACATTTACTCCATCATCCTGATAGCTGATAACACCAATATAACATTTCCTGACATATTTCAACATTTAAATCCATAGCTTTGACATCTTCTATGCAAAAAATCAAAATCAGTAGAAACATTTTTTGTAAAAATCCGATATCAGCATTTTCGCTTACAACCAAATATTCCCCCCACATCAGCTGTCTGCTTAACACAAAGATTCCTAAAGAAGAAACAATGTAGCAATAGGCAGAGGCGTGTGTCAATAGTTTTCAGAAAACACAATTATACCAGTGTGGCCGAGTCTTTCAATACTAAGGCTTAAGCGTACTATATAATCAATTTCTGACTCCCTAAGCGTCCTCCAATAGGATCAATATGGTCTTGAATACATGAATACCACATCCACCGTCAAATCACACATGATTTTCCATTACATTAATATCATAATTACATAACAATGGTAGAGCATGTTCTGTCACAGGGTAGCCTGGGCACTATCACACAATATGATCAAATATCTAATTATCTTGGAAAGTGTTTTATTTCCCTAAAATCAATATCAGATCATTAAATACAAGAGTCATAATTATAATAATGAACATACTGCATTGCAAAAGTCAACTACATGTATAAGCCAGGTTTACACTGTCTGATGTCAATTGAATTTCACTTTCATATTTCACTTTCATATTTTACTTTCATATTTCACTTTCATAAAGTCACATCCCAATGATCATATTGATACCATTGGTTTATGGGAAATGATATGCATCATTGAGTCTGTTATTATAGTTCCAGTAAATTATAAGAACAAGGATGATTGTAAATTAGCCAGATATAATGGGAAATACAGACATAATATACATGTGTATAAAAGCTCCTTTCAGAGAACAGTCAATATTAAGGAAGACAATCCAAAAGTTTGATTGAGATCACATTTCCATATTGAAACCCAACAAAATAAATTCTAAGAATTCGCCTGAGCTTCCTTAGTTAACTGAAAGATGACATTATATAGTACCCAAAACTATGGGGAGCAGTGGGCTAGAGGTAAGGCACGCACTTGGGTATCGAGTTCAATCCCCCATCTGAATAACCCACATGCTCCACTCCACCAAGGTGAAAATTGGTACCTGTGAGGGATGTGTCTATCCATGGGCGCCGCAGATCGATGTTGGCTGCCACACCCATAGAAAAGAAATAGTCTCCCCAGAGAGACACAAACATAGGTTTCCATAGGTAGCCCAATGACCAGGGGAAGTTAAAATGTCAAAGGGTGCTTGAGCAGCTTAACAGCTGAAAAGAGCCCTAGAAAATTGGTAGCTTTTTAACTTAAAACCCCAGCACAATTTGTTAACTCCATCGAAACTATGTTATGTGTCAACAGTTCTATAAAAGGCAACAACAGAGTAGCAAATATTGTTGAAAAGGAGTTTTAAGTGGTGATTGCAGAAATAACAGATAAACTATCAATTTCTAAATCTTTTAGCTTTATTTGCTGGATTTCTTGGTCAGAGGAATATCTTGCTCAGAATTATTGAAGCAATCCCAACAGTACAGCCTAAACTCAACTTCACAGATGGTTGACACAAAGTGACAAGCAATGAGTCAATAAATTATTATACATTATAAGGTAATACTAATTCAATGTTTTAAAGGCCAATATGCGTGTATACCAAGCTGTCACTTTGTTAATGAATTACCCAACACTGAGAATTAAGTGTTTTAATATTACATAGTTTGTGCATGATAAACTGATGTTCTGAAATCAACATTCATGGATCGATGTCAAAGTCCCTAATTTCAAACCAAAATATAGATTTTTGTTTGCTTTAAAATGTATATCAGCTATATCTGACGGTCATTTAATGTCAAAATAATTACTTGCATCGTTTTTAGTATGATACTAGACTATCTTAATTGCAAATTAAAACTTATGGGTTCCATGTACTCTGAAAAAATAGACGTTTTTGTATTTCGTATGAAAACGGACAATTCGCATGTCCAATAAATCACAGAGAGAGTTTCTGTTAAAGCTGAACCAAAAAATGATCAAATGGATAATTATGAAAGCATAATTTTTTTTCAGTTTTTGAATTTTTTAAAAATATCGTCAGATATAGCTCTATACACTTTAATGAGCTTCCCCTGTATCTGACAACTCAACTGACTACAATGTTGAAGCCATATATGAACTACAGTTCAATGCAAAGTGAACAAATTAAGCTTATTTAAGACAAAATGTGTTCTCAGACAATAAGTATTAGTGTTTTATGGCAAAGGGAAACACTAAATGTAAGTGCAAACGGTGATTCCCAGACAGAACACTAAATAAGTATCATTACCATGCTGAACACTTAATTAGTGCCAGTGACAATACCCAGACAGGCCCAAAAAAGTACCACCGATAATTGCTACACATAACACCAAATAAGTGCAGACGATGATTGCCACTCATGAGAAATACAGAACACGAAAAAAGTTGAAAAAGCCTGGATTTTGATCGGTTAATGATGGTAATAAACCCATATAAAGTTAACAATAAGGCAACAGTTAATAAATTACATCACTTGCTTCAGGCTAGAGATCAGTTTTTAAGCCACCACCTGTTCTGAGCAGCCAAAAATGTACATAATACCAACAGTAATATTGGCTTTAGCTCTGATAAGCTATATATCAAATGTACTTTTTTGTAGCCATGAAAAGACAAAAAATTAATCGTAATTTATAAAGAATCTTAATGCTGATAACTTTAAACAATTGTTTTTTTAAAATAAAATATATATACAAGTAAACCCTACCTAAACTGTCTAAATATTCACAAAATAACAGCTATTATTAATAAATAAGTTATAATCTTAATGCTTAATGATGCATTACATGTAAAGTTCATCATATTCTAACAACTGTACAATGTTATACTTAGCATTCGTACATCACATAGAGATTGAGGGATCTGAACTATCTCATTGATGTAAAATACAAAACATGGATACCAAATAATTTCTAGTACCATTGATTATACAGCAAAGGAGCTGATTCATTAATTGAATACGAATTACAAAACAGGAGCTGAATGTTAACTCAAATATCTATGTTGTCTTGTGAATATGACACTATTGTCTATGTTGCCATGTGACTGACACTGTGATCTATGTTGTCATGTGAATGTGACACTGTGGTCTATGTTGTCATGTGACTGTAACACTGTGGTCTATGTTGTCAAGTGACTGTAACACTGAGGTCTATGTTGTCATGTGACTGTTACACTGTGGTCTATGTTGTCATATGACTGTGACAATGTGTCATGTGACTGTTACACTGTGGTCTATGTTGTCATATGACTGTGACAATGTGTCATGTGACAGTTACACTGTGGTCTATAATGTCCTATGACTGTGACAATGTGTCATGTGACTGTTACACTGTGGTCTATGTTGTCATATGACTGTGACAATGTGTCATGTGACTGTTACACTGTGGTCTATGTTGTCATGTAAATGTGACACTGTGATATACATTGTCATGTGACTGTGACAATGTGTCATGTGACTGTTACACTGTGGACTATGTTGTCATGTGACTGTAACACTGTGGTCTATGTTGTCATATGACTGTGACAATGTGTCATGTGACTGTTACACTGTGGACTATGTTGTCATGTGACTGTAACACTGTGGTCTATGTTGTCATATGACTGTGACAATGTGTCATGTGACTGTTACACTGTGGTCTATGTTGTCATATGACTGTGACAATGTGTCATGTGACTGTTACACTGTGGTCTATGTTGTCATGTAAATGTGACACTGTGATATACATTGTCATGTGACTGTGACAATGTGTCATGTGACTGTTACACTGTGGACTATGTTGTCATGTGACTGTAACACTGTGGTCTATGTTGTCATGTGACTGTAACACTGTGGTCTATGTTGTCATGTGACTGTAACACTGAGGTCTATGTTGTCATGTGACTGTTACACTGTGGTCTATGTTGTCATGTACATGTGACACTGTGATATAAGTTATCATGTGACTGTGAGACTGTGGTCTATGTTGTCACGTACATGTGACACTGTGGTCTATGTTGTCATGTGACTGTAACACTGATGTCTATGTTGTCATGTGACTGTAACACTGTGGTCTATGTTGTCATGTGACTGTAACACTGTGGTCTATGTTGTCATGTGACTGTTACACTGTGGTCTATGTTGTCATATGACTGTGACAATGTGTCAGGTGACTGTTACACTGTGGTCTATGCTGTCATGTGACTGTTACACTGAGGTCTATGTTGTCATGTGAATGTGACACTGTGGTTAATGTTGCCATGTGACTGTAACACTATGATCTATGTTGCCATGTGACTGTAACACTGTGGTCTATGTTGTCATATGGCTGTGACAATGTGGTCTATGTTGTCATATGACTGTGACAATGTGGTATATGTTGTCATGTAAATGTGACACTGTGATATATGTTGTCATGTGACTTTGACACTGTGATATATATGTTGTCAGGTGACTGTGACACTGTGATATATGTTGTCATGTGACTGTGACACTGTGGTCTATATTGTCAGGTGACTGTGACACTGTGGTCTATGTTGTCAAGTAAATGTGACAGTAAATGCGACAATGTGGTCTATGTTGTCAGGTGACTGTGACTGTGGTCTATGTTTTCATGTGATTGTGACACTGTGGTCTATGTTGTCATGTGATTGTGACATTGTGATCTATGTTGTCATGAGACTGTGACACTGAGGTCAATTTTGTCACGTGCCTGTGACACTGTGGTCTATGTTGCCATGTGAATATCACACTACTCTTTCTACAAATAGACAATGTAACAGTCTATTCATATTCACCCCTAGACATAACTAAGTATATCCAGGACTCAGTGCAAAACTATGGTAACTACATTAATTTATGGAGAAATAGACCATAGGTTTTGCACTGAGTCCTCAATATTCAGAAGTGATTTTAATTAACAAAAAAAAACTCAAAACAAGACAAAACAGCCCAACCTTTTAAATAGGGATGGCAACGAGTACCCGAGTACTCGAGTACTCGTTCAAACGTCCGATTATCGAATATTAAAATCAGTATTCGAGTACTCGAACAATTCTTTTAATCCTGTGTAATACAGACGATTTTCAATTGTTATCTGGTCAACTTAAATAACAACTAACAACGTGTCATCAATCCTTAATCGCCGCCGCGAGGTCGCTTATTGCAAGCGTACTGTAATCAAAACACAGACCTGTCAATCACCGTCTGTTAGTTAGTTTATGACACGTAGCTAGGGGTTCTTTCGTTGACACCATCCCGAGTAATTGTCAACAATTTTTAATTGGTAGTTGTTCTTTATTGGGGGTGACAATCGATTAAGAACTTAAAAAAAATATTACTTTAAATTTAAATCGTTCTCGTGCGTATATGAACGAACGATTACTCTGTGAATTGGTCACGCTTTGAAATATTATGTCACCGGTCGATAAGAGTAGTAGATTTTCTAGCGTTATTGATTAAAAGTTCTCTTGATTTCACACTGTATTGGGTTTTTTTGTCATACGTTTGTATTATTGTTATTGTTTCATAGTTCATTTGATCAACAACTGAACAGAACGGACAGACAAACGCGCTATTTTATTTGAAGTTGAACACGCACGTTTGCAGTACAACATTTCTATTTCCCAAATATCATGGACATTAATTGTTTTCCGAGTACCCGAGTACTCGATCGGAAGAATGACCGAGTACTCGAGTACCGATTTTAGTACTCGTTGCCATCCCTACTTTTAAAGTGACAAAAACCAACTACCTACGTAAACCGTGTTTGAATTAAAAAAAAAAAGCACTATAAAGCTATATAAAATTGCGAGAAAAGTGTCAGGGGTATGGGTGTATAGGGAATTCGCTAGACATGTGATCCAATAATTCTCACATCATGTGCCTGCACACAGTCAACATAAAATAATTAACAAACAAACAGATATCACAACCATTAACACCTAAATGGGAGAAACTGTGCAATCAAGTATTCCTGTTTTGTCTACAACATTGATAGTCTGATATAAAGTTCCATTCATTTGGTGTTATGTACAGACAATCTCATTAACACTTCATGAAATATTCATACTAACACATCCTGCAGCTGTGTTAAGTTTAACACCAAGTTAGTAGACATTTCATTCAAGCTAACCTGTCAAATACTTCAAAATGTGCCAGCATAATTGGATTAAAGTGTTTTATGCAGTCAGACAGTGTGCAGAATGTCCATATAAATACAATGCACTGTGTCCAATACAAGTAAAGAGAGAAAGAGAGAGCAGTCAATCAGTACACAGATTTTCATACTAGAACTAAGGGGACATGTGAGTGGAGAGAGGCAATGACATCAAGAAAAACTTCTAGCATTCAATCACTGAGTTTGTGATAGATGGCATACATCAGATACTAGGCCATCCATGGGTCAGAATGTCATTTAGACCACAATTCCAGTAAATTGCATTTTGTGATATGGAGGCCCATGAGATAAATCATCAATGTATTGTGGAAGACAGAGAAAATAATGACAAATGCCAAGCTAATGCGCCACAAAACAAGGCTGCTCAGTGTTTCTCTACATCTATGCCAAATGGCATGCTACCAGTGAGCAATGCTTGCCATTAGAATACTTTTTTTTTATGCACTGTGCTAGGCGAGTGCAAGAGCTTTCTTGCACAACAGACCACTTTGGTATGCTCAATAGCTCTTTTCTGTGCAACGGTCTGCTATCCAGTAGTTTGAAGCTATCTGTTTCTTAGCACAGCGCTATAGAGCTTACAGTAGCAGTTAGGTTAGGCAATGGGATTCCGGACAAGTGAATACTAGATGTTCACCTTGACTGTATCTTTTCATGCTCCCTATTTCATATGAAATTGTTTGTATATGTACTCCTGTGGATTGAACTTTCATGCTTGTTCAGAGAGACTTTAAACAATGTGGAAATCATTTTTATCAGAATTACAGAGTACAGAATCCATAATAGTCATGTAACATACTAAGCCAAACAATATGGACCTACACTCTCATTTTATAGTTGTGGATCATCCCTCTTTGAACTAATATTAAAAGTACTTACCTTTAAATTTATCCAATTGTTCCTCAGTAAATGAATGTCTGTTGATGGAGGGGGAACCTATACTGGTCCTACTGTGTTTATATACCGTCACCTGGTGAGAGTTACTTCCCCTGATATCCTCCCCGTCATCATCATCGGTGTCATCATCCGTGACATCATCATCATCACTATTGGTATCATGTTTACCATGATTTAACCATTTCTTCAATTCTCTCTCCAAGTCCAAGCCATCCTTTCCTGTAAACATATATGATAGTTCATGCCGAGCATAGCCTTTATTTTCCAGTCAACTTTCTGTTAAAATATGACAGGCATATGGCAGCAGAATTGATCACAGGTCTCAAGATTAAACAGCAAGCGCACTTAACACATTGAACAATTGTATTTATATGTACATATTGTGTAATTTTCTTTTCAGTTCTAAGGTAACAATGTAGCCTAAGTATACCCAGTCTATCCCCCACACTTAAAGGTCAACCGGTTAGTCATGGAACTATGTTGGTCAAAAGACTACAAGTAATCTTATGTGTCAAGCAGGCAGGATCAACTTTTTATTTACTTCAAAATTGATGTAGCCTGTGATAGAAGCAACAAAACTTCCACTAAATGTACCAGCTATGTCTGCCTCGGTACTTGGTGGTTGGAGAATCTATCTTAGACTGTAATATAGCAAACTTATTAAAGATGGCACATTCAAGTACAGCACTAAGATCTTAATTCGAAAGTGTCTGTTAAACATACCAACCATAATTATTCTCAGAGAATGACCCCAACTACAGTCTGTTCAAAGTTAATTGATAACGGATATAAACATTAGCTTGTCTGTGAGGTAAACTATGTTTATCTAGGATTAACT
The DNA here is from genome assembly GCA_963678985.1 of Spisula subtruncata. NCBI lineage: Eukaryota > Metazoa > Mollusca > Bivalvia > Venerida > Mactridae > Spisula > Spisula subtruncata. Next base: position 35,632,707 of record OY787670.1, on the reverse strand, counting down.
GTGTATACCTGAGTTAACGGTAATCCCCGCTATTTTTTCGAATGGGATTGTTCCCATATTAATATTACTTATTAAATAAACAGAACACAAAAGCACTCACTAGGTCACGTGATGAGGAAGAAAACACCAAATGTCAACAAAATAAATATTTTAAATATTTTACCCCAAAAATCTGTATCAATAGATTCCTCAATACTACTCCAAAATTCTACATCATCTTCGCCCAGATCAAGTTCCGAATAATCATAACCTTCGGCCATTTTGTTCTATAATCCCATTACTTGTAGTTAGTGATAATAAGTGTGATATCATTATATGGACACTTAATAACTGATCATAATATTTACATGTCTGACACAAATATTTGTTTCAAGCTACTGTAAAAACATTTTATTTCAATGGGACAAAATTTCGTGGTTTTGGTAAAAAGGAACATTTCGATGGGACCTTAACTTGTGCGTTTTGCGTTTCATGTTATAAAAACAAGAGCCAAAATTATTGTTGATGAGGTTAGATTTCATGGTTAAAGGTGAACCACAAAAAATCAAGAAATTTAATCCCCCATGAAAATTAATTCTTTTATAGTGTAAAACTGATACTGGGAAGTTAATATCTGATAAAACAAAAGTCAATTGTTTCACAGTATGTCAGCTTCCTTGTCTCAATTGTTTTGTAGGATGATTCAAATAACATGAAAGTGATAATTACTGCCTGGTTGTGAGTATGTACACTGTTTGTGTACTTCTTCACTAAGGGTCACGAGGACACTACTACTTGTAAAACAATAAAGGGCAGTAACTCCCTTAAAAATTATCTGAGCGACGCCCGCTGACAATATGCACAACTAGACACCAACATGTTTCAATGACATACAATAGTTATTGAGAAAAAGTGTGGACAAAGTTTAGTGTATTTAAGTGTAAAAAGCATAGGGCCATAACTCCCTTAAAATTTATTTGACCAATGTCTGCCGACAATATGCACAACTAGACTTGGTACTGTTTCATAGAAGTCAGACCAATGGTTACTTACAAATAGTGCAGACAAAATTGTACGCACCTACCAACCACAAAGCAAGCAACCAACTTAACAGACAGACCGACCTCAAGCATGACTCCAATATAGCCCCATATACGCATAATTTTCATGCAAGCGGACAGCATACCAAGGAGGATCAAACCCACTCCAAGACAGCTTAAAGTCACATAGAGACCACCAATTTACATTGGAACCAGGCTAGCTACACTGCAGTCAGAATATCAAGCAAAGGAGATAAACCTGTACCATTTTTACCAACATACTTAGACAAGATGTGACCTGCGATCAAACCCAAGAACTCTTGAACTCCAGACTGATCTGTACCAACCACTTTGTTATTGAGACAGGCTGTGTGTATCTATGAACTGTAAAATACTCAAGCCAAGAACTCTTGAACTTGAACTTGGATCTGTACCAACCACTAGACTGTTGAGAGAGACTTATCTATGCACATGAGAGGCACAGCCAATGTATGCTTGAGGTAACTACAACAATTTGATGGCTTAGAACCAGAAGGTCGTAACTCCTACTTACGACCTTATAAGACTCATACATATTTGAATTCTGCTTCACAAGGCGCTCCTTATGAGCCTATTTTCATGAAAATCTGAAATTGTCATGTTGACCAAAATGAAGTTTTAAAAATGTGTTTTCCCATAGGTTAAGAGTAAATTACAGACAGTTTGCTCTTGTTTTCTCAATACGAGGGGCATTCAATATATAATGTCCATCAGTGAAAACAAACAAACAAAATACAATATCAACAATTATTTAATTTTATCCCTTCAAAGTATTTACCACCACTAGAAATACACAACTTAAGTATTTTAATCCACTTCCGGTAAGGTCCAATATCGTCCTCTTTAGGATCACTCAGAGACACTGGAAAATCGCAGAACCCAATGCCTTGAGAGATGTGTAACAACGTCCAGACATAAGTTTTTTTGGTCGAGGAAAGAGGAAGAAGTCACACGGGGGCATATCCGGTGAATATGCAGGATGGGAAACCACTTTACTTTCTCCTTGCTGAGGAACTCAGTTACTACCTGTGATTTATGGGATGGTGCGTTATCTCGTATAAGACGCAGACCCTTCATTCCGGTCGCTGGACGGCGTTTAGAATAACGTGTTTTTGCTTATTTTAGAATATTATGCTTATAAAAAAGTCTGCATTACCGTCCGCCTTCTTGGTACAGGTATTTGAACTACTGGTCCCTGGTTATTGAAGAAAATGGCGTGTACAACTTTCTTAACACTCATTGTTCTTAAGCAATTGATGGTCTACGTGCGTGTTAATTAACCCATATTTTGTTACTAGTCTTCTGATGCGGCTAAAAAAATGCACCTATGTTTCATCATCTGTCATTATATCAGCAAAAGTATGCAAGTTATTTTCCGGATACATTTTTAGAAGTTTACGGGCCATTTTTACACGTTCATGCTTTTGCTTGTCTATGAGGAGACAGGGATCTAACGTGCTGCAATTCACCTTACTCTTAAAATCTTTTTCAGAATAGTAAAAGCTGTTCCTGTTGAGACCCCAAACTTATGAGCTATATCCCTAGTATATAGTATATATGGCATCTTGAACGAACAACTCCTTAGTTTTTCAATGATTTTAGGGGTCACTACAGAGCTTTTTCTGCCTGGTCTAGCACTATCTTTAACATGCAGCTGTCTACTTTTAACTTTACTTATCCACCTATCCACAGACCTATAGGACATTTCATTAACACCATAAACACTACTTATTTTATTATAAATGGTCCGTGCTTTTAATCTGAGCTCATGGGGAATCTTAATATAGTTCGATCTGTATTTGGACACTGTTTAGAGCTTTTTTGCTAACCATTTTTAACACAGTGTATATTACTAAATGGTTTTGAAGAAGCTGAAACACAACTTCTAGACATATGATCAAACTAAATGTGATAACGATGTGTGCGTGGTGTATTGAAGCCTATAATAGTGAAGACCGTGGCTGGTTATAACGTTACAGGTTGATGGACATTATAAATTGAACGCCCCTCGTATATTGATTTTGTAGTTACAACCTTCTGGTTGTAAGACAGCGAATTATCCTGATGATTTTACCACCTTCCAATTCTTGACTCACAAACCAACAAACTGAACACAACATAGAAACAAACCCATTCATAATTAGACATACTTGTATGTCCATACAGCCTGACATAATAATGTTCAAACCAGGTGAATCTAACATCCAACAAAGTATATTTCTCATTAAAAGCATAATTTGTTACCGTTACTTTAATGAGAAACATAACTCTCATTTATTTCAGTAGTAAAACTATGCCTTTATTTCCTATGTAAGTGATCCCTACAGAAGGCAGGTCCATGAATTATGGGGGCAAGGTCACCATAATAAAATGTTACAGGAAAGAAAAGGAAAAAACTCAAAAGCTCACAAAAGCTATACTGATACCTCAGTCATGAAACCAACAGAGTTATAATGAATACAATTCGGAGAGTTAGTGTCCAGAAGTTACCAGGGAGAAGAGACCAGGTAAGCAGTTTAAGTTAGCTCTCTGGATGCATCATCACAGTGGAAAACCAAGTCACTGTATTACTTATTGGGTTACTATAAAATTCAACTTGTATGACGCAGTGATCATACCTAAGGGGTTCTTACATTGGTAGCAGTGCTTCCCTGGCTTGGCAGGCACTTAAAACACTAAAACCTCATGGTTATGAATATATGGGAATTTAGTGTTGACAGTGATATGATATACTGGTTGTAGAACGTGTTTCATAATGGACCTAAAATCAGAATACTGTATATTAACCATTTGAGTTAATTGCCTAATACACAGGATTTCTATATAATTTATAGTTATTTAATAGCAAAACAGATAATTATATGAGAATCAAATTGCAATTTGATATTAAATGCGTAATGACATTGATGTAACCATATGATAAGCTCTCCATAACTACCCCACAAAGCGTTCTTGTAAAACATTGTCTCCAAACACTTCCATGTAACTGTTGCCTATGGATTTATTAGAGTAACAGATTCACTACTTTCATCAATTATCACCATAGCTCTTATATCACAAATATTGGAGTACTTAACAATTTAATGATGTATAAATGAGGTGCAATTAGATTAATGGCCATAAACATTGAATAGCCAATAAACCAACAACTTAACAAGCTATCATATAAATTCTACCCCCATTCATAGCACTTGAAATGTGTCTGATTGTGACCCTAAGATGGTACTGCTAACCCTTTACTCCACGGAGATTAATTATAGGGAATCTACCACGCTCGGAAGCACTTCACTTTGAAGCATTTGTCAACCTAGACTTTATCCAAGCTGCAGAACGATGTTGCCTGCTTCTCCCACAGGAGAGAAACAGTCTACCTGGGGAGACTCAAATGTAGGTTTCATCAGGTAACCAATGACCAGGGGAAGTTAAAAGCGTGGTTGAGCGTCTAGCGCTTGGTAACTTTTTTACTGCATACATGAAGAAGGTATAAGTACTTGTCAACCACTACAATACTCGTGGTACATATAGGAGGAGTGCAAAAATATAATATACAAGGATGTCATAAGCTGTACCATTATCTACAACTGAAGGGAATGGTTGAACACTAAACAAGTGTAAATGCATTTATTGTATTATTACACTTATATGTTGATACTTCAGTTTGCCTCCAACCAAAGATGTACTGATTTTCTACAGGCACTGGCAGGTAACTACAAAGCTTGGTACTTAACATGTCATAAAGTACGAAGGTACAGATAAAACTTGCACCTCTACCAGGTAACCAGGGTCTTCTTCTAAACAGACAAATTCATTCATAAATATTTAATTTCTCATTTTCGGCATTTTCATGGAGTAAGTTAATTAGTCCACATGTTTTGTTGCAGGTATATGAACATTGAGTAATTATTGCCGGATGTCAAATATAAGATAAATAGAAACAGACTCCTGTTTAAGTGGTTACCTTAGCAATGTGGAAAAATATTGGCTTATTTTGTAAATTTGCAAATTTCCCCAATATTTCATCTAATGCTGGCTTACAAACAACACTACGAAGAAGTACAAAAATACTGATAATTCTGTATCCTAAATGTCAGAAATAAAAAATTCGCCAAAATATCCAATTATACAGTATCTGGTACCCGACTTATGACTTTATACAAACTGTTACCTGGTAACCTGACACGGGAACCAATTTAAAACAGACACCAGGGGAATATTAGAAAATGGCAGCGATTTTAGGAACATAATAGGTAACACATGGGTAACATGTTTGTTTGTTAAGTTCAGCATTGATGAAGAAAAGGTGTGAGGCTCTGTATTAATAAACTTAATCAAAGCACTGAGCATATTGGTTGCCACAGGAAATATGGTGTAACTGAAAACTTAATAATTTTTACAGTATATTCAGGAACGTGATTGTACCCTAACATGAGCAGGTAAAAGTACTTATCCAGCCCATGAAAAAAACATTTTTGAGTGGTTCAGACTATCAGTCTCATAATACTTTTTGTTTTCTCCTCTTTCAAAGTTCTAACCCAAAATGCTGAATGAAAGAAAAATCACACTGAATTGAGTACTTATCCCTAGAATCATAATATAAACTGGTACTCTAACCAGTAATTTATCAATGAAAAGAGGAGTAACTCCACTTTAATAGGAGTACTTGGCAGGTATGCTCTACATGTATATTCAACATGTTATAGTGGATGATTCTATAGAAAACTGAGTTCATTGAAATGGAGAGGCATACTCAGCAGAAATTACTCTTGTGTAACAATAAAACAACACCAACAGCTGAATATACCATTACTCCACCAACAACTGACTCACTGACTGATGTTCCCTAACTCATCTTCCATATAATACCCCTGTATAATTATAATGATTCTCTACTTACGTTATTGTTTTACGAGCAAAACACTTCATATGTTGCTACACATTATCAAAACATAATTATAACTATAACAGAGAAATTGATTAAATGTATGGTAGTATTGTTTTATTGAATGAGCAGCTATCGAGAGAGTTTATGTAAGATTGGGCTGCAAGAGAATTTTTATTGCATTGAGTTAATTAGTGAGTGGCATCTGTTTTTCAAGAATTGTATACATATTCTCTATATAAAGTTCTCAAAATTAGCTTGAGACTCAAGTGTTTTCAATTCAGGTGAATATATTATAAAAATCAAGTTTCTGACAAGCAGTTCAATCCCCGGGGATTCCCTCACCATTGAGTTAAGTTGACTGTTAACATGGCACTGCTGGCAGCCACATCACATTGGCTTTTGACCCCCACATGCAAGTACCCATTCATACACTTGAGTAAACAAGTTTTACAAGTTGAGTGAAGTGGAGCATTGTGGGTTAATCTTGCACAGAAAACTTGACCAATGGCAAAGACAGGGATCATACCTAGGTCCTTTTAATACCAAAGCATGCCTCCACTCTATCTGTAAGGCATCTTGTAATAAGAAAACACAAATTACCAGCCATCAACTACTGTAGATTCTATAAGTAATACTAACGAGGGAATTATCCCATTTGAAAGACTACCGTTAGCTCAGTAACACCAAGTTAAACCTAGATAAACATAGTTTACCAAACAGATGAGGTTATGTTTATAACCATTCTCTTTTAACTTTGAATGGCCTGTATCTAAATGTACATATAAATCAAACTCTATCATTATGATAACATACCTAGTCTGAAGTGATGCTTCAATCTACCAAGTCGTGGCATCACTCGTCCAAAACCATGAACCATAGCAATGTTGGGCAAGTTTTCCGTGTATACAGAATATTCCTGTCCCATCTTGAAGCAGACTGGTTCTTTCCTTCTTCCACAATATTGTATTATACACTATTCTACTTATATTTTATGTTTCCCCATCTTGAAGGGGACTGGTTCTGTCACAATATTGTTCTATTCACTATTCCACCTTATATAATAATATATCCTCTTTTTCCAGTTTTTGAACCCGATTGACTTTGCCCAGTCACAACATTGTTACCATGTTCCATGGTCCTTAAATAACAACTTGGGAAACAATCATTTCAAGGTATGAATATAAAGGGTAACACTGACAATCACAATCCTCAGTTTCACACTACAATGTGTAACACATCAATGATGAGCCACTTTCTCATATAAAGCTATATTATTATTGTCTTCCATTCCATAACTTCCTTGAAATTCTTCACAAACCTGTAAAATACAATAAATAAGACTTAATGTGAAGCTGTAGCAAGGGAATTTCTAGTACCAAGTTTATTTCAACTTTAGTAAGTTGCAATCTGGAATCACACCCAGGACCTCTCCCACTCAACACCAATGCTCTATCATAAGGCTATCAAGGAGGTGGTGAATTAGTGGTTCTTAATTTAAGTTATTAAATTATCGAACAATAACAATTGTTTCATCTTAGCCTGCTAGTTATGACAAAGTTGCCAGCAAATGATTGGTTAAAATGATGTCACGACATCTTCACACAGAAAAACTTCCTTAAATTTAACTTCTGAACTGAAAAAACTTATGGACTGAATTATCAAGTTCTTATTTATATAAACATCTACATTTATGGATTTAATATACCGGTGCAATAGGCCCCGTCTTCCCCCAGTCAGTTTTATCCCCCGGAGGATAAACTGGGCGGGGGATAAAACTGACCGTTACACCTGTATATAATATACACAATCACAATAGTAACAAGTTTCAATTAAAACTAAAGCATTTTGTTATTTACATGTATTGCAATAGCTTTTAAAATATTCTATTTTAACTACATTATCGTCCAGATAGTTAATATGAAATTATTGTTTTCTGCACACAATTTAATTCTAAAACACACTATCAAATCCTGTACCTTTAACTATATACATGCTTTTATATATAATCAATAAACAAGTCAGGCAAAATATTCTTTTTGCATCATTTTACAATCAGTTTAAAGCCATATATAACAAACAATCGAGTAATTAGTTTCCCAGTATTAATTATATAAAAATATCAAATGGCCACTGACAATTTTAACTTCTGCTTATAATTGCCGATCCCACAGAAATTGAAAAACTTTTATTTCAATATTTTTTAAATGGTCAAACTATCTGTAACAAGTTTTCATAATTAGTTCTTTTTCTGCTTAATCAATTTGGAAATAAACTATTTAAGAGTAGTATTGATTCAATTTTGTGCATTTTAAGTTCAGTGATTAAAACTAAATAACAAAACAATGTACAAAAATATGTATATATACACTTAGAAATATGATATTATTTAAAATTTATAAAAATATGTATACATACACTAAAAAATATGATATTATTTCCAAGATCACTTTTCCAATTAAATTCCACAAATGAATACAAAAACATAAACACACAAGATGTGAATTAATTATTTTTATGAAATAATCAATTAGTAGAAAGCAATTACTCATCACATATAATTACTACATGTTTTCTGTACCAAGTTTCATGAGTAATCTATATATTCAAACACTACAATAATCAATTACTTTTTTCTTTGCCAGTTTTTACCTATAAGCCATATAATATATGGTAAAACAGACACGAGTATGATTGTCGATGAAGGTTGCCGTTTAACAACAAGTTTTGCATTATACTGCAAAATCGTTTTTATTTCGATGGACAAAATTTTGTCATTTTGGTAAAAAAGACCATTTCGATGGGATGAAAATTTGTGGGTTTTGCATTTCAGGTAATAAATTCAAAGTAATAAATTTTTGTTCGATGGGATTTGATTTTGTGGTTGAAGGTGAACCACGAAATGTAATCCACCACGAAAATGAATGATTTTACAGTATATGCCAGGTACCGTACATATGGAATATAAATGAAGTGTAACCAGCTGTATAAATTACTTGGAAGCCGACTCAGAGCTTTTACTTAACACTTTGCACATTAGGATTTTTCTCCCAATATTTTCAAAGGTACCAGATGCATGGAATATTATATCATGCAGAAAATTGTTTGTTGTTTATCATGGACTGTCTATAGATCACAGGTATCTGTATCACTGATAAGAAAAATATTTTTAAAAATAATCTATTTTCTGTAATTAATTTTTGATTCTTCATCAATGTTACAGTGACCTGTGTTCTACACATGAGTCACTGTTTAAAGTTTTTATAAAAATAATTTTGTAAAAAATTACTTACAGTACCAAAAGTAATATTTCCAAAATTAGCAATTAGCAGGCAAAAGAAGTTCTTTTTCATTCCTCATACAATTTTATATCTTCTTTAATGTAGTACTAGTCCATGTAGCTGAAATGGTAACTTGATTTACATTTTCATGCATGTCTGAATATGATTTATCAGATAAAACCGAAATATGAATATTTGAAATTTCCTTAATGAAGACTAGATGTAAAACAAGGGCAATAACTCAACTATTAGTACCCCCTCTAGGTGTTTCATGCACAGCTGCAGCGGCTGATAAATCTCCCTGCACATTATCATAATAATTGTTATTTATGAAATTTATAGCTTTAATTTTAAGGCTTCATAGTGCAAAACTATGGCACATGCCCCTATAAATTGATGTAGTTACCATAGTTTTGCACTTAGCCTCATATAAAAATATAATTATAGATGTCATGCAGCACTAATATACTGTGACACCTTCCGACTGAGCCCAAAGGCGGCTAAATTTGTTGATCTTATAATTATAGTCCCTGTAGTAATACACCCGGTCAATAAAACATCAATTTTGATTAAGAGCAGTTTTGATATGCTTAAGGGTTACACATTAACATAATTCCATTATTGACACTGCTGATGTAAGTTCCATTCTGACTAGGCAAGATTGGCAGAGACATTTCAAAATTTCACATCACTGAATCATGACACTGAAATTATGATACTAAAGTAATAGCACCGAAATTATTATACTGAAATTATGACACTGAAGCCATGACTCTGAAGTCATGACACTGAAATTATGAAATATTGAAGTGAAATAAAAATCATGGAATCATAGAGACCAGACGTATTTTAAATCATAAAATTTAAATGTTGTTCCTCATCTTGCACAGATGACACATGAATTTGCATTCATCTTTTCATTGCCAAGCAAACACATTGTAAACTAATTAACACATGCAGTTAAGCAACCAACATTAATTAATTTTTGGTTACCTGAGTTAATTTAAATAATTGAAAAATCACATTAGCACACTCTTCTTAACTAACAGCTCATTAGAGATGAACATGATTTTAGAAAAGGACACAAGTACAATGCATGAACCGACAGATCAAGCGTTGTGGTAATATAACAATTAAGTCAAATTGCAGCTCTTCAATTTGGAGATAGTTGCACTTGTTGTATGATATATAATAACACTAAATACCTTTGATGTGGTTATCATGGAGAGTATAGTTATACTAACCTCTTCAGACAGTGTTTGAGTTCAACATGTACAATTTTGTTTGGTCTTGACGTTGGAGGGAGAGGGGGGCTTGTTCATTACATCATGCTACGTCCCTGTACTGTGTTGATTTGTACAGCAAGCTACAGACCAGGTGTGTAGTCCTGTTATGTATCTATTGATGGAGCCAGCCTGTTATACCATGAGTTAACGCTTATGCCCAAGTGGAAGCCTTGTCCATTAAAAATAGCTAAATCATTCAGGGGCCATAACTCTGTTGAAATTGTTACATTGCTTTAATAATGTGATGTGTTTATGATGGTAAGCAAGTATGCCGCGTTAGAAAGCAATGCATTGGGACTTTTGAGTTTCAATATTTTGTAATGGACAAACAAATAGACAGGTGCATCACTATACGCCTCTTCATCAGTCCCTTGCACGATGATTTTGAAGGTTATATTAAAACAAGACTGGTGTGAAGAACATGAAAATGATTGTTGAAAATTTTCAACAACAAAAATTTCTCTGGCATACAAAAAAGTTTTGGTAAAAATTCTCTATTCCATGTAGAATGCAGATGTCTATGTTTGTATTATAATATTAGCCCACACAAGATGCAAGAAGATTGCAGACTAGTGCATTCAATGTAAGATAGTAGATCTGTCAACAGTTATTTATTTTTCAATAGTTCATATTATCCCCAGGGATGGTAGTCACTAAGTATTTTAAGGGAAATTTTAAATATTTTTTATTAAGTTAAACAAATGAGCTGCACATAATTATGTCTTAAGAAACGGGAAAAACTGTTTCCTTTGTGATTGTTGTAACTCTTTACATAATGCTACTAAACTAAGTAACATTTTTAGTATCTTGACTTTGCTAATATTCTAGTACCACTCAGTTTACCAACAACATATCTCTGTCAGATATTGGATTACTGCATGAAGAATCAGGAGACAGGACAGCTAGGAGCAACTAAAACTGAACTGATTAAATACTAGTTAGCAACATTTTTAGATAGCTGAGGGCAACAAAAAAAATTAAATGCTTGTTAGCAAGCTGATAATGAGTTAAAATTCTGAGCCAAACATCTTTGGAGCCATTTGTCTTGTACAACTCTTTACCGGAGCCACATGACATGGTATTGAAATGAAAGTCCTGTTTATAATAACTCATTGTTGATTTTTCCCCCCAAGGAAAGCAAAAACACAGGTAATTAGGGCTATAACTTTCCCTGTTACCCAGTTAACAACTGCTATATCAATGGCTTAGAACCAGAAGGTCGTAACTCCTACTTACGACCTTATAAGACTCTTACATATTTGAAATCTGCTTCACAAGGCGCTTCTTGTGAGCCTATTTTCATGAAAATCTGAAATTGTCATGATGACCAAAATGAAGTTTTAAAAACGTGTTTTCCCATAGGTAAAGAGTAAATTACAGACAGTTTTCTCAATATATCGATTTGGTAGTTACGACCTTCTTGTTCTAAGCCAGCAATATAGACAGGCAACATACCTGTAACATAATGAGAGAGAATAAAAATGAGGAAAAATCATGTGAAGTGTTTACTGAATGTTATAACTATTTACTTTACACTAAAATGATTCAACCTTTTCTTTCAGCTGCTGCTTATTTTAGTCCAGATATTTTAGCTAATTATCACCTATCCTTATTTTTTCCTGGAATTCTTTTGTGAAGAAAAATGTAAACACTCAATGAAAGATGCAAGGCAATATGGGAAGTTAGGTCAATCAAACAATATATAAGAGCCGACATATCCACCAAAACATCAAGGCGAGAAAGAATAAACTTCTGTATTATCGTTCTGACTAATTTTCAGTGATCAAATAATTACATTTTCTTCACAACTTGGCTTGTCATTATAGTCTTACTGGATATTTTTTACGATGCCAATCTTGTTAACCTAGGTTGAAACCCTTGCAAGGACCATAACTCTGACATCCAACCTTAAGAACATGTCACAGAGTGTGCGAGTTGGTCCAGGGCGGTCTTCAAGGCGACATTTGTTCGAGTTCTCTTCGACATTTACACATTCAACATGAGTATGATAATTGTCTATTTAACACAAGTTTAACCGAGATATATACGATATGTGTACGACATCTGTTGGACAATTGGAGACATGTTCTTGAGATTTGCACGAGTATGTACGAGTCTGTACGACTTGTGTAGGGGTGATGACGTAGGGTGTTGTATGATTTTGCTGCATGTCGAGCAGATATTGTAGTCAAATCTTCCCAAATCGCCACAAACTCGAGTTATGTCGCCAAACAACTTATTTCAGCGACATGCTACGACAAGGGGTGGCATGTCTATGACAAGGGGTGGCATGTCTACGAGATGTGTGCGACAGTGCGCGAAATTGTTACGACAGTTCCTCGACATATGTACCAGAAGTAAACTTTACGGAGAAGCGGCGAGAGTCATCCAGACAAACAGCAAGTGCAAAATCAATATTTCTCCACCCACTTAAATAAAATCATGTGGGAGGCATGATTCAAGTAGATGCAAAGTGTAACATTTCAAGTATCAGTTATAACTAATACAGCAATAACCGAAAGCATTTGTGTATTCATGCCAATATTTGTCATTTATTTTGTCACACAATGCATTCTAAGTAATTGGTACACTATACAAACATGGATACATTACAGCCAATTAGTTATGTCAACATGTAAATACAATATTTGACTAAATCAATAATGATTTAAAAGTGCAGGGCGGTCAAAACGGCAGATATATTTTAGGAACGGGCGATGCACCCCGATATTAAAATCCTTGTTGGAGCTCTGTACATGCCTTAACACTGAACTACCTGATAGAGTCTTAAAGTTCTTGATCATCGCAATTTGCACTTCCCCTAGTTGCAACACATTCAAATCGCAAGTCAATACCTTAGTTTGTAAGTTATGTTCCTAACAAAGGATTGAAAACGAAACTTCCTATATCTGCACAGCAGGGGGCAAAACAATGAATAGTAATAGACTAAACATTGTCAATTATGTGCAAATTTAGCAAGCTATTGATGTTGGAAGTATTTAATCTGGAGTCACCACACTAGAAATAGATACAAAATACATTATCACACAAAAATTAGCTGTTTTAAAATTACTGAAAACAATAGGGCACTTAAAATGAGAACCAATTATCACTGGTAAGGTGTTCTATAATAAATTATTATCGAGCGTGGCTTTCATTTGCCAGTCAGCATTCTGCTGAATTATGGCAGGCATGAGTGCCTCACACCAGATTTTTTTTCAGAGTTGGACAAATTCCGCTAGTTGTTTTATTCAGTTTGGGCTTGTGTCATCCATCTCAAAAACTTTCCAACAAACAATATGGCAGCCGATTAAAGAGGCGTTCCCTATAACTTCGACCGTTCTTATTGATTTAAAACATACTAGTCATTAATCAGAATGACGAATGCTACAAAAAACACCAAATTTCACCCAAAAAATCCCAACAGTTATCAAAAAAATAATAAAATATATTTCCATAACAAGTGGATTAGGTGGATTGAGTCGCCAAACGCTTAGCCTTTAGTAATGTCTGATTAAAACAAGAAAAGCCATTTTTCTACGAATCGGATGACGGTGACTAAAATGGAAAAGACAAATACACGTTTTGAAATAATTATTTTGATGTAGATCTATCTATAAGTTGATATTCGAGTTGATTAAAAACAAAATAGTACATTATATTCATTTCGTTGAGATTGTATGCGTGTAAAACAAACGAAATCAACGATATTGTATTTTGACATCTCCGTTGCGTCCGTTTTGTTGAACAATGTCCGTTTCGGATTTAAATCACACCGTTCTGTGGTTGTTGTTGTCGAATAAAAGGCTGGAAGCGATTTATTATTTTAGAAATTTAAATATATATTTTGATCATTATGGAGACAACTTTCGGCATATGTTCTTCTTACATGTTAAAACGATTTAGTGTTTTATGTTCATTTATGTCATTAAATGCGATAGGTAGTAATACTTTGCAAGAAATAGGGAATGCCTCTTTAATACATACGTTTTTCTGGACTGTATCCAAACCAGTTCTTACTTAAAATTTGGCAATGAATCAGCGATTTCTCCCAGGTGGAGAAGAATCAACATTATGGTCAAATGTTCATGGAAGGGCATGACTTGCTACGCCTGGGAATCAAACACAGACTGCAGGGATACAAATCCAGCACCCAAACCACAGGACAGGACTAAGGCCTATGGTTGGTAAGTGACCACAAATTGCTCACCCTAAAGCACTTTGTGCGATCATGTGAGCAAATAAAATCAAACTATAACAACAACATAGATGTTCACAATATCTTTAATTCATTTTGTAAAGTGAAAACACCCTACTTAATGTAACAAAGTATAATTTCATGACAAACAAATATATATAACAGTGCTTTAGCTCTTCAACATACACCACCTTCATAAAATATAAGTATTTATATACCTTGGAAATAAGGCAAATCAAAATTCTTTTAATCATTCTTGAAGCAGCATTACCTTAGGCCACACTATTAAAATTCCTAAATTTTCACCCCCACCTATAACTGCCACTGTCATGTCATTGTCATGTCATTCTGACCTTTAACATTTTGCAGTAAAAAGTCTTATCAGATCAAGAACACCTTTAAAGACAAGAAATATTTGTAAAACAAAAACAGTCGATCAAGTTAAAGTTGAGTAATTGATTGGAAATTGTTAAGGCAAACCACCGATAGACCATCATATCGCTGGCTTAGAATGAGAAGGTCGTAACTACAAAATCGATATTTTGAGAAAACAAGAAAATACTGTCCGATAATTACTCTTTACAAATGGTAAAACAAGCGGTTTAAACTTCGTTTTGGTCAACATGACAAGTTCCGATTTGTATGAAATTGAATTCATAAGAAGCGCCTTGTGATGCTTATTTTAAATATGTATGAATCTTAAAAGGTCGTAAGTAGTAGTTACGACCTTCTCATTCTAAGCCAGCGATATGCAAAGCAATACACCCCACATCTTCAAAATGGAGGGCATTTCATCGTCTTTCCTGCATCTTTTAGACAATAATCAAGCAAGTTAATTCATAATGAACTAAAGTAGCTCTGAACCATTTAGTCCAAAATTTTCAACATTTAGCAGACTAAAGTAAACAGTAAGCATATTTCAGAACTAATTTTGCTTAAAATTGAAGATAAAATAAAGGCAGTTTAACAAATCACATATATTCAATATTAAAATCACATTTTAATTTCTATGAATCAATTTTGGATTCCCCCACCAACCCATGTCTCTGATCGCCTTCACACCTCATCTGGTAAACAAGTCATCACATCAATCTATACCAGCAATATCAGTACACTTGATTTAACACCAATAACTTGTGATATTAAAAGTCCATCCACTCCTGGACCATGTCACAGTAAGGTATTGAGACCTGGACCGTGTCACAGTTAGGTAATAGAGACCTGAGAATCTCTTCAGGAACAACACTTTCAACTCTCTCTACCGTCATCACCGCTTCCTGAATAATCATAAAAAAAAGTGATAAGCCAGTAGACAATAATCACCGCGTTTCGTCAAGATTAAGTCAAAACTGTGGCTATGTGTTTAAGTTTGATTGATGGAGATCACACAAGCTTGTACTTAACAGACCAATTGTCAACGGCCACAATGGATGATCACAATAACATTTACATTGACAGGTCAATAATCGAATATAAACACATACATTAGACCAATTGTTGACAGTTACAGAGATTGGGTGATCACAATACCAGATGAATTAACAGGCTAATTTTGGCAGCAACAGGCAATGAATGATCACAGGCTCATAAAACATCCTGTTTTAACAAGTCAACAGGCATGTCCAGATTTCAGCAGAATTAGTCAACATAAAGCCATACTAGTAGATACTACATGTAACAGCCATATCTTACTTAGATCCAAATATTTCATCAGCATCTGGTGCACCTTTCGGATGTTGATAACGGACTCGTCGCTCACGATTATTGTTCACCAACAATGGACGATTCAACGACGCAAGCATTTCTGTAACAATACAACAAATACAATAATACATATAATTCATAAAAAAGGCAGCCTAAAAAAATATAAAACTTAATATTGCAACAAAATTAATGGTAGTAAAACAAAATCATGAAATCAAAAATAAGGCAGCAAAGATTCGGACATTATGTCAATAGCAATGATAGATAGGAAAACTAATATTATTTTCACATCCTATTAATTGTAATGTATGTTGCTACAATACCAAAAGCCCTATCAGTCTTCATAGATAAAACTTAACATGATAAATGGCAGTAAAGCACACCCAGGATAACTTGAATGGCGTGAAAATTTGGCATAACCAAATGTGCACAATTTATCAAGTGTTATTTTAGTTTAGAAATGCCCATATGTATTTACTTAAGAAACCAAGTTTTCAACAGTAGGCAAGTCCGGTCAATGTTTGTAAACATCACATTATCCTAGGCGCACAATATCTAAAAACAGAATTGCACTGAGGGATATTTTGGGTGAATTATTCCGAGAAGACATGCTAGTTTTTGTCACGAGTCAAAAGCGTGGCTACAGGCGAGCACTGACCTTGATAATCTTCCTCTTCTTGTCTCTCATGTATACCCAGTACAACTTGCTTCATTCTTTCCTTCTCTAATCTCTCAGCCTGTAATCACAAATCCAGTCAATATACATCTAATATTTCCAATATCTCTGTGTGGTTTTTTTAAACACTAGGCATTTTTGCCCATCAGTTTACATAGACGTAACATGAACATGATACATACAAAAAATCAAGACGTTCCTGGATCCATTCTTGGCCAGGGTACATTAATTTCTATTAAAAAAAATTAGGGTATCATAACCTGATTCATTGTGCAACAAAACTATCTCTTCCCTGGAAGTCTGAGGTCAGTCCCCAATTAGGCAGGGAAAACACCAAATGATCAGGCACTTGTGAATATTTTAGTTAAATGCAAACTAGCAATGACATCTCACAAATCATTCTAGTCATTTTCACTGGCAACACGGCTAACTACCTTATATAAATTGTTTGAGTAACAGGTATTGGGGTACAAACTGTGTTTGATTGCTATGTAATGTAGACTGTTAAAGTTTAAAGTTATACTTTATTTTCTTAAAAATAAATTACTGGAAGAAATGAAATACACATTATAGAGAGCTATACATTCAGTGCTTCAGATAAGATTTGATAGAATCAGAAGAAAATTCATCTTAAAGAAAGCAATTCAGTGAAATTTAATCAAACCATTAATTGGTGAAGTCACACTCGTAAGGTTTGCAATAATTGAGTGAAACATAGAAAATCATCAACTTTAATTAATTTTATTGCTGGTAAATTGGTTCTAACATTTCATATTAAGTTTTGCATCAACTTTTCATTAGCATTATCAGTTTCAAATTAGCACCATAATATTGATGTCTGCAACTCTTACATAATCTAATTAGCAATGTTCAGTGTTTCAATGAATGACTTTTTATGTGTTAGATTTTTATCACCATTATATACATCGTAAATACTAGTTAATAACTTCAGACCTTTTTCTGCCCTTTTTGCGTCGCTGAATTTTCGAAATTGGGATGCAATTTAATTGAAAAAATTGCAAAAATTAAGATTTATTTGGTCCATGATTGAATAGGGGTATTGAAAATAGAATGAACTTTATTGTTCCAATTTATTGACACCACAATTTCATTTGTGTATTTGTTAATAGTTCATTGGTTTAACTTAAAGAAGCACTTTACTTGGCTTTCATGATTTTGGTTTCATTATTTTGGGATTTTTTTTAATTGGGATTTTTTTCAGCAATTGGGAATTTTTTTAAGCAATTGGGAACCAATTTTGAGGCAGAATAAAGGCCTCAGACAATACCAAGAAAAAGGTCTGAACTTGATCAGTCAGAATGAAGAAACTGCCCCAGCCTTTATTCCATTTTCTTGCCCTTTGGTATACAAATTGATTTTTGCCAAGTTTTTCTAGATCTGAAAACAGATCCCAATCTTCTGAAGCATCTCAATCAACCGAAATCTAAGCTCAAGAGTTTTGCGTTTTGAAACAAAATTTGCATATCAAAACAGAAACATTATGATTACAGAATACTTTGAAGAGCTCCGTCTTAGATTTGTTTTTAACTCAAGTCAAATTTATCTAAAATCTCATCTTGTGCTGAGATTTCCACTTAAATACTACATGAGATCAAGGCCTGTTGATGGAATTAAAGTATTGATTCACATACCTCTTCTCTTTCCTTAAATTTGGTGGCAAATTCTGCAGTCACCGGGACGTTGAGATCTGAAAACTGTAAAACACAATATGTTGTATTTACAATGTTTCAACACAGAACAAATGTATCGTGGAAACAGTAGTACCACCATATATAAGTACATAAACAACTTGAATTTTGAAACCTGAAGAATGAAGAAAATAGCAACCAGAATTTATTATTATGAGCTTTCACAGAGATTTAAAGGCATATAATTGTACTGAATTTATTGAAGGCTACATGCTTTCGTGTATAGAGCAAATTAGTTAGTCTCATTACAAAGTACCCTATCATGCCACCTATAAACTTATTAAGGAGTGGTTCATACTGAATCTAAAATGTCAAAATTCGCCAACATTTGTTCTTGCATTCATTTTGGCCTGCAATGAAAGCCGACAAAGAAGTTGAAAATACTAGTATTTCCCTACTGCAAGAGTCAGAAATATACAGTATCACAGCATATATCAATTATCTGTGTATAGTTTACCTGTTGTTTATTGCCTCTTCTTGTGATCAATGTAAACTTTATAGTGTTGTCCACCATTGGTTCAGGATTCAATTCTACAATCAACACAATCAAACATGAAAGATCATACATTCACCATAATTATTTGGGTTTATATAGGCAATGTAACTAGCAGTATGAACTCCAAGCAAAACTTGTATCCATGACAATTACTTTATTAATTTATCTGGGTTTAGTTCAGTGATGCCTTCCCTGTCCGATTTCCTCATACCCTTTTTAACACCATTCCATAACAATTTTGCGATTTCAAACTTGTAGCTGATATACATAACCAGTTCTATTGAACTTTATTCTGACCTACAATATCTATTGATGATCAGTAATCAGCAACTTTGTTTCAACGTAGTTTTCACACTTTTATGGAAGGGTATGACCTCCCGCAACCATGAATCGAAGCTGGTTTATTTCGTTAAATATCCAGCACACTAACTACCAGACCACAGATTAACTATGCAATAAGCAATCTCACTGACTACAAGGCAAAGTTAAACATAGGACCAGTCAACTGTTTACCATTTTAATCTTTACAAAAAAAACTCATCAGTACCATACTATGAACCCATAGCTTTTTTTAATTGGTCCTTATTAAAAACAAGACTGCGTTCAATAAACGCTTATGCCCCCGTGGAAGCCATGTCCATAAAAAGCTAAGTCAATCAGGGGCCATTATTCAGTTAAAATGTTTGATAGTGTTACATGGCTTTGAACTATAAGGGACTTATGATGGTAAACGAATATGCCACATTTGAAAGCAGTGCATTGATTGACTTCATGTGTGATCTGGTGATACAGGTGTTATGGTTCTTTGTCACTGCACTTCTCCAAGTTGCCACCAATTCATATACCAAGTTTGAAGTCAATATTTTAAATACTTTTGAAGATACGCTCAGGACAAACAATTATCATGAAAATACTGAAGGGGAGATAATTCAAAATGTAAGACAGACAGAGTTATGGTTCTTGGTCCATGCACTTCTACAAGCTACCATCTATTTATATATCAAGTTTTAAGGCAATATCTTAAACAATTTTGAAGATACACTCCGGTCAAAATTTTATTCTGAAAATACTAAAGGGGAGATAATTAAAAGTTTAATACAGACAGAGTTATATTGCTTGGTCATTGCACTTCTCCAAGTTGCCATCTTTTTATATTCCAAGTTTCAAGTCAATATGTTAAATAGTTTTGAAGATATACTCAGAGCAAAATTTGACTATAAAAAACACGAAAGGGGAGATAATTCAAAATTTAAGACAGACAGAGTTATGGTTCTTTATCAATGCACTTCTCCAAGTTGCCATCTATTTATATTTCATATTTCAAGTCAATATGTTTAATATAGTTTTGAAGATACGCTCCAGACAAAATTTTATTGTGAAAATATTAAAGGGGAGATAAGTCTAAGTCCAAAATTAGGTCAAGGTGAAGGTCAAAATGGAGTCAGGTGATACAGGTGTGTGGAGAGTGGTCATATACAATATCCATGCAAGTATGAAAGCTTTGTAGCAAGCCATATTAATGCTAGAAGAAACGGTCAATTTGGGTTAACCAAGAATTTGGCCTTTCAATAAGTCTAAGTCCAAAATTAGGTCAAGGTGAAGGTCAAAATGGAGTCAGGTGATACAGGCGCGTGGAGAGTGTTCATATACAACATTCATGCAAGTTTGAAAGCTTTGTAGCAAGCCATATTAATGCTAGAAGAAACGGTCAATTTGGGTTAACCAGGGCGGACGGACGTTCTCACTGACATGACATTTTGGGGTTTTCTTTTGTTCATCCTTTTGTTTGTAAAACCCCATAAGCAACATTTTGCACCCCGTAAGCAACGGAATGAATAGAATCTAAATATAGCCTATTGTTCCACACCTCACAACTACAAGTGGGTGAGTACGGACAAACGGACGGAAGGACGGACGGACGGACAGGTGCATTACTATATGCCTCCCGATCTATCGATACGGGGGCATAAAAAACTTAATACTTAGGCTGAATAACAACTTAATACTTAGGCTGAATAAACAATAAATCCATGAAATAGACTTATCAATTGTATTCTTAATGTTAAGGTGGACTTTTTGTAAGGCAGAATTTATGTTAGATTTTCAGGGGTTCTACTGAGGAATAATGCCCAATCCTGAAAATGAGGCGCAAGTCTGCTTTGAATAACTTCAGCAAATATTCCTACACCTTAACTAGGTTTCAAACGTAGTTTTATTATCAAAATAGCATGTATGGAACTTCAAATGATTATTTTGAGCAGAAAGAAGTGTCCTTCTCAATGCAGTAAATCCGGATTTCCGTAATAATCCGGAATTGAAAAACCCCTGAGGTTTTATTGCAAGTCAAGATGATCAATAAAACTTCAAAGAACTATTTGCACAGAAAATACTAGCAGTTCATTATATAGATCTTACCAAACTTTTTCTTGGTTCCTTTCAAGTTGACAGGTACTGGTACATCAAACTGTGGCACCTTAATGGATTCATTATTTCTAGCCTTTGATGTATCTTCCAACATTTTATCAAACGCTGCCATAAAGTCATCGTCTTCCTGACATTCGATACGCTTTATATTGTTCTTCACAAACATCTAAAACAGAAATGTTTATGTGTTAGGGTTTATACTGGTTAAAAATTTTTCTGCCGAGCATACCATTTATTTGCCTGTCAGTTTTCTGCTGAAATATGGCAGGCATATATGTGTGTTCCTCCACCCAGGTTTGAACCTGGACCACCAGATTAGATGCCACGTGCACTAATCACTCCATACACCCTTCACAATATTTATACGAGATGAGTTTTAAAAATGTGTACACATCTCATGTGCAGATTTTTTCAACAAAAAGCAATCATTATCTCCCTAATAATTGATGGGCATGGAATAGGGGCATGAATTGACGTGTCCATGAAGTACAATATCAATGTTAATGTTTTTACCATGTGTAAAACTTGAGTTACCTACCTGGTCATCATCTAGATCATGATCTGTATCCATATCCTCTACATCAGCATCATCATCATACTCATCACCACCATCAGATTCTGTATAATCCTATAATATATGACAACTATCAGTACTATATCATCATCATACTCATCACCACCATCAGATTCTGTATAATCCTATAATATATGAGAACTATCAGTATAATCTACAGCATCATCATCATACTCATCACCACCATCAGATTCTGTATAATCCTATAATATATGAGAACTATCAGTATAATCTACAGCATCATCATCACACTCATCACCACCATCAGATTCTGTATAATCCTACAATATATGAGAACTATCAGTATAATCTACAGCATCATCATCATACTCATCACCACCATCAGATTCTGTATAATCCTACAATATATGAGAACTATCAGTATAATCTACAGCATCATCATCACACTCATCACCACCATCAGATTCTGTATAATCCTACACGAGAAATACATAAAAAGTTAATAATTTTCGAGGACTGTTTTCAGTTATTCAGCTGCTCCACCACCCATTGACATTTTAACTTTACATGTCAACTTAATCAACCAGGAGCCCGTTGCTTAGCCAAGCTGCTATCAAGCACGTTTTGGTAGCTCTTTACTACGTTAAGGCAACGCCAGCCATCGGCGAACATTAGCAGCGGACATGTTTGCAGATAGCAAACCGTTTCTTAACACTTTGCTATGTTAACTTTGCTTTCTTATGCAATGCATCAATTCAGTTCCGCTAGATATCACTTTGCCACACAAAAGTATGCAAGCGATCACCGGTAGTAAAGTATTTTTGAAGCAAGCCGTTTATTGGCGTAGCACAATAAAGCGCTCGATAGCGCCTTGCCTATGCAACGGCCTCCAGGAATCGTTCAATCAAGTATATCAAAGTGTTTAAACCATAGCTAAATTGAGGTTGTACAGCACTTTTGAACATGCGCTTACATGGAATGCTATAAAATATGGTACAATAATCATCATAACATAGGTAAAAGATGAAAATCAACTTCCAACTTCACAAAAAATTGTCCTTATGCCACTTATTGTATCCTGCTGCTACTCAGAAATGACAGATTCGAGCAATAAAGGTGCTGTAACAAAGGATAAACTATTTTGATATTTGATGATATTTCACAATACCCTACCTGTCTGTTCTGAGAGTTGCTATACTCTGTCTGACTCTGACTTTGACTGTTCTGACTGGTTTCACTCTCGTCCTCATCATATTTAACATGTTTATCACTCTGACTGTTATCTACTTCATCAGATTCTTGTATCGTAGATAGAGTACCGTCATCTGTCTCACTGGTTCCTTCTTCAGTATCAGCTAAAGGTAATATGGAAGCTGGAAAGGGGAAAAAGTTTTAACCAATTTGTTAACATAACTTTGAAATATTAACCTTTTTCATAGTAACACATTTTTAAACAACTTACTAAATGTGGCCTCTGTAGCTCAGTGGTTAGTGTGCTTGCTACCTAATCCTGACTGGCCAAGCTCGGCATTAAATTTTTTTTATAAGGGGTTAAGTTAGTGATGTAGAAATATTGGAAAATTTTGCAGTTTTCGCAAAAAATTTATTTGTTTTGCCTCTAATGAGTAAAATTTCAGAATAATTGATTTGAGTCGAATTTGGTGTTGTGAATAAAATAAGCTGAGTAAACTAAATTAGATAAAATCAAATATAGATAATGCACCACATTTCAAAAACAATTTTTGAAAGGGTATTAATAAAACCAAGGACAGCTATCTGAAGTGGTACAAATAATCAGGGTATGAAATGGATGGATGTAATTTTGGGATAACTTGTGGCATGTTTCTTTTGTAATAAATGTAACATTGTAAAAGTTTCTTTGGTTAACATTGATGATATGCTTCTATTTGTTCAAATTAGTATTATGCATGCAATCAATTTTAAAATATTACAAAAATAAATTAAGCAAGACTAAGATGGGTGGTAGTAGAGAATAACATTCTGAATCGTTCTTACCAAGTTTTGGTTTTATTTCATTTTCTAACTCTTCACACGCTTTACAAGCCTCTTCAAAATTTTGGCACATTTTCAACTTGGGTCTGACAGCCTCTAACGTATCTTGCATCAGATTTTCTACATCAATAGGGAATGGTCGAAACTCATTCCATGTCGGAGAATTCTTCTTATACCAGTAGTATCTCTACAATACAAATAATAAGAAATGGATTGTTTATTTATTTGGATTAAATTCTGTTTCTGGACAATTTTCAATTAAATACTGCTATCAATTCCCCTTACTTGTGACCTTGACCTTTGACCTACTGACCTCAAAATCAATAGGGGTCATCTACTGCTGCTAGCCAACCTCCATTTTAAATTCGCAGATCCTAAGGTACAGCGTTCTTGAGTTATTGAACAAACTGCTAAGACAGGTGACCATGGCCACATACACAGATTCAAACATGTCACAAGATGCACTTGAACGTGATTTAAAAGGGATTTAGATGCATAAACAAAGAATGTATTAATTGTAGTGGTTATAAATATGGGAACATAAAATGAATCAAATGTGAACTCGAAAAACCAGAAATTAACAACGAAAATAGGACTAACTCCACTTTAAGTACTTGACAGGTATGCTAGAAATGTAAATATTTTCCTACCTGGAAGTATATGAGGAAGCAGTCGAGTTTTCTCTTGCTTGAACCTTTATCAAAATATTGTCCACACGTCTCTAATACTACACAAACCAGTCGTATTCTAAACAAGTGATCAACTGGATCTAACACAGATATTTCATTCTCTGAAATCATATGTCAACAATCAATTATACAGGTACTGTATACATTCAGGAAAGTAAAAATATTTGTTGTTATATTGTTTTAAGTCCCACTGGTCAATAGTATTGGAATCATATGTAGACAACCCAGTCACAATATCATACTAATGAGCGAACTAGTAGTCACCTGAAACTGACTACACTGAATTGCAAGCAAGGGAAATATATTGTAAACCAGCACTATTTGAAGGACTTAGCTACGTTACAGCTTCTGACCTCACGTAATATCACTAGACTATCAAGGTGGATTTCCTAAGTAAATCACAATAGAATAGGACATATATTATATTAAATCTAAAAGTTTATATACAAGAAATTGGTATACTGTAAAATGATTTAATTTCAATGGGACAAAATATTTTGGTTTTGTTGAAAAAGACCATTCTGAGGGGACATAATTTCAAGGATATCTTATTAAATAAGTCATATACTTTAGAAATTATAAATATTTGTGGGGATTTAATTTCGTGGTTGAGATCATCCACGAAATCCACAAAATTAAATCCCCTTGAATATTAATAATTTTACAGTAATCACAAATAGAATTTATTTCATTGATTGTTCACTACAAGAACTAACATTATTCTTACCATGGTTAGCTACTCCAAATGTGATGAAGGAATATAATGTTTTAAATATGACAGCAGATTCGACCATTCTATAATTGTAGAGTTCACCTAAATATTTGGCACAGCTTACACGTCTCTGGTTGTACTTTGGATGGTTTATCTGCAATAGAAATTCTCAGTTAAAGCTTCAAGAAATCAACGACATTTCTGTTTTAAAAGCTAATGCCCGTGAAATTGCGTCAATCAACTTGAAAGTTTTGTAACGGACGGAGGGACAATGAGAAGGAGGGACAAACGGAAAGACAGGTGAATGACTATATAAATCTGCATCGGAAGATGTCGGGGCATAAAAACCCAGAAAATGTTAAGTGAGTATACCAAACTAAACCATACTCCAAAATTTGGCTTACATAGCATATATCAAACAAAATCATAGAGTTAAAATAAATAAAATTATGGTCACACTGGCATAAATTATAAATACATAGCTTCACCCACTTTCCTATAGAAATGAGCATGTGTCAATTGCATAGGTAAGTAATGACTAAGTTAAACATACTATGTTTTAATGAATACTAAATAGCTTTATTGACACTAGGAAGCATCAAATATATAACACAGCTAGACAAGAACTCATATTGATACCTCCATTCCAAGTCTGATATCCTCCAACACTCCATCAACAACTTGTATAGCAACAGTTTCCTGAATAACAAATATACATTCTGTCATTGAGATGTAGTACTACCTTAATTCTAGCAGTCAGTAAAGTTGAAATGTAGTACAGTCAAAGAAAATATCAAATGTGGCCGCTTTAAACAGATGGTTCTTTTCTACCTAGTGACATAGTTTTGATACCAAATGACACTATATCAAGCATGACCTTGGTAGTATAGAGATATATGAGACCAAGTTTCATAAAGATCAATAAAAAACGGTCACCTCTAAATAAATTATAGACAACAGATAGACAATGGACATTCAATAATCATGAAAGCACCTAGAGCACTTATTTCAGAGAAACTGTATGTCCAGTTAATTTGGCATGCAAATACGCTAGGCACTGATTAATATCCCGATTTTGTCCAAGAAGCAGAGGCTGTTCCTTTACACTTTTACTAAGGTTGCTACATGACAGCTCTTTAATCTCATTATAACGTTATACTCACATGATAGGGTGCTATTCCAGCCAGTAGGTTAGCCATACAATGTACAGAGTTAAACCTCACATTCCATACAGCAATTAGGCACTTGGTGGTATAAAACTGTATCTATAAAACAGATGAAACATATTACAATCAACATCACATGAAATTTGTTATGTGGATGAAAGAGTTGAAACTTCCATGTAAACTAACAAATATGATACTGTCTGACAGTACAATGCAAATAGTTCAACTAGAACAAGTTTTAATCCCAAAAATGTATTATATGTCTCACACACAAAGCCAATCATCTGAACAACTAGGCTTGGAATATAGTATTCATGTAAAGTTTCTTACCAACATTACAGACATACCGTGACATACATCCAGCACAAAAGTGAAATGTCACCCATATGTAAATGGAAGACATACCAACATCAGAATTGACAGAGATGATCTACTGATCATCACCAGCCTGCATACCAAATTAAATGCAGCATCCTAGGCCAGTCAATTCTGCTGTATTTGAAAACTGTTCAGTCTACTGACAGACTGACATGTGCAAAACTACATCAGAGGTTGGCAAGAGGGCAGGGAGCTAAATTATTAACCAGAGATACATGTAAAACATGAATGCCCCATGGCAGCCCAAAAGTCAGAAATGGTAAAGGTCACAGTGACCTTGACCTACTGACCTTAAAATCAATAGGGGTCATCTGATGTTGCTGGTTAACCTACATGTAAAGTTTGAAGATACTAGGGCAAAGCATTCTTTAACGGAAACGATGTTGGTCTACCAACAGACAGACAGAGACATGTGCAAAGCAATATACCACCTCATCCAGGATGGTGGTCATAATGAAATTCAAAAATCGCAATAGTAAATCTGGTACTTTTGATAAAGAATGAAAATTATAAGAAACATACTTCTTGATCATCCCAGTTTAACTTTCGGATCTGTCGAATGACCTGAAAATACACAATCGAAAATAATAAAATCCACTTTACAGTTAACACTGCAACAAACTCTTAACATATGAAAAGATAGAAAATGTCTGACAACTTTATGCTGTTTAATGACTTGGTGCTCCATAATGATTCAGTTAGATATTAACTTTCATTGACAAACATTTTTCATTAAAAGTTTTGAGAACAGTGGGGAAACAAACACTATTTTATTCAATGCCTTAGATTTGATAGGTTGTATTTACCCTTTCAGTGGTAACTTTGGAGAGATCTTTATAGAGGAGTTTCCTGATATATTCATGCATAGGTGGTCTAGCTACCCGGACAACTTGTGGTGTATCTGGTGGATTACTGTAGTAATAGGCATTCTCTATCATTGTAGCATAACGACTATCCATCATTAATGCTGATTTCTTCCGCATCATCACATCCTGTTAAAATATCAGTAAGGTTTATAACCCATTAATACTTAATTAATAAATAAGAATAGAATAATAGTTTAAATGAAACCCCTTATATAGTTCCTTATAAAACTTATCTCTAAAGCACTGTGCACACCAATACTTATTCACGGAATACAAGTCTTAAAAGAGCATTAAAAATCCATTACTGAAGATCACTGCTAGGCCATTGTGAAACAGTGAGTATTTTTTGCTTCAATATATAAAATTCAATTGACTTCAAAATTAACAAGACTTCCAAATAGTACAGTTGCCTTTTCAGAGTTCCTCACTTAACTAGAGATGAACTGGTTGGTAAGGAAAAACACAAGCAAACAGTCAATACTAAAAGTACATAAAATTATAATCTGAACATTTCAATATTATTGCGGCTTTAAAAGTGAGTAGATAGACTTACCAGATAAACCCTGGTCCGATGATGGGAGTCCGGTGATCTGTACAGAAATCTACCACAACTTTCCAACAATGCACAAACCATCTCAATATTATGATGAGTGAAATCAAATAACAACATCTGAAATACAAGATGGTTGAAATCATTTTTGTACAAATTATTTATTAAACATTGGTAACAAATAAAGTAAGAAGAGCACAGCCTCTCCATACTTCTATTGAACATAAACAAAAGCAGAACTATGAACTTCTGTATGCCTGCTAATGAAGGAACAAACCCAGTCCAGATATTACTGTTTCAGAGTCTGTAACTTTATCATGAATGTGTCTTTTTTTGACGATATAAAAGCAATTCTGGACTATCAGCAGCTTGAACACAAGACCAGTCTGAACAATAAGCTGACCCAAGACTGACAGCAATAGTTTTGTTTCAATATGGTTTGAAGGAAATTGGCTTACTTGAGCATTTTTAAAAAAAAAATTGCGTGTTGAAGTTATATAAATATGTTTGATAACTAACTTTGAGACAGAAAAGAGCTTCTGACTTAGGAAACATCTTAAACTTCACTAACTCTCCTGAAAACATAACATACATGTACTCATTATTGCAATTACAGTCAAATCACCTGCAAACAAAGACCGCTAATACAAAACCTGCCTGCAAACCTCATCATAATTCAATGATATTTAACCTTTTAAGAAACATCAACCGGTCAAAAAGACACTGTTCCAATAGATTGTTTATACAGACATTTTTGACTGAATATAAATTGCAATGAAGTGAATACTCACTGAACATCAAAGCTTACAAGAAGAAAAGACAGTTAGTAAACATGACTAAAATTCTCAGCACGTGAAAGGTTGAAATTAACGTGAAATTGTCAGCAATATTTGAACTTACCGATAAATCTCACAGTTTTTAACTTGGATTCAATATTTATCTGATCTTTCTTCCTCACCTGAAATGGAATGATAAAATAACATACTATAGATTCATTCATATTAAGGGCAATTAATATCTATACATTTTATGATGAAAACCACTAATCAAATCAATTTATCTATCTCCATAATATATAACCATAGGTAACTACAAATAAAAAAGTTTTGACAAATCAAAAACACAAACAGTAGAGAAAATTACAGCATATAAGCAGTAACATGTTAAACATTTTCATATGTTTCAGCAATACCAATAAAACTATTTCAAATTCACTGGAATATAGCAAACAGGTGGCGGCATTCCTAGCTATTCTTCAAGAATTTAACAGAGTATCAATTAACTAATTTGTTTGGTACAGGAATATGTTTCAGTCATACTTACATGCCATCTGAAGTCACCTTTCACAAGCTGTACTAAATCATTGGCTACATCTGGCATACATGGATACAAGGTGCCTGTAAGTCGAGCGTAGAATGGAAGCAAATCATACCTACAATAACAGAAAAACTTGGAAATCTTCAGATATTATACACACTGCATGTGCAGTTTTTTGACAAATATCACAAATGCTAAATCTTGGTTAAATTATTTAAGTCTGTTTCAGTAACTGGATTTTCTCCCACTTCCCCCCTGTTTACCACAAAATAATTGAAGATGGAAAAGGAGTAGGGACGTGAAATTCGGAATTTACTAAGTAAATATTAAAAGGGAAATATATCTTTATTGTTGTTAGGAAAGTTACCACATACACATATAATAATTCAAACAATGACTAACCTGGTTCTATGCACAGTAAACAAGGCTCGTACCAATTTCTTTCTATTATTCTTAGTGTTGAAATTCATACAGAACTCAATAGCAGCCTGTAAAAATATACATGTAACGCAATATTTCAGAATCTATATATACAATAGCAGTTTATAAAGTAATCTAACATATTAATTAGTCTCTTCTCTAATATCTTTGTTTTAAACAACAGAATTGTATTTGTCTGCATTTCAAACAAACTACATGTGGAAGGGTTTTCTATACAAGATAATATTTCTTCCATTAGATATAACTCTAGCAAAACTTAAATTCCTGACGATTTGCACAACTAGGCTAGATACCAAGCGTTTACGTGACATTTCATTGAAATCCAACAATGGTTAATGTCTTATGTCTAGATTTATAGAATAATGGCATGATCCAAACAACTTGGAAACTGTGGGGAAGTGTGTATAGTTTACCTTATCTATGAGATCTCTATTGACACATGTTGGAAGTGATTGTGCATATGCTTCAAACTGCATCTTCATCAGACTACCAGTGTCATCATCATCTAGTAGAATATAAAACAATGTTATCAATATAAACATTTACTTGTATCTGTACAATAGGATTATACACTGAACAGACATCTCTATTCATGAGCATTCAATTCCATGGATTTATGGCTAATATAAAGAATTCCCTATGTGGATAAATTGTAGTGTTTAATACATGTACAGTTTTATTTTATGTATCTGAAGAAGACAGCTCAAATTCTGTTTTTTTTTTTGTCTTTTAGTGGGATTCAATTGATCTTGTTTATTGTTATCAATATTCTTGGATAAGTAGCTTCACAGTAGAGTGTGACCAATGGTGTGTTAGTAATGCCAATATCGACTTAATGCACAACAACCCTGTTTTATAACCTTTTTATCGCAATGTGCTTTGTCAAAATGCCAAGATAACAAAAAGAAACACACATACAGATCAAAGCCTGTGCTGATTATCCTAAAACAGCCTGAACATTTTTTTATTTAATTTTGTATTCAAGCACACTTATGATGTCGCATGTTTGTGTATGCCACATATGTACATCTCTTCCAAATCCAGCAGAAATAGCAACTATACAAAATTTTGGCACACTGAAAGAGGCCAGATAACGACATTCTGTACACAAGGCTTCATCACGTTTCATATCACATAAAATACAGCCCAATTTCGTAACTACATTCAGTTACACATGCAATCAAACACATTAAATGTTTCATCACGTCCTTTAATAATTGTCTTTGTAATATAAGATGTATCAACAAATCAACAAAAAGGAACAAACTGTAAATAAATCTGTAAGGAACAAACAAAACAGAACTTCAAACAATAAACATCAACTTGCTTACTTTTCTTGCTTTTGTTCAAATATTCTGATGAATTGAGAAAAATATTTAGCCAGTAAACCAGTGTTAATATTATGAAACAAACTATAGTTCTATAATAATTATTGGACCAGACATTTGGGAGGGGGTTAGAGTCACATGTTTCTCATAAGTCTAAATGTCAAGTACTTGAGGTGAACATATGTAACATATCGAAACAGGATGGAACCCCATCATACTGACAAACTGCTAATTTTACAACAGCAGTGTTTGTGCCTTGTGGAGGCCATAAAAGTCTCCCATACTCATAGTCAGTGTTACTATCATAACATTTCTGGTATGGTTTTATCATGTCACATTGATACTGGACATATCTGCACCATATTGGGTTTCTTTTGCTTAGCAAATTTAAAGTAGATTAGCTTTAATCACAGGTAACTGTATGATTGATATACAAAAGATACATTTACCTACCATATGAGGTACGGTAAAATAATTTAATTTTGATGGGACAAAATGATTTTGGTAAAAAAGACGTTAATTCACGGATTTTGCATTTCAGGTAATAAATACAAGGGTCAAGATTAATGTTCGATGGGACTTAATTTCATGGTTAAAGGCAAACCACGAAATCCATAAAAGCTCAATCCCCTCAAAAAATCACTGATTTTACAGTATTAAGACTCACCTTCTACAACAGGAGGCAGTATTTGTTCAGCATCTTCCTCCTTGTTATCTTCACCATCTTTCTTATCTGCATCCTTAGATTCTTGTTCAGCTAGTTGTTGTTGTGTTTCCATCTCACGTTCTACATCCTCTATATCTAGATTCTCCATATCTATATAACATACCACAACAAGTATAACAACAAGTTTAGCACTGTTATCAAAGAATATTGGTAAAACTATTTTTAATAACTAGAGCTGTTACCATTAGGCCGACTAATATACCTCCAGCCGGCAAAGGATCATAATTCTGGCAAAAATAATCTCAGGGCTAATTTCTTCCTTCACGCACATCTACATGTTGAGGTTACTCATGTGTGAATGTTTAAAGGAAATCATGCAAAAACAGCAGGAGCTGTTGCCGCCACAAGAATCGTCTATGGACAGACAGACGGACGGACAAGCTGAAAGCGTTGTACGCCTTACAACATATGTTGTGCAGGGCGTATAAATATTTTATGTAAGCTGACTCCAAAATCAGCAAATCAATTATAATTCTATAACGCCTTGGATAAGTGCATTTTAGTGAAATTGTTACATAATTAGTTACTACCGGGTAATACTCAACATGATAAAATGAAAGTCTTACCATCTTCAATTTCTGTATCTTTCACTTCTTCTTTAACAGCTGATTCACTCTCTTTGTATAATATCTGTAATAACATAAAACATTTCAAACAACTCAGTATAGTAATTTCGTGTCAATATCTATCACCTGAGTACATTGATCTAAGTTGAACCATATTCCAACTAGACCAAGGTTTCATCAAAACATTTTGATCAAAGGTCTCAAATGTTCAATGCAAAATGCAAATTCTGTTTAAGATCAACCCAGAACTTCATTTCACTGACTATTCTGAAATTGTAGTTTTCACTGACCATTATCAAGAATTCTCTGAAAATTCACTGACCTTGAAAAAAATAATTTTCCCTGACTTTTTCATGTCACTGGCAATCTTGATAGTACACTGCTTACATAGCTTAGAAAAAAGGTAGCATGAATTTGATATTTTGAGAAGAAACTTTTTAAACACCGTGTATAAGTTGTACTTACACCAGGTATTGATGCTTTGAGATCAGGTAAATTTTCATACAGTGTTCTTGTTTCTTCATCTTCCCACAGACTTGTGTCACCCTCATACTGAAACTGATCACAAATATCATCATCAATACAAACCATGTATAATCTTTTTTTAAATACTGAGTGTTAACAGGTTTTTTCCATACTGAAACCATGACTTGTGCAAGATACCACTCTGACAACAAGTGCTTATACCTGGGTCACAAATCTAATCATCAATCACTGTTTGATCATAGGACTGCATTCTTTGGTCTAATTGGGCAAAAATGTCAGCTGGTTATTAGTTGGGGGCTGGAGTAATTCAAGTCCCTTTTGAAATATGCATTGCTATTCATTGACCGGTGTCAGCACGATGCCTAGATTTCGGATACACAGACATTGTCTGGCGTCTGGGTGATTTGTGGCCTATGTATAAAACAGCCACCAGCTTTAATATACTATGTAATAATTTACCTCCAGGTTTTTAGGATTGTAGATATCTAGTCCACCATCTTCATCTTTATATTCATCCTCGGGTAACTCGGGTACATCTTCATCCATTAAATCCTACAATCACCTGCACTATTAGTACTGTACATATGCCACATAATTAGTACACTTTTCACATACCACACTGTAAGTACAGCCAATATTCTATCTCATATTCACTTTTTTTTAAATTCTGAGCTTGACTTTATTTGTTGGTCAGCTTTCTGCTGAATATGGCAGGCATATGTATGCCTCCACCCGGATTTGAACCTGGGTCACCAGTTTAGGTGGCAAGTGCACTAACCACTGAGCTACAAAGGCCACTTAATAAGCTTTGAATATGTCATCAAACCACTAATTCAATCAAACATGTCTGTAAAGAACGCATACCGCCCATGATACGGGTCAGAACAGTTCTTATTTGCACCATGTTTATTGTTTGTGACTGGACATCACTATTTTATAGTCAAAATATTAACAATGTGAAGAAAAATTTAGGGTAGGCATACAGACAAAATCATCATAAAAGCCAAACAAGTGAAAACTTGAAAAGTTCAGAGGGCAAAGATGTCAACTTCCAAGTCAATGGAAATTCTGTATGTCTATAAATAAAGACAAGCAGTAGATTACTTCATGTGTATCTCAACTACTTACAGCAAATACTTGTGTATTACTTAGTAACTTCTGATAGGTATTGTAGTATTCTTCATATTTCTCTTTTCTTTCATTACTAAGTTCACCCTTTGTCTGAAATCACAGGTCAAATACATTACATAAATTCATCAACTTGTCTACTGAAATAAACTACTTTATAGACAAACACACTCATTATTAATTCTTCAAAATCTACATTTTCAACAATACACAATATTTTGAAGATTCCAAATCGGACAGTGGAGGTGGCACTCAACTTAAACGGCCGAGCACAGAAAACGTAAAAATATCACATATCACAACTATATGACAAAATGCCCATCACAACTGATAAGATATATAATACATTAAAAGTACCCTTCCACACTTAAAGAAGTGGAGTATTTTTGCTTTGTAAATGTTGATGCCCTTGCTAGACATGTGATGTGCTGTCAGCCATGTTAACTGTTCACAGTAACCTCTGCACTCAGAAATGATGAAAATACTCCCGAAGAAGGAATCCTTATTTATCAATGCATTTCAGTTCAGCAACTTTATAGCCAATGCATATAGCACAGAAGGTAGGCGTCCAAGGCGAGACATGTAAACAAAATACAAACCAATAATGTCTTTCTGTTCTGTTTTTCCATGTTTTTCAGGTTTTTGTGATCCTGTACAAGATGTTTACATAATGTTGTGAAATAATCGCCCAATAGATTCCGACATCCTTTCTGTCTCTCCTTTGGTAGAACCTATACAAATAACAATAGACAATCTATATTTATATATAAATAAATGTAATAAGTCTTTTAATCAGTCTTCACACTAACCTACTAAAATCGAGTTAAAAATTTCTCTGTTTTTATCAAGTGTAAACGTCAAAAAAGAAGGTTTACTGAGAGTGTTAATGTCACATCTCAGCCAATCAGAATGAAGGGATTTGCCAACTTTGGAATTAATTTCATATGATACAAGCGCACATGATACTAACACCGGTGCAAGTGTTTCAGCACTTACACACCAGGGTTATTTATAAATTCATGTGAGAAATATACTTGAGCTAAAAATACATACCTTACTTCTAGGAACTTCTACTGTATATTTCTCAACTAAAAGTCTGCAATATGAGAGCGCATGTTTCATAACATTAGGTCAATAATCTGCATAAGTATAACATGCAAGAATTTCTTCATTAGCAGCTAAATAGATTTAATGTTTTTGGTTTCTTATTTTTGATAATATTTTAAACAAATAAAGATTTTGCCAGACATGTCTATTTGAAAGGCAAGATTAGGGGAGTCTGTATTTTAAAAGGCATTTATAAGGACTAATCACCCTATTAGCACAGTAAATTCCCTGTGGGGCAACCAGATGACTAGAATTTTAGCTTTTGTCTGACTTTCTGCATGTCGTAAATTACGACCAAATGAGAGAGCTGACTAAATGAGTCAGGTTCCTTATCATATAAATGTATCCCAGAGTAAATAAGCTTGCAATTTTCTTTGAGTCATTTTTTGTGAACCTGTGTGTTACCGGGGGATAGAATCAGTCCCTCAAGTCACTATTTAAAGTCACTTCTTAAAACATCTGATCTACTAGTTGCCATAATAGCATGAAACTTGGATGTTGTAAAAAGATGATTTGATACAAGGAACAAGAGGTTGCTTGATTTTATATTTTCCCAATTTTCAATTTAATACTTTTCTATGTTACTAAAATCATGTATTGATACTCATCATGAAAATTTGGTTAAACAACGCTGAATGACCCAAGTAGTTGATGCACCTTAAAACACCATAAAACAAGAGCTGTCTCCATAGGACGATACATGCCCCCGTGCATGCTTTGATAGTAACGTAACGTTAAGATATCAGCACCGTCACAGATGTGTCATAATATATTGGGCAAATGTGATATTGACATATTTTTCTTTGTGTAAAGGGCCATAACTCTTAAGCGTGTAGGTCAATTTGAAATCTTGTTATCTAACATGACCTAGATCTTATGGCCGTACACCTTTTCATGTTTCAAAAGGTTTGACGAAGATCCGATGACAAATGCTTGAGTTATTGAGCGGAAACGGGAAGAAACACCATTTTTCTATGTGTAAAGGCCCGCAACTCTGAAGTGTCTTGGTAAATTTGAACGGTTACCGAACCTGACCGATCTTGATCTAGACCTTATAGCTGTACACTTTTTCATGAGGTTTGGTGAAGATCAGATGATAAATGCTTGAGTTATTGAGCGGAAACGGGAAGAAACACCATTTTTCTATGTGTAAAGGCCCGCAACTCTGAAGTGTCTTGGTAAATTTGAACGGTTACCGAACCTGACCGATCTTGATCTAGACCTTATAGCTGTACACTTTTTCATGAGGTTTGGTGAAGATCAGATGATAAATGCTTGAGTTATTGAGCGGAAACCAAAAAAAAACGCCATTTTCCTACGTGTCAAGGGCCGTAACTCTAAAGTGGCTGCGTCAATTTGACTGGTTATCAAACCTGACCTAGATCTCGTAGCCTTTCACATTTTCATGAGGTTTGGTGAAGATCCAATGACAAATGCTTAAGTTATTGAGCGGAAACCAAAAAAAACGCCATTTTTCTATGTGTCAAGGGCCGTTACTCTAAAACGGCTAGGTCAATTTGACTGGTTATCGAACTTGACCTAGATATCGTAGCCTTACACATTTTCATGAGGTTTGGTGAAGATCCGATGACAAATGCTTGAGTTATTGAGCGGAAACCAAAAAAAACGCCATTTTTCTATGTGTCAAGGGCCGTAACTCTAAAGTGGCTACGTCAATTTGACTGGTTATCAAACCTGACCTAGATCTCGTAGCCTTTCACATTTTCATGAGGTTTGGTGAAGATCCAATGACAAATGCTTGAGTTATTGAGCGGAAACCAAAAAAAACGCCATTTTTCTATGTGTCAAGGGCCGTAACTCTGAAGCGGCTAGGTCAATTTGACTGTTTATCGAACTTGACCTAGATCTCATGGCCTTACACATTTTCATGAAGTTTGGTGAAGATCGGATAAACACTGCTTGAATTATTGAGCGGAAACGAATCCGGACGGACGGACGGACTGACGGACGGACTGACGGACGGACTGACGGACGGACGGTGCGATTTTAATATGCCCCCGAACCATCGGTTCCGGGGGCATAAAAACAAAGAAGCACTTTCTCACCTGTATTTTCGGGGCATCAATCCAGCGTAGTCATCACCACAATGTTTACAAAAGCTGGATAATATAGATAAATTATTATGCTCTTCCTTATCACTGCCAGTAAGTAATGCTAGCTGATTGGCTAATAGTGGCAAGCCTTCCTTGTCTCTGAATACGCCTACAGCAACAAGTTCAGCAAAGAAACGAAGATCTACTCTGTACTTGCTGGGATTATGTATCTACAACATAAATGTGTGAATCAATTGACATCAGTAAATTATGAAAACCTTCGCCCAGCAACCTTCAATAACCAATCAGATTGAGCGATATCTGCTCGGGCATCAACAAGAGCTCAACCCAAACAGCCCATTTTACTATTCTCACTACCATGCTGGGATAGTATAATCTAAGCAATATTAATTCAAAACAAAATGTTGATAGCTGCAGCATAACCTTCTGATTAACTGGTTTGATACAATTTCATACAACCGATATACTAACCAGTAACAGAATTTAGAAATTTTCTCATTCCTACTGAAAACATTATATATATGCTGTTCCTTGTAATATTGTAAAATCATAAATTTTCATGGGGGGGGGGGGGTAAATTTTGTAGATTTCGTGGTTCACATTCAACCACGAAATCAAATCCTATCATACAATAATTTTGACCCTCATATTCATTAGCTGAAATTTATGCAAAATCCACAAATTAATGTCCCATCGAAATGTCTTTTTTACCAAAACCTCGAATTTTCATCTCATTGAAATTAAATGATTTTACACTAACAAAACCTTTTTTTTTAATTATCATTTTGCTGATGCCAAAGCCAACTGTTTTATTCATTTAAAATACGGGGACATACCTTCTCATCTTTTTTGGTAGGAAAATATTTTTGCCAGCTGTCTAACAAGCTTGAAGCAAAATCTGGATATCTCTGATGCATGATACTACACACATGTACAGCACATCCAATATCTGACATCTTTAACTTAGCTTCTGTGATTGATGAAGCCTGGAAAAATAAATAAGCTCATTTACATGCGACACTTAATGATAAACTATGTTACTTGGACAAAATTGCAATAGAGCCTAGAGCAAACACAAATAAATGCATTGATTTGGTCTATTAACTTAGTTTTTACCATAGATGATCCAGTATAGATCTAAAATAAAGCGTCAAGGCATAACTAGTTGGTACTTTGTATTCTATCTCTAATGGGGTCATTACCGAGAGGTCATTGTAGATCTACCAAACCATGATCTCAGAATTGTAGAGAAAAACATTGTCATCAAGTTTCATATAGATTAAGCTAAAATTGTGTGATTGTCATCTACTAAATTCGGCAAACAAGATTTTTTTTATTTTGGTCCAATAACCAGGTTTTTTTTTATCTTAGATGACAACAATTACTTCCAATCTATATAGACATCCAAAGATACTTATTGGAGGTTTGCACTCAGATGAGAGGAAAATATAACTTACCACTTCTCCAACATATTTGGTCAGATTAAGTCCATTAAAGTCTTTGGTAATACTATCTTTCTGAGATTCACTCAATAGTTTCTGAAATACAAAACAGACATACTGTGATATTCCATGTGATAACAAACAACGTAGCAATGTTCTCCTACATGTGTGATAACAAAACGTGATGCCAACAGCGTTTCGGCGCAAAAACATAACACCGCCGCCTTAAACTCTTTATTTCTGACATCGTTTTGACTCCGAAACTATGGTAATGTGGTAAAAAAATCTGTCATTCATTGTCTTCGATCTCCAAAGACAACTCATGACAGATCTTATATGTATATCCATATTACATAAATGTATATCCATATTTACTAATATAAAAATTGTAAGAGCCAAATTTGGCATTATTTGAAATTACAACTGTATTATTTCAACAAATGAAAGCCTAAATACACATTTTATATGTTATAATAAGTATATTGTGCATAAATTGTTTTAAAAGTTTAAAAGTTGCTTGTATACTCAGCCATCAGAAAATAAAACATACCAATTTTTTTACAAATGCTGTGTTTTTCTTTAGACTAGAATCTAGCTTGCTGAAAAATCTTTCCTCTGGTCGGTTTTCTAAAAATACAGAATAGGGTCTCATTAAACACATGTCAAATAAATAATCATAAAAATTACAAATACAACACATTGCTGAAAGCTAGTTTGAGCTGAAAAAATCAACAAATAAATAATAAATAAGTATGATGTGAACTTGTGAAGTAAGACAGTAAGTCCGGACAGTGTACTTGAACATTTACTGCAAATTTCTTTGACATTTAAACCTAAGTTCCAAACAGGTAATAATTTGTATAAAATTGGAAAAAAGAGTTATAGTTACCCTCGGCCTTCAAGTTCTTCTCTCTAAGTTCCTTCCTATCCTTGATTCTCTGTGCACATTCTACTGCATATTCCTCAATACATTTCTACAAATCATCAAATAGTACATACATATTATATAGCACATGTTTGACATTATGGGAGTGTAATAAAGCTGTTACATCAACATTATAATGCTTTAGTATGCTTTTATGTTTAATAGTTATTTTATTTAAATTAAGGGAGATATTTATCAAAACCCACATGCGTATATCATAGGCAAAGAAAGTAGCATTGTTGATAGGACAGAAAAACGATCATGTGACAAAAAGAATATCCTATTTGTGTCTTTCAGACATTCACTAAAACAAATGTGTTGAATAGAATTGGTCAAATGCTCAAATTGACTGTTGAAATTCTGGTAGTATACAACACAATTGAAGAAAATCCTTGATATGCTAAACTGTTACCTTTTCTTCGGCTTCCTTTTTCAATCTCTCTTCTTCCTTCTGTCGTTCCTCTTCTTCCTTTCTCTAAAATACAAAGATTCAATTGTGAACAAAATAATGTGGAAAGTCTTAAAATCTCTGAAAAGAGCCCTAGCAAAGGCTAACTAATGTAACATGATTTAATCATACATTTGTTGAGCAAATAATATTTAAATGATATATTCAAACAGAGGTATAAACTGTAGCATAAATTATCTTAAGACTATAAGTAGTAAGTACAAACTTTAGCTTCTTCTTCCTCTTCTCTTTTCTTCTTTGTTTCTTCATCTTCTTCGTCTTCCACTTTTTGTTTATCTTCTTTCACTTTTTCTTCTGCTTCTTTCTGCCATTTAGCTTCAAGGTCGGCTGCTGAAGGGGCTGTGGAAGGTATCTGACCACCCTTGCTTGGTTCACTATAATACAACATTGTTCAACTTGATGTTATTGTTTCCCTGAGACAGTCCTAAATGCACATTAATGTGCTATTTCCCCTCTTAAATGAGCCAATGTCCTCCGACTTCAAGGTAAAATACAGTGAAGTGATTCAACAACCTGGATGTGATACACTAGCTCATTCATTCCAAATAGACTCCTTGGATCTTTATTTTTCATGGTGTAGTACACAGTATAGCACTGATACACATGAGACTACATTAGGGTTACCAACCAGACTGAAAATCAAACCAGTGACCTCTCAATATGTAGCCACAAACTGTATCTACTGACCATCATATCACCACATCCAAATACATTATTAATGTTGGAAGATAATAGAGGATTATACTTATAGTTCCACCTGGAATACAGTCAGTGGAATCAAGCAAGGTGGTTTAACTTTTAGTACATTTACTTTGGAATTATTTTAGGCAAACAAAATTAATTTTCATTCATAATCTGTGATATTCACATTTTTGAATTTCCTGCTCCATACCGAACGTGTAACAAAATTTTAACTTCTCATAAATACGACAGCTATAGTTCAATTATGTGGTATGATACACATTGACATCAAAAAATTCATGACCCAACATCACGGTAGAGAAAATACTCCACCAATTTGTTTCTTAAAGGTTATCAACTTCAAGCAAATCCATAGGATTAGGCAAACAAACATGTGCAATATTAATTATATTTCCAATGCTTTTACAAAAAAAAAAACTTCATTGAATGGTCAACTCAATCCTTAATTTACATATATGAATACATCTGACATCATGTCAAATGTTGTATTGACATACAATTTTGCTGGAGAAGATTTGTGGGTACTTCCATCTCCTGATCCAGTCTTGTCTCGTGTATCACCACCTCTAGATCCACGACCACCACCTCTACCTGCTTGATATCTCATCTCACTATAACATAAATACATCACTTTGTTTTACCTTTGTAGACCGGTCATGAATAAGCTGGTAGCTTGTGTTGACCAATTGACGAGAAATCACTACTATATCCATTGCATGTGTGGTTATGTACATTATAGCATAAAAATGGTGATTTTGCTCATACTTAAACGGGAAAAAAGGGTACGTTATTGTAAAGATTCTCACGCACACGAGCTGTTGGTGTTCAGTTTTAAGTATGCTCATTTAAGGCACCAGCCGACGAAAATAAATGATTTAAAGCGTTATATGAACTGTA
The DNA here is from genome assembly GCA_963678985.1 of Spisula subtruncata. Taxonomy (NCBI): domain Eukaryota; kingdom Metazoa; phylum Mollusca; class Bivalvia; order Venerida; family Mactridae; genus Spisula; species Spisula subtruncata. The sequence continues at coordinate 35,590,477 of OY787670.1, read as the reverse complement.
ATTCACATTCTAATTGTAACTACTAATCAATTTTCTATAAACGTAAACAAACCCCCAATGTCACTGTTTTCTTGGTATTTGACGATACCGAAAGTCGACGCTCACAACAAAAACTTGTATGTGACGTAACGTTTGCTAAGCGACATCGCGTTTGTTTTCCCGACGTTGCCCAAAATGTCCAGCCAAAATGTCATAATTTTTAAAAACATACTAATAAAGACAAGTGTTGTTTATATGCTATAATAGCGTTTATGCATGTTTTTCGTGTTATTACATCTGCAGAGTCCCTCGGGAGTGTTGGTGCCCTCGCCCTTACGGGCTTGGGCACAAACCGTCCCTCGGGACTCTGCAGATGTAAAAGCACAAAAAAGCATGCGTTAACCCTACATTGTTAAAACTTATAGTCAAATTTATTGGATTTATATTTATAACATGAAAACATCTCCTATCACAGAGTTCCTTCATTCTTATTCATACACAGTTTCAGAATAAACTTAAACATTCAAAATTATAATCTATTTTAACCAGTATGCATCTAAATGAATCAAATTTAAATTTTACCGAATATTTTAAAATTTAATTCCACATACTTGGTAAATAAGCAGTTAAATGATTACCATATTGGGTTGAGCGAAATAACTGCTTATTTGAATAATTGACTCATTAATTCTAAAACATACCTGTAACTTTTCCCAGCACCCCTTGCTCCAGGCCTACCATCCCTGTTTGGTTTTGAATTCTGACCTCTACCTGTATCACTGCCAGAACGTACCGGACGTCGCTCATCATTTCGTCCAGACATCCTGTTTTTGTTACATCAATCTACAAAGAGTGTTCAGGAAATTATAGAATCAATTAATAAATAAAATATGCCAATCTATTTCTAAACTTCAAACTACAGATTTGAAATAACGATGTTTTTTGTATAGTTTCTTCAATGGCAGTTGACATGCATCTCTGCCATGACCCAAGGACTGGATAAAAGAATATAGATCTATTAAATCCACCAATTTGAGCACCTATTCAGCCGCTATCTATTCAGTTTCAAAATATACATCATATCAAAGCCTATTGGCCAAAGGAACGCATCAGTATGAGTATCGCATTGCTGTGCAATTGCCTGGTCGCCGCTAGTTCTGGGTACTATAAATAAATGATCCTTTATTCAAATTATTGATAATGACGGTGATCTTTTGATGAATTGGAATAATCACTGAAATGGAATAATCATCGTCTAGGTAGTCGCTAGCACAATTCTTTCACTTCGTCTGGTACATAGGGCTTTTTCGAAGCAAGCTGTTTCCTAGCTAAGTGCTTCCGAGCCCTCAATAGCTAGTAGCTGGCTCCTGGTCTATTTGCCAGTTAATGTCTCAGTTATCAAACCTCTTGCGCCAGTTGGAGGACATATAGATGTGGGGCAATCTGCTAGGAGATTTTTTAATTTGTGACCTTTATCTCCAGTGCAGATGTGCACTAAAGTGTCATATATGTGGGGGGCTTTGCGATCAAATTTTTGGCGCAACTTGAAAAGATGAATGAAAAGTTGTAAATACCATGAAATATATAGCATGTCCACGAAGATCAACCCTTTTTCTCGTTATCTGCACCAAAAACATCCATAAAACACTCAGCGGTTCGTTTGTCCGACAATTTTAACACGACGATGTCGCACTTTTAAATTCCACTACACAGCTATTTGTTGTTGATATGCAAATCGCATTCCCCTATCGACCAATCAGAATACTCGATGGAATGAGTTTCTAGAACAATGGAGGATGCTGGGAGATCTTCGGCACTATTTGGTTTTCACAGTGATGTACACTGGTACGCGTCAAAGCAATTACTCTTGAGCTCGCTCGGTGAAACTAAAAACGAAAAATTAACGAAGATTTGTTGACAAATCGAGCTGATTTTTCTTGTAAACTGATAGTTAATGACTTATGAACAGAATACGATAAGTTAAATGAATTTTACTGCTCGCTTAGCGATTTGCACAACGTTAGCATATGAATTACACACGTGTTGCGCTCATCTGTACGGGCTGTACGGGCGGTATACGCGTACTGGATACTCACAGTTATGTTTACATTTGGATTTTCGGAAATTACACGTGCTGATTTATTTATCGATTTATTGATTATAAGGACCAATATTAACAGGTATTCTGTACCATTCGTTTATTTTTATTATATTTTACATGTTCAATGCTGAAAATGGCTCTAATTTGGCGTAAAAGACAGAATTCATGAAACTCAAAAACTGATCAGTAAAGCGCATAATGGGTCTTGACTTAGAAGTGGATACTCTAAGTAGAGATTGTTTGACTAGAGGACATAGAAAACAGAAGTCATAAAGTGACAGCTGATGAACTAAAATTACTTTATTTTGAATTCAAGCAAGTCTTCATGAAGAAGTATGCACCAATGCATTAGTAATAAGAGCATGCCTTTTGGTTTATTAACAATTTTGAGCACTTTGATTTTCAGGAATAAGTTGACTCCTCGATTTTTTACATGACAGTTATGTTTTACAAATAAGATACACAATGACATTACAAATCATCTTCAAAACCAACATACAATATGGGTAACGAGTGCCGTTGTCAAATTACACCGTATATTGCTGAAATATCATCGTGTTTATTTTATTCCAAGATACGAGTTATTGCGATTATCTCCCTTGAAGAATAATGGCGTCTGCAATGTACTTCCGGTTGCAATATAGGTTAAAAACCACCAAATAATCTTCCAGAAAACAAGAGGCTCTTTGGAATTAAACGCTCGTCTGTTTTTTCCCAATTAGCTACATTCGTTATAAAATGTCATAGTTGAGTAAAAATAAAGCTCTATAGACCAGCTTAAAACGCTTATCAGACTCTATTCAGACCCCAGCTGGAATATGCCTCCGAGGTTTGGTCCCCTAACTCATACCCAAAGCCACATTGATCAGATCGAGGCTGTCCAAAGGCAGGCAGCCATATGGATCGAGGCTAACTGCTTAAGAACAGCTAGTGTATCTGATATGCTGAGCTCCCTTAATCATAGTTGAGTAAAAATAAAGCTCTATAGACCAGCTTAAAACGCTTATCAGACTCTATTCAGACCCCAGCTGGAATATGCCTCCGAGGTTTGGTCCCCTAACTCATACCCAAAGCCACATTGATCAGATCGAGGCTGTCCAAAGGCAGGCAGCCATATGGATCAATGCTAACTGCTTAAGAACAGCTAGTGTATCTGATATGCTGAGCTCCCTTAATCTTAGGCAGATCTACTAAAACCCGTGACGACTTCAATACCCGTGACGGTATTATCACGGGTTGTCATGGGTTTTGTTATCTTGCTGTCACGGGTTTTGTCAATAACGTCACGGGTTTTGTCAATATCGACTGGGAAACTATAATCTGAAACCTCAATACATTTCTGCAAAGATAGAGCTTTCAGACATTGTCCAATTTGCCGTCTGTCAGCCTGATGATATTGTTAACGCCATCAGACAAAATCAATTTACAACAGAATCTGTACAAGAACCTCTTCCAACTGCTGAAGTTCCAAAGGTCGATATTCACCTATCCAGAGCAGACGAGTTGATACATAATGAAAGAATTGTGTTTTCTCCCAAGTTGGGTACATTTACAATCAAAGGGGCAGACGATAAACCCAGGGTCGTAACTCTGTTTCCAGAAAGTTGCAGTTGTTTAATAAAAAGTTGCTTTCACATTTTGGCAGTCAAAAAATCTCTCGGAATGGACATTAAACAAAAAACTCATCCAAACATAACAAGTTTGAAAAATAGCACAAGTACCAAAAGTAAAGCTGGCCGAAAACGTCCGAGACCTGGCGACTATGATTATTTGATAAATGAGAACATAAATGAAAAACCCGTGACAGCTGAGATGCCCGTCACGGATAATTCAATTGAAAAACCCGTGACAGCTGAGATGCCCGTCACGGATAATATAATTGAAAAACCCGTGACAGCTGAGATGCCCGTCACGGATTTTACAATTGAAAAACCCGTGACGGAGACCTCCACGTACACTATTTACGTGGAGGATACCGAACCAGGAGTCCCAGTGGGCGACACGTCAATGAGCGGCCCTGATTGGGTAGTTGCCGGAGGGATCGAGCTTAAAGACGAAGAAAGAAGCATTTTATACCTGCCCAATGCTTGGCTCAACGACCGAATAATAGATGCTGCCCAAGGATTATTGAAGCGACAGTTTCCCCACATTTAGGGGTTGGACACTTGCCTCAAAGCAACAAATCTTTCCTTTGAAAAATCTAGGGGGAAATTCATTCAAATTGTAAATCGAGATCCTAAACAAGGTGGTACGCACTGGACTTCATGCTAGACAAGGAATGTCCCCAACGGTCACCTACAAAATCTGGAAAACGTATGTAGTCCCAAGATATCTCTTCGGCATTGAAGTTCAGTACCTTACAAAGACCAATCTACATAAGTTAGAAAACTATCAAATAAAGATTATCAAGCATCTTCAAGGTCTCCCAGAGAGGACGTCCACATCCGCAATTTATACACTGATAGGAGGGGAACCAGTTGAATTGATCGTCGACCGAAATTGCCTGGCTCTGTTTATGAATATCATACAGCTTCCGGACTCAGTTGAATATCACATACTAAGACGACAACTAGCCATGGGAAATACTGACAACAATACCTTTACATCAAACATTAGAAATATCTTGGCAAAGTATGACTTACCAACCCCTGAAGAATTCCTTCACAATCCACCGTCAAAATCAAGATGGAAATCCATGTTCAAGAAGGCTGCGAACGAGTACTGGTCAGACACCTGGGGACGTGAGCTGGATTCGAAACCCACAACGAAATACATACAGATCCAGACAAATCCGATCAACAAACCACATAACATCTGGCAGGTCATAGAACCCAAACCGCATGAAGTTAGACGGGCAGAAATCAAGGCGAGGCTCCTTACAGGAACATATATCCTGCAAAGCAACACTGCAAAATTCAACCAGAATGCCGTCTCTGCAACGTGTAAGCTCTGTGGACAGGAAGACGAGACTAGAGAACATTTACTTACAAGATGAGCAACTTTAGGAAATATCAGGAGCGACTACCTGAAAAAACTACAAGCCATACTTGAGGAAACTCGACTTTCATCTATTTCATCCGCACAGGAACCAGACCTTCTCGTCCAGATTATCCTGGACTGCACCCATCATACAGTGAAGGAGAAAGTCCACCTGAACCGGAAACAGGAAATTGATGTCGAAAGATGGTCTCAAGCCTACTGCGAACGTCTCATCTCCACAAGAGCCCAGACTCTATGTAGCAATATAGTGGGTATCTAAACCTAACCTATACATGCCCTGCTAAAATTTCAAGGTCCTCTTTATATTTGTTTACATGGGCTATGTATGACCTAATGTCTAACTCTCATGGCCGCGTCGCGTATACATGTATATATAAACTGTTTATACGTTTCTAACAAGTTGACATTCTCTAATAGTGGAAGAGTTTTTCTGATTGGGACGATAATAAGATATATATCCTCGTTGGGGAGTGCTCCGAAGAAAACGGAGGAAACTACAAGAAACAACAACAACATAGCATCGTTCAATGCGGCTGTCAGTCGCATTGAGCATGTTTCACCATTAATCAGTCTCTGAAAATCTGTTTTTACTACTTTCGTTCTTCTTTTACTTTTACCTTTGTATTATATTGTTCTATACTTATTTGGATGACGCGCAAAATTGTCTACGCCCCCGCAAGGGGTTTGACAAAAACGGCAGAAAGAAAGAAAGAAACATTCAAAGTGTCACTAGCCCTATTTCAATGAAAAAAGCATTTCTTTATAATTATATTACATGTACAGTATATGTTTTTGAAATGGTGTATGCTACCAAAGGGCTATGTTAATTGTATTCAGGGTAGAAAATGATGAAAAAAGTAGTTTTATTTTGTTAGGCTAGCTATTGTTATATGTTGAAACTTCTATAAAGTTTGATATGTCCCTTATATAATTATATCTCGCTTTAGATAGTTCTATACGGCTGAATTTCTTAATTACTAATCTATATCACATGCTGCATATTTTTGTTAGATGCTCCTTGATAATTCTTTAATATGACTTTGCTAGAAATATATTTATGTTGCTACTAATCTAGGCTTGACAATTCTTAATTGTCAATGACATGTGTTTTATATTGCTACAATACTGTTATATTTAATCATTTTGTATAACGAGAAGATGTATAGATGACATCATCAAGATTGCTGGAAATTTGATAAACGAATAAAGCATTACATCTTACCATCTGACTGGCATAAGTACTTTACCATTAAAAAAATATATAACAGCCTACATGTAGAGAAACACATAGTACACATATACGAGGCATGATTAATATATTCGATAATTTTCTATATAGCAATTGTGTTTGTCAACAACGTTCATTAGAGCCAGATACAGAAATAACATCTAATATAAACTTCAACACGGATATAGGAAACAACTTTCATGTGAAACACAACTAGTGGACTTTATTGATGACGTCTCAAAAAATTATGATCAAAACTAACAAACAAACTGCCTGATAATGGACTTTTCTAAGGCGTTTGACACAGTGAATCATAGGCTTCTTACTCACAAATTAGACCACTATGGAATAAGAGGTAAAACAAACAACTGGATAAAAAAAATCTTAGCAGACAGAACATGAACTTGAATTCTTTCCAACTACCATCGTCAAGAACAACCTTACGGAAAGAGTCATTCTATCCAAGAACAAACAGAGACTGGAATGCGTTACCACCTACCACTGTAACCTCGGCTACTAGCCTTGATCATTCAAGGGACTCCTGAAGGACCATTAATTGGTGAACTTTTGTTTTTATCCGCACAGTGTAAAATAGTGTACAGCACAAACTGTTGAACTCAATTCTTGTTTTTTGGAAATTTTAAATAGTGTTTTTATATACAGGCGCACACCAGAGTGACAGAAAAGTAAACCTGGTGACGGTGGTCACCAATTGGTAGACGTAGAAGCCAATAAGCATCATTTGGAGTAAGAATCTCCGATCGAATGCACTAATAAACGTATTTTCTTCATAAAAGGGGCACATGACGTTGAAGTCATTTCAACCACCAACGTTTGAGCAGAACCTAGCTCTTTTCTTGACTGATGTACAGTTCCATGTATACAATTCTTTTACTTCCAATGCAGAAATTAGTAATAAATAGCCAATTCTTGAATATAAGGTGGACGAGTAAGAGTATCGTTGCATCATTGGTAACACCATTCGGAAAAGGAACGTTGCCTTTACACTATTGAATTATTTCAATTACGAAGGAAGCTACGTATGTAGCCCAAACGCTGGACGAAAACCAAACAATCCAAATATTCTGGAACTAAATTACATTGCTGAAGAATGAAAATTGTGGTGTATTGCTCACCCATTGAGAATAATAGTATTGGTTAATTATTGCTTTGGTTAATCAAAAAGCTGATAAGCTCAACATCCTAGGTCTGTCATATCTTAGAATACGCATCTATCATATGGCCCCAAACACTAACGCCATCATCAATCTGTGGTCCGTGATTTTTCTTTAAAATTAGTATATTTTGTGCGCTCCATATTGTTGCTTTCGTGCTAGGTTGAGCCTTTTGTGTGCTGTATTCCCGGTTGTCGTGTATTTGCATGCAAATATGGTACATGTATATCCATTGCATAGTAGCCTTATGCAATCACTGTACGTCCAATTCTCCTACGCATAACGCCAATGACGCCAACACAAATACGTAATTTATGTTATTCTGACGTTGGACATGTGAAGCAAGCCATAGCTCTACTTCTACTTGATATTACAGTTTCTATAATGGAGCGAGATACTAAATGTTTTTAATTTACTTTAACATATTTTAACACTTGAATATCAATCAATTCTCTCATTAAGTTCAAGTTTAGTGTTTGGTCTTGTAATAAAGATTTTAAACTTTTTTGTAACATGTTTACTACTCATTTAAACTAAAATGCAATCTGTGAACGCTAATTAACACGATTTATGAACAAGATACATGACCTACGAAGTGACGGGGATTTTGTGGTCAGTCTTCGTCTGTTTGTCCACAATTTGCCTGTGTAGATACTAGAGGTCTAAGTTTTGGGCTACTCTTTGTGAAACTTGGTCACCATTATTACTATCTCAATTTCGAAATTGGGTCATCTAGAGGTCACAAGTTGGCTTATCTATATATTTGGTAATCCGGTAGTAAAAAACACTAGATCATGTCATAGAAAAAACATTGTCTAGTAACTAAAGATCACAATTTTGACCTTCAATTGCTCTATAACATTTGATCACAATGTCAAACCATCTCAACAAAATCTAGGTTAATTAAGTTCGATAATTGGTCATCGTATTCCAAACACTAGGTCACTAAATGTAGGTAAAGTCATCAACAAATCTAATGTGTGAGATACAAAGGTTGTATTTTCATTGTTTTTTATGAAAGTTTGTAAAATGTTTGTCTAGATGGAATCTAGATTGAGTCATGGAGATGGATTAAATGTATCTAGGTCAATGATTCAGTGAGTTCCAATATTGGTCATCTGATGTAAATGACAAGCTAGGTCACTGCTCTTTTGATCTACATCATCATGACATGTAAGTACAGTACATAATGTTCAAGGCTTTGATAAAGTGCTAAATAAGAAAAATATTGCGTTGCTATGGTGACCAATTTTGATAAAGCAGTCTGATTGAGAAAAAGATGACTAATTAATAAAGCTTTTTCATGTATCTTACTTTAAATTAATGTACATAACTATTTCAAACAGAAAATGCCTTTCATTGCATGCAAAATTTTTATGTATATATAATTTAAATTCAAACATAACTCTAAAATTGGATACTACATATTATGACAAGGATTTACAAAAATTAAATGGGGGTAATAATAAATACTTGTTACAGTGACGACACATATTAAATTATATAACATTCGAATGACGTTTGTGACATCACTGAAAATTCTCTATAATAGGAACTCTGCAACTTCCTAATACCCAAGATATTGATAAATAAAACTTCATCTTCATTTTTGTTCATTAAGATTATTCTTTACAACTATATCAGTGAGATACAATATACTTCTGTGACTATATGAAGATTCTCAAAATCAATATTTTAGTTAAAATAGTAAGTTTCCTTTGAGACTAGATTTAATATTCTACTGTAACTTACTCGAATGTTGTAAAGGATTTGGGGCCTGTATAAACTACTGCGACAGGTGAGCGACATTGGGTCAGTTAGGTTCTCTTTTTTAAATCCCTATTGTTAAAATTAGATTTGGTGGTTTTTGACCTTTTTATTGTTTACATAAATTCCGGAAATTCGGGTTTTAAACTTTTGTCCTTTCTAAGGGAGATAACCACTGTAAGATTAGTAAATTTATGGCATGACCAAAACAAAGGTATTTGATATTAGAGTTGTATTCCATTCTTTATGTTATTTGATACATTAACATTGGGGCAGTGTCCGGTCTTCTTCCCCTGCCATTTTTATAACAAATCTGTGCCGATCACATTTTTCATTTGTTTCGTCCTCAGTAAAATCGTAACTAACATCCCGACTGTTTAGGCAATAAAATATGATATGTTATGTGCTCAAATTAAAGGTTAAAAAGATCAAAGATCATAGGTGAAAGGGTGCAGAATAAAAACAGAATAGTACAGGCTAGAATGTGATCGTCGCCAGCCTGTTAGAATAGATGTCTAGGCTGGGACTCGATTTGACCTGGGATGGGAGACTGTTCCAAAGTCTTATTGTTCTCGGGAAAAAGGAGTTGATATGATATTGGGTATTTGACTGCGGTATTAGAAAGTTCTGATTGCGGGTTGGGATGAGATGATTATGATCAACGAAGACTAGGCTATGTTGGACTTTATATAGAAAGATTAAGGATGATTGCAGTCTTCGTTGTTGCAGTGTCACCCAGCCAAGATCGTTTAGCATAGTGGTGACACTGCTCTGATAGTCATAGTTCCCACAGACGTACCGAGCTGCGGCTCTCTAGACACCTTCAACCTTATTTATGAGATGTTTCTGCCAGGGGTGCCAAATGACGGAGCAGTATTCTAGTTGGGGCCTTACGTATGTTGTGTATGCAGATTCTTTGACCTTTTTGTTTTTTGTTTTGATATTTCTTTGAATGAATCTGAGTGAATTTTTGGCCTTGGAGGTTATGTTGTTTATGTGGGGGGTCCAGTTTAGATCTTTAGAGATAGTGACTCCAAGGTATTTTGCATTGTCTGTAGTGTTCAGTATTTTGTTATGGAGAGTGTAGGGAAATATGATTGGGTTCTTTTTACGGGAGATTCGGAGTACCTCACACTTGTCGGGGTTGAACTCCATGGCCCACTCACGTTCCCAAAGCTCTAGTTTACGTAGGTCTTCTTGTAAGGCGTTTGCGTCCGTCTGTCCTTTAATTGTCAGGTAAACTATGGTGTCGTCGGCAAATAACCTTGTTCTACTTTTGACTGTTTCTGGCAAGTCATTTATATATGCCAGAAACAAGCAGGGTCCAAGAACAGAGCCCTGAGGGACACCAGATAGTACAGGTAGTTCGTCAGAGAGATGACCTTCAACCGCAACCCTCTGGCTGCGGTTGTTCAAGAATGACCTGATCCATGATGTAACATGTGTGTCTACTCCCATATGTCTTAGCTTGTGGATTAACTTGTGATGGTCAACTTTGTCGAATGCTTTGGAGAAATCCATCACAATGACATCTGTCTGTTGACCATCATCCAAGCTGTCAAAAGCTTCCTGAGTAAAGCTGAGGAGCTGAGTGTCACAGCTGCGTTTCGTCCGAAATCCATGTTGGTATGGGCTCAGTATGTCATGTTGGTCAAAGAATGTCATCAGGTTGGAGATATAATGTGCTCCATTAGTTTTGACGCTATGCATGTTAGGGATATTGGTCTATAGTTACTTGGTTTGGATTTTGAGCCTTTCTTAAAGACAGGTGCAATTTTTGCGTTTTTCCAGTCATCGGGTACGATGCCGGTCTCAAGGGACAATCTGAATATTTCTGTGAGGGTTGGGGCTATTTCACTGTGAAGTTCCTTCAGGATGCGTGGTGATACTTGGTCAGGGCCAGTAGCTTTATTCGGATTTAACCCTTTGAGAAGCTTGTCAACACCATCAACTGTAATTGTGATGGCGGGCATAGAGTTAGGGGGGACTTATGAGGTTTTTACACATCTGTTTGAGACCTAAGGGTTGGGGTCTAGAAAAGACAGATTCAAACTGTTTGTTCAGTACATTTGCCTTGTCCTGGGGGTTTGTATGTGTGATGCCCTCAGATTTAAGGGGTGCAACTCCACAGTTCTCAGTTTTGTTGTGCTTGACAAAACTGTAGAACTTTTTGTTGTTACCTGGTTGGGAATCAGAGCTGAAAATGACAGACTCCAAGTACGACCAGTACGAGTTGCGTATATTCTTTTGGATGGTCGCCTTAAGAGTCTTAAATGATGGCTCTGATTTGGGGTCAGCATGATTCTTTTTAAGTTTTGCAAATAGTTTATCTCGTTTCCGTATCTGTCGCAAGATGTCAGGGGTCACCCAGGGTAGATTCTGTCTGTTTTTCGTAGTTTTGGTCAGGATGTATTTGTCACAAAGTCTATGGAGTTCATGTTTGAAGTCATTTCAGGCAAGGTTAGGATCAGTGTGTTCTTGGTTTATGAAGTTTTCATGGAATTTGAGGAGCTCTAATTTAATTTTGGACCAGTTAGCTTTTCTGTAGCATGGGATATTTCTTTTGGGCTGTGTAAGGCGTCCTCTATTTATGTTAAGTTCATGATGGATTATGTTGTGGTCTGAGTTCCCAAGGGAAGGTAGGGATGTTGTGCTATGTACTACTGATGGATGATTTGTTAGGAATAGGTCCAGTATATTTTGATTTCTGGTTGGTGATTTAACCATTTGCTCAAGATTGAGGCTAACTATATTTTCAAGGAATTGCTCATACATATTCCTGAATTTACAGTTTTTGTTGATGGACTCTGTTTGCCAATCCATATCAGGCATGTTGAAATCACCCAACAACCATATTATGCTGTTTTTGGGGACTTGTTGGACCAGAGAAGCCTACTCCCTTGTGTAAATGTTTATGGTCTAAATCCCAGGGGTTTGGACATCATGGACATGTAATCACATAGGGTCTTGGAATCGACCAGAGCACAGGCCCTCGATGCGATTTTATGGTCCGGAAAATAAATATTACTCTTACTTCTTAGTCCTGGGTGCCATAACTAAATGTTCTACATCTACATCAATACGTTATGCTGTCATAAATTTGACAATTCTATAACGGTGCGCAAAGAAAAAGGGAAGTAAGGATAGGAAAGACAGAAGGATAGACACAGGCAAATATGATTGCAGGTAAAGTTTAAAAGATATGAAGTAATAGAAAGTGTTGCACAGTTACTTTCGGCCATCAGGGCAAGACCAATCCAGCTTCCGTGGCGGTGCTAGGGTGCTAGACCCCGCTGACATAGCTCCGGCCCTTCGTTTGGCTGTACTTTGTAACTGTGCATGAGGATCCCCTTTAGATCTTTTATTGACTGACGTCGATCTTTATGAATTGGAATAATCACTGAAATGGAATAATCATCGTCTAAGAAGCTTGGACTACCCGGGACGAAGAGTCAATGAGAATGTCAAATTCCCACCGGTCAGGAAGATTCGTCTGTCTAATTCCCCCCGTATTCGGTCATCTGTATAACCAGAATCCAGGAAAATGTGTATCCCTGCCGCCCCCTCCCTAAAGTTATTGATAGGTAATTACTGGGGTTTAGTAATGGATCAAACATGAGTTCCGACAAAGGAACATTGTGCACATACTGTTACATACCATGATTCATTTATTTCAGCTATAACTGTGTGTGTGTATATGACTATGAACAATAAGATGGCTGGACACTTCTTGATGTGTGTGTAATGATGGACAATTATCAAAATGAGGAAAATGTGGAAGGCGTATGGACTGGTCATTGCTGTCGGTTCTCTCATAGTGTTGTTTGGCCTTGTTTATTTACCAGAATCACATTCAGCTGTCAAGAGTAAGTTCCTATATATTTTGAAATTAGAGTAGGAAATTCCCCGAAAAATTGAAATGTTGATTTCGGTTCTGAATCTTTACAGTAATTTTTTACTGTTACTGCAATACCGAGGGTCCAAATGTTGATAGATCTTACCAAATCTAATGGAACGAAACGTCTATTTTTATTCAAGTAAATGATTGAAATCCCGTCTAGTTGAGAGATTTTGGATTTTCTATGATTGGTTCATGGATTAATTGCAACGATAAAAAATGTCTAGATATAATTATAAGTTTCAAACTTTGAAAATTTGTTTTTTTTATTGCTTATAAATATTAGAATTTATAATTGTTACCTTTGTTATCTTGTAATATATCCAATGTAGGGATCACAATAATTATTTGTTAATATTTTACTACGTCATAACTGTTGTAATAGTCTGTATGCATGTTGTTTACAGGGCCAGTCATACAGAGTAGAAGACTTGCTTCTAATGTCATAGTGGCGGTAAGTAGTTCTATCTATGTATAATTGTATTAAGGCACAGTGATCAATGGGAATAACTGAAACTAGTGAAAGTAAATAGCCATCCCTGCATCTTGATCTATGGGTATTCACTGTATAGCTGAAAGTAAATGGATATGTGACAAAAGTTGTCCCTATTCCTAAATCAATGCAGTATCCTAGTTGCCATCTTTCTATTAATGCTTATGACTTTGGCCCTGTTGTTAGTGTACAGGATTTTTATCCTTGCAGTGCAATCCTGGTTTGTTTCATGGTTGTGGCCACAGGTCATTCCCTTCCATGAAAATTTGATGTCAACTTATTTCTCCACATCTGGACAAGTTGTCTGTTCCTTGTATTATGGTATGTTTAAATAGTAAGCGGTAGGATAAAGTTAAAAAATTGATAAGGTGAACAAGCTGTTGTATATATAACTAAAAAATTATGGCGATAACTTTTAAACTGGTGGATAAAGGCAAGAAGGAATCCCCGCAGTTCTGTATTTGCTTACAACTTACAAGTATCAAACAAGACAAGAAAGAATTTTAGTTTTTGATCAAAACATAACTTCTAATTTCATCGTATTTTAAGTTCATGTTCCTGTGAAAGTATTTTTAATCTATGAGCTGTGTGTTGTATTTTAGCCTGATCAGAATGGTCCTGAGATGGTGATGAGAGGGCGGGTGAAGAATTTGGAGAAAGAATGCAAGAAATTAACTGCCAATGGATCAGAATTCCTATTTGTGGAGAAATCCAAACTTGACCATATTGTTGTAGACGATCGATATAAAGTTCTATATTGTTATGTGCCAAAGGTTGCATGTACGAATCTCAAAAGAGTGTTTCTGTTGTTGACGGGTCAGATGAACGTTACAGATCCCTTGTTGCTTAAATCTGCCGATGTTCATTCCTCACTAGACCATCACTTGTCGTATTTAGACACGTTCCCAGCTGCCGGGATAAAGTATAGATTCCATCATTATAAGAAAGTGATCTTTGTCCGGGATCCACTGGAGCGGATTCTATCTGCATTTAGAAACAAATTCCTTCAACAGGGAAATTCATATTTTAAGTTGCATTTTGGTAAAACCATTATTAAGCGTTATCGTGAAAATCCAAGTAATGAGTCATTGAGTAAAGGTGAGGATGTTACGTTCACCGAATTTGTTGAGTATTTGTTGGATCCTGTAACGGTAGATCGAGGTTACAATGAACACTGGAAATCCTACTACGACCTCTGTCACCCTTGTCATATACAGTATAACTATATAGGCAAATACGAAACTTTGGACCAAGACGTAGACGAGTTCTTGAAACTTCTTCACGTTCAAGACAAGATTTATTTTCCAAATAGACAAGATATGTACAAAACATCCAAGACTGAAGATATGCTTCTTAATTTCTACAGGGTCCTAGAGCCAGAAATGTTGAGGAAACTGGTAGATGTATATTATAGGGATTATAAAATATTTGGGTTTGATCTTCCCGATGGTGTTAGCTCTTTATTGAAAGAAGAATAGTAAAGGTTATATAGTTTTATGGTTTATCTTACAAAGTGATTGACCTCTCCACATTAATGCCAAATATATGTATATCTTAAGATTTAAGTGAAAACGAACAAATTCAATTTTTATTTCTATATTTAAACAAATATTTGCATTTCGTGATAATATTTCCTTTGCCAAAATTTTATTTTTATTTTTTTTATATGGTACTAAATTTCATATGTATTGTTTGACTGCAATGCATGAACATAAATTTTTATGTAAAATATGATGACGCCAAATATGAATCAAACGGTCAGTTGCTTTACTTTTTGTTTGAACATTGTAGATCATTTTGGATCCTTTTTGTTTAATTTTGTCTATCATTTTGGATACTTCCACTCTTGTTCAGGATGTCTTTACTCTAACATGCTATTATATTACTTATAAATATTGCTAGTCTTCCATGGTCACTCTTTCAGGGAATGGTAAGAATAAGGGGCTGAGGCTTAAACGTTGATAGCTGTCTGGTTCATACAGTTTTACCTCAAATATTTGCCTAGAATACTTTCATAGTATGAAAGCTTATTGTGGAACCTTTAATCAAGAATTAATAAATTGATTAGTTTTAACTTTTTTAAAATTGTGATGAGGATCTGCTATAGATTAGTCCTTAAAATATTCATTTTATTTAAAGCTGTATTTCTGACATTTTGTTAAAAAGTTACATTGTAGTGATCTGACTATGACATATGTTGGTAAGTTTTGGCATAATTCCTATATTATTCTGTAAGTTATTCTTCCATGGTCTAGGGGGGTTGGCAATTGTCCTAATTCCAGTGCGGATTCATTTAGATATATGGTCAATGTGGGAGTCACCAGGTAAAGAATGGTCATGCCCAATGTTTAGGAGCCTGATTCCAGGCATTGAAGGAAATCTGGATGCTAGAAGTGATCTCATCATAGTCATATAGAAAACCGCCCTGCCCTTAAATAGACCTGATAATATTATGCATGTACATGTTTCTTTTTACTTATTCAATTATAATGCCAAATACACTATTGAAATTGACCAAAAATAAGCATGTTGTTATTATGATTGTTGTAAAATTATTTTTATTGTGAGTAATGTGTACATTGTATGCTGTTTTGTGTATATATTATGTTCTTTGTTTAAGTTAAACTGTGTATTTTCTTTGTGTATTGTGATATATAATAAATCCACCTATTTTATTAATATTATATGATTATCCAAACTTATAGATAGAAACAATTACCTTCAGTACCTCATGAAATCCACATATTTGAAAATGTATTTTTTCTAGTTTGTTGATAATGTCATTCATATCATGATAAAATATTTTAAATACTGTTTTAACTGATATTATAGTGCAAACAATTTAAACTGGTTCTCAGATCTTCTGTAAGAACAATTATCCCCACCGTCGATGAATAGGGGTATATTGCTTTGCAGATGTATGTCGGTAGAAAAGTCTGTCGGAAGACCAAAATGGTTTTCGTTCAATAACGCAAGAACGCTTTGCCCTAGGTTCTTCAAACTTTACATGGTGATTGACCAGCAACAAAAGATGACCTCTTTTGATTTTGAGGTCAGTAGGTCAAAGTCACTGCGACCTTTACTATTTCTGACTACTCTGCTGCCATGGGGCATACATGTTTTACAAACATCTCTTGTTGATTTTATGGCAATGATTTAATTTTAACCTTTGTTTTCATAACTGGAAAGTATAACAAATCTGTAAATGATGTTTTCAAAACACACTAATCTAAATCATAGACAAGACAACTTTCTCACATAAAATGATAGATTCCAATATCACAGAGGCTTGTAATATATTCATGCATAAAGGTTGAGTACCAGGTTAATTTGTGCGGACTTTAAATCTTATTCATAATGTCACAACATATATTTAATGCCATTAATACAAAGAATGATTGAATCATATAAAAAATGGTATTCTTGCCAGTGAATATATTTTTATTTCATTAAAATGAATTTGAAAATATTGTGATGGACATGCTTTTACAAGGGATGTTCGGAAAGTTTAGGGACAAGCGCTATATTTTTATTCCTTGATATTTTGTTAAGTTTCCAAAAACTTCTTGAACACCCCTTGTATTTAGACAGATTTTATCATGAACAAAACATGAATACTACCGGTGTGTCACAAATGGACCAATCGAGACATGGGGTGGTATTCAATATTGATCTAACTTGCCTCAAGGATAAGGACAACCAATCAGATCTCATCATATTAAACTCCTGGTTTCTAACCGGCGATATAATTGGTACACACATTAAATATGATCAATATTGAATACCACCTTAAAAAATCTTACCCTGACTCCAGAAACCAGAGTTTAGCCCTTATTTTGTAACTCGGTATATTTCTTTAAGGTTGTATCATTCATAGTGCTTGTTTTACCAATCAAAGCAATTTATCATGTTCAAACAAATTTACTTTTCTTTCATCTTTGTTACTACTTTGAATCTCATCATACTAGATATATATATTATCCCATAACCATATTGTTTAATAATTTCAAATTAGAAATTGACACGTTTTATATATATTTCATTTCTACATTCTATGAATGTATAGAACACAGTTTTAGACATTAATCATGAAATGCCATTTGACAAAGTAATGGCTTTGTATCCAATTACTCCTGGATGCCAAGGAAGTAATTGTGCTATGAGTTTGCTATTGAGTTATCATTTGACTGTAATGCACGTTAGTCTTTTGGGTATTTGTAAATCCATATTTATAATGTATGAAACATGTCCATTGTATTACTTTATAATATAAAATGTAACATATCTACTACATACATGTATATTATAATATCTACAATTTAATCATAAAATTTATGCTAGAATCCACACTTAAAAATTTGCGTCCACTTGCAGTATTTTATTTTTTCATTTTTTTTGTTATGAAAAAGAAATAAATACCTTTTTGTTTCTGCTTTTCAAACATTAGCAAGTTATTAAATTGACCCATTGTTATATTCAGCTTTTATCAAATATCCATTTGCTTTAAACATCCATCTGTGATGTATTCCTTCAATGGCTGCATAAGACAGGTTAGACTTAATATAATTACCATAGGCTGCTTACCACTTGATTCATGAGATACATATTGCGATTGAAATAAAAACTGCTAATTCATCATCCTCCATATTGGTAATCCATTTGGTGGTACGGAACCAGTTCCAAAGCAGCTAAAAGCCTTACCAATGATGGGGTAAACCTTTATCCCTGATTCTAACTGGTGAGGCCTATGAAGCGGGTCCAATGTACGGAGTAAATGAAACTTATTTAGTACTCTTAATACTTATTGTTGAATTGACATTACGCCTTAGCATAGATCGCTCCACCTGGTTGTTTGTCGAATGCTGCTTGGCGAAGGTTTTCAAGGTAATCCATTGGACCATGCGATTATAATTTACTGTTAAATTTGATTAAAGAGGGATTGATTGACAACTGGCGTAATGTCAATTATTGAACTTTGGACAAAAACATGAATCTGTTATTTTATTGGTCTGCCAGTGTATACAATTTATCTATAAACTACTCAATATTTGATAAGGGTCAACATATTTTACTAGCAAATATTTTGCAAAATTGAATAAGGTTGACTGATGGAATTTACAGACATATACTGTAATGCATGTTGATTTCTCGATCCTTAGCAAACTTTGAGTAGAATATTATCATACAAGGTACTTAATTTATGATTTATTATATGTGATAGTAATAAGTTTATTATGCGGGTCAATTTTGCCAAACAGTGATTCTTATCAAAAATATGTACCACAAATTTTCAATTGTTTATAAATTTCACTATGATGTAACAGAACAAACAATTACTTAATGGTTTGTATTGTTCAGTTGTTTTCTGACTGTAAGCAATGAGATCAGCATATCACTGGCTTAGAATGAGAAGGTGGTAACTACACTTAACCGCTTTAAAAACGCACCACTATTGAAAATAATCAAACTTTGTCAAAAATCATTTTTTGCTAAAATTAATAGTTTACAGGGTTTGTTCAGTTCATAAGCTTGACCTAATTGAAGAAAACGGTTTTGTTTTTATTCGAAATACCCGCCCAAAGAACTATTTTTGAATTTGCATGTTTTGCACATGCAGCTCGATTGCGTCGACCTATGTGGTCAATATTGACTTTAAACTGTACGCTGTTGGTTTACACATTGAAAAAATAACAGAAACAGTATTTACTTATGGTATTTTTATGCTGCGAATATCTCGAATATTTGTTCGGATGATTGTGCCTTCACTTCCAACTGAAAAGAGCATTGGTGCCTTAGCATGGCGGTTCAGCTGCCTCCACACAACGATTGTGGGCTTAGAACATGGAATCCTAGCGAATGACACAGTCAAAGACCGACCTGGATGAAACAAGCTAAATGTATTAAACCCAAGCTATGAGGAAACATGACATAGGTTGTGCCACTGTAATTGGTTCCGCATGGCTGCACACAGTGTCAAAAGAATGTCGGGTGTCAATAAACAAGCCAAAAGTACATTATTACATGTTCATAACTTTTCTTTTCCTAATTGTCAATGAAAAGGAAAATCCTTTTAGTACACTTTTTAACGAATTTTCTCCCGTTTAGAGCCGAACTTTTTGTCTTCAAGCTCCTTCAGTGTTGATTTGAGGTGCCATATAAGCACCATGGGAAATATCCTGACAGTCTGGTGTTCATAACCAAGATTTCAAGTTTAAATAAGGCTTGAATCCATCTTAGGTTCACATAATGCGCGTATCTGGACCACACTCTGTCGTATGGTATTGGCAAGACAGCCAAAGCCACATAACATTTATAATTCAAGTTAAGCTTTGCTTGGATGGTTTGAAACATCACGTCAAACATAATTTTATCCCATTAGATCTACGTTATTAATGTTATTCTTTAGGAGGAGAAACCACGTACATGCATCAATGTAGCGGGCTCCTATAATTGCTTTTGAAATTGTGACTTTCACTTTTATGGGTCACTGTGTTATCTATATCATAATTTATTTTAATCTCGTAATAATGGCATGAAAATCACACAACTCCTTGTGTACAGACTGAAGATTATTAGTCCGAAAATAAATAACCGTAGATAGACGTTTTCATCACTAAAACCGATATTTCATTTGTGGTGCGTTTTTAAAGCGGTTGAGTGTACTACTTACAACCTTATAAGACTCATACATAATATTTGACATCTACATTACGAAGCTCTTCTTGTGAGCTTATTTTGATGAAAATCAGAACTTGTCATGATGACCGAACTGAAGTCCAAAACGTTGGGAGAGTAAAGAGTAGTTTTCTTACAGTTTTTTCTAGTTTTCTCAAAATATAGGTTTTGTACTTACGACCTTCTCATTCTAAGCCAGGGAAATGAGTAACTATAAGCCATACCCTGCAACAAGGTGTTTTAAGCAAACTTATTTTTGGATGCTATGCCAGATTTAAACTGTTTATTTCGTTCACCTATATGGAACTAATTTCATACTTTGTGTGCTGATATTGTTCCATTGATATCCCCTATCATGTATTTAGTTCGACACAAATATTTTGCCACATTTTATGTCTAGTTTCGTAAACCATGACAACACTTTATTATTATATGATTGATTGCACTATTAGTACTTGTAGTTTGAATGCTTGATTCTTCACATGTGGTTTGCTTGCATTTTAAATACTGCTAGGCGAGTGGCGAGAACAAAACTGTTCTATCATCTTTATTTATGAATTGTGCATTTAGAATCGTTTAAGTTCCGCACCTTTTTAGGGGTCAGACAATACATATGTAAGCGGTCACAATATGTATTTGATGAGTAATACAATTCTGATTTTGCACAATTTACTTTTTTGTGAACAAATTCTGTGCTATAGTATTTTTGTCTTTACTAAATCAACCAAGCAGCATCATTTATAGTGGTACCGTAGTCCCTAAGGTTAATGTTAAGATTCACACCTGTATTGGTTGCCTATAATGCTGCTCATTAATACGAAATCCTGTTTTGGCCATTAAAAATTTCACTTCCACATGTGGAGAAGTCTGTGATTTCTTATAGCAGGGTTAAGTTAGTACTGGTTAGTATACAGTATTGACACACAGTGACAAATGTAAATAAACATTTTTTAACAATCATCAAATCAGTTAAACAGAATTATGTACAAATACTAGTCACACAAATGTGTTTAATTATTCTACTTCTGGTCATTTCCAAATGTTGTCTACAGGTTTAGATTATTTATCATTTTGTGATACTATTGTTTATTTATATTAATTTATGCTTAGCTTGGCTTTTTCTGCAATGAAATATGACATAGAAATTTATAATTATAAAAGAGAAAATTCCTGTGCAATTTAAAGATGATCTTTTTTGTTTTACTTATTTAAACATAAGTCCATGTATTCTATTTATGCTGATCAATAACCGACAGGGTCTTGTAAAGTATATTTCACTATGTATGAAATCACAAGGTTGCTGTGTTTATACCTATAACTCTAGTGCCACAAATTGCAGTACAAAAACAAATGCAAAAGTCCCTTTAGTTTGTCATGGATTGAAGTCATGGTTGTAAAATTGATAAAATGGAGTCTTCGAACATTTTGCATGCTCCTATTATATAATCAGAAATGATACTACAAGTATTTATTGAGCTAGAGTTATACTTATAAATTCAAGTAGGTGCATAATATAAACATGTTAAGAATATATTAATTAACGCAATTTAGTATAACAACTATTATACATGTATCATATATTATTGATATATTTGTATTTACATTAGTTATTTTTTAATTTTTTTTTAACATATCTAAAATAGGTAATTTAATTTTAATGGTTAAACAGGTTGAATTTCCATACATGATTATTATATAAGAAGATATCTGTATACAAGTATAGTTTATGGTTGAATATGCGATCAACATGCTCATTATTGTAGCTCAATTATGTGATTATCCCTAAATCAACTTACATTTCGAACCAGTTTATGGACACAGGTAACTGTATTATTGATAACGAAAAAAAAACATTTCGGGAAGAAAAACAAAAATTTTCCAAAAAAAATTTTTTTTGTTTTAGTCTTTATCAATGATACAGTTATGTGTTCATGAACCGTTAATATGAAACCTTCCTATATAATAATAACAATTACAAATGTTTCTAAGTTCTTAGTATCTTGCTGATGTTATTTCTTCGCTCACCTGAGCACTTAATTGAAATCAAATAGCTCAAAGTAAGTTATTGTGAACAACCTATGGCTGTGGCCCATTTTCAACGATTTGATTATTAACATTAGACTATATATATCTTTTATTATATCAAGACCAAGTAAAAACTGAAAGCTTTGTCACTAGTCCAAATTAAGCAAACACCTTTTAACACTTTGTAGGTAACTAAGTTTCATTCAATTAAGAAAATTTGTCATGATGTTTGCATCTATAAAAGCTTAAGCCAGACCTACTTATTTTAACCTTTCAATCTTTAATGATTTTATGAAACCTTCGGTTTTTTCAGTCATACACCATATTCAATACTGGGTCACACCATAATCTTGTGCCAATATTACAAGATACAATGTACTCAGGTGAACGCTTTAAGATCCCTTAAGCTATCTTTGTTTACTATTTTGACAGCTTAATTGCCTGCTTTCATTTGCATTATGTTACTTGTGTACACATGTTGTAATAAATATTAAATAAAATATCCAGCTGTTACTTATTTTTATGCCCCCCCCCATCTTTGATGAGGGAGTATGCTGCTTTGCTCATGTCTGTCAGTAGATCAAATGGTTTCCATTCAATGACTCAAGTGTGCTATGCCCTAAGATCTTCAAACTTTGCATAAAGGTTGGTCAGCATCAGAAGATGACCCCTATTGACTTTGAACTCAGTAGGCCTAAGGTCACCATGACCTTTACCATTTTCTATTTTTCAGCTGCCATTGGTGCATAATGTTTTACACATATCTCTTGCTGTGTATAAAGGTGCTCATGTTAGTATGTATTTGTTAACTGCATGGGTAAAGGTTTTCAGTCTCAATACTGATGTCAGTATTTTGAGAAATAACTGTGCTATGAAATCAATAAGCAAATGATCTTGTTCTGTACATTGATAAGCAGTTTTCAGTAATTTGAATATTTTGAACTTTTACCCATGTAACTGTAGTTTGTCTTTCTACATCACACAGGATATACATACAGATGTATAGTCAAACCTGCCTTGTACCTAGGACAAAAACAGACAATGACCAAGTAATACAGAGTATCCAATGTCTAGGCATTGTCCAGATGCGGGAGAATGAGTAGCAATCTTATATTTCAAAAGACACTCAAGTTACTAGGGCTGATGTCCCTCCGATCTGATTAGACTGTGACACAGGTATAGTAATCATCTGAAGTTAGCCAACAACAGTTTTCTACTAGAATAACTAGTACACAATCTATATGTCTCCTCCACTATAGATGTACAACAAACGTTGAGGCGTGACCCATGTAGAGATAGAATATGTACTTGCCTGGACAATATGCTGGCTTAGAACCAGAAAGTAGTAACTACAAAAA
This sequence comes from Spisula subtruncata, assembly GCA_963678985.1. NCBI lineage: Eukaryota > Metazoa > Mollusca > Bivalvia > Venerida > Mactridae > Spisula > Spisula subtruncata. The sequence continues at coordinate 35,566,778 of OY787670.1, read as the reverse complement.
CGATATATGGAGAAAACAAGAGAAAACTGTCTGTAATTTAATCTTTACCTATGGGAAAACACGTTTTTAAAACTTCATTGTGGTCAACATGACAATTTCAGATTTTCATGAAAATAGGCTCATAAGAAGCGCCTTGTGAAGCAGATTTCAAATATGTATGAGTCTTATAAGGTTGTAAGTAGGAGTTACGACCTTCTGGTTCTAAGCCATCAAATTGTCGTAGATCCAGACCGGTATATTTTGGAGACAATCATACAAAATTGAACTTCTCCATGAAGAATCATTCCTGTAAGCTGTATGTCTACATGATACGTTGTCATGAACTTGCTCCAGGAGGATCAAGTTAGACAATTAATTCCACACTGGTTAGATTTAATTGTTTACAGGTCAACTGAAGAATTTGTGGGAAAAAAAATACGAACACACAAATACAAGTGTTTTCATTTTATTTGCACATAGTTATACACCAAATAACTTAAATTCAATCATGTTAATAGGTAGCATATAAACATAATAAAAGGAACATATATATAATATACATATTATGACAACTCAAGACATGCATAAAACATGTTGCATATATCACAAAATGGATCAATATAATTTTTTTACAAGGATACATTCAATAAATGCTTATGCCCCAGTAGAAGCCTACCGGTAGTCCATAACAATAGGGCCATAGCACAGTGGCCACAGGGAAATTCCCTGCAGGGAAAAATCAGGGAATTTACAAAACTGAAGTATAATATTAATTGGGATTAATTCATAAATATTAATCCATGTTATTCTGGCGAATGTGTCCCTGTATTTTGGGGACGTTGTTTTGAGGGTACGATGTAATCGTTAAGTCCCGAGTCATTCCCATTGGCAACGAGACTTGAGCGATAGTCACGCATGACTTGGTTGCTATTTAAGGGAATTCTCCCACCGGAACTTCCTCATGCTTTCGGAAACTTACAATCAAACACGTTACAACACTTATTAACCTACAACATGCCGCGTGGTAGAGGAGTTCAGCGAGGGTGATCGCAGTCAGCCACTGCCACAGAATCTTCAACAAAAAGGTCGAGACCGGCATTAGACAGCCAGGACACCGACGAGGAGTGTGGTGAGTGCATTAGGAATGTTGATTTTGAAGAAATTATTAGGGCCGAGGCCCTTATCCAACGTGCTGCCGTTGCAGCAGATGTATGAGCACCCATTGATAGGCCGTGCGGGGACCAATTTGAGGCTCAGGCTTCAAAATCAGAGCTTCGACTGTTGTTAATATTGGTTTGCCGAAACTAGCTATAACAAAGTCACAGGGTATTGCAGCAAATATTCTGCGTGAAGAATCTCTCAGTGATATGATTTGTTCAGAATGTAATAAACCGATCACCGAAAGTACTGATAAATGGATGTAAAATTTTTAGAGCCTCTACAATTGAAGACCACGAATAGTCAAAAACCCATATTAAAGCAAATGAAGTTATTACAGGTAAAAAGATGCAGAGTGAAGCTGGGAAAATGTTTGGAAAGTTGAAGTTTTTCTAAAAAAATTAAAATGCTTAATTTATTCAGAAATGCCCATGCAATTGCAAAGCACAACCGTCCATTATCGGGTTACATATGGCGCTTTGACATTGATAGAGCAAAGAAATTAGACATAAGCAGTACATTAATGACAGTGCAGCTTCAGAATTTATTAACTGTATTGCAAAGACAGAGAGGCAGAAAACTATCGGCATTCTAGCAGATAATCCATACTTTGCCTTCATGATGAATGAATGGAAGCACAGATATATATCTGGAGACAAGCAGGAAACCATATACATCAGAACGGCTAGAAAGGGTGTTGTTACACAGAGAGTAGTTACTATGGCTGTTTAACTTCTTATATTAATACATTAACCTATCTCTAAACTATCTTGGTACAAAAAATAACACATGGACCGATCGCCAATTGAGAAAATAGAGGAGTATTTAGAAAAAGAATTACACAAGCCCAGAACTCCAAGATATCAAAGAATTGTCATTCTCAGCGATAGTAAAGGCAATTACCTTAGGTCACATGAAAGCAGTGTCAATTGCCAAAATTTAAACATAGTCTGGTGGTCAGTTGGTGGGAGAAACTCTCAATCAGGTATTAGATACCTCATCCAAAATATAAATACCCTAAGAGATGGAGTAAAAACCCTGATACTTTATTGGCATTTCACATGTGACATAACATACAAAATAGGCCAACTCATTTATCCTAAATATAGATACAGCCCAGAGTTATTATCAATCATCACCCCTTGTCTAGATACACTCAAACTTATCCATCAAACAGAAAAAGACATAGATATAGGAATTCTTGAAGTGCCCCCAATATTCACAAGTGAATGGAACAAACAAAAAGAGGCCAGTGATTGGGAGATAATTGATGACAGTAACCTTCACAAACAAGTAACAGAACTACTTAATTCCTTGGTTTAATATTTATTTATTTCAGCATGTGAAAAAGTCTGTACGGTCAACAGAGGAAAAGGATTTTGTTGAAACATACGTTAAGACCACACCAAGAGGGATCGAGTCGTTGAACACATATTGGGAAACATGTTCAATGCTGCTTGGTGAAAAATTCCCATCATCAGTGAGAAATGGTAAATTATAAGATGGTTATAGCCATAAAATGTATTTTATAATAACAATTTAACCTAAGTAGTATATTTTTTACTAAACACATGGTAAAGCATCGAATAAGAATTACAAAATTAATTTTTGTTAAAAAAAGATGGATCATGCAAATCCTTCAAATGACATATACAATTTAATTGGACAACAAACATTGCCCCCACGACTTGCAATTGAAATGTCATTGAACATTAATCATTTTTGATGGAAACGAAGTGAATAGGTTATGTTGTGCCTGTCTTGAACTTGATTTCTCTATACAACTAGTGGTAGATTATAGACTGACATTTTATATCAAAGCCAGTTGAATATGTAAACTGTCCGACAAATTGTTCTTGGAACCAACACACTCTAAAGGCTTGCCACACTGATTGTCCAACAGAAATAAACAATTTTCTGAAAGTTTATCGTGCATTAGTAAGACCCCTGATATAAATTCAAAATTGCTAACAAGAAAAGTGGCATAACACATGTAACTAACTTTGTTCCATTTTAATTTCAGGTCAGTCTGTCTTGTAAGGTGATTGAAAAATCACCAAAAAAAGACATCAATTCCAAAAACAGTAATCTAACATTATCGACACTGATGGTAGCAGATGCTACAGACCATATCGAGTTGGCTGTGTGGAACGACCAAATAGATGCAATTGAAGAAGGCAAATCGTACAAGTTCGTGAATACAACAGTGAAAAATTTCAATACTGACATTACGATATCCGCAAACCCATACACCATCATTGAGGAGATCGATGAAGTACAATCTGTCAGTGTCGCTAAACCAGAAAGCATCCCACATCCGATACAGGCTGTCACAGCTTTTGTAGAACAGAAATCGACGAAATCAACGAGCAACTGCTCACTCTCAAATGTGACAACTGCCAAAAAAAAATGTTGACTGTCAAAGTGTTAAACACCATCACTGTCACAGTAACGATCAACATGACAGACTACATTGTGGACAATGAGATCATGAAGCAACACTTTAAAACTTTCAACACAATGAGCAACGACGAAATCGAAGACGAACTTTTGCTGAACAAAAATGTTCTGATGGTTAACAACCGAGTAACCGGTTTCATTAACAAATAAATTATAATCCAGTTATACTGAACCAAACTTCCAACACACCACCTGATTTCGGCTTTATTTTAATGAATGTACAGTCGATTAAAAAATTTATTCATTTAATACAAACTTCAAACAATTAACAATAACATGTGTAAAAGTCATAACAATATCACGTCATAAAGGGGCTGAAAATAAGCCTGAACTTGTATGAGTATTTTTCGTCTGTACTTTATTGGTCAAATGTTTGAATGGTATTGCAACCCGCAGTCTAGATTGATTTGAAAAATCTTAAACAATTACAGTTATAAGAGACGCCACGTAACAAAAACTGTTAAAATTGATTGTTTTAATCCATACCTGTTATTTGAAACGTTTCCCCAAAATCTGACGAAAGTGATACGCACACAGTGCTGAATAACTGATTTTTTGTTGACGATAACAGGCTTGCAATAATCCAACAGCAGGTGCTCAGTCTTCAACACTAATTTTTGTTATGTTGGCGTCATCTTTATTTTAATCAAAATTTCAGTATACACGTATTGGCGATTGAAATTACAATGACATGATTGTTACCCAAAAACCCATGTCCATGTTGCATGTGCACGCAAAAATAGGGAAAATGGTCACGTCACAATTTATTTAAAAACAAACATGGTTCAAACTTAGCGTACATAAACAACAAGATGAGGGGATTTATTCAGGAGTTTTGTGTTTTAGAGTTTATTGTCAGAAAATATTTGCAATTTAAGGTGGTGCGTTGCAAGTTTGGTTCAGTATATAAGGACTCAGTAAAACCTGTTTAGAGTGCCAAATGCGTGTAAATAGTTGATTTTACTCTTTCATTGTTTTTCTTTTTTACTTTTCGTTTATATACGTTCTGGACGCAGATATTTTACTTGAAGCCACCAACTGATTAACGCATTCATAATTATTTAAACATATTGATTGTGTGCTAGATGTCTGTCACAAAATTTGTCCACACTAGTTCTAACTCGCTGGTCCGATTTCAATGAAACTTCACATGAATGCTTAGTACCAAGCCTAGTTGTGCATATTGTAAGGAATTTTTATGTCATATGATTTTTGCCAAAGTTATTGCCCCTTGTCGGAGACATATACTACTCAAAGTTTGATAGGGTCAGCAAATTTTCCTTCTGCATATTTTGCAAATTGAATAAGATAGACTGATGGAATTTTCATAAAACATACTGTTCATGGGTAAAAGTTTTCGGGATTTTTCATGAACTTCAGGATTTGGAGTATGCAAAAATGAGCTGCTTTATGTTTCCTTTGTAAATTGACAATTTTTCAGGATTTTCAAAATCAACTTTTACCCATGAATGTTACATCTGTAATATTGTAAACAAATGAAGATTGCCTCAAAATTTATTGTCTTAAGTGCTGGTCAGCCCAACCTCATTGAAAGTTACCTGGAAAAATACAACATTATGTCAATGAGTACCAAATGCATCCCATGAATTTTTCGACAATAAGTGGCAGATTTGATATTTTAAGCTTTACACGTTTTCTTAATCGTTTTTAGTTACCCTTCTAGTTAAGTTTCTTTGTTTTTTCATGAATAATGACTCGGTAAGGCAAAAAAAAAAATGTGTGGTTCAGGTAACCCTACCTACCGTATTTTTTTAGCCCCTACCCTAGGACATTTTATTGATTTTAAAAATAATAAATACGAAACAACCCAAGCATCTATCGATATTGATCATTTTCATGGCAATAAAAGACATTGCATTAAGGCCATTGATTGTACATTCATTAGTTCACCTTCAGACAAATATAACCCATCTCTATTTGAACGGACAGAACATAATGTCTTGACCAATAGACCATCTTAATCATATATTGTTCAGATGTTTCAATATCTCACACACTATGTGACTACAAAAAAAAGCCTGCCTACCTACCTACCCTATGTTTTTGACCAATGTTACCTGAACCACACATATTTTTTTTTTTGGCCTAAACCACATTTAAAGTGCCAAATGCATGTAAATAGTTGATTTTACTCTTTCATTGTATTTTACTCTTTCATTGCATTTCTTTTTACTTTTCATTTTATATTATATATATATGTCCCCCTGCGTGACTATTTCTTGTTTGTATTATATATTTATTATGCTGTGTACTCGTAGATTCGGGGATCTTAATAACTCTATGTGCGCATGCGCAGTTATTTGGTGACACTAAATTTTTTTTTTTAGATGAATCAATTACCTGAACATCCCTTAACAGATTTAAAACAAAACACGACTAGTAACCATCGTCAATTTCCAAAAGGTGGCCATTTTATATAGTGGCCTTCACCCCCAAAATCATGTGAAAATAGTTCCTTCCATTCATGGATTCTGATTGGCTAGTCTATAAATAGCATTCTGGGAATCTCCGTTTCTATTAGTTCACAAAGACTTTCCATTTGCGGCTTTCACAATTATGAGTGCACAAAATGGCCGACTTCAGTTTCGTGTGTTGCACGTAAATAATAAAATTAAATACATGGTTTCATCTTCTTATCAGTCAAGCTCGATTTTAGGGATGATAACACAATTTTACATTAAAAAGATGTTATAAAGCCTGTTACGCTCAAATTTTTGACAGTGAACTGATTTGTTTACTTCTTTAATAAACTGACATAGATTTCGGACACGAGCAGATTTGCCATGAGCGTCAATTCCAGATCCCCGAATGGACGAGAATAAAGGATATATATATACTCAACAAAAAATATATAGATATCTATACCCCCATATATGAAGTATATATGGGGCCTTTATTGTAGTCATGCTTGAGGTTGGTTGGTCTGTCAAAATTTTGTCCACGCTATTTCTCTGTAACCATTAAAAGGATTTAACGAAACTTTCCATGACTTATCAGTTCCAAACCTAGTTGTGCATATCGTCAGCGCACATCAGTCAATTCATCATCAGTACAAGCTTCTAAGTTGTGCATCATCATTTGGACCTCCTATGCTTACGTAACTGTGTCAAGCAAAATCTGGGGGTATTCATGACATTCAGTGAAATTTTTTGTTTAATGCTCGTTAACAACGGAACCAAAGTACAAACATTGAGACTCTTTAACTGCCGATGGCCTTCACAAATTACAAGAAAGATAGCGCATGATCACTGATAGCAAAGGGCATTTACTACATTTCGTTCAAACAGTATATTTTGCTCATTCATAAGCTGGTGAACTGTTTTTTTAATTGGTAAACGTCAGTACATGCATTGTTGCAAATAAACATGTTTGTTGTAGTCCAATGCATACCATAGCACTAATGTTATCAATGAATGAGACCTATTGGCAAGTATAAATTCAAACGTGTACATAAATAATAGATACTTTTTATTTTTGTTGAGTTTATGTTCCCCATGCAAATATTTTACTTGAAATGTCTCAGTAAACTCCGTTTCCAGTGCCAAATGCATGTAAATTATTATTGATTTCACACTTTCGTCGACTTGTTTTTCTACCAGTCAAATGATGTTCATTTTATAATTTCATAGTATCTTTTTTTGTTACTTGATGTTTTACTTGGGATTGAACATGGGACCAGTAAGGTCAAAGTCACTGTCACAAAACAGCATGTATCCATTTGTGCCAAATTATGATCAGCTGACATGAAAATCTGGTTATGTGGAATTTCCACGTCTTGTTCATTGAATATATGTGATTCATTTATACTTTGTGTGTTCAACCTCAGTTGTTAATTAGCAAAAATGTCTCTGTGAACCAGATGCATGTAAATCTATGATTTCTCCCTCTTATCAAGTTCCAATCTCGTTCACATACACCCACATCTTTTGTGTTGAACTCCTCACAAACTGTTGGGTGTTTTCATTGAATATATGTGATTCATTTATACTCTGTGTGTTCAACCTCAGTTGTTAATTAGCAAAAATGTCTCTGTGAACCAGACGCATGTAAATCTATGATTTCTCCCTCTTATCAAGTTCCAATCTCGTTCACATACACCCACATCTTTTGTGTTGAACTCCTCACAAACTGTTGGGTGTTATTTGTCATCAAAACATACAAAAATTAAAAATAACTTTGGATACTTGTGAAATGTTTTTGAATGACTATTTAATATATAACTCTAGTACAATTGTTTGAATAGTATAATTGATAGCTGTTGTTGTAATCATATCTGATACACTGATCACCATTAAACATATCTTTTATCAATATGTGCTTTGTGCTATTACTTCCAAAACTTGATATTTCATTCATAATGTGAATAATTACAATGAAATATGAAGTGAATATCATAGTGTAACAGTGTTCGGCATATTTTAAACAGTATTTGATAAGTGTCACATAGTATAGTGCAGACATATTATCCTGATCATGACCTTTACACATGCATATATTAAAAGGTTCTTGAATATATCAATTTCCATGAGCAAATAATCTGTCCTGTAGATTTGTATCACACCACATGCATATTTGTAAATCTTCATGCTTATGAAAAAATACAACAGAGGTTAAATATAGACAAGAAATCGACTCTTACATTTACTAATGGAAGGTAACCGCCTATGAAAACATACAACAGGATTTAAATATATACAAGAAGTTGGTTCTTAAATCTTGCTAAGGCCAAAACAAATTAATATTGAAATTCTGATAACATATTGAAAACAAGAGCTGTCTCCATAGGACGACACATGCCCCCGTGCATGCTTTGATAGTAACGTAACGTTAAGATATCAGCACCGTCACAGATGTGTCATAATATATTGGGCAAATGTGATATTGACATATTTTTCTTTGTGTAAAGGGCCATAACTCTTAAGCGTGTAGGTCAATTTGAAATCTTGTTATCTAACATGACCTAGATCTTATGGCCGTACACCTTTTCATGTTTCAAAAGGTTTGACGAAGATCCGATGACAAATGCTTGAGTTATTGAGCGGAAACCAAAAAAAAACGCCATTTTCCTACGTGTCAAGGGCCGTAACTCTAAAGTGGCTACGTCAATTTGACTGGTTATCAAACCTGACCTAGATCTCATAGCCTTTCACATTTTCATGAGGTTTGGTGAAGATCCAATGACAAATGCTTAAGTTATTGAGCGGAAACCAAAAAAAAACGCCATTTTCCTACGTGTCAAGGGCCGTAACTCTAAAGTGGCTACGTCAATTTGACTGGTTATCAAACCTGACCTAGATCTCATAGCCTTTCACATTTTCATGAGGTTTGGTGAAGATCCAATGACAAATGCTTAAGTTATTGAGCGGAAACCAAAAAAAACGCCATTTTTCTATGTGTCAAGGGCCGTAACTCTAAAACGGCTAGGTCAATTTGACTGGTTATCGAACTTGACCTAGATCTCGTAGCCTTACACATTTTCATGAGGTTTGGTGAAGATCCGATGACAAATGCTTGAGTTATTGAGCGGAAACCAAAAAAAAACGCCATTTTTCTATGTGTCAAGGGCCGTAACTCTAAAGTGGCTACGTCAATTTGACTGGTTATCAAACCTGACCTAGATCTCGTAGCCTTTCACATTTTCATGAGGTTTGGTGAAGATCCAATGACAAATGCTTGAGTTATTGAGCGGAAACCAAAAAAAACGCCATTTTTCTATGTGTCAAGGGCCGTAACTCTGAAGCGGCTAGGTCAATTTGACTGTTTATCGAACTTGACCTAGATCTCATGGCCTTACACATTTTCATGAAGTTTGGTGAAGATCGGATAAACACTGCTTGAATTATTGAGCGGAAACGAATCCGGACGGACGGACGGACGGTGCGATTTTAATATGCCCCCGAACCATCGGTTCCGGGGGCATAAAAAAATAGGGTAGGTAGGTAGGAAAAACATGTCATTTTTTGAAATTATTTCATTGATTTTATGTACTGGAAAATCAACGATCAGCGATGACTTCCAGCAAAATTGCCATAAAATGTTTAGGGTAGGGGCAAAATAATAGGGTAGGTATAATTACCAGAACCGCAATATTTTGTTTTGGCCTAATAAAAGGTAAGAGGATCAGGTTAATATATCCCCACTAGAAAAAACTTCAAATTTAAACATTATGCATACACTTACAAAGCTGTACTCAAAAGTAATCATGAGTACTGTCTGGCTCACTCAATATGGCCATCAAAATCGTTGAAAAAGTACCAAATTCAATAATGCTTGATTCTACACAAGTACAACTAGTCGGTACTAAACCCATCAGCAGTCAAACCAAAGTATGTATTTCAGGAACTCTACTTTACCTACTACTCACAAACATTTAAGTACAAAATTCAAATCTAGGCCACATAAGTATTTTGAGTTCATACTACAACAATCTTGCTAACAAAGCCAACATTGCAACAAACTCAGGTGAGCGCTTAAGGGCCAATGGCCCTCTTGGATCGAGTCGTTGAACACATAGGGAAACATGCTCAATGCTGATTTGTGAAAAATTCCCATCATCAGTGAGAATGGTAAATTATAAGATGGTTATAGCCATAAAATGTATTTTATAATAACAATTCAACCTAAGTAGTATATTTTTTACTAAACACATGGTAAAGCATCGAATAAGAATTACAAAATTAATTTTTGTTAAAAAAAGATGGATCATGCAAATCCTTGAAATATTTTGTTCTGGTAATGAATTGATAGTTTTATCTTGATTCAGTTGATAAGTTAAAGTACTTTAAGTCTACTGAAATGTTAACATATATACATGTAAAACAGTTGTGCTTACACAAAATGTCGCAATCAAAGCTGTCTACGAAATTGACGAAAAGATCGCGAAAGAAGTTATTGATGATATCATTTTCAACATTATTGAAGCCTCATTCTGTCCTTCGTTCATAGTTGTGACATTCCATGTGTTAGGACAATGATGCCACTTTGCAGGATTTTACGTTTCACTTTGATTATTCTGCAAAACGACTGCATGAGTTCAAAGATGAGCTTTCACAGGGTGCAAACACACATGAAGAAATGGCAGCCGACTCTGTAAGCTGTGCACCACACGATGGACGAGTAGGACTGAGAGTCAGGGTTATAAATGGCTCAAACAAAATACTATGACAAGAGAGACATGGATCCATGGTTAACAACGCTTTCAGAGAAGGAATGAGTGATGACACTTACCAAAATGTTGTAAAAGTTACTCACAGACCTGAAAACTGTGGTGGTTTGATAGAAAATAGTTAGTCCTGGGGTATGGAGTGTGCTTAGTGAACATACTCAAATGAAGGATTTTCGCTTTCAAATTTGCGTTGTAAAAGCAGCTTTAAATTGATAAACACATGCTCCCACACTTAGGACACAGCGTCATTAGAATTGGGAATGACTTCCCTAGCATTAATTGATCAGGGAAACAAATGGAGAAAAGACCATCACAAGAGAGACATGGATCCAGGATTACACCTACCATCACAAGAGAGACATGGATCCAGGATTACACCGACTATCACAAGAGAGACATGGATCCAGGATTACACCGACCATCACAAGAGAGACATGGATCCAGGATTACACCGACCATCACAAGAGAGACATGGATCCAGGATTACACCGACCATCACAAGAGAGACATGGATCCAGGATTACACCGACCATCACAAGAGAGACATGTATCCAGGATTACACCGACCATCACAAGAGAGACATGGATCCAGGATTACACCGACCATCACAAGAGAGACATGGATCCAGGATTACACCGACTATCACAAGAGAGACATGGATCCAGGATTACACCAACCATCACAAGAGAGACATGGATCCAGGATTACACCGACCATCACAAGAGAGACATGTATCCAGGATTACACCGACCATCACAAGAGAGACATGTATCCAGGATTACACCGACCATCACAAGAGAGACATGGATCCAGGATTACACCGACCATCACAAGAGAGACATGAATCCAGGATTACACCGACCATCTCAAGAGAGACATGGATCCAGGATTACACCGACCATCACAAGAGAGACATGGATGCAGGATTACACCGACCATCACAAGAGAGACATGTATCCAGGATTACACCGACTATCACAAGAGAGACATGGATCCAGGATTACACCGACCATCACAAGAGAGACATGGATCCAGGATAACACCGACCATCACAAGAGAGATATGTATCCAGGATTACACCGACCATCACAAGAGAGACATGGATCCAGGTTTACACCGACCATCACAAGAGAGACATGGATCCAGGATAACACCGACTATCACAAGAGAGACATGGATCCAGGATTACACCGACCATCACAAGAGAGACATGTATCCAGGATTACACCGACCATCACAAGAGAGACATGTATCCAGGATTACACCGACCATCACAAGAAAAACATGGATCCAGGATTACACCGACCATCACAAGAGAGACATGGATCCAGGATTACACCGACCATCACAAGAGAGACATGGATCCAGGATTACACCGACTATCACAAGAGAGACATGGATCCAGGATTACACCGACCATCACAAGAGAGACATGGATCCAGGATTACAACGACCATCACAAGAGAGACATGTATCCAGGATTACACCGACTATCACGAGAAAGACATGGATCCAGGATTACACCGACCATCACAAGAGAGACATGGATCCAGGGTTACATTGACCATTACAAGAGAGACATGGATCCAGGGTTACACCAACTATCACAAGAGAGACATGGATCCAGGATAACACCGACCATCACAAGAGAGACATGGATCCAGGGTTACACCGACCATCACAAGAGAGACATGGATCCAGGATTACACCGACCATCACAAGAGAGACATGGATCCAGGATTACACCGACCATCACAAGAGAGACATGGATGCAGGATTACACCGACCATCACAAGAGAGACATGGATCCAGGATTACACCGACCATCACAAGAGAGACATGGATCCAGGCTTACACCATTTATGTTCTGCTTCGTCTTCATATACTAACATGTTATATTGGGACAGTATTGTAACATGAGGCACCTCAGTTACTTATGTTTTAATTAAGTTTTACCATTCATGCATCAATTTATATTTGGATAAAACTGAGGAGGATAACATGGGAACTGAGGGAAAAGGTGATAAGATAAATGTCAAAGGTGAAGATGATGACACCATGAGCAATAGTAGCAGTTCCAGCTCATCATATAGCTCCACCGCTAGTACTGAATCTGTTGATGTAGATCTGAAGTCCAGAGCATATAAACTTTTCCGTTTTGGTCGTATGCCCCTGTGTCCCCCAGCCCGTAGGACATGGAAACACCATAATCAACTAAATATTAAGAAAACCCATGTATCTTGGCCTCCTAAGGGATTTGAACGGATGTCCAGAGACCAGAAACTCTTGGCTCAGGAATATACAGCTATGACCATCGAGCACGGTTTGAAGAAGACCTTCCCTGACCTAAGCAGGGGTACCTTAATTCATAAGTATAATTTTTTAAGTCTTGATGGCGCTGTCAAGGTACACTCTGGGACGGCCGATTGGCGCATATTAGAAAGTAACTTTAAATTATTAAGGGATATAGTAAAGGGGAGGTGGTGCGATGCCATGATGGCGGAGCAGTTAGTCAGTAACATGGAAAAGTGCGATAGATGGCTAGGATTGGATGGTTTGCTTGGACATTTAGATGCCAGCAACATCAAGGTCAGATTGTAGGTCACATTATGGATTATGGAGTGTGTGACTAGTTGTAAAAGTCACTTGTAATGTAAAAACTTGCAGTTTTTCCAATACTGTTTTTGCGATAGCGATTGAATACATACATTTTCAAAGATGTCTTGTTAACGTCGTAAACTTACTGTTATAATGTTATGTACATTCAGTTTGACATAGATTAAAGAATATATCTGCAGTACACTTTTGGGAATCTTATTTGTTTATGAAGTGTGACCAAACGCGAACCCATAACATATACGAACATGAGCTCCGGCACATCGTAACGACCCAGCAAGGATTGACCACCCGGATAGGGGTGAGAATGTTAATAGTTTTGTGGATTTCGAGAATATCTTACGAGATGCACAGAGCGTGCATATTCCTGAACAGCCTCAAGAGGCTCCCATTGTTGAACAGGGCCATGTTTTAGCACTGACATGGTATGGAGAGCAGTGACAAACAACCTACAAGGAATAAGCCCTATCCATTGTTACTGAGTGATGAGCAGAAGTCATCTTGGCTGCGGAAAGAGATAGCAACCATGTGCCATAGTGCAATTAAATCAGGGATATTAATGTTCGATGAATTGTGCACTGACATAAATAACTTTGATCAAGAAAACAATGCACTTGAAAACATGAGACGAAACAGTGTTTTTGTTTGTTCCGAATGGGGAAAGGCGTACAAGAGGAAAACAGGCATGAAAAGACATCTAAAGAGAATCCATAAATGGTCATTTAGTCTATGTGATGAAGACATGAAAAAACCGAATTCAAAAAAGGCAGTACCAGCTTCTCACCATGATAGTCTTTTCTTATTCATGGCCCTTTTATTAAAAAGTATGTCTGAAGCTTTCAAGTATGGGGATGGAGAAAGAGCCATGAGGAATGTGAAATTTGAAGGAGTCTTCGCAGGGGCCATTGGGTATACTGAATACAGGTTGTGGTGGATGTTGGACTATGTTCGGTGTATTCTTTTGCCGAGACAAGCCTTTGAATATACATGGAATATCAATGCTAACATTCTTAGGGGAGTAGGTAAAAATATTCCTAATGACAACTTAGTAGAGATAATGGTTAAACAATTAAAAAAGTGAAGACACAATGTGCGAATGTAACATTTCAATTGGCATTGACAGCATGTAAGACGGTGAAATACCTAGATTTGTTAAGGGATATGCTTATGAAAGAAAGTGGGACGGGGGGTGGAAACACAATGGGAAACATATAAAGGCCAAGAAAGATGCCGATATCAAGGAAAGGTGCGACAAACTTCAGAAATTGAAAAAAATATGCTAGTTTAACGAGAATGGTATAAAAGTTCTGCTGAATATGGCTAAAAGTCCTTCAGAACAGCACAGAAGTGATTTCATGGAGTTGCCACTATGGGGAACTCGCACCAAGATGCTTCAAGATAAATAGTCATACCATATCACAAGTGAAAACGATGCTATGGCAGAGCTTCAAATATGTCAGGGAAATATGTGTGAGTGACACATGACGTCATAACTTTGGATCGGCCATTTTATCGAACTTGATTTTCACAATAACAAACAAGCCAAGGTAAGTTTTTTTTGTTTTTTTTTGTAACATCCATGTTTAATCCTGGATTTTATATGGTAGTTATTGTATCTAAACACTAAATATGCAGGACTAAGTAAAGAAAACATAAAAAGAATTGAGTTTATGAAATAAATGCTGGTTAAATTGCGTCCTGTAAATGGTCATTTTGTCCCAAAAATTGTCTACTTTTAAATTGACGATTCTACTGAACACTGTACCTTAAGAAAATAGTTCATAAAGTTTAAAGTTGTTGACTTTTAAGACTATAGCCCTTGTAGCCTTGGCTGCAGCTCCGAGAGCTCAGACTCAGGTTCCACTTCATTTGGATAATATGACGACCTGTGACAATAATGTGTCTTTTTATTTTCATAATGTTTTAAAAACTTATCGTGTTGGACATGGCAATTCTTTTGTATTAAAATTAGAACATTATCCTGGGGAACAGTTATGCCCTATGCATACTTTATTGTTTTACATTGAATCTACCAAGAGTTTAAGAAAATCTAGGCAAGTGATTATTTCGTATGTGACTTTTAATAATGTGTCAACAAGTACTGTTGCAAGATGGCTAAAGGCGGTTTTGGATCTATCCGGTATTGACATATTTGTGTTTAAATCTCACAGCTATAGATCTGCTGCTGTTAGTGCAGCGTTCAACAGTGGATATTCTCTTAATAACATTTTGAAAATAGTCAATAGGACATCAGATAAGAACTTTTACAAGTTCTATTATAGATCAGTGGTTACAGACAAGGGTAAATTCAAGGGATGCTGTGTTTCACAAATAACTTTGGGATGAGTGCTTTAAAAGCTTATCGGTGTTTCAATATCGGTGTTTCAATATGAGTTTTGTTTATTCATTATATGTGACATTATATAAGTGTGAAGTTTCATACATTTATATTATCATTCTTGGGTTTATTAACATGGATATTATTATCTTTGATTATATTGTGGGTTATAGAGCTTTATTTTTTCTTTGTTTTTTCGTGTTTTGTTGCTTTCTTTAAAGATGCTTTTATACACTCATTAAATGTTATAAGTACACCAACACAGTACATAGCGTTACAGTGCAAAAAGTCGGTCGGTCGACATGCCGAATGGTTTTTCAATAATAACTCCAAAACGATTGGACCTAGGATTCTTAAATTTTAGGCGGAGATTATTCATCCTCCAAAGAAGGCCAGACTCAATTTCAAGGTCATTTGGACCAAAGGTCAAACTCACCATGACCTTTGAACACACAACACCCACTGGTCCGCACCATAAGAAATATAGGACCTAAGATCGTAAAACTTTACAGAGAGATTGCTTATCATCTGATAAAGGTTCCTACTAATTTTGAGGTCAATAGGTCAAAGGTCAAGGTCATGGCGACCTTAGCTACACTAGGCTAATTACTGTCATGAGACGTGTATGTTTCACAAACCTCTCTTGTACGGTCTGTTATCATAATTCTTCTGGTTTTGTGTTTTCCTGGTTTTCCACATTTATTGATGGACAATGTTTATGCAACATTTTAAGAGTTCTTGTGAAAATCGTTTGTTTTGCACGTGCATTTTGCATAATTTGAAAATTCACGGTTCACTGCTCACAGCGTGCGAATAATAATCATCGAATTATCGGATATTGCTGCTATGCTACTCGCATGAAGACATGCAAAAAATGAACATGATATTATGAATATTAAAAAAGATATACACATTACATGTTGGTGTACTTATAACATTTAACAAGTGTATACATGTAAAGCCCGTAGGCTTTATGATAAATAATAGCCCCTCATCCAAGCTTTAGTGATGGATGGGGGACATTATTAGAATAAAGCCGGATCATGGATTTTTAATTGAATTGTACATTATATTTAATATATGTGTCTGTATTGCAAAGTAATATTACATACTTGGAAAAATATCAATTTGTTTAATATTATTTAATAGATGAACTTGTATCTATTGGCAGATAACAGAACAGTGTTGAGAACTAGCCACCAAAGATAGTTGACTATGTATAAATAATAAGTTCTTCATGTGTATGTACTCTTTAAGAATAACGTTTTTGTTTAATTGCAGACAACGGAAAAGTGTTGGCTTTGTGATAAGACTTTTCCGGGAAGAACCAAATTACATAGTCACATGATATCAAAGGAACACAGCCGGCAGTCTATTATTTGTCCGTATTGTATCAATAAAAAGAAACTTACTTAAGTGACAGCTTTGACCAAACATTGCAGCAAAGTACACTTGATCGGGAAAAATGGCTACCAAAAGTCATTTTTAGGTGTGAATAACTGTTTCTATTTTTCTGAGTACCCTGAAGATTATGTCAGGATAATTAGCCCTGAGCAATGGGATTGGATGAATGCTTAGGAAGCAAGGAGGGTAATGTTGAATGTGGCAGGGAAGGAAAAAGATATGAAAACAAATAGTATAAGAGGGTGTTGGAGAAACAGTCTTAAGTTAAGGAAAAGAAATGGAGGAAGCTGGTTTACTTTTACTGTGTTCGAGAAAAGAAATTCACCAGAGTGAGAGATAGGCCAGCACCCTGTTAACATTTTCCTGGTGGGGAATCAGGAGCGTGATTTGGGACGATTGTTTATTTAGCCTGCAGCTGGATGTATTGCTGAGACAGGCCCCATAGGTGATACTGATTAATTTAGGGGGAATGATTTAACAGGATCAGCTACAAAGCCATTGTTAGATACAATCACTGAAGGGTTAATTTACCTGAGTCAAGCCTTTGAACAAGCAATTATAATCTGGGTGGACATCCTCCAACGCTTTAATTAGGTTGGGGATAAGAGAAACAACATTACTATGGAGAACAAAGAAAAAGGATCAACTGTTGAGGTTGTCAATCAATAAGAATTGACAACAGATTGATTACGCCTGATTGATCACCTGCTGAAAATAATAAACATGGGGTTTGTTTATTCATTGCTGTAAATTTCTAATTATTGCATATATTTAATGTATGTTTATTTTTTGTGATAATTTTATTTTGGTAACTTAACTTTGTGGTAGCTGAAGAATTGACTCTCAAATTGACAGAGTAATCCTTCTGGAACACAGTCCTCCGATTAGATATTGGGCACTTCATGAGACGGATTGCCACAGGCATTACCACGGAATCATATCATTTATATTCTTCCTTTACGGGCTTACTGAGCAACTGCATCATTCACTGGGATAAACAGGACCTCAGTCGTCTCGTTAAGTCCAAAAGGAATTAATTGGCAGCTCAACATATACACATTATGTCAGATACTGAAGTGATGAAACATCAGGCTGGTATGAACTAGTGTTACACTGCCGCGGAACAACCAGAGGTTTACCTGAGAATACAGCACTCATCAGTCAACTGAATGACAAGTGGTTAAATACTTAAAATTGATTTTACTAAAAAGTTGATTAAGAAGAAGGTTGGATGCCAAAAGAAGACAAATATCAGGAATGAACATGGACAGATCCTTATATCAGGAGGACATTGTCACACCCCTATGCTGGTTGGTTTCATCCAGAGATAGGCAGTGACACACATCTCTTGTCCAGAGATCATCTTTCTAGACAGTGACTGTTGGAACACAGTCTTCCGATTAGGTTTCGGGCACTTCATGAGACGGATTGCCACAGGCATTACCACGGAATCCCATCATTTATATTCTTCCTTTAAGGGCTTACTGAGCAACTGCATCATTCACTGGGATGAACAGGACCTCAGTCATCTCGTTAAGTCCAAAAAGGAATTAATTGGCAGCTCAACATATACGAGGGGGTATCAAAAAGTTCGTGGACTGTGCCTGCCATTTGTTTAGTTTTTGGCCGAATTCAGTAAAAATCACACATTCTTTAAAACTACGTATTTTGAATTGATTTGCCAATTTCCAGCTAATATAACTTTTATCCAAGTATGTGGTGGTTACTATGGTAACTTAAATTATGCTCCTCGGCGCACTTTCAAAATATCATGCACTTGACTTCCGACATAGCCCTATAATTCTGTGAATCGTTATCCGATTTGAAATATAAAACCTTCGTCAGAAACATTAAGACCGCAGCATCATAATGATGTATATATTATAGCGATGTTGTCACGGATACTGATGTGACGTTATAAACATGTCGTTTTGTGAAGTCTGATTTTCGACGCATTTCATGACGTCGGCGCACTTTCGACATGACGTTACACTCGGAATATCGATCTTCCGTTGCATTTTGCCCATTTACTCAATTATACACCAATACTGATCTCAGATTAGAGCATATCTACCAAGTATATAAAAGTCAGGTTGTCTTGCGAAAATTAATCTGTTTAAATGGTATACAATAGGTGGCGCTGAGAGTTGAATTATGCTAATATCGGTAGGGTAGACTCCATGTACTGTGTGATTATCGGCGCTGGAATAAATTAATTTGTCAAATCTTTCATCAACTGACCGAACTTTTTTATGAATAAAATGCTATTTAGTAAAAACTAAGTATTCTCGTAAGCAATAAAACAGTTCAATTCAGGTTTGTGAGTTTTGGATTCTTTAGACGATCAAAAAGTGGCAGAAGTTTTGACGTTTCAGGACGTCGTAACGTCATAAAAGTGCGCCGGGTGGCTGTTGGTCATCTTTTAAATCGTTAGAATATTTTATTGATATTATCATTTAACCAACTTTTTATTTGTTTCTCATTACAGAATTGAATGTAGTTTAAGATGATAAAATAAATAATTCAATCGCATTACGCATATCGAAATGAACGGGTCAGTCCACGAACTTTTTGATACCCCCTCGTACACATTATGTCAGATACTGAATTGATGAAACATCTAAGCCGGTATGAACTTGTGTTACACTGCCACCGAACAACCAAATGTGCAGCAGAGACGACCAAGTTGATGAGCCAACTTATTGAAATGTTCAATGGTGCCAAGGGCCGGAATACTCTTGGTGTTCAGTCACACAAGGATGCCAGGTATATGGGAGGCACAGAAGAAGCACATCTCCTGCTTACAGGATCCCCAAGTGTTTCTCTATACACAAAAATTGGTTCTACCAGGAAAGGAGGTGTTGGTTGTCCTACCTTATGATACGCTCGTGGCTCCTGCTTGAGCAGAAGACCCAACCTTTGCTTATGCTAAAAACAGTATTAAGATGGTGAGAGCCTCTACCTACGATTGTAATGAAGTGCTGAAGTTAGAGGAACTAGTAAATAATACTTTGATGTGTTAAACTCAAAGGTGACTAACCAGGTTATTAATAATATCTAGGCAGAGATATGGAAAGACATAAGCAGGCAAGTTTCAGCTCTGGGTTATGCCCACCGATCAGAGCATGCTTGCTGCTCTGATAAGTGGTCTAACTTGAAGAGAAAGGCGAAGGAAGACATAACTAAGGAGAAGATCAAGCGAAGGAAGACTGGTGGAGGAGAATTGGTTGCGGTGGTTAGCCAGCAGAGCCAGCGAATTGGTGAAATGCTTGCCAAGACAACAGCATTTTCCGGTATCCAGGGTGTTCTGGATACTGACAAACAAGGTAACTGTTTACATGTTTTATGATCTAGATACATCAGAAGTGTTTGTAAATCACTAAAGTAGTCATGGTTAGGAGCTCTGGCATGTCGTTACGACCCAGCGAGAAGTGAATACCCGGATAGGGGTGTGAATCTAAATAATTTAGTGGATTTCAGGCACAGCGCATGTTTTAGAAAAAACGCAGGCACTCAGTACCCCACCACTTGCGTCTCCATTGAATGCAACATCTGGGTTAGGCCAAAAAAAAAATAGATGTGGCAAGGACAGTGACTTACAAACAGTTATATCAAATGTCAAACGCTCGACATGGAAAAAAACACAGAACAATATAATTGAAGTTTTTGCACGATGCTAAAATGTACTAACAGTCGCGTATCTTAAAGATGGTGAAGCTTTACTTCATAATTCAAAACTGGTGATACCAAAATCACTTCAGGAAAAAGTGATAGACATTGCCCATGAAGGACATCAGGGTATCGTTAAAACAAAACAGTTGTTACGCGAAAAAGTTTAATTCCCGGGAATTGACAAACAGGTTGAACAAAAGTGCAAAAGTTGTATACCATGCCTTGCTGCAACAAAAACAAAAACAAATACAGCAGTACCGCTAAATATGAGCGAAATGCCACAATATCCATTTCAACGTGTCAGTATGGATTTCGCAGGACCTTTTCCCGATGGAAAATACGTACTAGTGTTGATAGATGAATACTCACGTTTCCCAAAAGTTGAAATTGTCAACTCAACTTCAGCAAAAACTGTCATACCAGTTTTAGACAAATTATTTTCAGAAGAAGGAATATGTGAAGTTTTGAAAACTGATAATGGCCCTCCAATGAATGGACATGAATTCTCACAGTTTGCAAATTATATGGGATTTACACACAGGAAAATTACTCCATTATGGCCGCAAGCAAATGGTGAATGCGAAAGATTCATGCGATCTATAGGCAAAGCGATACGAGCAGCTCAAGCTCAAGGCACGTCTTGGAGACAGGATATGCACTCATATTTGAGGAATTATCGCGCAACACCACACGCTTCAACGAAAATATCACCAGCCAAATTGTTTTATGGACGCTGTATCAATATCAAAATACCAAGTGTAAAAGAACCTGACCCTACCTATAAAAACGGCCGGACCCTAAAGTTTTTATTGGTTCCAAAAAAAATAATTAAAAATCTACCGTTCCGTTTATTTATCTCAAATTTGTATAAAGCGCGCCGTTTCGGTAGTTATTCTCACGATACAAAATATTTACGCATACCGTTCAAAATGGTGACGCCGATGGCGAATCGCGTAATAAACGTGTTCAAAATGGCCTGTTTGGAACACCGATCACCAGAAAGGTGAGAGTTTCTCTTGATCAATTCCTTCAAACAAACTTTGGCGTCAATTGACGAGATTTTGTTCGCAACAATGGACCATGGGCCGTGGACAACCATGAAGAAGGATAATTTGTACGATGTTCCTGCTCTCTCAGTGCTTGAGAATTCCAAAGGATTCAATTACATGAAAATCAGGTTCTTAAAAATTTCGAGTTAACCCCCTTAACATACACCATTCTTGACAGTTTTGAGGATTACGAGGATTATAATGAAAGGGTAGACATTGAAAATATCCATGTTGAATAAAATTATGAATCTGATGTTGACAGCATTGGTGCCCCTAAATCTAGAGATCTTGCTCCTTCTAGACCTATTGGTTCAAATTTGTCCAAATATTTGGCTAATGAATTGAGTTCACCTAACAAAGAGAACATTGATACAGACTGCAAAATTCCAAAACCAAATGTAAGCCTAAGGGCGCATCCATCCCTCAGTCTTTGGCTGATTTGGTTAATATGGCTTGTACAAGCCAGTGCGATACTGAAAGTTTGTATCCGATAATCAATTTAGGTAATTTAAGGGGCGGAGTTAAGAAAAATTCATACCATATATTTCTGTGTTTGCTAATGAAGTGTGCTCATTATCTCGGTTTTTATTCCTCTGCTTTCAGTGGCTGTGTGTAATCTGTCAAAATGTGGTGTTCCATAAACTGTATCTAGCGCACCGTCATGTGGTTGAGAAACATTCTCATTTTATGTACCAGTTCATGAGATGAACACGGGTATTTTCCCAGAAATGCTATACGCACCAAGGGTGTAGAAATCCTGAGTCAAGACTTTGTTCTTATGGATCCGGACGGAAATAGGGACTTGGCAGGTGAGAAATTAAGTAATTGGAAAAAAAATGTAATGCCAGGTCTGGTGAGGTGTGTCGAAAGTGGAAATTTGGGACATATAAGGAGGCTTGCCCAGGAGTACGGTCCAACCTCAGTTACATTAGACGACAAACTTAATTCGTACTTGGAAAATCCAATATCGCCTTTGAAGAGTTTATATGAGGAAGTAAGCGATGTTGAATTAGTAGTGAGTGACGACAGTAGTGAAAAGGTATCTAACGTGAAGGTTACACTAGTGTGAAAAACAATTCTTCAGTGAAAGTTGATATTACTATTGAGAAAAGTAAAAACAGTACAAAATGTGAAAAAAGTGACAGCATTAAGTGTGGTAGTGAAAAGGTCTGTCAAAGAAGAGAGAATCAAAGTCGAAGGAAGTAAGTGTGGCCGATATAAGTGAGAAGGAGAAGTCAAAGTCGAAGGAAGTGTGGCTGATAGAAGTGAGAAGTCAAAGTCGAAGGAAGTAAGTGTGGCCGATAGAAGTGAGATGGAGAAGTCGAAGGAAGGAGGTGCGGCCGATATAAGTGAGATGGAGAAGTCGAAGGAAGGAGGTGCGGCCGATATAAGTGAGAAGTCAAAGTCGAAGGAAGTAAGTGCGGCCGATATAAGTGAGAAGTCAAAGTCGAAGGAAGTAAGTGCGGCCGATATAAGTGAGAAGTCAAAGTCGAAGGAAGTAAGTGCGGCCGATATAAGTGAGAAGTCAAAGTCGAAGGAAGTAAGTGCGGCCGATAGAAGTGAGATGGAGAAGTCAAAGGAAGGAGGTGCGGCCGAT